>JAJHZJ010000204.1:1111769-2311769 GCA_023548195.1 Bettongia penicillata ogilbyi | reverse complement strand
CTGAGTATCACAGAGATCCTGTGCCTCACTCTGCCCTGCTTGTTACAGAATAACAGTCCCTTTCACCAAGAGATTAGTTCGGATTTTAATAATTCCTTACAAAGCTCTTAACATTCATATCCCAATACCACACTCTCCCCCCCAAAAAAGTGATTATGACTAGAACTCCAAAAATTATATAGAAATAGAATTCACATAATTGATTCTCCTGAGTGGCATAGGGACCTTGTGTTTCAGATGTGATGTCATTTGGATTGTCTTTAAAATGGGATATTCTGGTAAAACTTCTTAATTAATCTCACCTCATTATTTTTTATTTATGATTTGATCTGTTCTACAGACTTTATATAAGTTTATCACATTTCTTGACTTTTTTTTTCTAAAGACTGGGTTTCCCTATCTTGCCCAGGCCAGAGTGCAACGATTCTTTATTGGCTGCCCTTTACCACTCTCAATTAGCACAGTACATTTTGACCTACTCCATATCCAACCTGGGCCAGTGTGCCCCTCCATAGACTACCTAGGGGCCCTCCAATCCAGGGGCCTCACTGTATTGATGCCATACTTAGTTCAGACACCCAGTTGGCTTAGCCCACTTAACTCCCACAGTCAGGAGATCTGCCAACTTCAATCTCCTCCACAGTAAGAATAACTTTATTACACCCAGCTCTCCTGAATAATTTTTTTTGGAGAGGAAAAGTCCAAACCTGGTCTTTCTTTAGGGTAAGGAACTCTGAGCGTGGAGACTCTCCATTGATGAAAGTCAGCAATTTAAATAATCTTAGACAATCCATTGAGACATTAACAAAATGTTGTGACTTTCCCTAGTCATACAGAGAAAATATCTGTCACAGACAGACCTCAAACCCTGGTCGTCTTTACTCTAAGGCTGACCTTCTATTTAAGTCATTAATTCAGTTTCAATAATATGTCCACTCCAGAAGATTGCACAAAACAGTGTAACTGTAGGATCCTGTAACAGGAAGATCTTTTACAAGATTTACAAGATAGTCCTGAGCATTCAGTAATAAGGCATGTCTGACCTGTCAAGAGAGCTGATGATTCTGCCTCTGTCTGAGATTCACCTCTGAGTACCTTATAATGATCTTAGCTAACTTCAAATCATGTTTTCTCTTCCTTGCTGGATGTCACTCAAATTTACTTCCATGTATATTAACATTCATTGTGCAAGTAAGAGCAAAAAAGTCCCAGAAAACCCCAGAGCAAAGAAGTGCCCAATGGGATATCCAAGCTACACAGCTGGGAGGAATTTAAGGGGGTGAAAATGAGCTGCCAGATACACCTTATATCACCTTAATGACTTCCTTCTAAGGTACTATCCAGGAAGAAAGCCACAGTACTCTGTATCCACATTCTTTCCTACAACCTTGTCTTCTCCCCAAAATTCTCTCAGGAACACATTCCTTCATCCAACTTGACTGGGGAAATATTTGTAATATAGCTAGACAATAATAAAGTCCACAAGTCACCTGCTCAGTGGGGTAGATTTCACAAATGGTTCAGGGTTTCTGATAGCCAATCTTAGGAACACCTAATTATAAATTGGAAGGGTTTTGATTACTGAAATATATTAATTAGATTAGCTCAAAATTACCCTTAACTGTGGAGTTGAAAGGAACAATATAACTGGTAATTGGCCTTGGCCGGAGTAAATAATGCCCTCCTTTTTATTTACATTTGGTTTTCCCATAAACTGCCTACTGGGTTGTATGGAACTAAGAGGCTAGCAAAAAACTGAATCCCCATCCATCAGTATTAATCTCACACTTTACTGTGGCTCCATCCATTTATCTTTCCGACACAAATTAGAAAATTCAAGAGTTTTAACAAATGAGCCTGCAAATGTAAACTTATTAGGCCATATATTTTTACTACACACTGTGCAGTGCCCTCCACAAGCTGTCCCTTCAGAGAGTGTTTTCCTATTTTGTGTTATTGATGGCAGCTAACTAATCACATTTTTAATGTTGTCTTTGGGGAGGGCTGTTTGAGTGAATGTGCAAGCTAAACTACCCAGAATAAATCTACCTTATTAAATGCTTGAAATTATGTGTCTTTTACGATAAAGAAACTCTCGAGCATTGTTACATTTGCTAACCTTCTTTTTGCAGGAATCAAAAGACTGGGATTAATTAAAATAATACATCAAAACCGGGGTGTTGTACAGAATGTGTCTATGTGTGAGGGAAAGGCCAAGAAAAAATGGTTAATTGGTCTCTTCATCCCTATTTACTCCCCTCCATCTAAATAGCTTTTAAGTGTTGCTTTCCGAACCGAAACTATAATATTACAGGCCAAGGAGGAAGACTTACTCTGCCTGCTCACTAGACAATGACTATCCCTCTCACCAGGAAATTAGTTCTGATTTTAATAATGCCTTGCAAACAAAGCTCCCAACATCTTCCCCTCCTCCACTACCTCCCAAAAAATGATGATTAAGATTAGATCTCCAAAGTTTATATAGAATTTGAAAATGATATGTGGTCAAAGACCTGCAAAATTGTACATTTATTTAATTGCCTCTGGACAATTTATTTTTCTTAGTGCCATCAAAAAGAAGCAATTGACATGTGTGGACCTCCTGGCAAGCCCGTGGCTTTTCCCTCTAACTGGAGGGAATAACCTCATGCTAGCTAGGACAGCCACACATCGTTCAGTAGTGGGTATAATAATTCCATTATTTCAAGTGTTTGGCAAGGTGATTTAATTCCTGGAGGATTTCAAGAGTAGGTCCTGAATATTACTGACCCCCAAAGCTGATCTTGGACATGACTGCATATACTCTTTTCTTTATTACTGTTCCATTCCCAGAAGCACATGCAAGCATGGCTGTAATTTTAGATTGTTCTTTTTTTAATTTCAAGGATAACAAATGATGCTTGGGCTTGAATAGTGGGAACAGAGCACATTTGGGAACCAGGGCTCTCCAGGGCACAGCATTTGGAGTCCCCATCATTTCAAGATGTCAAAGGCTCAAAGAGAATTTGGTTTTTTTTTCTTCTACCACTCTAAAAAAAATAATAATTTTGTAAAATGGAATGTAATAGAATATAAAATCTATAGTTTGCAAGTTATTTTTGAAGTACTTGGATATTCCGGTCCATTTGGGATGTATGACCTTGATGAATCTGTCATTTTAATACAATAAACATGTTTTTCATAGAAATGAAAGTGACAAGTATTACAGGTCCTTGTAAGAAATATATTTACTGTCCCTTGGCAATGAAAGTTATTCACCATTACTCGGTGGCAAAAAACCATGACATTTGATTAGTGCTTAACCACAACGTGATGGCTGATAAATTGTCCATACATTTCAAAACTCGACAAGTACACCCAGATGCCACTCCCCACAATTTATTTCTCCACTGCACATCCTCATCTTTCTCTCTCAGTCCCAGTAATCAACAATTCAGCAATTCAGGAGTGAGTTTGTTATTTATCTTGGATTATTTACTCGAAGAGAAGATTTAGATGGTGTCTTCAGCAAATGAATCGACCAAAAAGATGTTAGAGCTTCCTGAATTTAAAGGGAGATTCTCTGGCTGAGGTTAAGTAGACTGACTGTCAGAAGTGAGAAAGGCACCTAGCGAAGAATCTACCAAGTGCTGTGCAACGCTGCTAAAAGGATGCTGTCCTTGTCCCTTGGGAATTCACTTTATACTAGTAACAATTCTATGGAGATGAGTTGTGCTTCAGACCACAACAGAATTTATACATCTCTATATGTATGTTAAATTATGAATTTGCCTCTATAACTCACTGGAGACAGAGACAGAGAAATAGAGAGAAAGGGAGAAAAGAGGTGATACTTCCACGTTCATTTGGAGTAATTCTCTCACATTTTAAATACGTAGCTCATTAACTTCTATATCCAAAGTGTATGTCTCACTACATATAATATTAGCAGGACCGAAAAGTTGTAAGTAAGCTAAAGTCAATAAACGATTCAATTCAACATTTATTAAGCACATAATAAATTCAACATTTATTAAGCACATAATATAAGCACATTAAACACATAATATTAAGCACATAGAAACTATTAAAGAGATGAGGACACAGAAAGAAAAGCGAAAGTCCCTTCTCTCCTCACATTAGGGGACCATACCACCAGAAGGGGCCTCAGAGATCATCTCGTCCAGAGGTATCAAACTCGCACAAACTAGATCCAAATGTAATTGTGAAATATTTAACCAAAAAATTAAAATACAATGGAACAAAGATGGAACATAATGTGTGATTTTCTAAGTCAATACACATCTTCAGGGCTCTTTATTAGTTTATCTAATAGCCCCATTGCATTTGACACCACTGATCCAATCCTACTCCTTCATTTACCAGGTGGAGAAATTGAGGCTTACAGAAATGAAATGACTTTCCCAAGATCACAGAGACAAGACTTGAATTAAAGGCAAAAAAACCCCAAAACTTTTATAATATAAACAATCATTCCTAATTTATCAGTTTTAAAATTTTGGATTTTCTTGTACCAGGTTTTCTTAAAATGGGTCATACCATACCAGAGGTAAATGACCTCTGACCACAGTATATCACAAATGAGATGTGTCCACGTTGACCACTTAAGAAAAATGTGTAAAGGTGCTTGCCTCTAGTGCATGGCCCCAGAAATGTCCTTACCATAATTTATCGCCAATAAATCAAACCAGGTTACTAGGTAAGCTCATCCCCTATTGTCCAGAACAATGGGAGACTTCAGTAGAATTATAGGGCTGGACAATCCCAAAAAGTCATCTGGTCTATTCCTTGGCCTTTTAGTTAGAGTGGCACCTAAATTCCTAGACAGAAAACAATTGATAAGAAAGATTGCAGAACTTCATATAAATATTTCCAAACTTTCAACTTGTATCATAAACCAAATTATTTTTGTTTGTTTCTGAATAGAGTTGAAAAATGATCATTTTTATCTTCTGAGTAACAGACACAGAAATAATTGAATTCATCAGCCATTTTCTGAACAACTACGATGTGCAAGATACTATATATACTAGGTGTTAAAACAGACAAAAAAATTAAGTTGATGCAGGGCCTGACCTCAAGGAGTTTTTAATATGATACAATAAGATTCACACAAATATATGTTTTATTACAACATGAAGTATGATTAAATGCTATGAAGTTTAACAAGGCACTATGGGAACAGAGGAAAAAGAAAGCAATTCTAGCCTAGAGGAACAGAGGAGTATTCAGGATGATACCTATCATTGAAGGTAGGCCTTGAAGGATGACAGGCAGAGATCAAAGGTAGGAATGGGGAGAGTAAAGAATAGGAGAGGAGGATCATGGGATTATAGGCTCAGGATTTAGAGCTGGAAGGGACCTGAGAACTCACATAGCCCAGAGTCCTCATTTTACAGGTGTAGAAACCTAGAGATTTTAAAGGACTGCTCCAAGGTAACATAGGTAGTAAGTACTATCTGGAGAAGACTCCAGGTCTTCTGAGTCCACACCAAGTGCTCTTTTCTATATACCACACTATCTTCTTAGGGGTGTGTGTGTGTGTGGGTGTGTGTTCGTCCTTGGTTGCCAAAGAAGACCATGTCATCAGAGAAATAATGACATGACTTGCACTTGACTTTGTTTTGAGTGAGGAAGAGCTGTGCAGATCACCAGCCTCACTTCTCCTCCAGAGCCATCTGAATCCAGTGACCAGATATTCTTAGGTACAGAGGTAAGAAAGTACATAACATGTTCAAGGGAACTCAAGCAGTCCAAATTGACCAAGTATACTTTCCTGTATGAAGAGCATCCAACTCCATCTCCAGCAGACAAGTCATATCTTGGGGGCCCAAAGAACTTTAGGCCTTTAGAGTCTTTACCCCAAACATATACTACTGTCTTCGGAATCTGAGTCAAAGAACCCCTAGGATGAGAAAGTATCCAAAACTTTAGAGTTCCTTTAAAGCTGGAACAGACCAGCAAGTAAGTTTGAATGTACACGTATGTATACATGTGAGCAAGAACCATTTCAAGGATAACAAGGCTAAAGGAAGAGACCTTTGTTCTGATATTGAAGCTATTTCCCTATAGAAGGTATAAACACCCCCATTGCTATCACATTTGAGGCTTGATGGGGTATGAAAGATTACACTGGTCTCAAGTATTAATTGGCTTCTTTTTGCCACCTTCAGGATGATTAATGGTGTCATGACCAAGTTTGGTCTTTAAAGGGGAGAATAGACACATTGGGAAGACAGAAAGAACTAGACCTGACTGATGCAAAGAGAAAATGGAGACAGAAAGACAGACTGCTATTCCCTGGATGAAAGCCTGTATGAATGACTCTTCCACAGAACCATGTTGTCCCAGTAGAAGAGAGACTACATGGTCAGAGAGTTGGCAGTAGCCAGAGATGGCACTGGAGCCACAGAGGAGTTTCTGGAAAACCAAAGGAATTCTGAGAATTCTTTTTGAAGAGAAAAGAAGTTCCTGGATCAAACAAAAGCTAGAGCAGGGGTTCTTTCTTTGTATCATGAATACCTTTGGCAGTTTGACAGGTTAATTTTTAAATGCATAAAATAAAATATATAAGATTGTAAAGGAAGTAAATTATGTTGAAATACAACTTTCAAAATTAAAAAAAATAAGCAAAAGACAATACCATGAATTATAGAATCTAACACGGACTTTGCCCTTGATTAGTCCTGTGAATTCTATTTGCATAGATTAAAACAGTCTTAAGCAGGGAAGTTCATAACCTTGAGTCCTATAAATTGTTTTTAATATTTTGATAAAATATAATTTGGTTTCCTTTGTAATCCTATGTATTTCATTTTATACATTTAAAAACATTATTCCAAATCCATAGGCTTCACCAGACTGACAAAGGGATCCATGACACAAAAAAAGCTTAAGGACCCCTTATCTTAGAAAGAAAAACTTTTTATTAACCTCCACTTCATTCCTCTTTCTAAGGTCCCTCAATCACAAAGTAGTACTATAAATCTGGAAGACTGCATAGGTCCCTAGGGGAAGTAAGTCTAAAAAGGGAAAGAGAGTTGTCTTAACTCTTTATGGACTGCTATGAATCCTTTATGATTTATATTTTATGTTGGGTTAAAGAAAGACTGTGTAATATACAAGCCTGAGTTCTTGATTAGGATAGTCCTTTCCATATATTCTTTTTGCTCATCAAAGGGACAAATCCAAGATTGCTTCTTAGATCTGCTTATTCAATGAATGGTCTTGCCTTACTCTAAGTAAATAGTTGAATAGGCCAAGGCCTCCCAATGCATCCTAGGCCTTCCCCATTCCAGTCTGATGAATATCTGATCACTAGATTCAGATGGCTCTGGAGGAGAAAGTGAGGCTGGTGACCTGCACAGCCCTCCCTCACTCAAAACAAAGTCAAGTGAAGTCATATCATCATTTCTCTGATGGCATGGTCTTCTTTGGCAACGAAGGACAAACACAGAGCTGTGAGCAGACTGAGCTGCCTGAATGGGGACCCAGTTAGTTGGGTAACTCAACTCATCTGCTGCCTTCTGTTCCCTAAGACCTTCCTTTTCCTCTCCAAAGGAAGGTAAATTTGGATGGCCAGAGGATGCCCAGTTAACTTGGGGTTTACTGTCTGGATTTCTTTCTGTCTCTTCTCTCTCTCTCTTTCTCTCTTTCTTTCTTGTCTTTCCTGAGACCTTAAACCCAGTGCACTCTGAAGTCCATAGATTGTACACCAATAGGTCCCTTCCCAAACTCCACTTAATGACTGTTTTCTGGACCTTCCTGTCTTCAGAGTGATTATCAATAGTAGCTGTTGCTCTTTCCCTCCCACCTTGATTTACTTATTTTTTCTTTTGCTCATTAAAGGGGCCATTCCCTAATTACTTCATTAGAGAGACTTATTCAATGAATGGTCTTACCTCACTCTAAGTGAGTACATTAATAGGCCAAAGTCTCCCATTGCTTCCTGGGATACTTTCAACAAAATCTACGGGGGCAGCTACACAGTTCAGTGGATAGAGTTGCACTTAGATTCAGGAAAACCTGAGTACAAATCTTGTCCTTGCCTCTAACAAGTGTTGTGACCCTAGGTAAGTCATTTAATCTCCTGGTGTCAATTTCTTCACCTGTAAAATAAAGATAATAATAGTACCTACCTTACAGGGTTATTGTGAGATAAAATGTAATAACATATATAAAGTGATTTACAAATCTTAAGGAACTATGCAAATGCAATTGAGTATTGTTATTAGCTGAATAGTTACTGAAATTAATAGCACAGAGAGATTAAGTGACTTAAGAGAGTTACCCAGCAAGAAGACAGCAGGAATTTAAGGAAAGGTTGGTGAACAGGTAGAAATGGGGGCTGTATAGACCACTTCTTCAAAAAGGTTTGAAATAAAGGAGAGACATAAAAGTGGCAGCCCGAGGGGGTACTGGTAAAACTAGCATATAGGATTTTTGTTCCAAGATAGAGAAAGCCTATGTATGGATAAAGGCAGAGGAAAAAGAATCTATGAAGAAGGACAAAGATTTGCTTCTAGTAGAGAGACCCTATTCTGTCTCCTACCCCAGCTTGTTTCCCACAAATACTCACAGAATCCATTGGAAGAGTGAGATCAGAATAAAATAGTAGTGAGGGAAACACAAAGGGAAGAAATGTGACCAAGACTGCTCACTCCTCTGATGCTGCTAGAAGTCCTTCAGTCTGCTCTAAAGTCCCCACGAAGCTCCACCGTAGAGACAACATTGTTCACCTGGCTCCTGGGAGAGCCCAGCAATTTTCATGAGTCTGTTCTCTGCTTCTCAGCAGTGACTCGAAGTGACTGCTTGTTGACATCCCCATCTATCTGAAGGGTGCTTCTGTCTGATCAATTTTGCTTGACTTCTCTGAAACCAACAAACTCTTAACTGTTGGATTGGGTATTTTTTTGCTAGGTGTGTAGCTTTATTACTAGATTCCATGCCCCATTGGGGAAGAGAGGCACATCAAAATATTTATAGCAGTGCTTTTTGTGATATCAGAGAATTAGCAGCTAAGTAGATGTCCATCTGCTTGGAAGGGCTAAATAAAATCATGGCATATAAATGTAATTGAATATTTCAACGCTGTAAGAATTGATGAATACAAAGATTCAGAGTAACATAGGACAACTTATATGGCCTGATGCATATTGAAATACAAAAAAGATAGAATGATAAAGATTAACATAATTTAAAAGGAAAGAAGAATTATGAAGCAATGCTGTGTAATTTATAATGCCCAAGTCAGACTCAGAGAAGAGGTGAGAAAATAAACCTCTACTCCTTCACTGGTGAGGTGGAGGACTATGGATATGGAACGTTGCATAAGCTGTTAAACGCAGTCCATGTAATTTTGTTTTGTTTTTTCTATTTTAATCTTTAGGGTTAGGAAGATTTGTGAGTAGACGGAAGAGTGAGGGGTATATTCAGAAATTAGCTTGATACGAAAACAAAGTGCATCAATGGAAATAAGTGAATGAAAAAATGTTAAAGAAAATGTTGTTTAGGAAGTTTCAACTATCCCTAAGTCCCCTAGGCCTCTTTAACTTAAAGAAAGACATAAGACATCTCTCTCATCGTCTCTTGCCAAAAAACCCTGCAATATTTGTGGCCCTTTCTAAGATTCCATGAGTATGGAATCAAACTGCAGAAATGACTCCTAGACCAATCCAAGGCATAGAAATTCACTAGACAAGGAATGTCCCATTGTCACACTCAGAACCACTCAGGTAGAAAATGTTTTTGTTCAGGAGGGAAAGAGATTGACAAAGACTCACTATCATTCATTTTTTCATTAGTTCATTAATTTTCCCAGTTCCTGTGTCAAAAGGGGGGCTTCCCCCCTCCTTAAGTACTTAACATATAAAATCATCCACTAGTGATATCTTCTGATACATTACAACAAATTTTGAATGTTAAACTAAGACAGGGAAATTATTATAATGATTGCCTGATTCAAATGGGAATAGTTGAGAAAGACATAATAAAATGGAGTTTAAAAGAAGTGCACATAACTCAGCAGAAAGAAAATGAGAAAGAATTAAAAGTGTGAACAATTATTTGAAAAAAGTAAAGGAGAAACGTGTGCAAGGAATAATGTGACTCAAGGTCATGGTCTGTGACATGGTAGAAATGGAATGTTGTTATTTGAATATAAAGTGAGAAAGCAATTGGTAGATAGTCATAAGGCCCATGATGAGAAAAATTGAGAACCACTAAAGAAATATTGTAAGAGTAATTTAAGTTAAATAATAACTTTAAAAGATGATTTCAATTATTGGGGTAAAAAGGATGAAAAAGGTTAGAGGCATACAAGTCAATAGCTAAGTCCTAGACAATTGTTATAACTATGAGAAAAGAGAAGACGAAATCGATCCTTGAAATGTAATATATGGAAAAAAAAAAAGAAATGCACGTGATAACTTTATCACATTTTTAAAAAGAATAGATTTGCAGTTTCATGTGCAATCATCTTTTTTTACTATATGATGTTACAGAAATGCATGCTTTATTCTATACCTTGAAATAAAATAAAAACAAGAAGCCATAGCAAAAAAAAATGTCATGTATGAAACAAGATTTGATGACAGACTGGAACCCAGAAAATAAAACCAAGAAGTACTCCAAGATGATGAATCAAAGCTATTAGACTCATAAGATCTGGAGTTAGAGATGGAGAATTGTCCTGCCCTGAAGACCAGTTAAAATGTTACAGTCCCTTTCAATTCTATGGTTTGCCAACATTAAACTATCTATTACCTCTTTTTTTTTTCTCTTTACCATGATGACTACTCTGTCCCCAAGAGAGAGTTCTCTTCTCTAGCTCTATTTCTACCTCTTTGATACTTCCACCACTCTTCCTCCTCCCACCCTGTAATGACGAGCATCAGCTGAGGCTTTATGGCCAAAGATTTTTCCTTGAGCTCTGGCCTGATCGTATCAGTCCCCTACCCAATAAAAATCAGTGGCTCTGTATTGCCTCTAGGATAAAATAGAAACTTGTCTGTTCAGCATTTAAAGCCCTTCACAATCTGATCCCAATCTTTTTTCCAGACTTATTTATTATTCCCCTTCCTTCACTGTATGATCCAGCCAAGTTGTCTTTGCAGTTTGTCACACACAATACTTTCTTTCCCATGTCTGTGCCCTTCAATTTATTCTTTCTCATGTTTGGAATGCATTTCTTTCTCTTCTTCCTAATTTGCTTATTTTTATAGATAACTCTATCATTTCAGGCATCTGGAACTCAAAACATGCACAGCATCTTTGACTTCCAAAATATATCTTGATATATCTGTCTACTCGCATTGCTACCACCCAAGTTTTCACCTTCATTACCTTTTGCTGGTACTTTTATTCTCTTCTTAACTGGTCTCTACTCCCAATCTCTTCCCACTCCAGCCTGTATTTCATCTGCTGACAAAGTAATGTTCTTAACAGATATGATCTTAATGATCATATAACCACCTTGCTCAGAAATGATCAGTGGTTATCAAAGTTCTTGCAGATCTCATCCCGTCTTTTCCTTCTTCTGTGGTATTTGTCTTTATATTACGCAGATCCTTGTTCCTGGAACACTGCACTCTGCATCACTGTATCACTGCATTCATTTCCATCCATTCAAATCCTTCTCCTTGCAGTTTCAGTCCAAGAGTTGCTTCCTCCATGACGCTTTACCCAATTCTCTCAGCTAGAAGCAATCCTTCCCTTCTGACCTTTATGAACCTCTTAGTTCACTGTTTCACCTTTTTATATGAACTTAATCATATTACATCATTTCAAAATCATGTACAAGTCTCACACCCGCCTCCACTAGACATTAGCTCCTTGAGGGCACAGAATGTATCACTATATTTCCCTAGCACCTGGTTTTATCATTGCAAGACATTGTTAAATTGAATTATATTCAAGTTGATTTCTTAGTGAAAAAATATAGTATGGCTTCCTTAAGAGGTAAACAACCAAGATTTTTAAAGCCATAAGTCTTTCAATTAATCTGAAATTTCAGGTGACCAACTAAAATAAAGTGTGTAGCAGTAAGTGCATTGTAAACAGTAGTTGCTAGTATCTCAGTGTCTTCCCTGAAACAAGCTACAAGAAATTCTGGTCAAGATGACTGTTCAGCGGAGGCAGACCTCCTGATTCCCAAATATCTACTCCAACAAAACTAAGTATTCACCAAGGTGAGTAATTAGCAAGAAATCCAATGAGAAAGTACATCAAGTTATTTCTTTCATCCTATAACTGGACAAAAAATCAGAAAGGGATCTTTGAGAAACAGAAAAGGAGCTCCGACAACAAATACTACAGCATTGCAGGATAGTCAGCCAACAGCACCAAGGATAGATGTGACTTTGAAGGTTCTGGGTCTGGAGGCAGCAAGAGCACATGAGGAAGCCTCATGGTGAGGACCTTGGAAGCTCTGGGGAGTAACAAGGCAGCAGGAGGGATCAGTGCAGTCCTGCAGCACTCAGAGGAAGCAGTGCAGGACCCATGGTTCTGAGGTCCCTAACATTCTGCCCTAAGATATCAGAGAGATGGATCACTGTGAACCTCAAAGATCCAAGAAGAGGCCATCCTCAGGAGGTGGAGGTCGGCGCAGGAATACAAAAGGTATAGGGCAAGACCAAGAAGGACCCACTACTCCACCCAAAAATGGGGTAGAGTCCATCCCTAAGAAAAAGCTCTAACTCAAGAACGAAAGCTGGAAAGACTGATATGCTGAAGAAAATACTGATCAGTATTAAATCTACTGCAAATTAGTGATCCTTCCAAAAGAAGGAATAACTTCATAAAAACTATATGGAGAAACTTAAAGGAAAAAGATTATTTTGCATAAGGCCTATACTAATGCCTACAAGAAATGAAGTAACTCACAAAAAATGAAATAAAAATTCTAGAAAAAGTTAGGAGAATAAGTAGCTTAGAAGAGAAAGTTGTAAACTATATCCCCACGATGAGCTCCTTGAAAAACAGAATGAGGGGGGCGGAGTCAAGATGGCGAAGTAGAAAGATGCACGTATGCGAGCTCCGAACCCACAGCCCATAGATTTAATGTAAGAAGAGCCCCCCATAAGTTCTGGATCACTGCAGGGTGTGCAGAAACATAGTGGGGGAGATTTCCATTCCAGAGAGCCCTGGAGAGCCATCCCCAGGGTCCAGTCGCGCCCCCAGAAAGCAGAGTCCACCCCAGCGCTGCCCTGGCTGTGGCCCCAGAGAAGCTGATCTGGGCAGGCTTCAGGGACGGAACCTCCGGCGGCCTGGAAGGTCCCTCCACCCACAGACTCTGCAGGTCAGTGAGAGACACGCCCAGGCTGGCCGAGAGGGGAGCAGGGTGTCTCCATGGTTCAGGCCCCCTCAGGAGGAAGTGGTGGAGGCAGAGGCGGGGGTGGCGGTGGAGGCAGCAGTGGCGCGGCCGTGGCAGCCCAGGACTCCTCCAGCAGCAGGCAGGATCTTCATTACTGAAAGTCTCTGCATAAACCCCCTGAAGGAGCTGAGCCTGGGAGAGGCCCTGACCCACCCGCTCCTTTTCTGAAGGTATCTGCATAAAGCCCCTGAGGGAATTGAGCCTGGGAGGTGGCCCTGCCCCCACCCCAGCACCAGAACTAAAGCTCACATTAAATAGCAGCCGTGCCTGCTGCGGAAAGCCCATTTGAATCTCAGACCCCAAGCACTAGCTGGGTGGATCTAGGCAGGGGTGGACAGGAATCTCAGAAGTCAAGTAACTGGCTGGGAAAATGCCTAGAAAAGGGAAGAAAAATAAGACTATAGAGAGTTTTTTTTGAACAGATGCAAATGATCCCGACTTTCGGATCTGATGACGAGGACATATTCTTGCCATCAGGGAAAGACGTGGAGGGCGGGGCCTCAGTACCCCAGAAATCCCAGGGGGATGTCAGGTGGGCTCAGGCCTTGGAAGAGCTCAAAAAGGATTTTGAAAAGCAAGTTAGACAGGTGGAGGAAAAACTGGGAAGAGAAATGAGAGAGATGCAAGAAAAGTATGAAAAACGGGTCAATACCTTGGTAAAGGAGACCCAAAAAAATGCTGAAGAAAATAACACCTTGAAAAATAGGCTCACTTAATTGGTAAAAGAGGTTCAAAAAGCCAATGAGGAGAAAAATGCTTTCAAAAGCAGAATTAGCCAAATGGAAAAAGAGGTTCAAAAGCTCACTGAAGAGAATAGTTCTCTCAAAATTAGAATGGAACAGATGGAGTCTAATGACTTTCTGACAAACCAAGAAATCACAAAACAAAACCAAAAGAATGAAAAAATGGAGGACAATGTGAAATATCTCATGGAAAAAACAACTGACCTGAAAAATAGATCCAGGAGAAACAATTTAAAAATTATGGGCCTACCTGAAAGCCATGATCAAAAAAAGAGCCTAGACATAATCTTCCATGAAATTAGCAAAGAAAACTGCCCTGACATTCTACAACCAGAGGGCAAAATAAGTATTGAAAGAATCCATCGATCACCACCTGAAAGAGATCCAAAAAGAGAAACTCCTAGGAACATTGTGGCCAAATTCCAGAATTCCCAGCTCAAGGAGAAAATCTTACAAGCAGGTAGAAAGAAACAATTCCAGTACTGTGGAAATACAATCAGGATAACTCAAGATCTAGCAGCTTCTACATTAAGGGATCGAAGGGCGTGGAATAGGATATTCCAGAAGTCAAAGGAACTAGGACTCAAACCAAGAATCACCTACCCAGCAAAACTGAGTAGAATACTTCAGGGGAAAATATGGTCTTTCAATTAAACAGAGGACTTTCAAACATTCTTGATGAAAAGACCAGAGCTGAAAAGAAAATTTGACTTTCAAACACAAGAATGAGAAGAAGCATGAAAAAGTACACAGCAAAGAGAAGTCTTAAGGGACTTACCATAAGTGAACTGCTTACATTCCTACATGGAAAGACAATATTTGTAACTCTTAAAACTTTTCAGTATCTGGGTAGTTGGTGGGACCACACACACACATGTACACGCATGCACGCACACACACATACACATGTGCACACACATACAGAGACAGAGAGCACAGAGTGAATTGAATAGGATGGGACCATATCTTAAAAGAAATTAAGGTAAATGGTGAGAGAGAAATGTAGTAGGAGGAAAGAGGGTGAAATGGAATGGGGCAATTATATGTCATTTAAGAGGCAAGTAGAAGACTTTTTAGTGGAGGGAAAAAGAGGAGAGCTGAGGGAAAAAAAAAAAACCAAGAAGTTTACCCTCATCACATTTGACTAAAGGAAGGAATAAAATGCACACTCATTTTGGTATGAAAACCTATCTTACAGTATAGGAAAGTGGGGGAGAAGGAGATAAGCAAGGGGGGGGATGATGGAAGGGAAGGCAAAGGGAGGAGGGAGCAATTTGAAGTCAACACTTGGGGAGGGACAGGATCAAAAGACAGAAGAGAAATAATGAGGGGCAGGATAGGATGGAGGGTAATTCAGTTAGTCTTACACAAGACGACTATTATCGAAGTCATTTGCAAAACTACACAGATATGGCCTATATTGAATTGCCTGTCTTCCCAAAGGGAATGGGTGGGAAGGGAGGGATGGGAAGAATTTGGAACTCAAAGTTTTAGGAACAACTGTTGAGTATTTTTCTTGCTACTAGGAAATAAGAAATACAATTAATGGGGAATAGAAAGTCATCTGGCCCTACAGGACAAAAGAGAAGATGGGGACAAGAGAAGGGAGGGATAACAGAAGAGAGGGCAGATTGGAGATAGGGAAAATTAGATTGCTTGGTGTATTGGGGTAGGGGAGGGGGAAAAAGGGGAGAAAATCTGGAACCCAAAATTTTGTGAAAATGAATGTAAAAAGTTAAATAAATAAATAAATTTTAAAAATTTTAAAAAAAAAAAGAAAAACAGAATGAACCAAAGACATGCCAATGACTACAAAAGATCAAGAACTTGATGTTTTCTCATAATGGGGATGTGTAAAGAATATATACACATGAAGGGAAAGGAGAGAGGACCAGGCTCTTAGCTTTGTATCTGTACTTTTAAATGGGGAAAAAAGAGGTTGAACACCCTCCTACAAATACTTTGGTGTATAAATATATCAAATTCAACAGGAAAATAAGAGAGGATGGTGTGTGGGGTGAAAGGGATTAAGAGGAAGGATAATACTGGAGGTGAAATCATTAGAAGCAAAACAAACTTCCTGATCATGAAGACAGTATTAAAGGGCAGGTATCGTGGTTTGGGGGGTGGAGGGTTAGAGAGAGACAAACAGCTGGAATCTAAGGAGGTACATTAGAGTTCTTCTTCAATACTTGAGCAATAGCTGAATAAATTGTGTTATATAAGTATAATAACACAATGATGTAAATTTATAATATAATGGCAGTGTAAGAAATTATGAGAGATAATTTTAGAGGCTCCTGAGGAGTATGAACTGACAGAGTGAGGTAAGGAAAAACAACTTTGACTTCAGAAAACTAATAATGCAATGAGCGACCATGCCCCATATGACCCATAAGGAACCATGTAACCCACATTGTGACAGATAACGGATGTTAAGGGATATATATATTTTCAGACAAGTTCTCTGCATGAATTTATTTTGCTTAACTATGCTTACTTATTACAAAGTTTTCTCTCATTATTGGGAGGTGGAATGGGATGCTGGTGAGAGAGTAACAATAGTGATGAAAAATGAGAGACATATTATTTAATAAATGCATGGAGAAGAATAGGGAGTTACAAGGAAGTACAGAAAATCAAGACAGTTTTGGAAGGAATGGAGCTTTTATTATATACTTTCTGATGAAAGCAAGAGATATGAAATAAAAATTCACAATTAATAGAATTCTCTTTTGTGTTTAAAAAAAAAGCTATAAAGTAGCCCACCTATCCTGGAGCCATCTTAAAAGCATACTTAACTGAAAGTCTTTGAATGCCATCTTCACTGTTGATTTAACATTACACATAGAACACATTAAGAGCTTTAAACGAATTCAAGTTGAAGTAATCGGTGAGTTTCTGTGTCGATATGCTGTGACTACAAAGAAGAGGGCCTGATTTTCTTCTGGGGTCATAGGAAACATTCTTATTGCTTTCTAGTCACATCTCATAGCTTTTAAATGGACATCAAAAAGGTTCTTAGTCTAATACCTGCAAAGGGTTTATTGTTGAGGCAAGTTAATAGTATAGCCTGAATCAAGTTGGACATAATACACAGAAGGACTTAGAAAACATGCATCTTACATACCATTCAACAAGACTTATTTGATTTAGTGTTCTGTACCCAGGAACTTCACCCAATGTTTTTAATACCATTTCAAAAGGAACCATTTGAAACCTTGATTAAAAATGTATACTTGTATGTCAGGCTGCTATGTTATCAAGGAATGGGAACGTGCTTTTTCAAGGCCTGTTATACAATTTTTTGGAGCTTGCCAAGTAGAAACTAAGAAGGATTTTCTTGTGGTCTGACCCCCATAGCTATTCCAATCAACCTATCCATACATTTGCCATACCTACAAGATTATAGAAAGAAGTACAATTATCAATAGGGAGAACACATGAAGATATCCACCAGTACCAAATTGTAAAGTCAGGTTAGGTAGTGCAACCATAGTTGTCTTTCCTAGGTTTTTAATTATGTGTTTGTTTGCCATGGTAGCCTAATTTAGTCAAGTAGATGAGCCAACATTAAAAGCTGGGAGGAGAGGTAAGTAATCCCCAGGGTGGGCTGCTTGTGCAGAGAGTTTAAAAGCCACATGTACAGAAGCAAAAGGCAAAGCACATTGGAGAAGGGGGTCCACATGATAAACAGTGAAAGGCTAGCAAATCAAATTTTTCACAATTAGTTGAACAACAACTGTGACAGGTTCAGCGCTTAGCATTTTCATTTGTGTGCTCAAATTTGGTTATCTGTCCTCTTTTATGCAAATGTGATGTGACAGGAGAAGCTGGGAGCACTGAAGCAGGCCGATCATTCACAACAGGGGCTAGGTCTGTACAGCTGAGAGGCCTGGATTAAATGGACTGAATGCTGATGGATAAATGACATGAGCCTCCCTGAAAGCCTCATGAACTGATTTAAAACTTCTAAGGGAGGATGCCCAGAACATAATTATGCTTTATGTCCCAGCCTAAACTGTCAAAAATAAAAAGATAAAAGAAGAATATAAATTACAGCAAATTAATATTATCTGCATTTATAATTTAGTTCAATCCAACATGTTTATTGCATGTTAGAAAATAGAAAAGATTGGGAAACCACATCTTTACACTGCAGAATTCTTTTATGATAAAAGCAAATCTTTTAAAATAAGGCATAGCAAAAAGACAATTGAAGAACTCCTACTTCTTCTTAAAGGGATGCTGCTGGCTAAGCTGCTCTCTGTACAATATCGGTACGGGATCTTGACTTTTCTTTAAATTGATCATGACTTCATAAAACTACAATGATTTCTTAAAGTACATTAGAACTATGGGGATGACTTCTTGTACAGTTATTGTGAGAGCACTTTTAAGTATATATGCAGTTATTTCTAGGACTTTTGATGATGTCTATGGCCTATTGAGTAGAAAATATTCTAAGCTTTAGGAAACACAGGAGTTTATCATCTAGTATGATACCAAGGAGAGTGGCAGAATTTTATTTCCTAGAGATTTTTCAATTTAATTCAACAAATATTTACTGAACACCTACTGTGACCAAAACACTTTGCTAGGCACCATGGGGGACACAAAGGAGCTTATTGTCTAATAGCGGAGATAAAACATGTTCACAAATTACTGTAACAGATTACAATATGTGCCATGAGAATTCTAGTACAAAGTAAACAGTGGTCACAATATACTATGGATTCAGAAAAGTGAAAAATCACTCTTAGCGGAAAGCTCAGGAAAGGTTTTTTAAAGTAGTATTATTTGGAATATAGGTAATATTTTGGGTGGCAGAAATGGTTGGCAGAAGGTATTTTGGGTAGAGGGAACAGTATAATCCAAGATGCAGAGATACAGAAAGTATTCAGAACAACCCGAGAGATGGGTAGGCTCTCTTGTCCATGCCTCCAACATTTATCAGTGGTTGTACTATAAATGGATAGTAACAAAGTGAGTATCACCACCACACTAATAAAAGGTAAAAGCAAAGCTCATTTTACAACTTACGTATTTTACAGTGAGATTTATTGGAGGCAATGATACAAGCTGGATTTAAATGGATAGCAAAATGTGGCTGCTGTGAAGTCATCTTGAGTGTTTTCTGTAAGAAACACATTCCTCCAGGCCTATGCTAGTCATCTGAATACAAAGTGCCAGTATCCACATGAGAGATTTCAGGACAAATCTTTGTCACTGTGCTTTGAGGGTGATTTGCCCTTGTTCATTCAGAGAAAAAGCCTCTCTCTGATGTAGCTAAGTAGAAACGTCTTGATTTTGATTTGGTCTTATAGGTTTAGAGGACCCTGACTGGCCAAGACACTGGTAGCTAAGATCATGGGAAGTCTTTCTGAAATCATGTTTGATCTGTTGAGCAAGTTTTCTTTGATGCACATATAACCTTCTCAACAACCTTAGACAAAGGTCGCTTTTATTTGGATAGGAGGCTGAAGTAGGCAATTTTTCTTAATTATTCAAAGATGGCCCTAGAAAAAGTTACTCTTCCCTGCACGTGACAGAGTATAGTCTACAATTAGGCTTCTCACAAACATTACAATGGGGGTAGGGGTGGGGGAATAACTAATGAACTTTTAGCAACATGCTAAGAATTTAAAAGTTCAACTTAAATCCATTAAATCTTAATCTGCAAATAAAACTTTTTTGTCATAATATAGAGACTGACCAATAGTGGCCCAGTCCTTCAAGCATGTGCTGTATATTATGCCTAGTGTCAACTCACATGGAGCCTTGCTGAGTTTGCTTCAGGAAATGTTTGGTAGAAATCCTTTGTCTCCCCCATTTTAGAGCATGCTCAGATATTTCCTTACTTTGTTTGCTGTCATCTTGTCTCTTGATGATGAAATTGGATGTTAAGGCAGAACTGAATGTGCTTACAGACAAAAGTCTCTTCATTCTCTCTGTCTCTGTCTCTCTGTCTCTGTGTCTGTATCTTCTCTCTCTCTCTCTTTCTCTCTGTCTCTCTTTCTCTCTCTCTCTCTCTCTCTCTCTCTCTCTCTCTCTCTCTCTCTCTCTCTCTCTCTCTCTCTCTCTCTCTCTGTCTCTGTCTCTTTCTCTCAAATGAGGAAGAAGGAAGAAATGCTATAAAACTCTGGGTGGGGAAGCTCCTCCTTAACTTGATCATCATGTGGCCACAAACACATGGAGCTTTTGTTTCTTCTGTATTTATTAAGTTTCTTTTCTGACATTAGGTGAAGGAATTGAGAGTAGAGATGGACCAGATTTTGACCATGTGAGCTTCAAATGATTAGAAGAGCCACAAGAGGTCCTGCAACAAATTCATGGCAAAGTCAGCCCACAGTCACAGTAGCCATGCTCAGTGAAGAGCCAGTCCTAAAGAGTAATCTGTAAGAGTATTCCTTCCTTCCCTCCAGCCTGGCAGTGAATCCACCCAGCAACCAATGTGACATGCCCTACAAGTAAGGGAATGATTTGGCCATCGTCTAGACAACAGACAGAAGTGACCTTGATGGAGGGAATGCTTACAGTGATCACCTCAAGTTTGAATCCTTTATCCCCAGAAACTGAGCAAATGTGTAGAGAGTAGGTGTGGTTTGGACAAATGTTTTTGGTACTTTAGGTCTTCTTTTGTTTTTTCAATAAATATCCCTTTGCAATAGTTATTGACGCCAACTGGTAAATATGATGCAGAGGCAGTTATCATTGGTTAGATATTAAGGAGGTGTCAGTAGGTCAACTAATATTGGGGAAATAACTGCTTCCATCCCCATGTATTCTGCAATCCGGGGCACCAGCTTTCTTACTGTTTATCACACCAGTTATTCCCTCGGTTCACTCTAGGCATTTGTACTGGTTGACTGGCTCCCATACCTGGACTTTTCTCTTTCTCCATGTCCTGCCCTGTCTTCCTTCAACTTCTGACTCAAAGTCTGTATCCTACAAGAAGTCATACCTAACCCCTCTTCATGCAAATGCCTTCATCTTGTTAGCATATAGTTCTTCTCATGTAGTTCCTCCATTAGACCAAGTTCCTTGAGAACAGAAACTCTTCTGCCTTTCTTTGTATTCTCAGCACTCTTAGCACAGTGCCTACCACATAGAAGGCACATTATTAAATGCTTGCTCACTGACCCGTTGACTGACTGATTGACGGACTAGACAAATTATATTGCAGGGAATGCACTTGATGTAAGCTTGTGCTCTGTAGCATTAGAAAAACACTCCCATAAAAAAAGAAATTCAAAATAACCTCACGGTCTTACATCACACTCAGCAAAGTGGCAGAGATGACAAAATACGGTCATAAGCAACGTTGGAATGCTTGTGGATTAGATAGACACACTAATGAGTTACTGGTAGAATTGTGAATCAGTACAGCCTTTTGAGGAAATAATTTTGAACAATGCAAATAAACTGACTAAAATATTCATAGATTCGACCAAGAGATTTCACTGAAAGGCTCCAAGTAGGTCACTGATTAAAAAAGAAAGTATTTGTGTACACCAAAACACTTAGAAAAGCACTTTTATAACAGGAAAAAACTGGGGGAAAAACAGATCAGAATGTCTAAACAGACAGTGGCAAATGAATGTCAGGGAATATTACTGTGCTATAAGAAATGACAAAAATGATACAGAAAAGCATGGAAAGACTTACATGAACCAATGCAGGGTAAAGTAAGCTGAACCAAGAAAATTATATATGCAATAACTATAACATGTAAATGGAAGGATAAACCACAAAAAAAAAAATCAAAAGTGGATGTTGTAGAATTACAAGGAATATCATGGGCCTAAAGAAGACACTTCCCCCATGGATGCTGAACAAGGTGTGTAAATATTTTTAGACTTTTCTTGATCTATTGATCAATTTTATTGATTTTTTAAAAAATTCTTTTTCTAAAAATTGTTCTCTGGGAAGGGAGAGAAAGGGAATATATGAAATATAAAAATCAAATATATCCATAAGTATTTGTTTTTAAAAAATTGACACCTTCAAATCCTTGGTGCCTCCTAGAAGTCTGAAGGGAGTTGTCACCAGCTGAACCTTTCACTCTTAGTGGGAGTTGAAAGAATGAGCCCCAAACATACCTGTGTGACAGTGGCAAAGAACTAGATACCTATTGACTGAAGAAGGACTGAACTGCAGCACATGGATGGAAATAAAGTATAACTGCACCACAAACAGCAGTAACATGGTAGGAATTGATCTTTACTAAAGTACATGGAACTGGGGAAGTAATATATACAATACCTACAACAATGTAAATATAACAAATAAAAAAAATAAAATGAAACCAAAGACTGTGTAATTATATAAACCAAGGTAGACCCCAAGAAGTGATGAGAAAGCATACCTCCTTCCTTAATTTACAGAGATATTAGACAACAGGAATGAAACATTTCATGATTCATCATATTCTAATGATGTGTGGATTAGTTTTATTTGTTTGTTTTTTAAAATTTCTTTCCTTTTCATTCTTTGTCACAAGGGATAGTTGATTGGGTAGGTGATGGCAGAGGGATATATTTAGAAACAAGGTGACATAAGAAATAAAATCACAATGTAAAAAGTAAATAAAAATATATTTTGTAAAGTTATCTTCAGGTTTCAAAGAAATCACTTCTTAAGATATACAAACAATGAAATCATAGCTACTACCTGCTATCATCATTGACTTGACAACATTTTAAGTTATAAAATTGATTCTCAAATAAAAATGCAAGCAAAAAAGGGGAATAAACTTTTATTAAACACCAACTATATGCCAGGCACTGTGATAAGCAGTTTACAAATATTATCTTATTTGTTCCTCATAATATTTTATATTATGCTATATAATTATCCTCATTTTACAGTTGAGGAAACTGAGGCAGATATAAGTGACTTGGACCAGGGTCACACAGCTAGTAGTCTCTGAAACCAGTTTTGAATTCAGGACTTCCTGACTCTGTGACCAATACATTAGCCACTGTACCACCTAACTGCCATTCCATACCCATACTTGATTCACAGGCTGCTCCCACTGAGGAAGGAAATCTCCCAAAATGAAGGTGGTACAGGCGCTTTTTGTTATATGATGATAACAAATAAATGGATCCAATCCCATGTATGAATTTTGTCCATTAGTTAACTCTACTATTGCAGGTAGAAGTGTGAGCGTGTGTGTGTGTGTGTGTTTGTATACATATACAGGCACTCCAGGAACTGTACTAAGTGGTAGAAATGAAAGCTATATCCATATATATATATATATAGTCCTCAAGAAATTTACATTCAAATAGTCTACTGGGGAAGAAAACGTACATAAAACTACAATATCCATACAAAATTGAAGAAAATAGCCTTAGAACAAAAGATGAGAGCAGGGGCAGGATAAAGAAAGGCGTCCTGTAAGAGGTAGATCTTGGATTGAGTCTTGGATGGCGTCAGGGATTCTGGTTGATAAAAACACAGAAGCACGGAACACTGAGCATAACAAAATTCAGCAAAACTGAGGGTATTATCAGAGAATTCAGGTGAAGCATGGGATACATAAGAGGTAGTAATAAGAGAAGTTGAAGAGATCCTGGGACATATTGAGAAGGATCAAAACTGCCAAACTTGGGCACTGGAACTTGTCTCAGTAATGGGAAGCTACTCAATTCAGTTAATGTCTATTAAGTGCCCAGCCTTGTGCTGGGGATATTACTGAAGGTTTTGAGTTGAATGGTTTAATTTGGTCCTATATGGAAGTAGGGCTATTCTTTGATTCCTCCCAAGATTTTTGACTATGATTCTTGTACTATCTAACTCTTTCTCTAGCACTTGGGCATGTTTCCTGTAATATAGCATAATGCATGAGGAAAGATATTAGACATTTTTAGATAGATGTGTAATTAATGTCCATTTTGCATTATTTAGGAAGGAAGGGAAGATGAAGAAGGGGTAAAAGAGATAAGACGGCAAAAAAAAAAAAACAATCCCACACTGTTTTGATGAATTCAAAAGCAGAAATAGATAGATTGATAGATAACTGAATAAATCAATACATGAATAAGGATCAGCATGAAAACAGGACTTCAGAAGGCATGGCCTCTTGTGGTTATTTGTTTTTAAATCAAGTTTTGACTGTGTGTGTGTGTGTCTGTGTGTCTGTGTGAACTTAGTATAGATCTCAAGCACATAATCCTCTGCTGTGGAATTTACTATAAAGAAATTCAGAAAATACTAACTAGTATCACATTTTATTAATATTTAAAGACATACCAAATCTTTAAAAAAAAAAAAAGAAAAAGACTGATTCTTGTTCTTTGTACAAAAGAAGAAACAACCACTAAAATAAGAGACATCAAATCGTATAAAAACAAAAGTTGGAATTGGACTATTAATGAAGTACTCAGTGCCAACTAAAGCCCTTTATAAAAAGCAAAGAATTCTCACTGTCCCCAATGAACTTCTATTTTATGTTACAGAAGGAAAAATCAAGGTAGAGAAGTTTTAAAAACAACAGATACTCAGCTAGAGCTCTGTGTGATGCCAACAAGTAGAATACAAGCACTCTTTCTCTTTGTTACGTTCCTATTCCATAGCTCCCATTTGTAGAGCTAGGAGTGATATTCAAAGCCAGTCAGCATTGATGAGGTCTATTTTAGGATTTCATTAACTGAACTAGAAAAAGATAAATTAGCCCTGTGGTTTGTCATGGAGGATATCTGCCTTTAGTCACACACAGTACATCTGTCCACAAATCCTAATTGCATGTGACAGACACAGCACCCATTTCACAATACTTAGAATTTGAATTACATTTTTATTTCTGTAGCACATCTGACGTTACCTTTTTAGAAGGAAAACAAAAGCAGTGATGCATTTTTAATCTATAAATGCACTTCCTCACCATATAAATGGGTAAAACCGAACCGTTCCACCTCAGCTAACTAGATCCATGCAGGGAAGGGGTCAGCCTACTCCAGCAACATAACACTCAACTAATAAGGCTGACTTGCTAAGAAATAGAAGCACAGAAAGTGATACACAAAGGTCATGATGCTAATTTTGTCCCTATCCTATCAACAAGAACCTATTGCTTATTTCTACAACTCAATAAACCCAACTGTTAAAATGCTATGGATATAGATTCTTTGCTATTTTTCTTCCTTTCTGTTGTTTTGTCTGAAAATGTTAGCCAAATCTTTTTGTAAACAATCTTCTGACTGAAAGCAATGTGTATCTTTTGTGACACAGATTCTTCTGGTGGGAAGGACTCAAGCTACAATCTGGAGGTACACATGACCCCATTGTCACTCCACCTCACCTACCTGCCAGATGTCCCATGCCTTACATCTTAGCATCGCTTGAAACTTTTCTACTTCCCAAGATCTTGAACATCACTTTCTTCTGTCATTCCTGGCTCTCTTTCCCATCTTAAATCTCTCCTTAGCTATTGGATTCTTCTGTGCTGCCTATAAACACATCCATGTCTTTCCTATCCTCAAAAACCTTCATTTGATCTGACCATGCCTCCCAGATCTCTTATAATGTCTCTCCTCCCCGTCTTGGCTAGACTCCTTAAGTCAATCTTGCTAGATGAAATCATCTACATTCATTTCATTGGCTTATAAACACTCAGCAAATAAGCCTATGATCTAATCATTTAATTGAAACTTCTCTCTCCAAAATGATTTGCCAATCAATTCAAGCAATTTTTAAATTTGTTTCGGTCCTCAGCCTTCTTGGTTTCTCTCCAAACTTTGGCATTATCGATCCCACCATCTCTTCTTGAATTCCCCCTACTCTTCAGATGTTCCTGACCCTACTCTCTGCTGCTTCTCATACTGTCTGACCACTCCTCAATGTCCTTTGATGGGTGTTCATCCAGGTCCCCCTCCCCGCCAAGCATAGGTGACCCTTAAGACTATGTCCTGTCGTATCTCACTTGACCAACTGATGAATCAACAAGCCTAAATTAGGCGCTGTACTGAGCACTGGAAATTCAAAGAAAGGCAAAACATGATCCCTGAACTTAAGGAACTGACATTCTAATGAAGGAGACTGGAAAAATGCAAATGCAAGATATATGCATTGTGAATGAAAGGCAAAATCAGAGGGAAGACATTGGGAGTTTGGAAGAGGAAGGGAGAAGATGTGAAGACTGGGAAATCCCTCTTGCAGAGGTCAGATTGGAGCTGATTCTTGGAGAAAGCTAGGGAAACCAGGAGAGAGAATTGAGGAAGGAGAGCATTCCAGGTATGGGAGTAAAGCATAAGAAGACTGAAAAGGTAGGAAAGGGACAAGTTGTAAAGGGCTTTAAAATCTCAACAAAGAATTTTATAACTGACTGTGGAGTCACTTGCATTTTTTGAGTGAGAGAGAGGAGTGATGTGTTTTGGCAGAAGTGGGGGAATTTGAGTCAGGGAGATCAACCAAAGGGTTATTTCAACAGTCCAGCCATGAGGTGGTCAAGGTCTACATCAGAGTAGTGACTCTGTGGGTAGAGAGTAGGGTACTTACATGAGAGACGTTTTGAAGGTAAAAACAGGGCTTGGCATCATACTGGAGATGTAGGGTGAGTGAGATTAAAGACAACACCAAGGTTTTGAGTCTATATGACTGAGAGGATGGTGGTAACCTGGACAGGAATAAGGAAAGTCAGAACAAGAGTGAGTTTGGGGCAATAGATAGTTCTGGTTTTGCCCATGTTGAGTTTGAGATATCTATGGGATATCCAGTTCAAAATGTACCAGAAACAGTTAGTGAGAATGGTTAGGGCTAAATGTAAAGATCTAAAGATCTGGGAATCATCAGAATAGAGATGATAGCTGAACCCAATGGAGCTGATGGGATCAGAAAGCTCACTCGCAGTGATGTCCAGCTCTTAAATCTATGTGAAGGGACACTGGCCACAGTATACTATAAATGCCTGAGGTTTCACTGTAGTTGCTACTACTGGCAAATATATGTAAGAAAAATAGAAGTGTGATCCAGGAAAATAGAGGGATCATAGGATCATAGATCTAGAACTGAAAGGGATCATCAGCTCCAAGCCCCTCATTTAATAGATAAGGAAACGGAGGCCAAAAAAGCTGTGACTTGACCAGGGTCATACAGCATGTAAAATGTCTAAGGTAGGATTTTAATTCTCTCTTCCTGCCTGAAAACCAGTTCCTACATATCAGACTTGCTTTCTTCCTTAGCTATTTTTATTGCTCTACTCCATTTATCATTTACACAGCAATCAGAAACAATTTGGGGATTAAAGTATGCTTTTTTTCCCCAAGTTCTATAAAGCTTTTGTGGGGGTTTTTTGGAGATGGGGGCAGTTGGGAGGTAACACAACTTGGGAAGGGCTTTTGGGAGCACAGAATTCCTATCAGGAATCATACCAGAATTAAAAGGAATTTTGTAATACTAACTCAGATAGTCAGTTGGGACCATATTTTTGGAATCAGCACCAACAGCAAATAGTCAAAAGAAAAGAATTACTACTGTTTTGGGGGCATTCTAGATGGCTTTTGTTGGCTTCTTGGCTAGGTGTGGCGACTTGTAAGATGCCAGCCAGCCTTTGATAGTGTGTAGAAATCAGTGAACCAAGCTTAAAAATTCCTGACCTGGAGACTCATTCAAGCACACTTCTCACTTTGCTAAGATTAAGTGTTTTCCAGGTTATTAAATAATCAGTACTCTTCTCCTCATTCTCAAGTTCTCACCATTTGTCTAGGGATGGAGCCTGAACCTAAGGCAGCAAGAAGGGTCACAAAACATTTGCTACTTTTCTCTGAATTATCTATATACTGTCCATGCCTCATGCCCCTTACACAATGATACATCTATGTGGAAGAAGAAAAATCCTGAGGAATAGTTAGAATACACTTGTTTTTATTTCCTAAAAACTAGTTTAAAATTCCCTCAAAGGAATAAATGAGTTTCTTCTTAATGTTCCAAAAGTGGCATAAAAGAGAAGAAAAAAATGGAAATAAATTAAAATTAAATTCATTTCCCCCGCCTTCTTTGAGTAGAAAACATAAGTAAATTCTCAAAGAACCAACACCCAGGATACCTCATTACGAGACATATTGAGGCAAATGAATTGGACTTCAGAGAAAAGCAACAACCGGAAATGTCTGAGAAGAGATTAAAGAAGTTAAGTAAGTCGCTTGGACAAGGGACACCAAACAGTTTAATCACTAATGGATAAGAGATGAAAGAATTACCTAGTAAATTACAGTCAATAATAGTGATTTGGATAAGATTTCTGATTTTGTGGTTAAAGGAAAACTAGTTTCATCTGCTCTCAGGTTGAGATTTGGGCAACATGTTTAAATTATCATTTCTTGTTTAAATGAAGTCAAATTAATAGAAGGAAAAGTCCTATTCCACATAGTAAATGTGGTGGAGAGGAAAAAGCATTGGCTCTGGAGTCAGAGGACCTGGGGTGAAATTCCACCTCTTACTAACTACTTCTATGACCTTGGAAAAGTCACAATAGTCCTGGACCCCATTTTCTACATTTGTAAAATGAGAGTTGGACTACTGGCCTCGAAAGTCTCTTCTAGGTCTAAATTTAAGTTCCTATGTAGAAACTGAAGAGTGGGCCCTTGTGGCTCTAACAGGATAATGAAGAACATTTCTGCTAGGCCTCCACTTAAAAGTTTTTGAAATTCCCTTCTTATGAATTCCTTCCTTCCTATAAGGGCTTAGGGGCTACCTCACCTTCCGCAAGACACACAGATAAACCTCAGATCTCTACTAGTATTTTCTTCATATTTCTTCTTCGCAGTTATAATTTATAGTTTATAATACAGATATTTATTTCACACCTTAAATTATAAATTTTATAGGGTAAAATAATAAGATATTATTCATTCAATCAGTAATTACTTGACTAATAAACTGTTTGGTTAAAATAACGTGGGGGTTTTTAAATACACTTGTTTGTGAAGTAGGTATTTTAGGTCTTTCAGTTATAACTAGCAAGGGGAATTTATGATCACGGCAGAAACAGTTTGTGCAACAAAAGTTCAAAGCTTTTGTTAGAAACTCAAATATATTAGGAGGGACAATGCAGGAATAGAATGGAGATGTTCTTCAGGCTTCCTAGAGCTTTTTCTGGATCCAAATCAAATTTCCCTTTTAGCGTAAGACACTGATAAGGGGAGAATAAGACGCAGGATAGGAAGACATACTACTCAGAGATGTTATGAAATATTGGAAAGAGTAAGGGGTTTCCATGTCTGTAAAATAAGGTTGGATTAGCTGACCTCTGAGATCCCCCTCTGACTCTCCACATATGCTCATGTAATCCAAATTGCCTGCTTTAAGCAACCCATTTTAATGCCACAATCATAGCCACCCTCAAAGGGAACAGGAAAGGTCAAAGATTTGGACAGAGAATCCTAATGCTTCTACACTATGAATACTTTATTTGAGTAGGCACTAGATGTGACAGGCCCCAAATAACATCACATAAAATAACACTGATTATGTTTTAACAGGAAGGGAAGGTCTCATCACTGAGGTGGAGTCATTCCTGAATCAGCTGCCTACAAAGGCAACCAACTTCTTTGAGTTAAGACCAGACTTAGTACAGAGCTAGAAGAAACAAGAAAAAAGAGAAAAAGAGCATCCTACCAAACCAACTCAATCCTGACCTATTTAAACAAGTTATTGATGGTGAAAGATTGGCAATGGATAGCAGAAATGAAACAGACATCAGTTATAGTGATGTCATACAGAAGTTTAGGAGATAAAAATCAACTGCCATAACAAAGGCTCCAAACAAATCATTCAGCAAGGCAATCTTACTTGAAAATGGAAAGAAATGTGACTAAAGACAACATTGGTTTAGAATATAATGTAAATTAATTTGTGAAATTTACAAAGAAGAACTATAGAAGATGGTGGATAGTATTATCTCATAAAGTAGAGAGAAGTAGAAGACGCCAATTTAAAGGAAAATTGACGAGACCCAATTAAGCAAAGTCATCCCTAGAGGACGTGAAGATGAAAATGTGAAAGAAGACAGCAAACAGAAGAAAAATGGAAAATATTTGCAAAGATTTTTATAACAAATTGCTTTCAACATCAAGGACAGGAAAGTCGCCACATTTGCACAATCCTAGATGTGAGGGCCCCAGTTCCCAAAAGATTGTTTCATTAGATATTTTATGAAGCATAATTACCAAAGTCTTGAAAAAAATCTGCAACCCTATTAATAGAAAAAGTAACTGAGAGGAAAGGGAAAACTACCAACCTATATACCAACTTTCCTACACACATATTTCTTAGCATGATTTTTTTTCTTCCAAAATAATATCATATGAAGGGGATCTAGGTTTAAATTATAAACTACTACAGAAGCAAGCAAGGCAGGATAATGCTGGGTAGATTAGATAGACAGATAGGCAGGCAGGCAGACAGATAGATAGATTAATAGATAGATAGATAGATAGATAGATAGATAGATAGATAGATAGATAGATAGATGGATGGATACATAGATAGATGATAGATAGATAGATAGATAGATAGATAGATAGATAGATAGATAGATAGATAGATAGACGATACACAGGCAGGCAGGCAGGCAGATAGATTAATAGACAGACAGATAGGTAGATTAATAGATAGATAGACAGACAGATAGATAGATAGATAGATAGATAATTTATATATTCCAAGGCAAGATAATAAAGAGAGATACAAAAGAAGAAGCGCAATAGAGATTCCCAGTGATTCAAATAACCCCAAATCCAATAAAGAAAACATGAATAAAAACCCATGACCTGAGATGTTTATGCACAAATGTACAAAGTGTGAATACCAAGAAAGAAGAGAAATTTGACTAACTGCCTTGGTGGGATGGGACCTTAAGTTCAAATATGATTCTGAAAAGGATATACCCTTATTCCAAAAGAGAGAAAAGAGTTGTATTATGAATCATGTCAGGGGCCAAGCTCTGGACCAGCCTTCGGGAGCTGGCTCCACCCTCAGGAAGCTGGCTGTGCCCTCAGGGAGGAACATGGGCGGGGCTCTGACTGGGGATATAAGGAGCTGTCGGGGAGGGATGGGGAGAGATGTAAGCAAGAGAGAGATGTAGAGGACGCCATCAATAAAGTGAAGTGCACTGACAACCTCCGGCGTGTGTGTAGTCATTGTTCCCTCCGTGGAGGAGGGGATAGCCCTGTCGCGCAGGCCCCACGGCAGGGGCCGGAGACGTCGGAAGACCGGGAGCAGGTGAGCAAGAGAAGACCGGGCTGAGGTAGCTAAGGTAGCCTGGTGGGATCGGTTGGGATTAAGACCAACCAAGGCAAGGCTGGGGAATAGCCCCGTGCATTCGAGGTCGGGGAATCCCCCCACACAGAATCACTATATACCAATAAGATATGGTTGTAAGAAAATACGTGACCCAGAGAGATCACTGTGGAAAGCATTTAGGCAAAGATCCACAAAGGAAAAAGAAAGCAATATTGTCATGGGAGTATATTACAGACCACCTGTGCAAGAGTATTAAATAAATGAGTTCAGGAAACACATCACAAGTCTAGCACAAAAACTTGACCATGCTGATGGGAGACACCAAGTTATCTAGATAACTCCTAGAAGCCTCTCTCTGCCAAAATCAGATAGCTAATAAAATGCATTGCTTGCTCCAAGCAATCATTTCATCTTTCAAAATGTAGAGTAGATATATAGGGGAATTGTTATTCTAAATCTAAATTTAAAATAATGAAATTAAGACATTAGCTGGAGAAACTTGATGCAAGGGTTATTTTCTATCCTATTTGACTCTTCTGCTTCTAATCTTAATTATATTGGATTTGTTTGTGTGCAACATATATATGTGTGTACATACATACATACACATATACATCATATAAAATATGTACATATCTCTATATATGCACACAGAGAGAGAGAGAGTGCTTACACAGAGCCAATATGGGTTAATCAAGTACAGGTCATAGCAGAAAACCTTTTTACATTTTTTTATGTTTTGTTACTAGTCCAGAAGGTCAGGAGTGCCATAATCATATTTTGACTAATAGTTTATATAATTTTTGACGAAGTTTCTAATACAATCCCTATAGATAAGATGGAGAATGATGACAAGAAGATAATATAATTGGGTGGAATTTAAAATGGAAAAGAACCCCAGTCAAACTCTCCATACTTCCTAACTCCATGACAATGAGGTGGCCTGGTCTCTGGAGAGCTTGAGTGAGGAAAAAATCTGGACAGGAGAAAACATGAATGCCACAAAGGTGGAAAGGAAAAGATTGAACTGCACAAAGGTGTACCTTATAAAAAAAATCTGAATATCATAAAGGGAAAGTCTGAAAGACAAAAAGTCTAAGGGAGAACTTTAGAACATCAGTTCAGCTTCCAAGTAGATAAATCAGTGGTGACACTCTAAAAATAAACAAGAAATCTGGAAAAGGCAACAACATTATTAACAACTATCTCTTTAAAAGAAAGCAAGGCAAAATCCTCCAGCGGGAAAGAGAACAAGATACAATATTCTACAGACTACATAAAGATGATTAAATGCAGAGTAGTTCAGGATGGATGGCACAAGCAAGTTCAAGAAAGCCTTTGTATTAGGAAAGGGGTGCTTGAGCAGAGTCTTGAAGAAAGCAAAGGATTCTCTGAGGCACAAGTGTGGAAGGAATGCATTCTGGGAAAGGGGTACAACCAGGACAAAGGAACAGAGATGTAGCTGGATCTGGAGTGTGAGGCACGCTGAGAAGGCCAGTTTGGTGGGACCATGGAATGCAAGAAGTGTATTTCTTCTTTCATTTTCACTGAGTACTCCTTCAGGTCCTATAGCCAGTGCATTTTTTTTCCTTTGGGACTTTACTTGAATGTGTAGAGTCCCATCTTCTCTAGTGTTTATCTCTGGGCATCTCTCAAACTAAGGTATTTCATTATGGTGGTCAGAGTTTTCCTTGGTTTGCTCAGAGTGGGAATCTGCTTTTGAACTAAGCTCTGGAACTGAAAGATGTGAAGAGGGCTTGTTGGATACTAATGTAGTGAATGGGTCAGATTATGTGCTTTCTTTAGGGAACTCCTGGAGCCTAAGGGACTCCTCTTGTCACTGGGCTCCAGGCTCTCTCCCTGCTGGATTTGCTCCTATTTGGTGCTGTGTTCCAGGGTTACCATACTGCTAGGTTCCCATCACAAGCTTCAGAAGCTGCTTTTTAAAAAATACATTTTATTTTTTCCTTCAATTATATGTCAAAACAATTTTTTTTTAACATTTGGGGTTTTTTTCAATTTTTGAGTTTCAAATTCTATCCTTCCCTTCCCCCCTCCCTAAGATGGTAAAAGGATATAGGTTATACATGTGCAATCATGTAAAACATTTCCATGTTAGTCATTTTTTTTTAATTTTTAACACAGTTTACAACAGATAAAGCAATTCAGATTTTTGGTCAGGTGATACATCTTTTTAAAGCATTTACAATATGGACCAAAAAAGAATTTTTTTAAAACATTAACCAACTGAGACACAGATAATATTTATGTTGCTAACTTCACAAGCTCTTGACCTAATTGTCTCCACACTATTACTAAGAATTAAAGGACTCTAACTTAATGTTGTTGGTCTAAAGTCCTATGCCTAATAGCTTAATTTTAGACAACCTCAGATGTTCCCCCATCCATAATCTATAATTGAATAGATCTGGTATTAAGTTTACAAACTTTTTGACTATAGGAAATTACCACCAATAGTAAGGACATTGCAGGGATGCAACATCTCTCCAACTTCATGTCAATTCCAGGCAGGATTAGACTATCCACTTGCATTCAGTCAGGCTTAAAGTCTGCCAGGTGTCAGTGGGGAAATTGAGTCAGGAGAATCCCACCTCAGCCCATGCTGAACAGCCACTCTCCCACCCTTCTCTTGAGATCACCTACTCAGTTCATACCAGAATCTCATCAGCTTACTGGCATCATGTATTGGAGGCTCAGATCACCTTTCTTGCTTCCCATACCTGGAGTTAGACTCAGAAGAACATTCACTTAATAGTCCCATAGCATCTCAAAGTAGCAAGTTCCAATAACCAGGTTTCAAATATGATTATACTTTCACTTTGGCTAAGGAACATCTTTTGAGGCAAATCTTAAGTGGCTTACATGTCTTTCTATACATGTTCTAGTTCCTGATTAAATGGCAATCATAAAATCAAATTTACCATTAAAATCTTGACTTTTCCATCAATGCCAAATTTTACCCAAGGTTACCTTCCTCTAGAAAATTTAGAGTGAAATTCTTTTCTCCAAACTAAAGATGTCATTGATTTATTCTCAGTGATTAATTCAGTCCATTGTTTTAATACTAATTGCTTTTACCTCATTATATAACATGTCCAATTTTTCTCCCCATCACTCCCCTCCCCCTGCTTCCTAATACCTTGCATTCTGATTACTCCTTCCCTCAATGGACCCTCCCCTCCATCACACCCCACCCCTCTCCCTATCCCCATCTTGTCTCTTTTCTTGCAGGACAAGATGAATTTCCATACCCCTATCCCTGTAGTTCTTATTTCCCAATTATATGCAATAAAAATTCTCAACATTCGTTTCTAATACTTTGAATTCCAACTTCTCTCCCCCCTCCCTCCCTTCCCAACCCCACTGAGAAGGGAAGCAATTCAATACAGACTAAATATGTGTTGTTTTGCAAAAGACTTCCATAGTAATCATGTTGTGTAATACTATATTGGCCTCTGATCTACCCTATTCCCCCTTATTTTCCCTCCTACAATTGACCTTGTCCCTTCTCAAAAGTGTTTATTTCTAGTGACTCCCTTCTCCCATTTGCCCTCCCTTCTTACATTCCCCTCGCTCCACTTGTTGCCTCCTCTCTTACTTTCCTGTGGTGTACATAAATTTTCATATGAAATTTAGTGAGCATGTTATTCCCTCCTTCAGCCACGTGTGGGGAGAGTAGCTTTATTTCCCCCCTCTTCTCTCTTATCTCCTCCACTGAATAAGATTTTTCTTATCTCTTTTATGGGTTATAGCCTACCCCATTCTATTACTCCCTTTCTCTTCCTGGAATTTTCCTCCTTCACCCCTTAATTTTTATTTTATTTTATTTTGTGTGTGTATGTGTGTGTGTGTGTGTTTGTATATCATCTCTTCTGATATAACACACCTTATACTCTCTATGTGTATGTGTGTGTGTGTATGTATAATCTCTCCAACTACCCAAATACTGAGAAAAGATTCAAGAGTTAAAAATATTTTCTTTCCATGTAGTAATGTGAACAGTTCAGCTTTAGAGAGTCTTTTATGATTTTTTTCTTTTCTGTTTACCTTTTCATGCTTCTCTTGATTCTTGTCTTGGGAAGTCAAATTTTTAAATACAGATCTGGTTTTTTCCTCAACATGAAATCTTGAAATTAGACTATATCACTGAATGACTATTTTTTCCCTTGAAGCATTACATTCAGATTTGCTGGGTAGGTGGTTTTTGGCTTCAATCCCACTTCCTTTGACTTCTGAAATATCTCACTCTAAGCCTTTCGATCGCTTAATGTTGAAGCTGCCAGATCCTGTGTTATCCTGATTGTATTTCCACAATTCTCAAATTGTTCCTTGATCTGGGAACTCTGAAATTTGGCCACAATATTCCTAGGAGTTTCTCTGTTTGGGTTTCTTTCAGGAGGTAAACAATGAATTCTTTCAATATCCATTTTGCCCTCTGATTCTATAACATAAGGGAAGTTTTTCTTGATAATTTCATGGAAGATAAATATCTAGGCTCTTTTTTGATCATGGCTTTAAGGTAGTCCAATAATTTTTAAATTATTTCTCCTTGATCTATTTTCCAGGTCAGTTGTTTTTCCAATGAGTTGTTTCACCTTATCTTCTATTTTTTCAAATTTTTGGTTTTGTTTACTAACTTCTTGGTTTAACTCATAGGCATTTGTTTCCCTGGATTCAATTCTCTCTTTCAATGAATTATTTTGTTCAGTGAGCTTTTGAACCTTCTCCTCCATTTGGATAATTTTGCTTTTTGGACCTCTTTTTCCAATTGAGTTAGCCTTTTTTTAAAGCTGCTATTTTCCTCAGCATTTTTTGGTTCTTCTTTAGTAAGCTGCTAACTTGTTTTTTAAGGTCTTCTATTGCCTGAGCCAAGTTTAAGTCCCCTTTGGAGGCAGGGCCCTTGACTTCCTCTGACAGTATGCCTTGTTCTTCCTCATCTGAAAGGATCGGGGGAGACACCTGTTCCCCAAGAAAGTAACCTTCTATGGTCATTTTTTTCCCTTTTCTGGGCATTTTCCCAGCCAGTTACTTGACTTCTGAGTTTCCTCTCCACACCCACCTCACCTCCAGTTCCACTCATTCAGCACTTGGGGGCTGAGATTCAAATGCTGCTCCCAAGCCTTAGGGGTTTTTGGCAGGGGCAGGGCTACTATCAGTGTGAGATTAAGTTCAACTGCTCAGGTCAGGCCAGGACTGCCACACTGGGTTCAGTTCCCTCAGGGGATTTACGTGGAGACCTTCAATAATGGACTCTGGCCACTGCCTGCTTTGGGAGCCCCTGTCTCCTGCTGCCTCCACTGCTACCTCCTGAGGGGGCTTGAGTTATAGGGACACCCCACTCCCCTCTTGGCCAGCCAAAAAGACCCTCTCACTGACCTTTGGCACTTGTGGGTTGAGGGATCTGAGCTGCCGCTGGAGTCTGTCCCTGAAGCCTGCTCAGATCTACTCCCCTCGGTGTCATGTGGTCAAGGCAGGGCTGGGCTCTGCTCCACGTTGGGCGAATGACAGACCTTTCCTGTCGGTTTTTCAGGTCTCTTTGGAACAGAAATCTCTTCCACTCAGTTGTTCTGTGGCTTCTACTGCTCTAGAACTTGTTGAGAGTTCTTCTTTATAGGTATTTTATGGGCTGTGGGGTAAGAGCTAAGCTTCTGTGTGTCTTTCTACTCTGCCATCTTGGTTCCTCCCCCATGTTACTCATTTTGTACAAGAAGACTCAAATAAAAGAAAAAGAATGAAAGTGTAAAATAGCATGCTTCCATCTGTATTCAAACAACACCAGTTCTTTCTCTGGAGGCAGATAATAGGCCCCATCATTAGTCCTTTGGGATTTTCTTGGACCATTGTATTGCTGAGAATAGCTAAGTCATTCACAATTCTTCAGTGAGGAATTAGTTATTGTGTACAATGTTCTCCTGATTCTGCTCACTTCACTTTGTATCAGTTCATGAAAGTCTTTCCAGGTTTTTCTGAAATCATACTGCTTGTCATTTCTTATAGCACAGTAATATTCCATTGCAATCATATACTGCAGCTTCTTTAACCATTCCCCATTTGATGGTTTCCAATTCTTAGCCACCACAAACAGAGCTGTGTTTCGGCTGAGTTTTGACTATGGTCTTTCTCTGCATCTTGGTTAGGGGCACTGGTGTCTTCTTGGATCCTGTCTTAGAACAGGCTGAAACTTTTGTCTCTGCTGGATCATGGCTAAGTTGGGGTGCTGTTGGAATGTTGCCATCCTTGAGCACTATCTGGAGAAGTGCTGAACTATGAAACCCTGGCAAGGTTGCTCCTTCCTAAGATGAAACAGTCAACCACAGGTTTGGGAAAGAGTTGGACCTTTCCTTGCTTAGAATGCCATGATGGATCTGCCTAGAATTACCCAAAGTCACTCTCCTGCTGTAACTCCCCTAGGAAAGTCTCCCCAGCTGGACTTGGGCAGCTCAGAACTCAGGCAGGGAACACTGGGTCTGCCCCAAAGGAATGACTGCCCACCTCCACCCTCTGCAAGTGACTATCCACCTGCCCCAACAGCTTGTCTATCTCAGGATTTCTGCAGGACCCTGGGGCTCCCTCTATGGATATCTGGATTTGGTTGAGGAATTGAGGTAATTCTTTCTACAACTTAACAGAGCAGAGCATCTCTACATCCCAGTGGCACACTTGTAGGGAGTCTGAGATTCTCTTCATCCTAACTAACCACCATCTTCTCAGACAAAAAGAAAAAAACTGTGAAGAAAAAGAAGAAAAATGAGCATGGTGAAGAAAAACAAGCATAAAAAAGAAAATGAAGAAATAAGGGTTGAGAGAAGCATCAGTATCAGGAACTTGGCTGGGGAGAACTCACTGAAAGGAAACTAGCTGGAGGGGGACCCACCCAAGGAAGGATGCTAAGCTTAAGCCCCTTTTAAGTAGCTGTTATCAAGGAGCCTCAGGGCTGTGAAAGTGAATTGAGACCAAGGTGCTGGTAATGTGTGCAAGTATTTTTGTTGCCCCTTTAAGCTTTGTTTTCCCAGAGACAGAAGTTAGGGGCAGGAGGCCTAAACTCAGGCAGGAGCAGAGAGAGCTTGGAATGGAGCAATGCCTTCTCCCTTGAGCTGTGACATGGAGCAGGAGTGGAAAGCTGCCTGCATGTGAAATCAGGCAGAAGGCAAGAGCAGTCAGCCCACAGACCTGCAGGAGGAGCCATGGAGCTTGGGTCTCAGCCCTGAGTCAAGATGAAGGCTTTGCTCCAGCAAGGCAGGAGCAGTGAGAATGCTTTCCCGCCCACACCCCCTCCCCCCTCCCACCCTCTGCCAAGATGGTTTGGGACTCAGGCAGTGGAGTTGTTTATGGTGGGTGGGGGAAAGTGTTATATCTCCCAGGACTCACCCTATTGGTTTTGTTGCCCAGCTGCCCCTCAAAACTTGGAAGTAAGAGCTAGAGCAGTGTTAAGACTTGACGACTTGTACTCTTTGGTTCATCAGAGCACGCCTGCATCTAAGAGTGCCAGGTGGGAACCTGCGATGGCAGCATGGAAAGGACACACCCCAAGAAGACTTTTAGGATTTGGACACTATTTTGATTGAGGGGATTGTAACCTATTGTGACCGAGGGGTGGAGTGTGTTGTATTTTCTGCTATCCCCAGGAAGTGTTGTGTAATGGAAAACGCTGGCCTGGAATTCCCTGATTGTATAAACATGTATTTTGAGATACACTGAATGATATATTTTGTCTTAAGCCATGTGGTCATTCTAGAGACATTTCTTAAGCCTATGACATAAGTCTATGTTAGCATAGTCCCACAAAACATATACCACCTTGTATTTGTTTTGTATATTTATTTTTACTTGTTTGTGCATCTGTGACTTCTCATCCCCCAGTAAAATGTGAGTTCCTTGAGAAAGAGCTATTAAATTTGTCTGTTCCATATAACTATCAAAGTCCCTAAGACATAGTAGGCATTTAATAAATGCTTGTTAAATTGAATTTAATTAAGCACAAGCAAAAGAATCTTACAGAACCTTACCACCCTTTTATCTGATCAGCTCACTTCAAAAAGTATACCCTACTGAGGAATTCCTCAACCCAGAAATCCTAAGATCCTCTCAGAGAGTATTTCTTCCTACCTTGGTATGACTTGGAAGTGAGTTAATCAAGAAGCAAGGCTAGAACATAAGGAATTTAACTAGTCTGAGCTGATATACAGTAGCTAGCTTGATAGCAAGGACATACAACAAAAGGAGATACACATCCATATGGGATTTTTTACAACCTAGAGAGATGTTCCCCAGGAAAAGGAGTCATCAGGTGGAGCTGTCTACTTTTCTTATTTGGAAGATTGAATAACAAGGACAGGATGCTATGTGATTTGGGGGTGAATGGGTTAACCCTGGGGTCAAAGGAATCAGGTTTGTTACAATGGGATAATATATTCTTCCAGTTAATCTCATCAGAATGTCCTTGGGCCATATATCTCTCCAAGCTAGTAGAGGTCTACTTCAAAATAGTATCAGTCAGGAACATCCTGTCCTTGCCAGCCCTGAAGTTCTGTTTCCTTCCTTGATCTCAAAAAAATTCTTCTCTCTGGGAAGATGCTTCCTCCAAACTCAGAGCACTCAGGTTCATTTATTCCTTCAACAACCCCAGTAGCTAAAATAACTTCATATAGTCAAATAAACCTAAGGTTCAATGTTCCTATATTTATGGGAGACATTAAGAAATTCTGGTTCTTCCACTTCTCTTTTTAGGCCATTGAAGATAATGTACTAAGGGAATTCTAGCTACATTGTCCTTGGAGCCTACAGACCCTGAAACATCTGGAATAATTATTGTAGTTTCATATTAATTAGATATGACAAATTTTGACTGGTTAAATTAATATTTACACATCCACAAACTATAAGAATGAGAATGTTCACTTTGATTTTTGGAAACAAAGTACTTTACCAAATGCTTGTTTCTATTGAAGAGAAACATTTTCACTATAAAACAGAGCTTCATAAGGTGAAGACAGTGCCAAATGAATGCTCAATTAAGTGCAAAATGCAAAGTAATCATATTTAAAATCTTAGACTTTCAGTCTCAAGTGTTTGCTTTAAGCTGAGGTTGAAAACTTTTATGAAAAGTATTTGCAGAGGAAATATAGAATGTTTAAAAGTTGCATCTCTTGAGGGGCAGAGCCAAGATGGCAGAGTAGAAAAACATACATACTTAACCTCCTCCCCCACAGCCCATAAAATACCTGTAAAGAAACACTCTCAACAAATTCTAGAGCAGCAGAAGCCTCAGAAAGATAAAGTGGAGGAAATTTCCAGCCTAGGGTAACCTGGAAGGCCAACAGGAAAGGTCTGTCACACCAGAGGAGGAGTGGAGTCCAGTCCAGCCTTGGCCACAGGACTCTGGGAGGAGCAGGACCAGAGCAGGGACAAAATCCCCAGAAGCAGCAGCAGTTCACAGATCCCTCAAACCACAGGTGCCAAAGGTCAGTGAGAGGGCTTCTTCAATCTGAGCTAGAAAGGAGCAGGGTCCACCCCTGGACCCTGCCCAAGGTGGCAGGTAGGGAACAGAGGCTTCTGGAGCCTGCAACAGACAGGCAGCAGCTGGTGTCCATTGTGTGTTCATCCTTCACTGCCTCAGAAGATCATGTCATCATGATAATGATAATGACATGACTTGCACTTGACTTTGTTTTGAGTGAGGAAGGGCTGTGCAGGTCACCAGCTTCACTTCTCTTCTAGAGCCATCTGAATCCAGTGACCAGATATTCATCAGGATTACTGCAGATGACCCAGGATGAGGCAGTTGGGGTTAAGTGACTTGCCCAAGGTCACACAGCTAGTAAGTGTCAAGTTGTTCCATTGTTGAAGCACTGAGCATAAAGCCTCTGGGGGAACTGAGTAGCTGATCTGAATCTCAGCCCTGAGCATGGTCCTGGGGTGAGCAGGAACACTAGAATCCTTCTCTTGACAAAAGATTCAAATGTCAAGTAACTGGCTGGGAAAATGATCAAAAAAAAGGGAAAAAAATAAGACCATAGAAGGTTACTTTCTTGGTGAACAGATATTTCCTTCCATCCTTTCAGATGAGGAAGAACAAAGCATACTGTCAGAGGAAGTCAAGGCTTCTGCATCTAGTATCTCCAAAATGAATACACAATGGGCCCAGCCCATGGAATAACTTGAAAAGTGAGTCAGTAGCTTGCTAAAGGAGACCCCAAAAAATGCCTTTAAAAACAGGCTTTCAATTGAAAAAAGAGGTCCAAAAAGCCAATGAGGACAAGAGGCTTTAGAAAGCAGAATTAACCTAATGGAAAAGGAGGTTCAAAAGCTCACTGAAGAAAATAGTTCTTTAAGAATAAGAGTTCAGGGAAGCTAATGACTATATGATAAACCAAGAAGTTGCAAAACAAAACCAAAGGAATGAAAAAATAAAGAGGATAATGTGAAATATCTCATTGGAAAAACAACTGACCTGGAAATAGATCCAGGAGAGACAATTTAAAAATTATGGGACTACCTGAAAGCCATGATCAAAAAAAGAGTCTAGACATCATCTTTCATGAAATTATTAAGGAAAACTGCTCTGATATTCTAGAACCAGAGGGCAAAATACTGAAAGAATCCACCAATCACCTCCTGAAAGAGACCCAAAAAGAGAAACTCCTAGGAATATTGTAGCCAAATTTCAAAGTTCCCAGGTAAAGAAGAAAATATTGCAAGCAGCTAGAAAGAAACAATTTGAGTATTTTGGAAATACAATCAAGATAACATAGGATCTGGCAGCTTCTACATTAAGGGATCAAAGGGCTTGAAATAGGATATTCCAGAAGTCAAAGGAACTGGGATTAAAACCAAGAATCACCTACCCAGCAAAACTGAATATAATATTTCAGGGGGAAAAATGGTCATTCAATAATATAGAGGACTTTCAAGCATTCTTGATGGAAAGGCCAGAACTGAAGAGAAAATTTGACTTTCAAACATAAGAATCAAGAGAAGCATGAAAAGTTAAACAGGAAAGAGAAATCACAAAGGACTTTCTAAAGCTGTACTGTTTACATTCCTACATGGAAAGATAGTATGTGTAACTCTTGAGACTTTTCTCAGTATTTGGGTAGGTGGAGGGATTATACACACACGCGCGCGCACACACACACAGCACGGGTTGAGTTGAATCAGAAGAGATGATATCCATAAAATAAAATTAAGGGGTGAGAGAGGAATATATTGGGAGGAGAAAGGGAGAAATGTAATGGGGCAGACTGTCACTCATAAAAGAGATAAGAAAAATCTTTTTCAATGGAGGAGAAAAGGGAGGAGGTGAGAGGGGAAAAGTGAAGCTTACTAACTTCACATATGGTTGAAGGAGGGAATAACATGCTCACTAAATTTGGTATGAAAATCTATCTTACACTACAGGAAAATAGGGGAGAAGGGGACAATTGGGGTGAGGGAGATGATAGAAGGGAGGGCAGATGGGAAAAGGGAGTAACTAGAAGTAAACACTTTTGGGAAGGGACAAGGTCAAATGAGAGAAGAATAAAGGGGAACAGGGTAAGATGGAGGGAAATATAGTCTTACACAACAAGGCTATTATGGAAGCCTTGTGCCAAATGACACATATATAGCCTGTACTGAATTGTTTGCCTTCTCAGTGGGGATGGGTGGGGAGGGAGGGAGAAAAGTTGGAATTCAAAGTATTAGAAAAAAATGTTGAGAATTGTTATTACATATAACTGGAAAGTAAGAAATACAGGTAATGGGGCATAGAAATCTATCTTGCCCTTCAAGAAAAGAGAGAAGATGGGGATAAAGGAAGGGTGGGGTGTGATAGGAGGGAGGGTTCATTGAGGGAAAGGGTAATCAGAATGCAAGGTGTTATGGGGGAGGGGGAGGAAAGAGATGGGAGAAAAATTGGAATTCAAAATTTTGTGGAAATGAATGTCAAAATCTAAAAGTAAATAAATAAAACTACAAAAAAAAAAGTTGCATCTCTCAGTTTTGAAGAGCAGAAAAAGAAACTGGCCTATCAACAACTTGAGGCCAAGTTTGAAATTAACATCACATCACATTAGTGTTGCAATTGCTGTTGCTAAATAACTGACTTTTCAATTAGATTCTTGAGTTCACAGTACTGTGCTCTCACCAGAAACCTATCATTGTAGTATACAGATAAAAACAGAATTTGCCTAAGAGGGCATAGCTCAAATGCAAAAAAAAAAAAAAAAAAAAAAAAAGTTGCAAATTACACATACAGTGAGCAAGTAGGCTTTCTGACTTACCGCATTATCACTTAAATCAAGTTTACAGGTTTTTTTAGTGTACAGCATGGGAAAAAAAAAAGACTAAAGGCATATTGCTCAGTCAGAATTTAGTCTTATGCTTTGCCAGTCATATTGTAGGTACCTTTTTACTGTGACTTTTTGGGAAGCTTAAGAAATGGCAAGATTCTAACTAGATCACAAGTAAGCTTGCTTATGAACCATCTTTGAAACCAAAGTTTATGATAAATCCTGGCTCTGATATATACTAGACTGTGTGATCCTTGGCAAGTTCACTTACTCACTGTTCCAAGCGACTATCCAAGACAATACTTGCAGAGAAGGCAGGGACTGTGTTGGCAGAGAGAGTTCCCGCACCCAGGATTTCTTCGAACTTTTGAAATCACAGGTCCAGCCCCTGTTAGCTCAATTTTAGCCTTCAAGAATTTCAATCCAGAAAAACTCAACTTTTCATATTTTTACAACAAACCTGTGATTTCATCAGTGTGTCTGTGTGGGAGGGGGGGCTAAGGGGGGAGAGGGTTCCTCTATAAGAAAACTTAACCTCTGCCAATGCAAAACAACTCCTGCTTAACAAGGGAAAATTGTTGGCAGCACTGGTAGCACAAGTCAGAAACTAAATTTGAACTCTAAACGTCCTCTTTATACATCACACAATATAATATACTGCCTCTCCAGATGGAGCACTTATTTGGATTTATGGAATAAACAATCTTTGGAATACAGTACTTTTGTAAAAAGGCTTCTAAAATACTTCAGTGTAAAACAATTCAGAAAATCATTAATATTACTTAGAAATTATTATTTTCTTCACCCCAAGGTCTGCTCATATGAACTATGATGGGTCAATTTTTGCACCTTTAAAGACAATTTTTACTTCATTTATAAAAGATCTGGGGATTCATTCACCTAAATAAATTTCAGAGTAGTTGGCACAGAATTTCCAACACATGCCTCATTCCCAGCTTTTATTTTTTAAGGCTGGGTCTATCTTGCCCAGAGTATAAATGTAGCAGCCACTCATGGACCCTTTCCCAATACTGATCAGCACCAGTTTTGACCTTTTCTAATATGTCAACCTAGACCAGTTTTTCTCTTCTTGACTCTCCTTGCAACCCCTGGGCTGAAGGCTCACCATATTGATGTCAGATTTAGTGTGGACATTTGATTGGTTTTCTCTCTACTTCAGCTTGAGTCCCAGGCTCAAAGAATCCACCAGTTGCAGTCTTCTGGCATATTGGTCTCAAGTGAGTTTTTAAGAAGGTATAAAGAAATCATTGTATTTCTTCATGTTTTGTGTATGTAATTATTCGCAGGGAAGACAAGGGAGAGAGGATGTATGGAGAGGAAAAGGAATTCTGTTCCCAGTCCAAGCATCACCGATTTTATGTGCAAGTAACACTTTTTTTCCAAGGAAAGAAAAGTCAATTATTTGTTAGAGCAGTAAAATTACTAAAGCCTTACTTCTGGTATGAAAGTGACCATTTATCTGGGAAGGACAAAACTAGAACATGAGCTCTTGATATATCCTACACATGCTGGAATGGCTTTGACCACACAACATCTGTAGTCAAAGGACCAGCCTAGCTAAGTGTGGAGAGCACCTGTTAGTATTCAGAACACAAAAGTTTTCACTGATTCAACCATTGGATAAAGTTAGCTGGAATGTAAACCCAGCAAACTGCTTTTCCCAGCTGGAAAGCAAACGTAGCTTCAATAAAACAGATTCTGCATGTGGAGCCTTACGTAAAAAAAACAAACAAAAAAAAAAACAACTTTTTTTTGGCTATCTCAATTGGTTTCCTTTGCAATCCTATGTTTTATGTACTGAGAAACATCCTGAGAAGTACACAGATCTCAACACATTGTCAAATTTTAAAATATTCAATAAGCCATATATGAGCTTATTACACAAAACATCCCTAGAACAATCTTTAGCTTGCAAAAAAGTGACAATAAAACAAGTACTTTTTAAACTTTCTTCAAGTTGATTGTTCCTAAAGTTTATTTTTCTTTTGCAACTTAGAAATTTCACTTCATAAAATTTTAAAGTGCTAAGACTGCCAGGTTAGTCTCCTAAAGCTAAAAGGCAGGGGAGTGCTGGATTTGGGGTCGGAGGCCCTGGGCTCAAAACCTATCTCTGGCACTCCTTAACCTCTTGGTAAACTTAGAGAAGTCACTAAACCTGTTTCCATTAACACATTTTTAAAATTAGAAGGTTGCAAGTGTGGTGGCCCATGTCTATAATCCCTACTCAGAAAGCTAAGTAAGCCTAGTGGATCTCCTTGAACTCTCAAGTTCTGAGCTGGAAGGGGATACTCAGAGTGGGGATCTGCATTAAACTCAATTATCAATAAGGTAAGCCTCTGGAGTCAGCTGGCCACTTTAGTGACTGAGGAAGGGACAAAATGATTAAGTCAGAAACAAAGCAGAAGTGCAATGAGGACTGTGAGGAGCCACTTCTAACCTAGGAGATATGGAGACAAAAAAATAAGTGAAATAAGGGGGTTCTATTTAACCTGGTTTCAGCTCTAGACCTAAGATCCAAAATATGGCTTAAAATGCTATGCATTAACAAAGGAAGTATAGAAAATCCTATTATGATACTGGCAATTTGAAAACATTTTGAAAAAAAGTCATTTCTCAATTTACATTTAACAGTAATTAAGAAGAAAGTTCTAATCAAAAAATGAATTGATAGAACCCTCTCATAATGATTATAACAAGTCTGGCTACTTTCAAGTGCTTTACAAGTTGCTTGATCATTTGTCATTTTTTTCCCTTCCCCAAAACATACATGGACCACCCCCCTTAAGTGGTAACCAAGTTACCAGCCCGAACCAAGGCTTGGGCTACTTCGGTTTTGTTTTACAAAATGGAAAAAAAAGGGGGGGGGGGGGGGGATAAAGGGGAATTTTCTGAGGGAGGTAAGTTGGAAAAAAGTTAGATGTCCACATATGTGTGAAAAATACTACCTAAGGGGGAATTACATGATCTGTAAGCAGTTAAAAAGGAAAAGTAGAGAGCATGAATATGCATCATATGAAAAGCAGAGAGGACGGGAAGAAATGTTGGCTCATATTTCCCACACTGAAAAAGTGATGTGACTCAAATAAGGGCAGAGAAAAATAGCATATGAAGGTCCAGAGATGGGAACTATCTGTATCTCACCAGGGCCTAATTTTTTAAAATCTTTCTTTGCCTAGTCATTTGGAGTTGCTAAAAACAGTCACCATGTGGCAGCACTGGGGAAGGGGAAAAATTTCATTAAAGAACTGTTTTCAGGAAAATTTTATTTCAAAAATTCTCAAAATATAAAAATAACGAACATGAATATTTAACAAGCAAAACAAGTTCAACTATAAATAACAAAAACATTGACACAAGGAAACGTAATACTGTATGTATTTCAAGCAAATAATATTAGTATTCAAGTTTTTATCACAACTTTCTCCCTTCCATTACCCCCTCCCAAAAAAAAACCAAAAAAAAGCTGGTACAGCTTAACCAATTAAAAGCAGGGAATGTTTTCCCGTGCCAGGAGACTTTCTTGAAATGGGACATTCATGAGTAGACTTCATTAATCCACAGAAACTGAACTGGGAATTTATCAAACAAAAAGCAGGGGAAAATGTGTCGAATATTTTAATATACTACAGTTTAGGACCATGAAAACCATTAAGTTTAAGATCCATAATGTTCTACTGATCCCTAAGAATGATTTATGGAAACATTCTTTGCAAGGTTTTGAATTGAGAATTCTTAAAAAAAAATATCAAGAATTTCTTACACCCATCAGTTTTCAAAAATATGTACTCAAGAACTACCACTACATGAACTAGTAACTGCATAGAATGTTATGTTACAGAATAGTTTGGGGAAAAAATAAACATTATTACTAATTTACTGTAAGGAAGTTCAGGCATGGAAATATTATCCTGTTTGGAATTAAAACTTTACACCTCTTAGAAAATTTAACACAGGATCTCATGACAAACTAAAATCTTTTTTTGAGAAGGGATAAACACAATGAAAAACAAGAAATCTCCTGTCATTTTGCATTATTACATTTGTACGTTTATTGGGTATTCAGAAGGCTGAACACTTTACCCAATTTACAAACTGAGTAGTTATATAAAATACTGTTTTAACAGGATCAAAGAGCATGCTGAAATAAATGAGTGATAGAATGTGAGTCAAAAGCAAATGCTGGAAGGTTGAATGTAGCACCAACAAAATTGTTCAGACATCTGTGTAGAAGCCTCGCTTGTGGACTAATCCTTATCAAGACAGCAGTTATTCAGAAGTCTGCATTTCGGTATTCTGTCAGCATAAATATTTTGAAACTCATTATGTAAAAATGTAAACAGAAATATTTAGCATAGCTACAGCAGCTAAAAGTATAAACACATTAAATTTTTTTAAGATAAAAAAAGACTTCTATGACTTAGTCACGTGGAGATGAAATACTTCAATCAAGTGATTCTGTACAGTTATCTACAGTTTTATGAGAATCCTGTTGAACTATATTGATAAAAGCAAACCCTCATCCTTTGACAATATTGCTGCTTTTCAATAATCAGATATAGCTAAATCTAGTGATCTGTTAGTAACAAAAAACACTGATCATAATGAAAAAATTGCCAGCTCAAAAGCCCAAAATGAAATGGCAAGCAAACAATCATTAGTATCTGGTTCCTGGCTGTGTCAAAATTTGTATTTAGAATAAAACTCTAAAGCACCAGCTATCTTGCCTAAACTGCGTAAGTACTCTATGAGTTATGGACTATGTGCTGCTTCACAAATGTAGGCTAAGTCAATGGCTATAATTAATATTCACTTGATGGCCATCTAAAATAGGCACTTTATTTATTAGTCTCTTAACCTAAGTATATCACATTTTCTACTACTGCAAATCAGTATTAAGAACTTGCCCACAGTATGACAAATGTTTTCAAAATTCTTATTTTCTTTATTTATGCATCTTTTAAATTAGGCAATAAGACAAAAAACCTGAGTGTTTTTCTAAGCAGTCGTCATGTAGCAAGTGAATGAGGAAATAGCACGGTTAAAAGGAATTAGGAAATCATTTAATTTTTCTCTCTCTGTCATCCTGATACATGCAGCTTTACCCTTTAACGTATTTATAAACGTATTTACCCAGGATCACTATTCAAAAGATATACTCTAAAAACATTCTGAAGTTAAGACTTTTCAATGAGATTTTATGCAAGTATATTGCATTCCTTTTACTTTAATCTAACAAAACCCCCAAATTGTATTAAAATTTAATGTAACTTTTATGTAATCTTAAAAAAAAATTACTTCACTTAATGTCTGCTGCAATTCAGTCTTTGATGAAAATCCCTCAAATGCACAGATGCTAATCTGACACTTCAAAATACTTATGAATCCTAGGTTAGAATATGTCCCTTGAAACACCAGTGAAGTTCCTCTCTGTTCTGAAAGATTAATGACTCAGAAACAATTGTCCAGGTAAGCCATTTTGGCATTTTTAGAAGAATTTGTAAAGTTATTAAACAAAATCTTGATAGCTGATAGTCACTACCCTTTCCAGAAACAGATCCCACCCATTAAACAGAGGAAACTTAAAATCCAAACCAACTCCATACCAACTGCCACCTGAAGCTATTTTGATTTTCATAATTCCCAAATGCTCAGAAGAAAAGATGGCTTTGTTGACACACTTCATAAACCAAAGTTCTTTTCAACTTGACTGACGTTTAACACATTTGATGTAAGAAACTTCAAGTTAAAAGTTTTCCCTTATGTGTCTACAGTAACAGCAGCCTGACTTTAAGAGCAAGAACACAAATACCCAAATGGAGAGACTGTTACTCAAAGACAAAACTTCAGACACCAATTCAGGGGATAAAGAGTTGCTGCCTTTCATACTACCAAAGAACTAAAGCTAATATGCACTGAAACCAAACATCAATTCAAGTTAACAAGAGACAAAGCATACAATGGTATCACATCATGTAATAATGGTCTTCTTCCAAACAGGAACAAGTTCTTGCTAATGTAGCCTCTAAGCTAAAGTTCGGCCAATGTTGACAGAATTCTGCTGGAGAAAGAGAAAACAATTAATGAATCCAGAAACAGGAAACACTTAAAAACTCCTTATATATGTTTATATAAAAAAAAATTGCAAAAATCCAACCAAAACCATAATGAAAACTCAACGAAGGTCAGGATAAAGAGAATTACTTGGGGCAAAGGTAGTTTTAAAACCCTCATTGCATCACAATGCAAAAGACATAAGTTTCAATGACAAAAGACAGTACGCTAAAATGTTATATTAAAATTCAAATTTTAAAAAATCTAGCCAATGTTATGTAGAAAAGGGAAGAAATATGGAAGAGTGGGTAGACTTAAATTTTTAAAAATGTAACAAAATTAACATTCTAATTAACAAAATGCTAAAATCCAAGTCCCAGAATCTTTTAAGTAAACATTACTTTAGAAATATATTTAATACAATTTCCTACCAATCACATGAATCACCTCTACATCCTTGACAAATAACCATTCAAGCTATTCTTGAAAGCAGCTTTATAAGACAACTCATCCCATTTTTAGAAAGTTCTAATTCAAAGAAAGTTACTCATACAAACCACAATCTGCCTGCTTCTCTTAAATTAATTCTACTATGGTCCAGATTTTGTCTGTTGGATAAACCCATTAGACCCTATGCCATATTAGTTTTTCAAATATTTGGAGACTATACTCTTAATTTCTCTTCTCTGGGTAAATAATATACCCAGCTCTATGAAATAGCCCCCTTGATAATAGTATTAATAACTCATATTTATTTAGCACTTTAAGGTTTAAAAAGCCCTGACAATTTCGGTCACTCTCCTCTGGAAACACTCCAGTTTGTCAAAGACCCTCTTTAAAATGAAGTGGTCAGAACTATATAATACCCTAAATGTGGGATCATCAGTGCTAAGTAGTGTGACTCGTGACTCGTAATCTCACTGATTCCAGATCCTACTTCTAAAATAGACTGAGAAAAGTGACATTAAACTCAAGCATATTTGCACATGTAGCCAACTAAAATTCCCAAGCTTCTTCCACATGGATTACTTTCTATCATATTTTCCCATTCTGGACATTTTTAAAAACCTAAATGTGAGGTTTACATTAATCCCTATTTGATTTCAAAAATAAATTCAATCCATCCTTCTAGCCTGAATTCTTTTTGGGGACTGATTATGTCACTCAATGAATTACTTCTTTCTTTAAGTTTTGATAAGTTATCTCATCTCCATTCAAATTAGAGGAAATCACTCAAAAATTCTCAAAGTGCATTTCAAAATAGATGTATACATGTTGACTAATAATAAAAATAAGATTTTTTCATGATAGCAGGTGTTCAATAAAATTGCTCTTATTGCTTATATATTGTATAAAATAAAAACCTGTCCAGGAAAGGCAAAATAGAAGAGTAGTCAGGAAACCAAAGAGAAATATAATTAGTGAATTTATGAAAATAGGGTACATGCAGAAAGAAAGAACTAATTAGAATGGGAAAAATAAACTGTCTAAGATACAATAGTCTGGGGACAAATCAAAGCAAATCTAAAAAAAAAAATCAATGAATTGCAAGAAAGTTATTTATCAAAATAGTAACCAAAATTTCTATCTGTTTATAAGGATGTTTTTTTTTCTTAAATTAGGGCCCTTGGTTATGTTCAGATCATACACATTTATACTGAAGTACTTTCAAGAGGCTGTTTGTTTGTATCAATACAAAAACACTCAGATTTTCTGCAGTTCTTTGTTCACATTCCCAAACTACTCTACACAGGAAAATCCATGATTTATGGGGTTACCTGTTGATTCAACATGCTTCTGTAATGTTATGGGGTTAAGATAGAAGGGGAAGGAGCAAAGGGAGGGTGGATGGTTTCATATAAATCAAGCTGCAAATAATTGTCTTATTATCAACATAAGATTTTTACATCTTAGGAAGGGGAAGAAGGAACCATGAATTAACTGGTAGTTAGCAGAATTTATTTATTTTTAAATCAACTCTTTCCTTTATTCAATGTCTCAGATAAGCTTTTGGCAATAAGGGGATGGAAGAAGCTTCTGTAATATACTAGGAAATCATAACATTATGACAAACAACATCTAAGTCACTATAATTATTCAGAATAAAAATGAAAATTTTATCTGAATTGCTAATAGAAAATTTCATTTTAACAAGATCCAACACAACTCTTAATATGATGAATCATCATCTAGAAATCAGAAAGGTTTTCCTTTCAACAGTAATAGCAATCTCCCATTCTGAGAAAAATGTTATTAGATATATAATTATTAAATTATTTTCTTGATGTGGAAGGTAACAAATATTTAATCAAGAGGTAAAAATATGGTAATGGAGGAAAAAGCAAACTTGAAATCAGGAAACTTCCAGACTAACTCAGTAAATGTGTTTAAGTCATTTAAACTGAATGCCTGTTTGCTTATCTGTAAAAGGAGAATACCATTAGGGCTGTATACTCCAAAGTTGCTATGAAAGAAGCAATTTGTAAACTGTAAACCACTATAAATAAACCATTACTATTATTATTACAACTGCTTTTAAAAAGTGTATTACTTCTATTATTGTTTTAGAGAAAATGAAAAAAATGGATATAAAATAAAAATATTAAGTGTTACAACCAATTATCATGAGGTAATTTCAACTAATCTTTCAAACATATTTCCCAGTAAAGAATGGGTTGAAATCCTTTGCAATCACCTCAAATTATAACTTCTTTTACATCCCTACCCTCATTTTAATATTCATAAACTCATAGCAGCAAACCCTACTGTTCCAATAGAAAACACTGGCTTCTGAGTCAGGAGTCAAAAGTCATAGGATTCAAGGCTTGTTCCTACAGTCATATGATCTTAGGCAAATGATTCTGTAAGTTTCATTTCAATCGACTTTAAAATGGGCATAATAAATTACCTACCTCACAGGGGTTGAGGTATAAGATTTAAATGTATATATACACATACACACATACACACATACATATTTAAAACTATAATGTACTACACAATAGTGGTGGCTATAATCACACAAAGGGCAATAAAGAGGTTGTATGGTAAGTGTCAGCATGCTACTACCTACAGAAAATAAAAACCTTTAAAGGACTTGGTAAAGGATATCAGTAGGCAAACATCAAAGCAAAAGAGATGGTCATGTAGTCATGAAGTCAGATTAAGGAATCACTTGTAAGTGCTCTAGAGATTACCTGACTATGTCAGGAAAAAATGCACAAAAGCTCCCAGGCCCATTACTTTTATGTGTGAAGAACTCACAAAAGAACATGAACAAAAGTTTCACAAGATGGCTGGGCACGGATGAGCTGCCACCTGTATCTGTGGAGGTTCATCCATATCAGTGCAACCACAGATAGCAGGAAACATACAAGAGCATAATACAAAGAATTTGTTGCAAACTTTGTAGGGTCACAAACATAATTACAGTTTTGAGTAGTATATAATACAGGGAAAGACTAAGGTAACCAGGTCTAAACAGCCTAAAGATTATGGTATTTTACTTACTTTGGGGACCAATAGTTAGTCAGTATATATATTCTGTAGGTGTACTGCAAATTTTATGGATAGTTCAAATCATAACACTTTTACTATCTACATTATAGAGTCATGAAGAAAGTGTAAAATTTAAATCAATATAAAAATGTGGATTATTTTAGAAACTCTTAAAGAAGTTTTTTTTAAAGATTATGTCAAGAGATATTATGCAAGTTTTATGACCTTTATCTGTTTCTTCTGAAGATAAGCCAACATGGACCCCCCCCTCATTCCTCTAAAGAAGATTTCATGGTAGTTTGCTTTTAAGAACTTTTTGATTATTAATGGTCATAAAATACGTAATGGTATAAATGGTGATTGCGGAGTCCCCTCATGACAATTTCTAGAACTGTTTCAATGTAGTTCTCACCAATGTAAGGGAGACATACTAGAAAACCAATTTTTCATCAATATTTCTATGAATGTAAAAATCTTCAAAACAGAGCTGTACTGTAACATGGTATGATTTGAGGGAAAGATTCACAAGTATCTAACAATATTCCTAACACATTAGTACTATTTTAAAGTAAAATCCAGAACTCTCATGTACTGAATGAAGGGGTAACAGGTATGAAACTGTAGGATATGATTTCTGAGGTCCAGAACTGACATGCACTATATTACTCATTCATTCTACCATACATCCATTAAAATAAAAATCTTCACAACAGTCTCATTTAAATTACTACCTACAGTTAAAAACACATTTACGCATGTTTCGTATGACCTTGGCCAACAAATCTATGAGTTCTAAGTTGTTATGCCCAAGGGAGAGTCCAGAAAACTGAAGCTCAAATAAGTTAAATAACTTAAACAAATCTTTTGATTCTTTATACAACAACCTTCAAACCTTACTGGTCACTGAACTCAAAGCAAGAGCATACAAAGCACTTATAAACTTTAAGTTAGTACATGATTTTAGACCGAGAAAACTAGTATTTTCTCAGTAGTTTATATAAATAAATACAAAAACCACTAACCAAAAATTCTTAAAGCCAAAAATCACTCAGGATAATTAACTGGCTTTTAAAGCTAAAAGACTTATTTTTGCTGTAGTACCTGTTTGGTGCAAAGAGAAGGAACTTGTACCTCTGTCAATTTGGCATCTTTCATGACTACTAAAATTAAAAAAAGAAAAAAAAAGAAAGAAAGAAAAAGAAAGAAAAAAGAACACACTTACCTAATGAACCAGAATAGCAAAAGCATACACTAGATAACAATGTTAAGTATAGAACTATACCACAGATCTAAATGCGTAATATATACATATGTGTATATATACATATATATACACACACATTTATGTATATATATGAATGAAAGTCTAAGAACTATTAAACTAATTGAAATCTAAAGTTAGCATATGATATCTGAAGTCAAAATGTTCAGCTAAATATTACCATTAACCAAATAACATATAGACTTCTATTGCAGTGTACGAATGGGATGGGTGGTGGGAAAAGAGCTGAGGTGAGTCAGGAAAAGGTGGGAGAGAGGAAAAGAGAGCAACTGGCACATAATTCTAAAACTGGTTTTAAAATGCCTAATGTAAAATGCTTTGAAGACTAGACATTTTCAATGCTGTGGGTATTATTTCCACCAATGCCAATTACAATACCTCTGTGACTTAATAGTAGACTGTTAATCTGAGTTGACTATGCTTGAAAAAAAAAATTATTGCTTGGTAGCCAACTTTCAGGGGATGAACCTTTCTGATCTTAGCTATGTTGGTCATCAAACAAAAGACAGACTTTGAGAACCTAGGGTGACTTCCTCAGCATAATAAGAAGAAAGTGAAATATACAGAATGGCATTCATGGTAGGCATGAATGGATCTTGGGACAGATGGGATGGCAACTTTTCTGTTTCTTAAAACAATCTTTTTTAATGAATAAATTTCTTGAAAAGTAACCTCCTCAAATGGCAAGAGGCAAAAAACATTCTGAAGATGAAAGAATCTCAGTTTAGGAGAAAGAGGAAATACTTAAATCACTAAAAGGAAATAAATGTATTAAGATTTTCTCCTTTAAGGTCATACTATATAAATTCTGATAACTGGATTCATTATGTCTCCACAAAGATTGTTCTGAAGTAAAGATTTTGTAAAAGTCAAGGAAGTTTACAAAGGTACAACAAATGTACACTATAAAAATTTGAGGTTGGTGTACTTACCAAACATGTTTTCCTAAGTACTAATTTATAGTACATTTCTTTATTCATATATCTTCACATGGTCAAGTTTTCTTTCATATATCCAAAAAGTAATCTGATGGTTTTTCTTATTCATCAAATTAGGTCTACTTGAAGTGTGGTTCCAAACTAATCAACCTGTTTTTAAAGTTGTTTTTTTTAATTTTATGACATCTGTTGAAAATTTAAAGGATCAAACCAAACTGAAGTGGTATATATTTTAGGCATCAGATTGCACATTATTGTAAAGGTACCATTAAACTACTGTTATGAATAAATTAGTGATTATAGCTCTTTTTGTGAGTACTGGGGGAAAGGGGTGGTCACCATTTGGAATGGTCTTTTTTATTTTCGTTTCTTTTCTTTTTTTTTAAATTAGGGAACATTGCCTTAGCTTTTTTTTTTCTTTTTTTTTTTTTTGGTTATTGCTTTTTTCTTTTTCTTTTTTTTTAAAGAGACCATTCCACTTTATTTTTTTCAAACATCTTAAAGTCATAAGGATTTATATGCAAAGCAGTCATACACCGTTATCATTAAAACCCATTTGTAAAATACATACACAAGTTAAACAAAAGGCTAGTACATAGTAAAGCCTAAGCATACTACTATGCAATATTATGAATACATAACTTGGAGACTGTAGTACTATGTTATCTATTCATTTTTGGAAACATTCATTTAAGATTTTTAATGCAAATCCATTTGATACTTTGGAATAAAACAAAAATTGTCTAAGTTATAACAAGTATTGGTCATATATTTTTCAGACCTATTCATTAAATTACAAAGAACCCAAAGAATTCTGTAACGCTCAGTAGAAGTATGTAATAAAAACATTGCATATGTTTCTAGTGTGATGTCTTTAGCAACTGTTTACTGAAATAAAACTCAAACAGCAATCTTTCAAAATACAGGATCAGAAGGTAGTTTCTTCTCTTTAGTCTATTTTTGAAATCCATCTTCATCACATTTTACCAAAAATGGTTTTTACAAATATGTAAAAGTACATTAGGTAATACTAATGAAACACAGGTAGAGTCCTAGCATTTGCAGACCAATGAGGAGTCAAATCATCTTCTCCAAGAACGAGATTCATTGTCCTCTTCCTCTTCATCATCATCTTGAAGCAATGAGTCATCCACCAAAGACTCTTCCTGAAACTTTAGGTTAAAATGTATTTAGGAACTTACCAAAACAAAAAGTGGGAAACTTTTATATATAGATATTCTCAGAGTTGAATACAAAATGTATCTCATCTGACAGAAATGTCAAACAACAACTGAGGAGAAAGCAACAACCTCAGCCCATCAAATTAAAAACAATGGATCCTACAGCCTAGTATACTGGTATGCACATAACAAGCAATAAACATAAAATCAGGTCTGTACATGCCATTACCATGCCTTTAACTGCCCTCCCTCTCCTGTCTAACCAAGTGTTCCTGCAATCTGAAAAGCTTGCCCATCATGCTCTAGTAATTTCTAATCATATAAGTAACCACCTTGTGCACAACAGCTGTTAATGCATTTACATTCATCGTATGTACTACCTGCGACTCATTCCTCCATTGGTGAAGAGACGTTTCTCAGACAGTGTCTTTTTGTACTAATCCCTCTACTATTCACAAACCCAAAAAGCAATTAATGTTGTAAATTATTCTGTATCTACGTACTGTTCAATTTTTATGGTGAGGAAGAGTTACAGATGCTTCGGTATTGTGGGAAAGGCACTGGGACTTGTAATCCAAGAACTGGATCCTGGCCCAGGCTCGCTCTTACTAGCCCTAAAACGTTAGGCAAGTCACTGACCATCCAACACTTGGTTCCCTCACATGTAAAATGGGAGTAATAGTACTTGCCTCCTGACTGCATACAATTGTTGTGAAGGAAGTACTTTGTAAACCTTAAAGTGCTATATAAATTATATGCTATTATTAATACTGTAATCAAATAATGCCAAATCACATAAGGAGCTATCTGATCATCTGGGAATTCACGACAAAAAAAAAAAAAAGATATCAAAGCTACACTACACCAAGATTTTAGTTGGATAAAAATGAGGAACTGTTAAGTTTCCCCAACAGGCTTCCCTTCCCATGCTTTAACTTTTTCTCACAGAACAACTACATGCTGAAAAAGAGAACCATCTTACACTGATATAAAGCAGCAAACTAAGCAGAACTGTCCTACCTTGGGTTTTTTGGCTTCAAAACAAGGATGTAGACTTTATGAAAGGGAAAGACAAATAAAGGGAAAGCTGGGATGTCACAGGAACTAGGTATAGAGTTACTCTAAAACTACATGAATTATAAGATTTCTTATTAACCAACCAGAAACAGCAAGGGGAAGTGGAAAGGATTGTGACCTTCCTGTCAGAAGCCAAGGGTTCGAATCCTAGCTCTGGCACTTACTAGCTACATGTGCCTGAGCATGTAACGTCAACCTCTCTGGGCCTCATCTTTATTCTCTAATTACAGGATGGTGGTCAGGAAGCACTGTGTAAACCATCAAATATTTACCACCACAAGCACTGAGTTAAGAGCATCCTCATATAATGGTAAATTGCCCCTGGAAAACAGACTAGACACATGATTTTTGACTGATTATTTTCAAGTATCATAACTATCACTGCTTAAGTCCACCACAGAGCTCAGGATTAAGTTCTGAAGCTGACAGTCTACACACCCCTTAGACCCCTCCCACCCACACAATGACAAAAATGACCTACTTCCTCCTCATCAGGCTCAACTTCTTCTGCTTCAACTGCTGACATGTTAATTACAGGCTTATTCCAGGCCAGCTTTAGATCTTGCCCTTTGAAACGAGATCCATGAATTGCAGCCTAAAAAAAGTAAAAATGTTACCTTAATACCTCTGAGAAAGATTAATTCTTCTTACAATTAACATACTTAGAAAAAATGTTACTAAATTGCAGTATTAGTGCTTGGTCTAGTTTTTCTGAATTTTTCAGGCGGTTTCACCTCCCTGGGCCTAGCTAGGCTAGAAAACATCTATGATCCCCTCTGGTGCTATTCCATTTTTTTAAAAACACTCAATCAACAAGCAATGTGAAGGTCTTAAGTGGGAGGTAATACCTGAGACGAGCTCAAAGGAAATGGCAACCTAAGATCCAAAGATGAGGAAGAAGAGTCCTCTGAGTGCAGGGGGACACACCAAGTAAAGCCACAGAGATTTGGGGATGTGTGTACGTGTATGCACATATTATAATATACGCACGTGCACACACATAAATATGGAAGAGTCAGGCTGTGAAGGGCTTTAAATATAAAACAGAAGAGTTTATTATTCGATCTTACGTGTACCTGAGAGTGACTAGGAGTTCTGGGAGTTTACTAGAGTAGGGACACTTGAACTTTAAGATTATTACTCTGGAAGCATGTGCAAGATGGATTGGAGAAAAGACTGATGAGGCAAGAAGATCTATTAAAGGAGATTATTTCAATATATAACTAAGAGGTAACGAAAGCCTGAATTACAATAGAGGTCGTGTGAGTGGAGAGAAAGGAACAAATACAAGAGACACAAGAGACAGAGTATAGACAAAAGACTTGGCAAGTAATTGGATATGTGAGATGAGGCAGAGCAGAAGTCAAGGATGAGAGAGGTGTGAACCTTAGTGACCGGACGGATGATAGTTCTTGATAATAACAGGGAAGTCAGCAGAAGGAAAGGATTTGGGAAAACAGAGGAATTCTGTTTTACACACAGAGATTTTGAGATCCCTATAGTATATCCAATCAAAATGTCCAACAAGCAGCAGCTGACTTTAGACTGGAACTTAGGAGAGGGTAGGGACTGATATTAATTACATAGTAGGCAGGTAGACAGGAGATAGATAGTATTAATAATTTATGCATGACACATGGAAACTTACAATTATACCACATGAAGTAAAGTGATTTTACTTTTTTGAGTCTCAATTAATATGTAATAACAAAAGGCCATATTTGACAATGAACATTAAATTGGAACCCAGTACTACAATATTCTTAATGTAATATTGTTCCTTTATGAAAGAATCCTCAAATTTTACAAATACAAAATGCTTCAATGTTGAAAATTTTTTTAACTTTGCTATTATAATCTGTTCTGAAAAATATATTTTCAGTAAAGTCTTTGTAATTGAAAATGTAAAAATTTTAACTTATAGGATATTCATGCCTTTCTAAGTACCAGCTGCATTAAGTGACTGCTTTTGAAATAGTATGTTCAAATTAAAGTACCATGAACTAGCATAAATCAGTGTTAGCAACATACCGAAATAACTGTCAGTCACAAAAGATTTATAATACAATCTCAAACTACAGCATAATGTGAAATGTAGAAACAATTACATGTTCAATGACATCTGCACATGAGTTGTGTGATATTAAAGTCCCCAGGTATAAATTTTACATCTGTACATATAAATTTATGATAAATGTAAAAGATTCCAAGCCTATTAAAATAGAGCTCTGGAGTTTTTAGTACATGGTCTCATCACAATGTCACACAACTGGAATTTTTAAGATGTACTTACACATGACATTTAGGTTCAAGGAACAACTTGTAATCTTTTGAAGAAATGACTACTACATGAAAATCCAACATTTTGTAGTAAAGGATCTTACCTTATTTTCAGGCTAAAACATAAACTCATAAAACAAACCTTTTCTCCCCCACTGGAAAAGCTACTTTCTCCAAAATAAGCTCCCATAAAAATTCTTTCTATACTTGTTTACATTTTTCCAGTTACATTTACTCATATTTATGTAATATTTTAAAGTTTGCCAAGTTCTTTCCTCAAATTTATCTCTGTAAGGTAAATATTACTATGACCATTTTATGAATTAAGAAATTGAGGCTCAGAATTTATATGATTTGCCTTTAAGTCACACAGCAAGCCAATATTCCATGTCCAGTTCTCATTCCAACAAACCACAATGATTCTCTGCTATAAAAGGATAAGTATATTATATAATACACTGACTTTCCTATCATCATCATGATTTGAGTTTCAAAGTAAAAAGATACCTGAAATTATGAAATAGTCTTCCAAAAAAACCTCCTAAGAAGGTTAAACATGAATTTGATCCAAAATTTAATATAGTAAATACTATAATTCACTTTAAGGTAGAATCGTGCAACATAAAATCTATGCTGCAAATCATTTTACATGATTTGTCCTTAGAATCTAATATCCAAGATACTTCTACTGAAGTTCAATCAGGGTATCAATATTCTGAGGCTTCTTTTTGATGATTACTAATAGTATCAACCTATAAAGAAAAATAAAGCATTTGCCCAAAATTTAACACACATATAGAAAAGTAGAAAGCTTTAAAAGTCCACCAGAAATTAAATATTCCTTTAAAATAAAGTTTAAATATAAATATAATATTTAAAATATTTATATTTATAATAAATATTATAATGATAATAAACTAGAAAATCCCCCCTCCCCTGGCAATGAAATTTAAAAGTGTTTGTACTATAGGGTTATGGCAGTGACGAAAATGTTCCTATATCATTAAACAGAATAAATTTAGGTTAGTTAATTTTGTTTCCCTATCACATCAAAATTTCAGTTTTTACAGGCTAATAGCACTAAGAGAAAACCGCAAACTAAGAAATTCTTGGGATATGGCAAAGCAGCAGCCCACAAGAGGGAGAATAAACTGGACTTGGAGTCAAATAACTTAATCCTAAATTTTTAATTTTAACAAGTCACAACCTCTACAAGTCTCAGTTTCCTTATCGACAGGATGAGGGATTTCAGGTCATCTCCAATTCATATATTCTATTTGTAATGATTCTCTTCTCTTGCCATGGCTCTTAAATGCTTCTTTCTTGCCTCTTCAGGCCCAAATCCTGATTTCTCCTTGGCTTTACTCTCCCCTCCAATGCTAAGGATTCTGGAGGAAAATTCAAATATTCTTCTCTGTTTATTTACTCTACCCGTGGACCAAAAAAAAATATTAAGATGTATTTTAATGCTATTTAATTCAACTACTTCTGGACCAATCAGCACCCTCAATACGGCGGATGATAAATAATGTCTAGAAATAATCAATATATAAGCACACCGCAAATGTTTTGACATACTTAAGGATAAAATATCTTATTTGTATGTCACTTATTCAAGAATTCTGAATTATCAAGAAACATGACCATAAAAAAAAGGGAGGGACCTTTGAACAACCACATCAAGTCTATGTACTAGAATTCATACACTTAGAAAAGGGACTTTATCATTTACATCCTATTTATTCTTACTTCAGTTTCTAAAAGCTTTCAAATTCTACTTTGAACTACTACATTAACTGAATCTTGTCTAGGTATAGTAGCTGTACAACTTCTAAGGACAAAGCTGCAAATTTTATCTTGACTCAGGTAGAATAGAGATCAAATCCAGCTACCTCATCTTACATGTAAAGAGAAAACACATTTGAGCCAGCACAAGATTACACAAAGCACTACTAAGATAAAACAAAGACTAAAGCCAGAATATTCAGAGTAATAGATCAAGTTCTACAATGAATTTCATCTCATTTTCTAAATCCCACCTTGCCCCACTATTTTGTAAGATGAAAAAAGCTCACCATATTTCTAAAACAGGTTAACTTCATTTTTTTAACCCTGTGAAATTCTAATGACTCGTTCAGTCCTTTCTTCCTCCCTCCACCTCTCCAAACAAACTCCTCCCTTAGTCTTTTGTTCAAAATCCTAAAGCACTATATCTTGAGAGTTGCATTTTGTCCCATAGATTCCAATCAAGTCTCTTAGAAGTCAACTACTATGAATTATGGGCTAAACCTCAGCATTTCATCACTAACTTTCAAATAAAAGTTAAATTCAGATGAGTGAGGACGGAATTTAGTATAAGCTTAATGTGTTTTATCCCAAAAGGTATTTAGGTAATGAAACATAAAAGGATCTTATTATTCAGTAGTTTTCTTAACAGAAGTTAAAAAAGAAAGAAAAAAAATTAAAAACCCCCATTTTACAGATGAGGAAACCAAAGTTCAGAGGAATTAAGTGACTTGCCTAAAGTTTAACAATCTTGTTGGAGCTGGAATCAAACTCAAGTCTTCCAACTACAAATCTAAAACTCTTTTAAGCCATATTCTGAGCATGAATGAAGACTAAATATTAATTTTTTATTATGAGGCTTGTTGACTAAGAAATAAAGCTAATGGTCCAGTTTTTAAAGCACAAGTTTAAAACAAATTTGTAAGTGTTACACTTAAGGGAATAAAAGGGAAATGCCAAGAGGGGAAAGGAAGAAAAGACTCCAGGTCAATCATATTAAGAGCAATCCCTCCCCTCCTTCCTCCCTCCCTAGACACATCATTCCCTAGAGAGAGAAGTAACATTTATGGGACCTTTTTTAGGTTCTTGTGTTTTAAAGCTATGGGCAAAGACATCCCAAAGGGCAGATATCTGGGCAAAAAGTTTCAGAAGTGGTTTTTGGGTTAAGAGTTAAGATATAAAAGAAATCATTTTCTCTAGAAGGCAAAGGACATAGTTTCTGCAACATAGGCAGCATTAAAGCTATCAGGATTTACACCCTGACCTGACAAGTAGAGGCACAGATTTCAGGAGACAGGGGAGGACAATAAGAAAATAATTTCCCTTCTAAGGGAGAGACTACTGCGTCCACTAAAAAGAGGGTTGAGAAATTATAGTCTCTGAGGCTTAATAGAAATTTCATTCTGACCTACTGCAGGCTGGTGTGAGATCACAGTGCAGAAATCAGTGACCAAGCAGTCAGAAAAGGTTAACTACTTCCTCCCTAGGTGGGCAACTCTATAGCTGTGCCTTTAATAGAGTCCCCTGGAGCAAAAAGGTGGCACAAGGGAATGATAAAAAGGACAAAGTAGAGAAGGTATTCTTTTAATGCAATTTTTAAAAATATCTTTATGTAATAAACATGAGACAGCATGGTGCAGTGGATAAAGCTGGCTTAGGACCCAGGCAGACCTGACCATAACATGTACTGGGAATGTGAACTTGGACAAGTCCTTTAGCCCTAAGAGAAGGTGCCAATCTACAATCAATATAAGGAATTATCTAATCTAGAAGTTTCTTATACCAAAGAAATCAGAGATGCAGTCCTTATTCTGTTTATAAGTAGCTTTATACCATGCACTTCAGTAACTACTAATATGGAAATAACCTTAGGTAAAACACCAATTTTCAGTCAACTACATCAAGTCAAGGTAATATGGATTTACTAAGTATTCACTATGTGGTAAGTACTCTACAGTGTTTTGGAGATAGTAAGAAAAGCAAAAACAATTCCTAGATTATTAGATTAGGATTAAGGAAGATTGGGAAAGGCACCCTACAGAAAAGGAGATTTTAGTTGAAAGAAGTTAAGAGATAAATTGGGAAGGGAGAGAATTCCAGGCATGGATGAGAGACAACAGGTTGGAAAAGATCAGGTTATGGAGGACTTTGAAATTTCACCTATTTAATTTGTTTTCAAGCTCAAAATACTATTCAACCAAATGACAAAAATGGAATAAAATCAGTCATCTAGAGTCCGTGTTCTAACAGTTATAGTATTAAACAAATTTTTTACTGTTCCTTAAAATATGTCTTCAATGGGGACAAAAAGAATCTAAACTTTTATATCTAATAAGGATATCTTTAAAAAGCTTAGAAATGTGTTCTTTCATGCTTATTTCTGCCCATTTTTCCAAATGATTTAAATGAAATACTCGTCTTAGATTTTAAGCAGGTATTTATTTTTAAATTTGCACTTATCTGCAATGATTGCTTTTATTGCAACTGTATACATATTTCCATTTTTAAAGAATTATCCTTCCATGCTAATCCTGGTCCTTTTTACTAATACTGATCATTTCTATGCATCTGTTACATTATTTTGGTGCATAATGAAAATTTTATAAAACTCCATAAACCAAAGAACTAGGAAAAGCAGGTGCAATATTTTAAGTGAGGAGGTTAACAGAATACTGCACAAGTAAAACTTACACACTTTGTTAGAGGTGAGATCTTGGTAATATTCAGTTAACATTCATACTGAATGTCTACAAAGGACTTTTCTAATACATTTAGACACTGTCAAGGAGCCTAAAATCTAGTGGGGGGTAGGGGTGAGGTGGAAGAGAAGAATAAGATAAACATACAGTAAATACAATATAGGATATTAAAAGTTCATACGAGGGATAAAGATTATTACAAAATTTCAAGATATAATGGTTTAATTCTGGGCTCAGAGCAAGTAGACCAAACCGATTTAAAAAATGTACAGTAAGGTCTCACCGAATATAGGAACTATTTTAACCTTTTGTACAGTGAATGTAACACATCACCACAGCCTAAGTTTTATTTCTTAAAATGAAACTGTATCATGCAAATGATTAAAAAAAAATGCGAATTAAATTAGTATAGGCTTATTTTGTCATTTTGCTCATTATCCTCCCTCACCATGCCCCAAGGAGTCACCCAAGGCTATACTTTCTTCATGCAATGTTGCCCCAAAACTATGTCACTAACTCATTCCTCACTAGATTTAGCATTGACAGAAACAGGCAAAGTTAATACAAAATCAAAATAATATTCTTTTCCCTTAATGTAACTTATAAAAGGATATTACAAAAGGAAAAATTCTCTTGTAAAACTTAGATTTGTTGAAATAATTTGTGAAAAATAGGAACCTACAACAGAAAAGCTTTCTGTGAACTGTAGCAAAAAATTCATGGTAATTACTAAAACTCACTCCACAATACAAAATGTTAATCAAATTGGGTCAGAACAATTTTATTTTCACAATATGAAATATAAGTAACAGCACATTGGGGAGTCCACTGGACAAATTTAAATGGTCACCACAGTTCTATTTTATCTAGGCCACAATGCTGTTACATGGGGTATACTATGTGTGTATCTGTATATGTAGTTATCATCTGAAAATGATCATGATTCTAATACAAACCTGACTATATTATACACAAGTGGGGATGCGGGGGAGGGAAAGTGTCAAAAAATATAGTTGTGGTACAATTCAAAATCAGTCATCTATATTTTGCTACTATCCAAAAGAACAAGAACAGACAAGAATTTTTATTACTCATTTCCAAAATGCTTCTTCCTGCAACAGTTAAAATTTATTCTTTTATATTTTCCTCCTCTTTTCTATTCTATTATGTTGTAATAAGGGCAGAACGACTCCATCTTTAGTCTTTTGCTCATTAGACGTTCAAAATGAAAAGTAGGAAATAAATATACTTGAATTTCCCCAAAAAGTCAATTTTATAAGATGAGCTAGCTTTATTTACTGTCTGGTATTTTTTGAAAGCATGATGATAAAAAGGTGCTGAATTGTGACTGTTCTATGTTCTACTAAAACTCGTAAGGAATGTTTATTATTGAAAGTTTAAGATGGAACAATCTAAAAGGACAATGTAATGAAGACAGACTGAAATTTTTGTCAATTTGAGAGAAAAATTTGATTTAAATATAAATATATAACCACTAGGGAAAAATAAAAAGCAAAACAATGCAAATTTAAAAACTGTTACCTAAACCAAAAAAAAAACCAAAAACAAAAAAAAAACTTTCAATAGTTGTAATTAGGTATATTCAAAGCAAAACCAAACAAAAAAATCCTAAGCATATCACCTCAACTTTAAAAGGCCTTCACTGAAATGCAATACTCATTTATGCTAAAAACACCTGTGGAGTCTAGGCAGAGAAAGACTCTTTCTTAAAAGGATGAAAAAAAAAGGTAGGGTCCCAAAGCAAAAGCTAGCATTTTATACAATGGAGAAATACTAAAAACCTTATCAATGAAAAAAGAATAAAGCAAAGTAGTCCTATCTCTTCATCAGTTATTTGACAGAGCTTTGGACATGCTAGGAAGGACAAAAAGATAAAGAATCAAAAGCACATGCAAAGGCACAGGCCAAGAGGAAATAAACTAACCCTAACTTTACACATAATGGTCTGCTTATAAAAGCCTGAAGAGCCCAACAAAGAAAGGCATAAAAGAGCTTCTGTGAAGTAAGCCCACAAAAAATCTTTTCTATAGGTCTCGAGAAGAGCTCTATGTCTAGGCCAAAGGATCATGATTACAGCTAGGATGCCAGGAGGCTGTCCTTGATTACTACAGCTCTTATTCTAATGGTCCAGAGCCCAGAGCCTGGATGAACCCTTTCATATTTCCATCAAGAATCAAATCTTGTTGTGTCTCCAAATGCCCTCAGGCCAAGTCCTCCCCTTGCTAAGTTCTTCAGCAGAGCTCCTGGGACCACTGGGAAAGGTAGAAATTAAATTACCTCTCTAGGAAGATACCAGTCAGCAAGGTATAATGAAAAGAGGAGAAATCAAATTTTTCAAAAGTTGAAAACTATTTAAGATCATACTGACTATATCATATACAATAACATCTTTGTGGTTTTGGGAATCAAACCTGTGATTTCACTGGCATAGGGAACTCCTCATCTAAAAGTTCAGCCCACCAATGCAGATTAGCACCTATTTTGCAATTTGTCATCTTAGAGAGCACTGCCACCTGGGGCACTGTGAAATTGAGTGAACCAAGCTCAAAACATACAGTCCGTAATTTTGAGAGGCATGATCTAAAAACCAGTCTACCGTACTCCAGGACCAGCTGTATTTATCTCTATTACTACCACACTACTTCTCTACATACTAAACACACCAAGTAAAATTATCCTATTTTTAACTGAATATTGCTTATAAAATGGAATCATTATCAAGTATTCATCTAGCAAACACAATCTAAACCATTATTCAATTTATGCTATCATGATAAAAATAATTCTATCAATGGGCTAAACCAACAACTAAATTAACCAAAACACCTAAAAGGGGAAGAGTTAAGAATTTGATTTTCATGACTTCTTTATGTATGAGGTTAATATAGCAAAATATAGCAAATAGCTGATTTTTAAAAGTAGAGCAAAACCAAGCAATAAATAAGTTAACTTAAATATAGTGCTTAGAAAATTTCAAAAGTCCTGAAAGGCTTCAAACACAAAGTCTATGCACTGATAATTAATTGAATTGCTCTCTTCCAAATATTGCCCATTGAAATGGGGGAAGTGGGAAGGTACGGTTCTTTGTTTTGGAAAAGGACCATGACATCAGGGAGGTGATGCCATGACATGCAAGTGAACTGAATACAAATGAAGGAGGGCTGTGTGAGGTCACCAGCCTCATCTTCTTCCCCAGAGCCAAGAGGGTCCAGTGCAAGATATAGATCAAGATGACTAGAAATGGCCCTGGACACAGTGCGAGACCTTGGCCTTTTTAAGGTCTTTCCCAGGTCTCAGTCTGTCTAAGGCAATGCCTATTCATCAGTGATTATGGCTAGGTAAGAAATGAGGTAGAAAGTGGGAAGGCAGATTGAGAATAAAAGCACTGTTTTAAGAACTGATTGATAGTAGTAACTTTTTTGTGTGTTAAAAAGGGTGTGGGCACAGAGAATACAGAAATAGACTTGGAGTCAGAAGACCAGAGTTCAAATTCTGCCTGTGATACTTGGCTTGCTATGTAATTCATAAGTAAGTCATTTAATCTCTCTGGTCCTCAATTTCATCATCTATAAAATGGTAAGATTGGCTTAATGACCTCTAAAATGACCTCTAAGGTCTCTTCAACTCTTAAATCTATGCTCCTATGAAATCCCATTTTAGACACTTATTTGCTGTGATCTTGAGCAAATTACTTAACTTCCTTCAGCCTCAATTTTCTCATCTACAAAATGGAGATAATAGTTCCAACATCATGAAGCTGTAGCAGCAAGGATCAACATTATGACTGCACGTAAAGCACTTTACAATCTTTAGAGTGACATCTCAGGAATAATAACTGCTTGATGGCAGTACTGCATTGCTGTTGCGCGCCTTGTCTGCTACTTACCAAAACAAGTTTTTAAGAGTTCCAAATAACTATTAAGAAAAATGAAAATAACTGAGGATTAACACCACACAGGCAAACTGGCCAAAAATGACAAAAGGAGAGTTGATATTGGAAGAACTATTGCAAGAAAAACAGACCAAAAAAAGAGTTGTGAGAAGTGGGAACTGGTTCAACTGTTCTGCAAAACTATTTGAAAATATGCAAAAAGAATAATTAATTGTTCATACTTTGTACCCCAAAATCTCACTATTCAGCATGCATTCTAGGAAAGTCAGTGATAGAACATTCATAATTATCACACATTTTCTGACAGCAAAAACAAAAAATTGGAAATTTGATTTCTGTCACCTGAAGAATAGCTGAACAAAGGATGGAATGCAAATTATGGAATTATTCTACCTTAACAAATGATAAGTATTAGGAATTCAGATATGTATGGGGTTCATATGACCTTAGGCAGAGCAGAAAGCAGAACCAAGACAAGAGCTCCATCTAGAAATTCCTAACTGTTTTGGTTCTGTTTTTTTATGTCATAGACCTCACTTTAGCAGTCTGGTAAAGCCTGTGGAATCTTCAAAATAATGTTTTAGATGCGAAAAATAAAATATGTAAGATTATGGAGGGGAAAAATTATGTAACTATATAATTATATAACTATAAATAGTTATCAAAAAAAATTTTTTTAAACATGTTCATGGACCTTAGGTCAAGAACTTCTGGTCTGGGCAACAAAAGTATACAATGTAAATAGGGGGAAAAAAAAATGATAAGGCAGCTGAACTCATATTCAATGTAATGACCAATTTTGATCCAAGAAAGCAAATAACAAAATATACTTCCATTTTCTTGGGAAGAAAAGCATTAGACTGTGAGTTCAGAACACTCCATATGTTTGTTTTCTTCAACTGTTTTTTGTTACAAGAGTAGAATCTATCAGAGTGCAGAAAGATAGGGATCTATTTAGGAAACTATGGTGGTACTATAAAAGAAGGCCCCAGTCATACTTTCAAAATGGATTTTTCAAATGGTTAAAGTACTGTTGAACTTACTGCTTCTGCTTCTGCTCTCGTCTTGAATGTAATTATCGCATGAAGAGAGGAGTCATCAATCTGACAATCTTCAATTTCACCATATTGCTTTAAAAAAAAAACTCCATTTAAATGCGTATGCAATTTAAAATATCAAACATTATTAAAAACATAAAATCATACAAATAAACCCATGCCACCAGAAAGTAAAAGAAAACAGTAATGCGATACTGGTCCCAATATTCTGGCAAAATCTGAGGACGGGTGTGTGTGTGCACATGTCCATATACAGGGCACAACATGTATGTGGGCAGGAGAAGAAACACTGTAACAATGTTTGGATCAAATACCAATCTTCAAGTCAGAAAACCCAAGAGCCAGCTCTAATACATATTAGGTATAACAAACATCCTGGGCAAGTTACTTTAACCTGTCTAGCTGCAGGTTCCAAAGGCTATAAAACTGCAAATCAAGTTGCTCAGCTGCAAAGGTAGAGGAAATTTTGTGTAAAACACTAATTATAGGTCCAGACCAAAAATATGATTGTGCGCAACACTTCTGTTTAAAGCATTTTCAGTGTAAAGATACAGACCATATCTGAATTTAAACTACATTCACATCAACATAACTGATTTCAAACACTGTTGCAGAAAAAACCCGTACATTTTCCAAGCTTATTTTTAGTGCTGTTATAAATACCTTCACTTTTGAAAATTAGAATGCCAGAATACTTTTTTTCTCACAAAGCTTTGGGTATTAGATGTCTCCATTTGAAACTTATTCCCACTTTGCTATTAGTAAAAGTCGAAGAAAATTCACTATCGAAAAAGGCTACCATAGAAAAGATTTCATGTGATAAGGATAAAATGATTACCCACATAAACAATCACTTGTTCTGAATATACTTATTTCTAAAAATAAATATTCTATATCAGAATCCTGTCCAAGTTAAACAACTGTTCCCAAACCGAACAAAAAATAAAATGATTGTACAGGGAAAAGACAGGCACAGTCTGACACTTCTGTTGTTCAGTTGTGTCTGATTATTTGTGACCCCAAAGACCATGTTGCTCATGGGGTTTTCTTGATAAGGATTAGGGAGTGGTTAGCCATTTCCTTCTTCAGCGGACTAAAGCAAAGAGAGAGTTTAAGTGACATGTCCAGTGTCACACAGCTACAAAGTATCTAAAGCCACATCTGAACTCAAGTCTTCGGGACTCCAGGCCCAGAGCTGCTTCCTACGCAAACAGAAGTTAAGCAATTTGCTCAAGATCACACAGCTAGTTAAGTGTCTCGGGCCAAGTTTGAACTCAGGTATTCCTGACTCCAGCACCAACGTTTCATCCATGAGTCACCACTGCCCCTATAGTCTAGCATGTACCCCCATATTCTAAGAGAATAAGGTTCCAAGAAAATATAGAAAGAATCTAAAATAAAAAAAAAGGACCTAAAATTCTACAAAGACATTAGAAGCTCTCAAGAATGAAATGCTGAAGACACAAAAATGACTAATTCTAATAGTGAGGTATCTAAAGAGAGATGTAGACACACCAGCAAAAGAAGAGACAAATTCCAAAGGAGGAAGCACATTTTGAAGCAAGTAAAGGTAAAGGAGAAAAAAAAAGGGGGAGGAAGAGGATGTCCCAGCTATTGTGGGGGAAAGAAGAGAACAAAAGAAGGGGAGAACCACTGGTAATATATAACATGAAAATAAATAATAAAAAAGAACTTTTCCACATTTTCCTACAACAAAAAAATAAGCCAAACATCTGAAAACTGGGGAGAAAAAGGAAAAAAATACATAATAGGAAATAAATATGAAGACAACTAAGGAGATGGCAAAAAGAGCGCCTTGCTGTTCTGATTAGTTCACAACACTAAGCAATCATTACATTATTGGGAATTGAAAGAACTGGCAGCTATGACTGTTAAGCCACTCTCAGGAATCTTTAAATGACTGTGGAGAACAGCAAATACACACACAAGTGGAACAGGGCAAATTGTCTTCATTTTTTTCAAAGTGGGAAGGAAAAAGCAGAGCCTGCAAACTACAGAACAGTAAGCTTAACTTAAATATCATGAAAAATTTTACAACTTATTATTTAAAGAATTCCTTAATTGTCATTTTATCTAGAAAGGAAGCAATGGTTAGAACAGCCAATAAGGCTTAATTTAAGAAAACAGATGACAAAACTATACATCAAATATAAAGGTCTAAATCAAAATGTACTAGGAAATTGATATACATATATAAAACCAAGAATCATCCCCCAATAGATGTGATATAAATGGATATGAACAGCTTTTTAAAAAATTACAAATTACTAATAAGCATATGACACATTGCTCCAAATCAGAAGAGAAAGGTAAATTAATCAATTTTACTTCATGCCCAGCAAATTGGCAAAAAGAGCAAAAAAGAAATATTCAACACCTAAGGGGCTTCGGAATATACATGAATACATTATTTATTGGTACAGCTATAAACTGGCCCAATTTATATGCCCCTGGACCCAAAGAACTCACTGTTAAGATATACAACCAACCAAAGGAGTCAAAAGATCCCATATGGATGAAAATATTCATAGCAGTACTTTCAAGGCAGTTAGCCTCTGAAAGTTCATTTTAGCTCTAGATCTCATACTCTATCAAGTCTTATACCGAGGATCCAAAAACCATTTTCACAAATACAAGTTGGTACTAACAGGATAACTCAAGATCCAGAAATGTTATTCAAGTGTAAACTTGACCTGAGTCAAAATTGGGGTTGATGCAATCTTAGGATGGACAGAGACAGACAGTGTCCAGGACGGAAGATGCCAGTCTTGCTGTATTCTACCCTGGTCAAATGACATGATGGGGGGGGGGGGGGGGGGGGGGAGCCTGCACTGTGTCCTGTCTTAAGCATCACTTTTTAGGAAGGACATTAACCTTAAGAACTACCAAAACAGTGAAGAACTTTTGAGTTCATGCCATATGAAGCTCAACTGAAGGAACTTTGACAAAAATTTAAAAAAAAAATAATCATCAAAATCATTAGATACCGCAAAATGGGGGAGAAGGTCTTCTCTATCACTCTCAGTAAATGCAGAGATCTCTAATGCTCTTGGGCGATGATCTACCACAGCATGACCAGGAACACCTCTCCCTCGACCGCGACCCCTTCCTCTGCCCCGAGTTGTACCTCGGCCTCTTGAATGAATTCCTCGCCCTCGACCAGATGAAAGAATCCCTCTTTTTGCAGCCTAAAACAGATTTTAAAATGTATGTCGTTTATTTACATTCAAGCAGTACACCACTCACCATCAACATTATCACAATTGCTATATATGGTACTTAAAGATTTACAAAGTACTTCACAAATATTATTTTATCCTCACAACAACCCTGAAAGGTGAATGCTAGTATTTTACAGATGAGGAAACAGTTTTTTTCGTCATACTTAACCATAATTAAATGACTGAGATTTGAATTCAGGTCTTCCAAACTCCAGGTTCAGCCACTCAGCTGCCTCATAATAAACTAGTGTTTTTAAAAATTATGTTTTGGTAGGAAAATTACAATTATGGGGTTTTTTTTGTTTTTGTCTAAACATATGACATGTACTATAGATCCCCTAAGCTGGAACTTCAATTGTAAAGGGAAATTCTTAAACTCAATTTGCTTCTTTTGCCCAAAGAATGAAACTCTCAATCGTGTATGTTCTCTTCTAATCTCAAATCCCCAAATTATTAAAAATGTCATCTAGACTTGTGATGCCATACAAGTAGGGAACTCTTGAAGAAGAAATTCATTCCATCAACACAGATTAGGAATTACTATGACCTGGAGCTAAAAATGGTTATTAATTTTAAAATAGTTTTATTGTGTTATAGAATATGAAAACATCCTTAGCTTGTAGGCCATACAAAAATAGGTAGTGAATAGGATTTGGTTCCCTGGCCTTGGAACTGAGGGTGCTGATGGTACAGTAGCTTACCCAGGGCTAAAAGCCAGAACATATCAGATGCAACCGAGATCATCCTTATTTTTAATTTTTTTTTAAAAATCATTACAAAATGATAAGTGCTACATTTTTTTTCAATATTAAAAGAAAACAAATGATAAACCTGATTACTTAGATTAAGAGTATTAATAGGGCAGGAATTTTTATATACATACCATATGTTACAAGCTTGAGTTCTTAGGAGAATGTTTAATCTTAAAATTAGACAAAACCAACTAAAACCTAAATAATGTTTTCAATGTAGATGTTATTAAGTAGCTGCAATTTAAACTTTAGCCACAACAAAAGCAGAATACAAATATGCCACCTGTACCATCGTACAAGTGTACAGTGTACCACTGCAACAACTAAAATGCTTTTACAACTGCTTTAATTGAACTCTACTTTTTTTACCTATAGAAAAACCAATATAACACAATTAAAACGCCAACATTCAATCTTTCCATTTTTAAAATGAAACCCACATTATTTCCTTCCCTCCAAATGCTAAGATGATTAACTACTAGTTTCTAACAATAAAACAAAATCTGCAAACTATGTAGAAAATATCACTGAACCACACCATGAATGGGGCTTGCTTTTCTTACCCCATCTCAAAATATTTACAATTTAAAAAATTAATATTCTTGTTGAAACTCCAGAAATCTTAACGCACTGGAGTAATAAAATTAAGAATTTGTTAAGTAAATGAAAAATGTAGCCAAATCAAAAGGAAATTATGTGTTATATTTTGTTTTTGTAAACATCCACAGCACCACCTATAGGCAAAACTTTCTTAAGCACTAATGTACAGTTAGTCTATTATATTTTAAATGATACAAAATTGACTAGAAACTGCATGATTCAACAAATAAGGTGAGGACGACTTTATGTGCTAAGCTGCTAAAGCTTAGAGAGGAAAAAAAAAGTCCCATTTCTAACTGGGAAAAAACTGAAACCCTGCTCTCTTAGATAACATTATAGCACAAAAGAGTAATGAAAAAAAGTCAGTAATAGATTTAGAGCTGCAATTTAATAAATTTTTATTAATCAGGATATGCCAGGCACTATGCTAGGAAGACACCACAAATACCAATCAGTCCGACTCCTTTATTTTATAAATAAACTGAGGCATAGAGAGATGCAGTGACCTGACCAAGGTTACAATGCAATTAAGGTGTCTTGTGGTTAAGATTTAAACATGAGTCTTCAGCCTGCAAGTTCAATGCCGGCTCAATGGCACCATGCCATTCCTATACCATGACACCTTTCCATACGCTATGAACTCTTTGTAAATGCAGAAAGTTAAAAACAACTTGACAATAATAACTGAAGAATAGTCAAACCAACTGTATATAGTATATATTAAAATAATATATATAAAAGTAATAGAATATCATTACCCATAATAAATAACATGAAGAATTCAAAGAAATTTGATAAGATTTATATGCAGTAATTCAGAATGAAAAAAATCAGATCCCATAAAATGTACATATCACCTAAGATTTATATGAATATCAAATGTCAATAGAACTTTTAACTATGAACACTGGCATCACCATGGCAAACTTAAGTACATAACCTTTTTTTTAAAAAGTGGTAAATTACAAAGGTGTACATTTCTAAGGACAGTCAATAGTCACTTTTCTTAAATGAGTTAAATGTGTATTTGGGGGCTTGTTTTTTTTTTTTTAAATAAAAATAGGATTGTGATCTTCCAAAGATTACATCCTACTGTATGCTTGTCACACAAATAAAAAAATAACAATACAGGTGTGGACTGAGATGATGGCATAAAGCACGATTTTGATCCCTCTCTTCTACCTACAGTATTCAATATACCTTTCTTACTTCGTTCTTCTAAACTCAGATTCCAAAACATGGAAACTAGAGCCATAGTGAGTACATTCACGCTTCTTTGCTTCCTCACTCCCTACAAATATACCAGAAAAACAGGGTCTGTTACTGAAACTTGTAGTCTCCCCAAGTCCTGCTCATAGTTCTCTGTACACTCAAGTGTTGAAAGAAAATGCCAGGTGACAGTGAGTGTGCCACGCCCCAGAACATGTGGCAGGTGTTAATTACTGCATTCAAACACAGAAGCAATGTTTACAAGCATCCTTTCATCTTCTGATATTAATGAAACATACTTCAAGCTGTAGTTCTGTATATTTTCTCCTAAGTTCAGTGACTTCTTCTCCAGCCTGCATCTTCTTATACAAATCCAGTTCTGTGTCCAGTAATTCTTTCTGCATCTGAAATATTATAAAAGACTAAACAACTGAGGTATCAATTTATATTTATAGCTCCTTCTCATCTATTAAAATCTTACCTAATCTCTTCAACACCCAGCTCAATTCCTTCATGAAGTTTTCTCTGCCAACTTCAGCATTCATTAATCATTTTCTGCTTTGATATTCTACAGTTCTTATACACTGTTATCACTTAATTTTTAATCTCCTGTACATTGTTCACCACAATTAGGGACTAATCTGCATTCTCTACCTCTACCCTGTACTACCCAAAGTACCCTGCAGAGTCCTGGGCACAGAGGAGAGGTTAAAGAAATACTTACTGGTTAACAAGTCATATATGGGTATCATTCTAGGTTAAAAATTTACTAAGACTTGGGACAAAAGTGTTATCTTTTCAATCAAGTGTTAGAGAAATATGGAAGGTATTCCTGACATGCACATAGCCTGGGGGCTTCTGAGAGTTCCTAAAGTAGTAAGATACCACCCATTCCCTCATGGCCCAAATCAAAAGCTTTAAAACCCTTCCACAACTATTCCCAGATTCCACATCACCTTCAACTGCCTTCATTTCTTTTTTCTTCTGCATTTTTATGGCACTTACATATGGTCTTAAAAGGTAAGAGAACTATAGACATGTTACCTCTCCAACCAAATTGTAATTAGGGACTATCCTAAGCAATTTTTTTTTTATCTAGCACAATGCCCTATGTGTAGGTGCTGAAAAAACACAGAATGGGAGCCATTACTGAAACAGAAGTTATTCAAAGAACATTCTGAGGAAAAATGAAGTTATGGGTCTTCAGGATTTCATTTAGCCATTAAATTTGAAAATTTTCATATTTCAAGAATTCCTTAAAATGTAGAATTCCATAACATACAAGTGTGGACATGCAACAGCTGTCAAATACTCAGTACTTAATTTATTTTGAGGAAAATGAGGGAATGTGGATATGGTTATAATTTTAAAATCAACAGCTGGCATATATCACTAGAAAATCTACAAAGAACTTTACATACATGTCATTTGGGCCTTGCACTAATCCTTTGGAGTATCAACCATAGATATTATCTCGCTTTTAAAGAAAAGGAAACTGAGGCTCAGGAGAGTGACTTGCTCAACAAGTGTCAGAGATGTGACTGGAAAGACTGGACTTCCTGATAACTCCACTGCCTCAATTTCAATGTCATAATGTCAGCATGCAACTAGAAAACCCAATTTCTCAGGATGGAGTATGAGGTAATTCCTGTAATACCTAGGAAGGAATAGAGAATTAAACCTGGAGCTGAGAAGAGTCTTGGATCTGAAACAAACTACCTATAGACTAAGGACAAGTAATGGCACCTAGCAGGGTCTCAGGCAGTTATCTAAGACTCTAGTTATGGATGAGTTACTGAAGCCCAACAGCAGGAGTTTCTACACAATGAAATCACAGATTGAAACCCTTTAATTGCCTAACAAAGCCACAGCAGAAAGTCCTAGGAACTGAAATTTCCACTCTCAGGTTGTTTCGGTTACAGAATTTGGTTGTGACCCTCCACAGTTTGGATGTGGCCGTTTTAGTGTACAGCTCTGAAGTATAAATCATTTCTAATACTTAAAGTCAGGAAACAAAACACTCAAGAAATTTAGCCTCTACTCCTTGGCTATCCCTTGACTCACTCAGTCGTCTTCACTAGGCTCCAAACTTTTAAAATAAAACTGGAATCACACCATCTCTCATTTTCATGAGATTATCAAGTAAAAAATAAAGATTAGGAAAAAATGCTGAACTTCCTAGGGAATGGCTTTATTAAAAATGACATGATGTTATTAGTATGTTTTTACAGATAATGCACTGGCATGCTACAAAGATAATTAAGATACAATTCATTCTAATTTTTAATTGAATAAAGTACCTGAGCTTTGGTTTTCACACTTTTGGGAAGGGAGCTTCCAGATGAAACAGCTTTCAACTCATCTTTTAATTTAGTAATGCTATTTGTCAAAGCCTCCAAAGTTTTCATTATTTCTGCCTTATCTTCAGACTTCATTGCTTTATTTTTCTCCAGTTTTGAAATTAACATCTATCAAATTTTTAAAATTTGTTAAATTGTTAAAGGAAAATACAAAGGTATTTTGTTGAAAATACAAAGCATAGTAAAAAATAGGAAAGAACACACATTTTAAATGAACATATACACATAAACATCAAAATGTGAGCCAATTCAGACTGGACTGTCCTCAACTAAAAGTTTTATTTAGATTTATTTCAAAGGATTAAAATGATTTTTTAAACCTCAAACAATTTGAAAGCATACAAAAATCAAGCTCTCAGTTTTGTTTTACATATTTTAATAATGTTGTCTGTCACCTTTCCTGTAGATTTTTACTCTATTTGGAACACAGAAACAGTCATATAAGGAAAATAAGTTTAAGCTTTCCACCCTTGTAATCTGCTACTAAATCAAAAACTTCAATTGCTTCCTTTTTGGAGATAGGTAAATCAGTAGCTTTTTGAGTTAAAACTGAACTGTCATCTAAAGAACTGTGAATTTTTAACCAATCACACATTTAACGAAATTAAGTACAACTCCAAAGAAAAATCTATATAACTATGGGTCACTCATAATTTTAACTTATTCATGATACTACTTTTGTTAGTACTTTAAATAATCTCAAGAAAGAGTCATATAAATATCATGGTACAGAATTTCAAGAAACCTACAATAAAATTCCCTAAGTTCTTAAAACTAGAAACAACTTATAAACGTATCCTCAAATTGCAATGTTACCTTCTGTGTTTCAATGTGCTTTTCTAAAATCTCTTGCTTCTTTTTTCTCACATCCTGTTGCAGTTTTAGTGCTTCCTGTAAAGAGAGGGTAAGAGGAGAAAAAAAAAAATCACAAAGTATCAATATACACTCCTCCCAAAAAATGATTATTTATTTGGAAAGTGGCCAATTCTTGCTTTAATAGATAAAATTAATAATAGATTCATTAGTAGATAAAATTAACTATAAATTCCCAAGTAAGTAATCCCAAATACTATGGCTCACAAGAGTCCACAAGATCCCAAAATCTACACACTGGCTATCCAGTCCAATTCAGGCACCAGGAGAACCCCCAATATACTACTCTCTGAGTCACTGCTTTAAGACCTCTCAAGAAGAACCCAATGCCTCTTGACACAGCCTGCTTCACATAGAGACAACTCTATTTGTTACCAAGTTTTTTCTGATATCAAGCATGACTTGTTCTTTTTGCAACTTCCACCCACTGCTTCTAGTTCTGCCCTCAAATAAGTCAAAATCCCTCCCTCCACATAACAATCCTTCAAATACTTGAAGCCAGCTATGTCTTCTCTTCTGTGCCTTCCTCTTCATATGACACGATACTCAAGGGCCTTCACCTTCTGGTTGCCTTCCTCTGCATATTCTCCAGCTTCTCTGTCCTTCCTAAACTGTAGCACCCAGAACTGAGTACAATGCTCCAGATGTGGTCTGACAGGGCAGAGTACAGAGAGATGATCACCTCCTTATTCCAGAAAGCTATGCCTCTCAAGACAACCCAAGACTCATACTGAGCTGACAATCCACTAAAACCCCAATACCTTTCTCAGATAAACTTTTGCATAATTATATCCCTGCCGGCAACTTGTAGTTGTGATGTTCATTTTTTGAACCCAAGTACAGTAGAATTTTTATTTACTTTTAATCCTCCTGAATTAAGGTTCAATGCTCTAGCCTATTAATATCCTATATGGATTCTGTCACTACAATCTTGAGTGTCTCACTGACCCCTCACACAACTTTGTATATAATCTGTCTTATTACTATGTTGGTTATGCCTTTAACCCAAATCGATAATAAAAATGTTAAACAGCACTGAACCATGCTAAGTATTCTATTTATTAAGAACATCGAATGACTACGTTTGGCCTTATAATTATGGCTATGTATTTTAGTCAAAGGACAGTCTCATTTCCCTCAGGCTCTGACAAAGGTGGCCCTTTTCTATGCCAAAGTCAACCCTCCTTACATTTGCACTTGATGCCATCCCCCTCTCATCTTCTCCAGTAGACTATATACTCAATCATCTCCCTCTCGTGTATGAATTTCCATTCTCTGGAACAATTGGATCATTCCCAAATGCCTTCAAATATGCTCAAGTCTCTTCTATTTACAAAAAAACTTTCAGTCAATCCTGTCATACCCTTGAGCTAGTATCTTTTTCTCTCCTCCCTTTCTCAGCCAAAGTCCTTGAAAATGATGTCTACGCTGGCTATCTCAAATTCCTCTCCTCTTACTAACTTCATTCTTCAACTCTTTATCAATTCAGCTTCCAATCTTATCAATCAACTGAAATAGTTCCCTTCAAAGTTACCACTGATGTCTTAATTGCCAAATTTGATGGTCCTTTCTCATTCTTCATTCTTCTCATCCTATGTGCTACATCTGACACAGTAGACTGCTGTCTCCACCCTCCTTTATGGGTTTTAGAGACACTCATCTCTCCTTCTTCTGCTTCCTACCAGTTAGATTACTCCTCCTCAATCTGTTTTTTGGCTTATCACCTACATCTTATGAAATCATTGACAGACCTCTCATTGGGCATGTCCCCTGAGGTTCTATTCTAAACCCTCTTCTTTTCTTCTCATGGTAATCTTATCAATTTCCAAGAGTTTAACTATCATCTTGATGAAGAAAATTCACCAATCTATTGTCCCCAGACCCACATTGCCAACTGCCTACTGGACAATCAAATTGATATCCCAGAGGCGTCTAAAATTCAGGATGTTTAAAATGGAACTCATTTCCTCCAATGTGTCCTATCTTCCAAACTTTCCTGTTTCTGCAAAGACACCACTATCTTTCCAGTATCAAAGTATCCAGTGTCAATATTATCTTGGACGCCTCACCCATCCTCACTTTACATATCCAATCAGATACCAAATGGTGCCATTTTTGCTCTCCCAGCATCTCTCACACTAGACACTGTTCTCCACTCACACCTCAGCTTAGGCCCTCATTACCTCTCATCTACTACATTATTATAATAGTCTTCTAATTGGTGATCCTACCTCAAGTCTCTTGCTACTCTACTACATTCTGTAGACTGCTGCAAAAGTAACTCCTGATTGCCTTCTTCAAACAACTATAATAGTTTGCTACTGCTTCTAGGATAAAACATAAATCCCTCTGTTTAGTTTTCAAATGTCTTCATGGCCTAGCCCCAATCTATCTTTCTATCTTTGTTTGACATTATTCCCCCTCCTGCACTGTGTACATCCAGTGAATACTGGTCTCCTAGGTTAGCTCTTCCTATCTGGCTTGAGATCGGAGAGATGTGATTCCTCTGTGTGCCGGGTCTTCTAGGTTGGCTCTTTCCATTTCCAGGTTATAAGAGAGATACCATTCTAGCATGTACTGGTCTCCTACACTCGTCTCTTTCCCCCTTGCAGGTGACCGACCATTCCTGCCACATGAGACAAAAAGATGTCATTCCACTACCTGCATGGTCTCCTAAGACTGGCCTCTTCCCACTTACAGGGAACACTTCCAGCCTGCAGGGGATAGAGAAACAAACACCATACTTGGTCGGGACTGCCTGAAGAGATTGGAAAGAAAAGCCACTCCCAATAGTTCACTCTTGTCACCTTCATAACCTGCCTAACCCCCTGAAAGGACTTAATCCTGAGGTCAAACTCCTAGCAATGTTTATATACACCTGAACTCATTCCTCTATAACTAACGAACTCTCACCCAGTCATACCTTCTAAGAATCTCAGTGATTCTGAATTCTTGACTGTTTTTATTCTAACATCATTCTCCACAACCCTCCTAATTACCTCTTCCCTTATTCCTATCTCTCTGAACCCAACTCCTAAATGTTCTACTCTAAAGCTATCCACCTCTTCCACTACGCTCTCTGGAATACTTACTCCCATAGAAAATAAATTTGCTTTCATATTAAATCTTTTCCTTTCCCATTCCTTTTATCTTCTGGTTGCCAGAGACCTAGTTTCCTCCTGATTATACAGCTTCCCTTTTACTCATCCTCCCCCTTTCCCTCACAACTCCCTGGATCTATGCAGAGAAGTTGGAATACTCCTTGCTTCTTCTAGGTTCTCCCTCTACCAATACCACTTAGGAACCTTTCCTCACAGCATTCTTTATAATACTAGGAAATTTCAACATATATATTTAATACTCCCATCAAACACCCTTCCTTATCTCCCAGTTTCTCAACTTGCTCCTATCCTATGACCTATTCCTCCAAACCATCACAGCTAGATACTGAGATTATATTCTTCGTCTTTCCATCATTGACAAATACTCTGCTTCCATGTTTATAAATGTTAAAATTCCCTTATCTGATCACAATCTGCTGTCATTACACTTCTCTGTTACCTTGAAACCTATTCTTCATCTTCACTAAGCCTCTAATCTCTTAACCCTTAAATTCTTTATGACATGATAGCCTCTCTAAACCCTCTGGTGTACCAGTTCAGCTCTACATTGTCCTTTTTTCAGATATCCCTTGTCCTTTTTATCTTACTGCTGATCTTTCCCTGACAAGCAACTCAGATCACTTCCACCACTAGCTATCTTCACTCCTAACTCATGTGTTGCCAAATAAAGTTGAAAAATTATAGAACCTAGCTGACTGAATCCACTAAACTTATGCTAAATAATCTCAACTGGGCCCAGCAAAGCAATCCTTTTGTTTTACTCCTCTCTAATTCAGTCACTATCCCACTTGCCACAGCAGCTTTTCTACACCTTTTCATCCTGCCTCAAACTTTCCATAGTTTCTCTCACTTACCCGCTCAGCTGAGAAAATCTTTCCTCATACTTTACTGAAAAACAAGACTATTCACCAAGAGCTCCCACTTCTCCCCTGTTCCTCATCCAGGAATCATCACCCAGATGCCTTCTGCCATTATCTCCTCCTTAACCCCTCTCTTTCATGATGAGATAATCCTTCTTGTCATGGCCTACAAGTAAAACTGAACTCATTTTACCCTGTCTCCTCCAGTAGACTGCCTATGCTATCAACCCCATTCTCTCATGTATCTCCCTCTCTCGATTTACTCTCTACTTCCCCAGAGCCTACAAAATCTCTTTATCTCTCATATCCTCAAAAAAACCTTCATTTGCTCAAGAAACGGCCCTTCTGTCTAATATCTCCCCAGTGTTTTCTCTAAAGTTATCCACTCCTTCTACTATTGCTCTCTGGAATACTTAACCCAGTAAGTGACTAAACTCTTTGAGAACATCATTTCAATAGGTATTTCCACTTTCTTTCCTCTCAATCTATGGCCCCATTATTTAACAGACACTGTTGTCTCCAGTTATCAATGATCTGTTAATTGTCAAAATGAACTCGCTTTTCTTAATCTTCAACCTTTCTGCAGCCTCTGACACAGTTTATCACCCTCTTCTCCTTGTTACTTTATCTCACCAGGCTTTTGTGACATTTCTCTCTTCTTCTACTTATCTGACTACTCTTTCTTAGAATCCTTGGGGAGAAATCTTCATTCAAATCATAGCTACTAACCTTGGGTACCCACAGGGCTATCCTGAGCCTTCTTCTCTTCTCAATCTAATTAGCTTCCATGGATTCATCTCTGTGCTGATATTCCTCCAATCTACTTATTCATCCCTAATATTTCTTCTGACCTCCAGTCTTATTTCTCCAATTGCCTATTAAAACATCTCAAACAGAAGGTTCTGTATTCATCTCAAACTTAATACCTTCAAGAAAGAAATCATTACCTTTTCCCCAAACTCTTCCCTCTTCCTAGCATCTTTATTTTTGTTGAAGGTACCACTATCCTCCCAGTCATCCAGGTTCACAATCTGGGTATTATCCTTGACTCCTCACTCTCTATTACTGCACCACGTCCAATCTTTCATCAAGTCAAGTCACTTCTATGTTCCTAACATCTCTCATGCATGCCCCCTTCTGTTCTCTGGCATGCTATCACCCTAGTACAGGCCTTCACTTCATCACGTCTGGATTGTAAAACAGAATCAGCCTACTAGTTTGTCTTGTTGTTTGATTCAAGTCTCTTCCCTCTCCCATCCCTCCTCCACTCAATGTCAAAGTGATCATACTAAAGTACAAGCCTCAAAATGTCACAACCCTGACCCCAACCAAAAATTCCATTGGCTGCACATTTTACCTCCAAGATCAAATACAAAATCCGCTGACTGGCATTCAAGGCCCACATAATATGATCCTTCAACCCTTTCTAGTTTGTTTGTTTTTTTTTTTTCAAACGACCCCTCCCACACCTTTTCCCTATATAATCCCCATCCCAGTGACATTGGCCTCTTTCTCCTTCTTCAAACAAAACATTCCACCTCGTGACCCCAGGCATCTTCACTGCCTTTTCTTCCTTCATGAAATGTTCTCTATCCTCTCCACCTCCTGTCTTTCTTCAAGTCCCAGTTAAGATCCCACTTTCTATCAGAAACCTTTTCTGATCCTTCTTAATGCTAGTACTTTATCCTTAATAAATCTTACTCACATACTGCTGTTTACATGTTCTCTCCCCCATCAGACCATGAGTCCTTGAAAGTTAACTATCTTTTGCCTTTCTTTTCTTTGCCAGGTCTTAGCACAGTATGTGGAATATAGTAGGGACTTAATAAATACTGTTACAATCCAGCCAAAATTACTGGCCCTCTATTCCTCACACTCCATTTTCCATCTTCATGCCTGGATGATCACCCATTCCTGAAATGCACACCCTCACTCTATCACTACCTCAGAGTATTCCTCTTCCTGTCAGGTATAGCTGAGGCACAATCATTTACATGCATGTTTTTCAGATCCCTATATCTCAACTATTGACCTCCCTTACAAAGTACATTACGTTTAACTATTTTGTGTGTGGTATATGTGTGTATGTGTATAAACTTTAAACTTATACTGTACAGACTTTATATGAACTTGTTTTTCCAATTAGAAGATAAATTCATTGTATGCAGGTATTGTTTCAAAATTTGTACTTGTATTCACAATATCTATCATGTATTACGTACTTAATGAATACTGGCTGATTATTGTTTTCAGTGTGGACCTGGAGTCAATGAGACTTTAATTCTAAAAAGGGGTTCAACTTGATAACCCTTCTAACTCTAAATCTATGATCCTATACCAGATGGAAATTATAAAGATGCACTACATTGGTGAAGTTCATTAAAACCAATGTTTTCTAAAGGAACTGACTTGCCCAAGATCTACATACTAATTAAAAAGATTTTTCTTTTTTTGGTCCTGCTGTACTAATTACGCCTAAGAAAACAAACATTAAAAGCCAATCATACAGATTCTTTCTGCAAACAAACCTTTTGTAACATCTTAATTTAATTTACCTGTTTTTTTTTCTGTGCTTCGCTGTTATCTAATGTAGAGATGGAAACAGCAGGTAAAGATTTCTGCGCAGCTTTCAAAGCAGCTGGATTATACACTGTTTTTGTGAGGCCAGTAGAAGTGGACAAAACCTAACAACACAAATTAATTATTTTCTCTTCTATCTGTTGTTTCTTACAAAACACCTAAGACTCCATTTTAAAATGAGTATCTTAAATATCTAAAATGTGGTAACATAAAAGATAAATCATATTAACACAAATTTCACATTGAACAGCTTTAAAATAAAGCAAATAATTGATATTTTCCCTAAATAAGAAATTTTACAAGACTCTTACCCCAAGCAAAAACAGATTGGGGGATAAGGGGTCCCCCGCAGGGAGAAATAAGGAAAGCATAATTTCAAGTTAATAAAGTACGATCACTACACTACCAATGTATATGAATTACTGAAAACCATTCAAATGACATTTAAAACTACAATTATAATCTTGAAATAAAATATAGGCAATGTGCACTCTTCTACAATTGATTTACATATCGTAGATACTATTTATAAATATTCTGTTTATTCTTTGCTAATTGAGCATAATTATACTACAGTCAAATGAGATTACGGATCAAATTTATTCTATCGCTAGTGGTAAAAAACATTAACTCACAGTCTTTTTTAAAAGACTTCATTAGGTAAAATATATCTAATCCATTGCAGTCCTAAAAAACATCCTAGAGTGTGAATTAAATGTTAGGTTAATATTGATCTGGCCATGTCCCCTAAAGATAAAAAGAAAATAACCCCAGGTACTTTCTGGATAGTCACAATTTCAATACTACATATACTTCATTTTCGATTCAGAAACTATCATCACAATCAAATAATTTCCCCTATTACGGTAATACTAATTCTAAGTTCTTAATGCAAAATAATAGGAAAGGTCTAGAAGAGTATCTCAATAGCTAATTTAACATACCTAAGGAACAGAGTTACTCCCTAAAGGTCACAAAGCAAGTCAAGGGCGGGGAGTAGAAATAATGAAAGAACTCCTATCATTACCAGGCTAATATATTTTTCTTTGTTAAGAACTATAGTAGCACTTACTAACTTCTAAATTCCTTGGGAACACAATATTGGGGACATATAGACATATGAATAATGGAAAAGAGGGTGAGGAGGTGGGATGAAAGCCGAAGTAATAAAGAATATTTCCCCAACTTCCTTAGTAGCATTTTGTCTCCTTTTCAGAGACATCTTAAATCATGCTATGTTTCTGACTAATTTGTATTCCAGAAATTCACGAGAAAGAAACCCTCTTGAACACTGTGGAGGATGTGAATTTACTAATACCTTCCAACCAAAAAACAGATCCTCTTTTGCTTCTCTTCATACTCTTTGGTCTGTCTCTTTTTGCTTTAATGCCTGTCTCCTTTATTTTGTAGTCATTTATCCACTTTTCTTCTCCCTCTCTTTCTTCCTTTACATTCCCCAATAGCCATGATATCAATTGAAATATATTTTTTAATATTTGAGATATATATATTTGTTGTGGGTATTTTAAATATCTGTAGTATAATCTGCTCAAATTTTTTAAATCAGACAGGTTCATACAACCTTTTTCTCCCCCAAAACCAATTAACATATTTTTTGTTTCAATTTGACTTTAGGTAAAGCATGCAGGAATAGCTTGTGAAGGAAAAGAAACCTTGTTCTTCTCTTGAAACTAAGTAAGGAAAACAGTACTCTGCAAATACTAAATTTAACACAATAAAAGTTTAATTTAAATTAAGTCATCAAAGTACCATACGCATATTACTTTTTCATTATCACTATCATTTAAAAATAAGGAAGCATCACATTTTCATAAGCAAATATGCTTCTGCTGCAAACATCAATATAGCTACAATATGAAGACATACGATTTTAATACCCATACTCATGATAATGTGAGGAAATATGGCATAGCAGACAGAGAAAATTGGCCTTGAAGTTAGGAAGACCTGAGTTCCAATACTTCTAGTACATACTGGCAGCGTGACCCTGGGCAAGTAACTTAACCTTTCACTGCTCTAGGAAACTCTTTTAAGACTCTTTTAGGTTGGAGAAGAGCACAGCCCAACTCCTGTCAAAACTACTCCATTGACTTAAGAATGCCATATCCAGAAGTGATTAGGAAATATTACAAAACTACAAAAGGTTATTTTTCCAGACCAAGATCACAAGTCTAACCTATAAACAAGTGACCAGAACAAGAACTGTGGAAAAGGAGTGCACTGGAATTATGGATTTAGCTTTCAGGACTCAGAGCTAAGCCAACAGAGCAGGATACTCAAAGCTGATCTTTGATTCATGAAGGCCCTGGCACAGCCCAAAAGCAAGGGTCTTCCAGAGGGTGAGGAGCCCATACTCAATGCCCAGAACCCAGAGTTAGGATCAGCAGCACAAAACTCCCAGAGGGCAGAGAATGCGGATGCAGCACTCAGAGCCCAAGCTGGGCCAGCAGGACAGAGATGCCTAAAGTTGATCTCAGACTAAGGTCCCTGCCCAGGACAGCAGTGCTGGATTTCCCAGAGTGCCCAAGATCAGGACCCCAAGCTAAGGTAGCCTTACAGGCTGTCTCCCAGAAAGGTCAATGTTGCAGATATGATATTAAGGGCCCAGAGCAAGACTAGAAACACAGAAATACCCAAGCTGATCTTGGTCTCAGCCCCAGACTAGGTCAGCAGAGCTGGATCTAAGAGCTCAGACTCAGCACCCAGAGCCTCCCAGTTATGCAAGCCTTCCATAGGGACTAAGAACTCTAACTCAGAGTTCAGGGCCTGAAGCTAGGGTTGAAGCACAGGAATGCTCAGAGCTGATCTCAGACTTAGGCCCCTATCCAGGCCAGCAGTGGTTCATCTCCAAGAAGGCCCAGGAGTCCAAACTCAGTGCCTAGAATTCCAAGCTTTGGTTCTCCCAGAAGAAATTGTGGACACAGAACCCTCCCTTTTCCAGGACAGCAGCTGGGGGACAAAGGTCACTCAAGAATGTTCTAGAATAAAGACTCATTCCCTCAGAGCTTCCCAGTTAATAACATTAAGTTGTCCAGAAGATGTAACCAGAAGAATAACCACACAAAAAAGATAAAACACTAGTATGAGGCCATGGATGTCCATGGTACAAATGCAGAAGAGAATAATTCCAAAATACCTATAAAGAAAAATCTATCATGCCTATAAGAATAATTAGAATTACTAAAATAAATCATTATAAGACTTCTTAAAAACAGGATAAATTAAATCAAAACAAGAAAGGAAAGAACCAGAAACGAAATGAGAGCTACCTAGGCGAGATTTGGAAGAATTAGCAACTCAGAAGAGGTATAAAACCTTACCCAAGTAACAAAGTCCCTGATAATGAGAATGAACCAAACAAAACTTAACAATTCTATGAGACAAGAAATATTAAAACAAAGTCAAGCAATAGAAAAAAAAAATTCATATCAAAAACACTGATCAAGGAGAAATAGTTTAGAGTCACTAAATTACCTGAAACCCAGGACCAAAAAAAAAAAGTTCAGATCTCGTATTTCACAAAATCATAAATACTCAAGATATCTTGAAACCAGAAAGAAATCCCAAAATGGAAACTTCCAGGAACGTGTCAGCCAAAATTCAGATCCTCTAGATCAGGCCTGCACAACCTGCAGTCTGTGGGTCACTTATGGCATGCCAAAGGATTTCTGGACCCCACAAAAATGTAGAAGAAAACAACCTCTACATTTTTCATGGGTAGCCAGAAATCCTTCAGGGAGCCTGCAGGCTTCACAGATCTACTTCAGATGAAGGAAAAAGTACGGCACTCAGGCAAAAGGAAAGAGTTCAAGTAGCAAGGAACCACAGTTAGCATCACACAAGATTTAGCAGATACTACTAAAAGAGTCTACAACTTACAACTAAACTGAGCTTAATTCTACAATGGGGAAAATGTAATTTTAATGAAACAGAGTTCTCCAAGTATTCCTAATATAAGACCAGAATTAAGTAGAAATTTGGAAATGAAAACACAGAATAAAAGAAACACAAAAAGTAAATATAGAACATTTGCAAAAGGCTTTGGAAAAACTGTTCATATTCTAAGGGGGAGGGAAGGGTGATATACATTATTATCAGTATGCCCTAAGAACAATAATGTTGATAGGATAGAAGGAACTAAATAAGAAGGAGGACATTCAGGTGACTTGAAAGGAAAGGGAAAAGAAAAAGGGACAAACTAGAGAAGAAGGGACTGGGGTGAAGAGAAGGATTTATTTACTCAGATAATCTGAGGGAGTGCAAGTAGAAATCTATACAAACACATAAGGGGTGAGGAGAAGCAGGTAAAACTCACTGAATTAGCAGAAAGCAAATAGAACCAGGAAAACAATCACTATAACTAGGAAAACAAACAATTTTCAGAGTTAGGAACTGTAATCAATGCATGATGATCAGTCATGATTCCTGAAGACCAATGATACAGAACAGTGTTCACATTCTGACAGAGAGGTGACAGGTTAGATATGTAGGTGAAGGCATGTATTTTTGGACATGAGCAAAGTAGGAATTTGTTTTGTTTTATTATGTATATTTGCTGCACAGGGTTTTGTTTTGTTTTCTCGAGGATGGTAAAGTGAAGAAATGAGGAGTAGATGCTTGTTAAACAGAAGGAAAAACACCAAGTTGCGGAGAAGCTGCCAAACTACATTAGTAGAGTTCTTCTCCAGTGAGAGGTCTGTTCCAGCTCTATCCTGATTCAAATAAAATGTTTAAAGCAACACTTTCAATACAGGCATACTATTGTGCACAACAGGTATGCTGACAGAATTTTAGAGCTGAAGGTACCTTTCAGGTAAGATCATCCAGCATCCCCCTTCACTTTCTGGAAGAGCAAAACGAAGTCCATAGTAATTAACTGATTTACCAAAGGTGATACAGCTTGTTAGCCATAGACCACGGTGAAATTTATACAGTGCTTTAGTTAATGTATTGCTTTCCTCATTAGAATCCTTTGGATAGAAGAAATTTGTTGTCTTGGATTTTATTTGGTTACTTTTTCAGATCAAACCTGATTTTGTTGATGTAGGGAACTTCCAGTGAGGAAAGTCCATCTGGCAAATCACATCATCAATCCTTCTGTTATTTAGTCTTTAAAAAGCTGCCTCGGTGCAGAATTAGTAATACGCTCAGTAGAACATGGTTAGTATGTGCCAAGGACTGGACTTGAATTCAGATCTTCCTGACTCTGAAGCCAGCTCTGTGGCCACTATATCCCCATGCCTCCAAACTTATTACTATCCTCCTAATTACAAACTGAAAACATAAGGTAAGAGAGGGAAGTAGAAGTCAGTTCCAATATAGTTATCTTTCCATTACAACATAGTGCAGTTTAAAAAAGCCCTATAAATGTAGTGTAAAAACTGACAACGCCAGCAACAGCATGTCTATCACACAACAAAACTGTAACTGAAGTATCACAAATATGATAAATCATGTTAATGATGGCTAATTAAAAGTCTCCAAATTGAGGCCACTGCATGTTCTTAATATTTGAAGGAATCATAGCAATTTGTTTCTTAGAGCCTGAACTAAAGAAATTTTTTCATGTCTGCTATTCTCCATCTCTCTCTTGCTTCTTTTTATCATTTTCTACCTCCAATGTAAATGACAGTCCTAAAGAGAAAAAGATACAGAAAGTCTAATTTGGCTTTTGTAAAATTTGTAAAATTTTACTTTCCATTACAGAAAGGTATTTTTCTAGCTCAATTAAAAAAAAAACCTCACATTCTAACTGCCCAAAAGTAGAATAAGTTTTCTTGAAAGGTAGTAGATGAGGATTTTTAAGCAAATATTAGACAAGTACTTATCAGGGAAGCCCTAAGAGAGACTTCTCCCCATAATCTATAAGATCCCTTCTAGCTTTAAGATGTTGAGACAATAAAAAGGCAGGTTTCACTACTATGAGTAGTACATAGTATGATTAATTCATGGAACTTTCAGAGTTATCATGTATGGTAAAGAAGGTAAATACATAATTTTTCACAAGTTGAAATATGTTCTCTTAAAAATATATATATTTTCATCTGGATTTTGTTTACACTTTTTCCTTAGGAAATCGTGGGGAAAATGATAAAGGAAATCTTAGTTTACCTTATTTGCCTATTTTTTGACAAATGTGTAGTTCATACAATGCAGAATGAAAGTGAAGCATTTAAATATAAATCGGCTTTAGTGAGATTTTCTAACCAAATGACTGCAAAGCATCAACAAGAGCAGAAGTAATTCTCAAGATTGCTGAATTAGAAGCCTTATCTGATCACCTGCAATCCATAAACAACTATTTACTGGGTGTTCCAGACATAATGAACATTAAACGAGGCTCCCTTTTAAAGAAATACAGTAGGATTCTCACTCTTCAGAAGCCTTGACTCCAACTGGGCAGACAAAACTAGCCTTTGTAAAGAAGAGTTTAGGATACAAGGCAAGGTAATTAAACTATACAGTTCTAAGGACAAGATAGAAGGGAAGATCAAAACAGGCAGGGCTAGTTAAAGAAAGCTCCAAAACACAAGTAAATGACTACATTTGGATAAAGTAGAAAAAAAATTAAACGAGAATGACCTAAGTGAACAGATAAAAGTAGAAATAAACACAGCATGTTCAATATACAATGAGAAAATAGAGGCAAATTGAATGAGAATTTATGGCCAGGTCCAATTATGGAAGCCATGAGAAAGAATATAAATTTTAATGCAATAAGAAATGGTATAGTCATTTAGATTTGCACACAGAAAATTTAAAACAAAGTAAAGTGTTGATTAAGGAAAATAAATCTGGCACAGGTATACAGTATGGAATAGGAAGGAAATACTTGGAAGGAAGAAGGGAGAGAGAAAGGTAGGATTTAGGAAGATACTGCAATAATCCAAATGTAATGAAAGGAAGATGCTGTAGGGGAGGGATAAGAGGAAATGGTGTGTTTAAGTCAAGGATACTTTTAAACAAAAGTATCCAAATTAGACAAGTGATGGGAAATGAGAAGAATGAATTAAAAATTATACCAAGATACTGAAGCTTTTTGTACCTTAAAAAAAGGGTAGCACTGACAAGAGATTACGAATGTGGGAGGAATATATCATTTGAGAAAAGTACAAGTATGACACCTTGGAAAGTCCAGTTGGTCATTAAAAGAATCCCAAATTCTTGGGACTGGTAAAGAGATGGAGAGAAGCAGAGTAAACCTAGAGATTCAATGAATATTCTAAGTTGTGCGGGAGAAAGAAGACAAGACTAATAATCAGGAGACATGAGGATCACCATCTCATCTCTCCCAACTAGCTAGCTACTTGACTTAACCAGCTCCTTAACATTTCTCTGATCTTTGAACTTTGGTATCTTTATTGTATAAAGTGAGAGAGACAGATAATGTGAGGCCTAGAATTCTATTACCCTAAGAGATCAGCACACAAACTGGACATCAAGTTTCAGTTGCAATTCCAACTCCTGGTGGAGCAATTCAAGTGCAGATGTAGAGATACAGACTATGTTTAAGTCAGGCCACTTTTGTCAAGGAATAAAACATTCTAACTAACAATTCTGTCACGCTGATTTTCCTTGTACTTAAAATGATGAATGAATTTAATTCAAGTTAACAGTTCATGTATAAAGATACAAAGAAATTATCAATGATATCTTAGAACACTTCTTATGAGGAAGAGATAAAAAGGTAACAGCATACGACATCAATAGTCTGGCTTATAAAGTGTCTTCCTGAAAGCCACCCTACACCATACAGAATCTAATTTTTATTTTCCCCATTTAATAGATGCTAATGCTGAGGTTCTGAGAGGTTAACTGACCTGCCCAAGGTCATACATCTAGTGGATGACGAAATCACAGTAAAAACACAGAGAGGAAACAGGGTAGGTACAAGATGGGAGAAAAGTATCTTAAAAGCTGGATGCGGAAAGAAAAAACAACAACAAATGAGTTACTTTTCTTTTTCATGGAACTGATAGTAAAAAAAACTTTAAAAGAAAATTGAGACTAAAAAGTACAATGAAACAACAGCTTCCAGACACGAGGGAAAAGCACACACTTTAAAAAAAAATCGAGATGCCGCCTGAAATCATAACTGAAAACAACAAGGAAGCCAAAATAAACATATCATGCTATTCTTCTTACCTTTTCAGTTGCTGAAACAGATGGCTTTGATACAAAACCCAACCTGTCCTTCACAGATAACTTAGTTACATTCTAAAAAAATTAAAATGAACACATTCAGTGTTTCCCCAAGCACACATAATTCTGATGGGATTTATGAACATTTTGTCTGCCACTGTTTAAAATCCGTTAACCTATACTGAAATTAACTAGTATGAGTGAAGGTGCTAATAATGTTTATAGTGTTTTATTTTGCTTTGTTTTTGTTTCCAGAAGAGAAAGAGTACTTTGGAAGTTTCTAATAAATTGTGGGGAAAACACAAACAAAAAAACCAGCATGCATTATAATCAACCACTAAGAATTAAAAATTTTAAATGAGGAATCTAGATTAGTGAATCTTTTAGGTCACTTGGCTCTAGGAATCTATGGTTTTATGATTGTATACTGTTAAATTAACTGAAAATTCATGTTTTAATGTTTTAAAACTTTTTACAAAAATTTTTTGCCACCAGATAAAATATTCTTTTCTTAAAACCATGTAAACATGCTCTGTATTCAACTGGGAAATTTAATACCTACTTTCAAAATTTGATTAAGCATTCAAAATTCCCCCAAAATCCTTTGTTCTGGAGACACAAAAAACTGCTAGTTAAACTAATGTCAGACATTTAAGGTATTTTCAGATTACAGTATCTTCGATAAATTTAATGGTGTACTATAACATGAGCCAATTAGACAGTACAAATACTGAACCTCACATAAAGAGATATAAGAACAATTATTAGAATTACAGAAAAAAGAGAATCCCAAGGTTCTACATGTATGAGGAAAATAAATATGATCCAGGTTGGGGGCAGGCAGGTAAATAGAGAGATGTCAGAGCAGGAAAGCTGATGTAAAGTTCTGAAAAGGCTAACTATTGCAGTACAAAAGAGAGGATAATACTTTCTATGTTTAAATCCTCCCTGAAAATTTTATTTAGTTCACTAGTAAATTTTCAATAACACATGATAAAATTTTAAATTGAATAAGGAAAAGAGAAATTGATTAAGAGAATTTTCCTTCCCAGAAAACTTTGCTATTTCGTAAAGGGAGGGGATTCCTATGGTCTTAACTTGGATTTCAGATGACAATACTAACCAAAATTGAGTTATAACTAGTAAGAAATTTTTGTGTAAATTCCAGAATAACTGTATTTAATCTGGTTAAAATAAGAAGGCAAAATTAAAAAAAAAAATCAACAAATTAAAAAACTGTCATTTTAATAAACAGGTGATACCTGAGGAATATCTGTATTAGCACTCTGGGCTTCTGCAGGTTCAATATTACTTGAAGGTACTGGACCTAATCGTTCTTTCACAGACTGCTTCACAACAGGTAAACTGGGCTGCTGAACTAAAGGTTGTATAACCTAAGAACAACAAAAAAATTTTAAATCAGTTAATATGAAGGTGATTAGCAGTGAGAAAAAAAATTAGAATCACTAAAGCACACAAAGACATTCAAATTAACACATACTTAACTACCCTCAAATTTCATTCAGAGTTGTAAATGCTTTCGGAGCAAGTCTAAAGTTAAGAACAAAAATTTTAATATTTTATACAGGTGAAGAAAAATGCCTGTTCCCCTAAAATCTTTTGTTTTCTTTTAAAAGGTTAGAAGAAATTGTAAACAAAATTAATCAGTAAAGATGACTTTCCAGAAAATAAGGTTTTTAAAAATATACCCTCCACATTGATCTTCATGTTACAGATCTATTAAAGAAAAGAAATCTCCCTCCCACCTGGGTTTCTGGGTACATGTGGAAATAAAAGAGCAAACAGTTGTTTCACCCACACAATTTTCCCCTTACTTTTTGGGAAGCTGTTTGCAGTTGCTGGGCAGCCCCCTCTCGGTGCCAATAGACTTTAATAAAACGATTATTCAAAATTGCTTCTGTACTAGAGATTGCTTTTTTTGCTTCTTCATATGTTGCAAATTGGATAAGCGCACCTTCAGGATCACCATGAAAGGCAACCTAAAATGTAAAATGGAAGACAAGGGACATTTTAAATGAATCCCTCTAAACAGCTCACAATTCAACTGACCAAATATTTATCAAGTTCCTACTCCTACCAAGTACTAATCTAGACGCAAAGGAGACAGAGATAATAATAACAAAACTACTGATGTCCTTAAGATGAAAGGGGGTATGATAAAGCGTACACAAATTAGTAACAAAACTATATACAAAGTAATTTTAAGAAGCAAAGAACATTAAAATTGGGGGGAGACGAAAAAAGGCTTCATGAAGGTGGGACTTATTTTGAAGGAAGCTAGGGGTTCTATTGAGCTGAAATGAGGAGGGAGTGCAGGTCAGGAAGAAAGGACAGTTTGTGCAAAGGCACACAAGATGGAATGTGCTGTACAGAGAAAAATTAGCAAGTCCAGTTCCATTAGAACCAAGAGTACATGAAAGAGAATAACATGAAATAAGACTGCAGAGGTAGGATGGTAATACATTTATTGCATAGTCCCTGGCGGTTTACAAATAACCTCCCTCACATAACACTGTGCACTAGGTAAGTAACCCAATTCTTGGATTCATCACTTCTGCCTCCAAGTTCAACATTCTTCACACAAGGACAAGATGTCTCCCTTAGTTGTCATAAAAATAAAAACACCAGTGTATTTTAGAAAAGGTTCTTCTTTTAAAATTCCTCCTACCTAGCTCCAGAAACATGTAATGAAAACAGAAACAATGTAACGAAAACCATACTAAGGCATAATCATATGAACTTTTGCCAAGGCAGATTATGGTAAAAAAAGTAAATCATTTCATATATATATATATATATATATATATATATATATATATATATATACACACACACACACACATATATATTTGCTACCCTCAATTAAACTCTTCTCAAGGTCAATAAACCAAAGGGACACAGCAATTACGTCAGCAGGAAAAAGTACTATTATTATTTTTAACATTAAAAGGCAAAGCATATTCACCATGGTATGAGAGCTAGGTGTGAATCCAGCTTCTGACATTTATTAGCTATGTGACCAGTCAGGTCATTTGAAGTTCTTAGTCTGTTTCACCACTGTCAAACTCCAAGAACATAGTGAATGCACTGATATTTATATTCTCTATACATGTTTTAAAGTCTATTGAAAAGAAAAGACTGTTTTGAATTTAATTTCCCTCTAAGCTTATTCACTCTTCTCCCAAGTTTTGGGAGGGGGAGAGAAATAAGTATTTATATAGCACTTACCATGTGCTAGGCACTGCGCTAAATAAAAATCGTTATCTCATAACAATCCCTCAAGATAGGTGCTGTTATTGTTCCCTTATTATAGATGATGAAACTGAGGCAAACATAACTGTCTGAGGCTAAATTTTAACTCAGGTCTTCCTTAAAACAGGTCTAGGAGTCTATCCACTGCACAAACAACAAAACGTCAAAAAAAAAAAAAAAAAAAGTCCTCAGCATATAGTATTTCCAAAAGTCAGTCAAGAGATTCAGAAATTAAAGTCTAATGTAAAGTAGCTACAATTATTTTATAGTCCTGAATATGCCAACTGGTGTTAGCTTAATTAAAGTACAAATGTTTTTCACATCTATTTCAAAAGTGGACAAATACTTCAAAATTAAGTTTTCATTAGAACTGGTCTGTCACAGAGGCAGGGCCTGCAGGTATGCTTTGCTACTGGAAAGGGCATAATTAACAATATAAGAAGGACTGATTTTGGTGAGAAAAAGGGCTGTCCATCAGAGACAGGAATTACAAAAAGAAAAATGGATAATTCTGAGGGGTTTTGAGGTGTAAAACAGAAAGAAAGAGACTTCTGCTTATAATGGAGAGGTGAATATTCCTAGACTGTCTAAGTTATTCCTTGTTTTATAAAAAAAAATAGTGTTGTTAAAGTTTCTTGAGACTAAATATCAAGAAATCTTGTTATAGAAGACATACTGTGTTCTACTGCATTGTAGTGGTTTGTATGATAGAAGTGGTTTGCATGTGTTAATTCCTTTGATTTTGACAACACCCTTGTGAAGTAGGTGATATTATTAAATGAGATAATATTTGTAAAGCACTTAGCACAGTTCCTGGAATATACTGGATTCTACATAAATGCTCATTCTCTGCCTTCCTTTATTATTCCAATGTTATGGATGAGGAAACAAAGAAGCTAAATAATTTTCCTTAAAAGTGCTAAATAAACACTAGCTATTATTAAGGGTGTTCTTACTAAAAATATGAAAACATAAAGGCAAGTTTTCACAGAAGATTTTTATTAGTAGACCAAATCTTCATATTCACATAATTAACTGAGACAAAAAATACAAGATCCACTTGTGGCCACTGTTAGGTGATTACTGAAATTATTCAATACAATAGACCATAACATATCTTCTCAAACAAGATTCCTTGATATTCCATCTCAGGAAACTTTAAAGTTACATTTTTTTTAAAATTATAAAGCAAAGAATAACTCGGACATTTTCATCAAATGTGGTTATCAACTGTATCAAAATCAAAGTTCAAATGGAAGTAGGACTCCCTGTAAATGGCAGAAGTTCTCCAGAAGCGCTTTTGCAGGTGTATGTATACTAATTACAGTAGTCTGAGGTCTTCTTCAATAAGTTCAATGGCCACTAAAAACAGATTGGCCTAGCAAGTCATTCACAAAAAACCAAGTGGATGAGAGCATGTCCACTGCCTAATTTATATGAGACCATAAAACTTCTACAGGGAAAAAGATGACAATAATCTATGAGTTGAAAGCTGAGGGTTGAAAAGAAGGAAGGGAAAGATCAAACTGTATCTAAGCAACTGCTGTGTTTTCCATGGTCTCAAAGCTATCTCCCCCCCCAAAAAAGGTGACATGAAAGTCCCTATTTTCAACACCAATGCTCTTTTGATGATGTGATATGGCTTTCAGACAATGAAAGGCAGCAATCTCTGAAAAAAATTATACTTGACTCAAAGAAGAGAACAAGTACTTTTACACAATACTAACGCAATTTCAGGAAATGATATAAAAGCTTCATCAAAGACAAGTATGTCCAGAAAAAAACATTTCCTGGCCTGGTCCAAGGTATCCAACCACTAATGGCATCATTTCATCCCCATTCTCTCATCCCTAACTGGTAACACCTCCAGATCCCTCTGCTCTGACAGCTCAGCTTTTGCCTCCGTCTTCCCCATTTCCTGCCGGCCCCACCACCTTGCCCATCTCTTTTCTGTGTCAGCTACCTCCATTAGAATGGAAGCTTCTTGAGGGCAGGAGTTGGTTTTTGTTTCTATTTGTTTCTCTGGTGCTTATTAGCATAGTGCCTACAATACAGTGAGCACCTAATACAGGTTCTCTTGGTCTTTCTGTTTGTCTACCAATTAATCCACATATGGAAGTGATATAACAAAATCAAGAAGATAAAAAAAAACCTCCAACAACTGAGTATTACAGACACAAAATATTCCAAAGAAAGCCTCCATAAAGCTAAACAGATGCACTCTGGAGGATTTAATGAAGAATCTGGCACAGGAAGAAAAGAAATGAAAAGATGGCAATCTGCACTAATGGAAATTATCATAATCAATGAGATTACAGATCTATGAGCCTGACAGCTAAAGATTATGGAATCCTTTTATAGTTCTTACCTGTAAGTTGACCAGAGTTCCAAATCGGCTGAAATGTTCATTAAGTTTGCTGATATTATTCAATTCTGGAGGAACTTTTCTGAGTTCAAGTTTGGTATTTTCATTTCCAAACTGAACTTTCTTCTGAAAACCTGGGCTATTTGTTCTATTAAAGTTTGGCCTATAACAAAATATAAAGTTACTTCATATGCAAAAAAAAAAAAAAAAAAAAAGAGGGGAGACATTAAAATCCAATTACATACTCAATGCTGGAATATATGAATTAGTGGTAACAATACTGCTCACAGGAAACAACAAAGTAAGGAAATTTCTCTCCAACCCTATGTAGTACTGTCCTAGCCTGATATTCTATCATTTCCACTGCCTTCCTTGGTGTTGTACCTATCCCAATCCCTCATGCTATATAAGATCTATTATTATCAAATCTCAGCTGCCTTCTTGTATATCAATTTTAATATTCCCACAATAAATTATGATGTATCTGGAAAGCGACATTTTACTGTCACTGGCTCACTTCTGAAGTTTTTCACACTCATCACATAATAATTTGCACAGCCCTGTTACAGCTCTTACTTTCTCTTACCCAGCAAAGCCTAACCCTTGAGTTGAAGCAGACGAAATCTCAGAGGCTTCATGAGTACCCACTCAGAACAAATTCACTAACAACAGTTAGGCAACTGCATCCAAAAGTCTTGAAAATGACATTAAAATGGAAGGAGGGCTGCCAGGCCAACTGTAAACAGGACCTACCTACATATCTGTGCTCCAGATTTCAAAGGGGTTTTTCTACCTATGATGCCAACTAGGTCAGCACAGAAGACAACACAGGGGAAACAGTAGATGAAGAGGCGAATGGTGACGGCCTCTGAAGCTCTCTAGCTTGATGCTCTGCAGATTTACTATCAATAAAAGTCCTTATTCCCAATACCACCCTGGAAAGCTCACCAAGAGACTCTGGACACAAACAATAATCTCCAAATGGTTTAAAGGACTAAAGAGCTTGGAATACTAATAGTGCTATAGCTCAGTCACAATATGATTAAAATAGGCCTTTATGGACTAGTATGAGAAACTTACAAGCTTTTATAACACTTTTATCCATGTGAAAATTGTGAGTTCCAGACAAATGATTCACAATAAAAAAATGACCAAGAGATTGGATGATTACATAATATGAAATGCTTCATTTAAAAAAAACAAAGCTATGGCTATATAATATTACACACACACACTTTTAATATTTTAACAGCCTAAAAGTAGATGAAAAGTAGTACTCCTCAATGTTACCCCCACCAGCTTACTTGTCAAACCAAGTCTTCTTAGCAGGAACTCCAGGTTCCCCCGATCCAATAGTTCTTTTCCTTGACTCTGAATCGACCACTATCCTCATACTGCTTTTATTAGGAGGCTTTTCTGTGGAAGAGAGTCAGCATCAACTGACATTTCTTTATCTCATAGCTAATTAAACTATTTACATTCACATGAAATATGAAGAGAGCAAGAATAAGCAAAAAAGAAATAAAGGTAAATAAGGAATTTATTTATTTCAAGGCAATGAAATATCCCTTAAACTTAGACTTCCACTGCAATTTTCTAATATGCAATGCAGAAAAAAAAAATTAGACCCCCCAAAAATTCTATTTTATAGCATTTGTATGAAAAAGTTCCCAAATTTTCCCCTCTTTGGACCACTTCTTTAAAGGGAACATGGCCCAATGATCTGTCTCTAACACTGCTTCCTTTTGCTACAATCAAAGAAAAACAAAAATCATTATTTAAGATAATTTTTAAAAAACGTTAAGAGTTCCACTATTGCAGAAGCTACTATGATATAATTCAACTTAAATGCTTTTGTGATGAGCACTTAGAGAAATTCAATGAATGATTATGACAAACTTGAAAACTAAACTACCTCTGTGAGAACCAGTGATCAAGCTAGTAGATCTTGTCTCAATTTTACAGGGTTAATAATATTATTTATATTGCAAAAAATCTTTCACAACGCAAGCATTTGTGAATTAAAAAGAAAACAGGCTACATTCAAAAAATGTTCAAGGAAATATGCAAATCACAAAGGTATTACAGATACACATTTATTAGCTTCATATACTCAACGAGCTTATGCTGTGTGATTATAAAATAGCTGTATTGTTGCAACTGTTACTCCCCTTATTACATTATATGCACTTTTAATCCACAAAGAATATAAAGCTGCATTTCTAAAACCTTCCTTGTTTGAAAAAAACTAAAATAGGAAATGAGAGAAAACAGCTGTTTTGAAATAGCAAGCACTAGAAACAAAAATCTCTGAATATATACAACTGACCAAGAATTCAGATTTGTTTCCAGTACAACATGGAAAACATTTTTAGCTTTTTGCAAGAAAACTTCACCCTTTAAAAATACTGAACAATTTTGAAGAAATATGGTATTCTCCATAAAAAATAAACAAACATCTTTAAAAGTTTAAATTACAACCTGGTGAACACAGAATAAAGCAAAACTGTATCTTAGATGGATATATTTAACATGATTTTTAAAAGCATTTGTGCGTGTGTGTATATGTATGTGTACATGTATATGTCCTCATAGGAATGATATGTACATTTCATGACCTACACTGAAGAACTACGTTTTTAAAATACCATGACAATGGCAATTACAGAAAAAAAAAAGCCAAAGAGGTGTTCAAAGAAAAAGTTACATCAGAATGGGGGGCAGGGTTGTTAAAGAAAGAAAAAATATTTTGCTTATACTTTCTGATTATTTTTAGGAGAGCAAGATACTTTGTCAGGTTACACCACCACTCAATTATTTCTTATACATTTTCAGGTAGCAGAGAGGAAGATGACACGTTGACAAAAATAATGTCAATACCAACCCAAGCCCTCCCTAGTCATCTTAAATTACCAACAAGATTTCTAATAGTACCCCCAATATTTCCACATATGCACATTCACGCTAAGTAAATGAAATTGTTGTTTTTAAGGTTTTAAAAACTATGTAATAAAACACTAAATTGGAAGGTACCTCAGAGGTCATACAGGTCAACCTCTACCATAAAAAACAGACTGCTGTAGTAGTGGATAGAGTGCTGGACTTAGAAATATCTAAGTCTGAATCCCATCTTAGATATCAGCAAGTCACTTAAGCCTTTCAGTCTCAGTTCCTCTTCTGTAAAATGGGAATAATAAAAGCACTTAGTTCACAGGATCACTGTCAGTCAAATAAAGTGCTTTGCAGATCTTCAAAGTGCTATATAAATCCTGACACAAAAGATCTGTAGGGGTCAAACTATTATCAGATAACGAAATGCTATAAAAAGGTAATTTATCAGACCATAAAAGGAAAAATGAGGGAATAAATAAACACAGCCATGCTGCTACTACTACTATTATTGAACATTCAAGGCAAGTGGTCATCCATCCCCTACTTTAAGAACTTCTATGAGGAGAACTCACTACTACAACTCTTGAGGTAACCTATTTTGGGATCGTTCTAATTGCCAGAAAAATTTCTTACATGAAATAGAAATCTGCTTCTCTATAAATTCCATCCATTACTTAGCTCTTAACTTTTGAAGCTATGCAGATGATAAAGTGTATTCAAAGAAAACTCTCCATGTGCATAGTGTTTTCTCTACAAAATGAAAAAAATTTAAAAATGGAAATTACTGAGTAGATAAGATTGTATTGAGCACAAATCCTACAACAATCTAAATTCTTTGAGCATTCCCTCATCCAAAGTATTTAATTAATTATTATTCTCACGGATAGTTATTTCAATTTAACCTATGATGGCCTATTCTATTTACAGCTGAGTAGAGCTCTTGAGAAACATTCTATGTATACACACAATCATAAGGTTCTAACACCTTTCCAATACCTTCTACAATATAGTTGGTGATATATTCCAACTTAATTTTGTTAAACGTTCACTATTCACCTGTTAAATATGCTAGAAAATGGAGGAAAGATGCAAAAACAAAATAAGCTCTTCCCTGCCCTTGGAAAGAACACAAATGAGTAGAGATACAATACAGGCACAAATTCTAATATAAAACAGAATCTTATGTTTTTAACCTAAGGAGGTGAAAGCAAAGCACTACTTGAACTAGAAAAGGCTGGTATTGGGGGCATGGTCAAACTATACTTGTCCGATAACTAAATGCTGCAATAACAACAATAGCAGTGACAAGGTCTTTCCTGAGTCCTTCAGCTACTTGTCTCTTGCACAAAATTTCGTGTTTCGTTTTTTCAGTCACGTATGACATTTCATGAACCCATCTGGGGTTCTCCTTGGCAAGGATGACACCATAGTTTGCCATTTCCTTCTCCAGCCCATTTACAGATGAGGAACTAAGGCAAACAGGATAAGGTGACTTGCCCAGAGGGTTACACAACCAGAAAGTGTCTGAGGCCTGATATGAACTCAGGAAGATGAGTCTTTGTGTCTCTAGAAAGAAACTCCAGGATTGGCACTCTGTCCACTGCACCACCTATCTGCACAAAATCATTTTAACTTATTTATTTTATGTATTTCTTTTTGCATAGTCTTTCTATTTATAATCCTGATAGGGTACAAACTACTTGGGGATAAAAATTCTTAGCATTTCTGTCTTTGTATCCTCCAGACTTAGAACTGGGTCTGGACATGCCCAGTCTTAAATAAATGTTTGCTGAATGATTTACTTGGGCACTCATCTGAGAATTAAGGATTTTAGATTTAAAACCTAAAACTAATTAGTACCAATTTATGGAAATTATCTTGATAAAAACAGGTAAGAACTCTCATTATAGAGGTAATTTTCCTTTAAAGTACTGAAGGTATTCTGAGGTTGACATTAAATCTTACGAGATTCTCCTAACAGTGAATAAAGCAGATGTTTTCCTTAATGTCTTTTGAACTTAATATAATCAAAATAATCAATTAAAATTTCAAAATTTAGAAAGGTAGGCCCATTCTGACATTTAATAATTAAAAATAATAAATCTGACCTTAAAGGCAGTGAAATTCTGTAGCGCATACACTGTACTTACAGAAGACTTAGTCTTCTATGCTATAAGATATAATTTGCTAAACAGATAAAAATTTACCCCACTAGAAACTTTTTCTATCTATACTTTGATTGGAATGCTGCAGTTAATAGAATGTACCCCCCACCAAAAAAAAGACTTCAAAGGTCCTATAATAAATGATACTGTCTTAACTAATTTTTATAAAGAACATAAAACCCAGGTCAGGCCTATCACAGAATTTCTGTAATTGACCAGTAAACTTCCATTTCTATGAGACTTTTTGACTGATCTATGATGTATTTAATTAGCCTAAGCGCAGGACATTTAGTTATATTTGAGAAAAAACCTAAGATAGGGTTCTTCTAATCTTTCCTAACATAGATACAGCCTTCATAATCCAAGGAAAAAGGTGGCAAGTAGTAGTAGCACTGGCTCTGCAATCTAGCTACCTTGAGTGCATCTAAACACAGTAAGATACTATAATCTAGATACTGACAACTGTCCAGAAATAATTAACAATCAAATAACAGCTGTCACATTAAATCAATAAGGCACAATTTTTATTTAAGTTCTGAAAATATAAAGAATTTCTCCCAAATGATATTTGTCTACTAATCCATTTGCCCTGACAGGATTTCCCAGATATCCTCATGACAACTAAGGTGGTGTGCAAACTGGTTCTAGTCTGAGGACCCAGGATCACCAAATGCTACTTAAACCATTTACTATCTGTGTGACTGTGAGCAAGTCCCTTAAATCAGATAAACAAATTTCTTCATTTGTAAAATCAGCAGGTTGAGTTAAATGGCATCTAAGGTCTCTTTCAGCTTGTAAGATCTATGATCTTGCATGGCAGCAAAAAGACAGGGAAAACAGCTATTGAGCCAATATGCAACAGACACTCCCACAAAGATCTCTAGGGAATTAGAAGCCTGACTTTAGGTGCAGCTAAAATCTTATTCTTATCACGTAAAAAGACATTTTCCTGACTAGGGCAAATGCCCACCATGCAAGAACTGCTAATCAAGTTCCCAACTCATGCACGTTAGATTTAAAGTTAAGCAGACATTTATCTATCAAGTCTTTTATAGATGTGTGCCATCCACACTTCTTTCCACACATAAGATGTCAAGATGCCCCAAAAGGGATGTAAAGTAAAAATGACTCCCATACACAAAACAAAGTAAAGTTTACAAAGTACTTTCCTCAATGCAATTCCAGACATACAAGTACTATAAATGATAAAATAGGGACTAAAAGGTTAGGTAACCTGCTTATAATCACAGAACTGGAAAATGATGGGGCCACAATTTGAGTCAAAAATCATGAGAGCTAAATTTAGAGTCAGGGGACCTGGATTCAATTCTTACTACCTATGTGAGCTTGGACAAATTACTTCCTTTCTGGGTTTCAGATTCCCCTTCTGTAAAGTTAGATGGCTGAAATGGCCTCCAAGTACTCTTTTAGATTTTCGGCCTACAAATCGAGTGCTCTTTTCCCTATACTATAATGCTTCTATATAATAATAATAATAATAATAGATTATGGTTATATAGCATGTGGAAGACACATTTTTAAGTAACCTAAGCCTACATTAACTTAATCTGGCATATGAACAAATACATTTAACACAGAGTAACCAACTTGTGGGAAGTTTGTAGAGCTTTGTAAAATTATCTGTTTAAGCTATAAAACTAAAGGTCTGAGCTCAAGTGCTCTGGTGTAATTTATATACTAAACTGATTCTTAAGAAAATTCCTAATTTATTTCTCAGGCTCACGGCTTTTAATTGATATAGATGAATCACTTTTTCTACCTGGCTAAAAGTAGAATATGATTCCAAAATTCCAAATTATTGCAAAGTAATAAAAAGGCTTCCTTTCTTGTCCCCCTTAAATTCTCTCTCTCCTTTCAGTACAGCAGTACGGTAGTCCTTTTACTTTATTTCTGCTCAGGATTCTCATGGACAGTGGAGGGGGGGAAAAAAAAATCAGACCATCTTATCTTCAAAGATCTTGTTGTTTTTTCTCAACAATAAACTTCATCATCCCCCCAAAAAGTTATACAGTTATAAAAGCAAGTTGAATTTTTCTCATACTTTTTTCTTTTTATCTTATTCACTTACCTTATTCTATTTCCATTATAAGTCACTGTGAATACATCTTAATCTTCCACGCTACAAGTTCTCTTTTTCCCCCAGATTCTAGCACAGTGCTATGTATGTATGTAACACCTGTACCATAAATGCTTGCTGAATTGAATTTTCTTATTTCTCCTGCTATTCTCCCAAATAAATCCCAACTTGACACTGCTTAGCAGCCTCTCAGCATATGATTCATGTTGTCTTGCCAGAAGAATTCATTCTATTGATGAAAAATAAACTAGATCTGTTTGATTCAATAGTGTGACATAACAGCCAAAAAAGCTAATTCAACTTAGGCTCCATAAAAATGCAAAATGACATGGCAGTCCTACTCTGAACTCTTTCCTTATCAGACAGATCACATCAGGAATATTCAGTTCTAGAAATCATATTTTTAGGAAGGACAATGACAAATAGTAGTTTCACCAGGATAGTGAAAGGACTAGAAAACCACACTGCGCAAAGAAGGCCAGTGAAATATTCCATCACATTTAGGTACCATAACTGAGTCATTATGAAATTGATGGCCATTTACTTTTTTTCCAGTTCTATGATGTTGCAAAAAAGTACTACTACAAAAATGTTTTATCACAGATCTCCTTTAAGGTAAGACATATGCCTAGCAGTAGTACTGCTGGGTCAAAGGGTATGGCTTAGTGACTTTCTTAGAATAATTTCAAATTTTCTTCCCGTAATTGTTAGAACTAATAGTTTCAACAATACTGCATTAATGTGCCACTTTTCAAAATCTCTACAACATCTATTGACTCTGGCATTTTCTTCACCTTTACCAACTTGGTAGATATGTTTCCATCATTATTAGTATCTGGAGTATTCTTTATTATGGTCAATAGTGTTTCAATTCTTTTGACACCTTTTTCTTCATAATCTACTAGGAAAGATTCTTATAAGAGATTTGATACAAGTTGTGGCATTGAGTGTAATAAAATATTATTGTACTATAAGAAATGATAAATATGAATAAATATAGCCAAACAAGGGAAGACTCAGGAATGTATGTAAAGTGAAGTAAACAAAACTAAGAAAATATGTAGGACTATTCTAAATGGAATTAAATGGTTGTAAAGGAAAACAACAAAACAACTCAAACTGAATGCCATTAAAATATAATGACCAAATGTGACCCCCACAAAAGGATAGAAGGCAACTCCTCTCTTTCTTTGCAGAGTTGGAGGAAGATGTAAGCTCAACACAGCACCTAATCAGACAACTTCTACTTTTGCAAAACCAATTTTTTACCTCTTTTTATTTTGTTATTTCTCCAGAAGTAGGAAAGGAATATACTGAGAAATATATATGTACTTTTTTTTTAAAAAAGTTATCTATAGACTTAGGATGAAAGGTACTGTCCATCTCAAGAGAAAGAACTGGCAGTGCCTAAATAAAGATCAAAAATACTTTTTCTTTACTTTGATTTCCTTGGGTTTTTTTTTTTAGTTTGTGTTTTCTTTCACAGAATGACATACATGGAATTATATTTTGCATGACTGCACATATATAACCCTATGTCAAATTATTTGCCTTGGGGTGGAAGTAGGAGGTAAAGGGGAGGTAGGGAGAGAATTTGGAACTGAAAATTAGGAAGGAAAAAATGTTCAAATTGTTTTTACAAGTAATTGGGAAAAAATAAAATATTAAATAAGATTTTTAAAAAGCTATCTGTAAAAATTTATTTAAAAGATACATAGTTTGAGGGAAACAGATATAAGACTGCATATATAAAACAGCTATTCTAAAGGATCTGATATGGTGACAAGAATTAGACTTGCTCTAATTGACTCCACTACGCAAAACTGGGAATAATGGCTCAAAATTGTAGAAGAGTCAGATTTGGTCTCAATATAAAGAAAATCTTCCTTAAAATTAGAGCTTTTTAAAATAATGAGGTGAGTTTATTCTACCCCAAATTCCAGAAATTAGTTAATTCCCATTACCAGAAAACTTCAAATGAAGCCAGATGATCATTTCAACCAGGTTCCTGTGAAAAGGATTTATGCTCAAGGCAAGTCAACTAGATCAGGGTTTCTTAAATTTTTTTCTCTTGCGACCCCCTTTTCACGTTTAGGCAAAGTTTATTGGCATGATGGTACATGCAGTGCAAAGTGTGCATGCTCTGTATTTAGAACCAAAGTTACAGGGAAGTTACATGATACAACACATGCAAGCACTGCCAGAAACACCTTGGATTCATTATGCATTTATTTATGGTCACTTGTGTGTTCAGAAACTTTTTGCTCTTGTCAAATTTTTCACAGCCACATATGGGGTAACTACCCACAGTTCAAGAAGAACTGGACTAGGTAACAAACTGGGGAGGTCTCTTCCAAATCAGACTCTATGGCAGGATCTAAAGATCTTTAGGAATATGTAAACAGGAGTGGATTATTCCACTATTCCCACTCTTCTCCCTGCCACCCAGGGCCACACTGACACTGTAAAGTGCCAAGAGAAATAAACTTTAGTATATTTAGTGTTAAGTACTCCCTGAAGTGTGTAAGTAGATAGCTATTAATTCCAAATTTACTTATTACTTTAAATTAACATCAAATCTTAAAGTTTCAAAAGCACCCAGAAGAGTTCTTTTTCCAATTAGTTTTAACAGAATGAACATTTAGCACAATTTAACAATTTGTATTTTATTACAAATACATGGCATTAGTTCTGTAATTGTTATGAGGGTCCTACCTACAATAATTTCACAGAAAACACTCCATCTAAAGAAATCTGTTATTACAAACATTTAATGAATGTCAACCCTGCTGACAGCTTGGTATCAGAGATAAAAGAGATAGCTTTGCAGTCACAAAGATCCTGGGTTTAAGTACTTCCCCAAGACATACTAGGTTCTATGACCATGAGTAAGCCTCTGCCTTCTCAAGTGTGCCCCAGGTGACTCTTCAGCAGTTGTTAAAGAATTTCCATAATGGAAATTCTCTATAATAATTAAGTCATTGGTTAAATGGGGGCCAAAATGGGGTAGAAAGGGTGATGCAGGGAGGGGAGAACCATTCTATTCCCAAAGTATCAGACTTGTCAACATCATGTCTAAAATTATGGGATATATGTCAACAACAAAATTTCCATCTCAAAAATGCATTATGAAAATGGAAAAATCTACTTTAAAGTGAGAAGAGCAAAAAGAAGGAAGAGAATTGAGTATATTTAACTATTTTAGTTCCCCATGCAGTATAAAAAAGCCAAATCACACAAATTACATGATTTCCTACTTTCTCAGAGTTTATATTTCAATTAAATGTGGGGAATATTTCTTGAATGTTCATGGCCATATGAAACTATAGAAAAGTACAGAACAAAGCTGAATAAACAACCAAAGCATTAGAAAATCAAGCAAACTCTACTACATAAATATTATTACCTATTTAGTCTCAGCTGCATTTGTACTCCTCCTCAACAGGAGGAAGTGATTTTCCTGGGGGGGGAGGGGCGAGGATGTGTGTGTTTTCATCCTTCATTACCAAAGAAGACCATGCCATCAGAGAAATGATGGCATGACTTGCACATGACTTTGTTTTGAGTGAGGGAGGTGGAATAAGGAGGTATCAATCACACCTCAAGAGAATTTAAGAACCAAATAAAACTGGACTTAAAAGGCATTTTGTTACAGGAAAGAAAGGATGGAACTTTTTTCAACATTTTCCCTTATGACTGTTATCCCTAATTCTTCATCTGTGCAAATTTCATGTTTTACCTTCTGGAAAATGTCCATCTCTTCTAAGAAACAGAACAAAACAAATACTGTCACCTCTTAAAATAAAGACTACTTCAAATTTAATATAGAAATAAGATTATAATAAACTAAAGCTAAAAAACAAATTTAAAAATATTTGAATAAATGTTTGCTCAAGTTGTTCCATGATGTAAGTCTTAAGGGGGAAAATCCTAACATAGTAGATAAACATGGTACAAACATACAAAGTCCAAGGAAAGTACCACCTGGGGAAGATACATAGTTTGAAAAAATTAAATCCAGCATGAGAAAGTAAAAAACTGTAACTAAAAACCAATCATCAGTACTATGTTAGCTCAATCTTTACTATTCTATGGGACTGAAAAAGAAGGATGTACAGCAACAAGACATCCACCAATACACTCTGATCCTTCACAAGTGATGATGGAAACATGTTTCTTTCACAAATGACTGGCTATGGTACAATATTACAAAGGTTGACCAAGGCTGACCCAAGACCTACAACTGGTATCTAGTATATGTCCTTTCATCTCTGATGTTGGGAAGATGAAAAGAACAAACTTAGTCACAATACCTCTGGGTGGCAGATCCATATCTCCTGAAGTAAGTCCTATCAAATTAGGCCTTTGGGCATGCACTCTGTGTCTATACATAGGTCTGGAAGTGTTTGTTATGCTTGGGGCTTCAGGATTATAGCCATCTGTGTCATATGTATCTGGTAAAACAAAAACTGTAATTAAACAACAATTATAAAACTCCACTTCGAAATATTTTGTCATATAGTTAATATAAAACATTGATACTATATAATACAATGTTACTAAAAGATCCTCAAAAATAATTCACTAATGTCACTAGTATCAAAAACATAATCATAATAAACTTTTAAGACTTACAAATCTTATCTCAGTTTATTCACAGAACAATGCTAGGAAGTAGATGTTACTGTCATTTCTGTTTTACAGATGGGGAAGCTGAGGCAGACAAAGAGGTTAAGTGATTTACCTAGGATCATACAGCTATTAAGTTTGTCAGGCCAAATTTGAACTCAGGCCTTCCTGACTCCGAGTCCAACATTATATCCTCTGTTCCACTTAGCACACTGTGTGTGTGTGTGTGTGTGTGTGTGTTAATATGTCTACACACACACACACACACCAAGAGTTCACAGAACTGACAATTTTTATCAAGAAAAGTTTTCCAGCTATAAGTCCAACAATCGTACAAAAAAAGTTTAGTCAGCTTGGCCAGGTCCCGTAACCTCTCCAGGGTTTAGGTTCCTCATTGTTAGTAAAAAGACTGGACTAGCCATTCCCTCTAGCTGTAAAACTAGTATATCTTATGACATGAATTGCCACCCTGGGAAAATCACTTGGACTTTTCAAATGTGAATTAAATAACTAAGTTTTTTCAGTTCTAAAATTCTGTGACTCTTTGAATGGATAGTCTTAATAAGTCCATACTGCACCTGCTGTAAAGAGAGAAGGTGGAGCAGGCGGAGGCTGGTGATGAATACCCGTTGTTACTACAGTAGGAACAGAACTGGTTGCAGAGTTCGGAGGGGCATCCATGCCAGATGGCTGCAAAGGAGGAAGTGGAGGTGGTGGTCCTATAAAAATCAAGAATAAGATATATCAATTGAAAGTAAGTAAATTAAATATATGTAGGCTAATCAAAATGTTTCCTTTGGTCAGGTGATGTTCTGATAGGACCTGTGAGATGACAATTAAGGTGAAATTATACATATGCAAAGATGGGTTCTTTGCTAAAGAAGAAGTGTATCTTATTAGAAGCAAGAATATAATTGCCTAGAAAATTCTAGACTTAATCACAAAGGCTTCACATTGAGAAGAAATAAAAAGGAAGAAAACTGTCTACACGTAATGAAGCCAAACCAGAGACCAGCCAATGCTATTAATAACAAAGAACAGCTGGTAGAGTTGTTAAATCATTCAAAAGAAACGATATCCAAAAAGAGGAACAATAACTCAAGCCAGATGTAAATAAAACAATTCACAACATGTGACTAACAATCAAGTGAACTAGAATAACAAAATTTGAGATTTGAAAGCAATACAGTATGCTCAAAAGTTACCACAGAGACTTGATGGGCTCAAGACAACAGACATTTATGATTTAGCCTGCCAAAACTTTGTCATACATCATCTCACTTGAGGCTAATAATCTTAAGAGTCTTAGCAGATTAAGTCTTAGCATCTTAGGATACGTCACCTAATTAGAACAGGAAAACAGACACTAGTAATTAAACACCTACAATGTGCCAAGCATTGCCCTAAACAATGAAAATACAAAAGCAACAGTGAAATAGTATCTGCCTCCAAGAAGCTTACATTTTTATCAGGGGAAACAATATAGATACAAACAAGTATATACAAAATGAATACAATGTAAATGGGAGGAAACCGGGAGACTAGCAACTAAAGGGGAGTGGGAGAGAAAATCAGAACAGCTTTATATTACATGGCTGTGTTATCACTTGAGTTTTGAAAAAAACAATAGATTCTAAGAGGCAGAGATAAAATTAGACAAGAGGAACAGACAGTGTAAAAACCTGCCACCAGCTAATGCTACCTGAGGAGGGGAACCTATGGGCCTCAAGGCCACATATGGCCCTCTACATCCTTAAGTATAGTCCTTTGACTGAATTCAAACTTCACAGAACAAACCTCTTTAACAAAAAAGGATTTGTTCTGTAAAGCCTGAATAGGCAAAAGGTCACATTTGGGTACCTAGAAGGCCACATGTGGCCTCGAGGTCACAGGTTCCCCAGGACTGTAGCTAATCTGCAACTCTCTAGCTTCTGGTTAGCGGATATTTTAAATTAGTATAAATAACATGGGATGTCATGCCAAAATAAACAACAAAAACGTCACTTTGATTAGAATAAGCAGTATTAATACATAAAGTTGGAAAGGTAGGTTGCATGCAGAATGTAAAGGACTTTGAAACAGAGAAACTTCAGTTTGCTCACAGAAGCAACAGGAAGACACTGAAGTTTACTGAGTATGGAGTGACATGGTTAGAACTTCACTTCAGGAAAATCACTCTGACAACTCTGTGAAGGCCAGGCAAGAGAGGAGAGATTGGAGACAGGAAGACCAAAGTGCCTCTAACTAGTCTGGAAGTGAGGAGATGAGGGCTACCTGAGTAGACTGAATAAATAAAAAAGAATGTAAGACTCTATAATGTGCAATACATTGTACTAAGCAATGGAGATACAGAGAGAAAAACAATAGTCACTCTTACCAAAAGCTGTAGAGATGACACATATAATAAATAGGTTTCAACTTTGAGTCAGATAGAAAGTTCCCAAAGTCCTTGGAGTGCACTGGCAAAATCTGCAGATGGTAATGCCATCTTCTTTAACGTCTTTTCAACGGATAAAACAATATTTATTTTTAATGCTGAATCATTTGATTCTGCACCATGGGGTTTAGAAAGCAAGACCTTTCTTGTCAAGGTGTCCAACAGTTATGGCTGTTCAGGAGATAGGGTCTTCAACTACTGCTGAAACAGGTACTACTACTTCCTATCTCCACAAGGGTTGATTTCCTAGACCATGGCTGCAACAGCCAGGCTATAAGCTAGGAAAGCAGACCAAAGTTGGTGCTGGTCCTTTCTATGACAAATTCAGAGTCCAGACCCGTCTTTGCCAGGTTTTAAATGAAAGTCGTGGTATCTGTGATGGCAGTGGTTTGAATTGCCCAGCACATACCGTACCTCAGTACTGTATGCTCCCAGAAACTTCTGCTACTTCAACTAGGCTGACCTGCCTATGCTATGGTCACTGGTAGTTGGAATTGATGGTACTAGGTCCCTTTTTAACAGATATTACACTTATGATGCTAGAGTCAAGGGAGCTGGGCTGGCAGTTTGGAAGGTACTGTTATTCCTGGCATTCTTGGGCTTAAGCTATCCACTGGTGATGGTTGGTAGGTACCTGGAGGTGATAGCAGCAGTCCTTTTCTCTACAAGTGTTACTTCCTTTCAATGCAGACTACAGGGATGAAGCTAGCAGCAGAATCACTGATACTGGAAGCATGGCTATTTCTAAGACTCTTGGGCACAGGTCCTTGTGTGTCTCCACCAGGGCATGAAAAGAGGATGTTATAGTGAAGATGGTGAGGGTGGGAATGCTTATATATGTTGTTTCTTGTCTGCTAGGTTGAAAATCATGTGAGTAGAGAGAAGGGAATGGGTGTAAGGGATGGTGCGAAATTAGGAGAAAAATTAGATAATTGATAAGACATGTGAGGGAAAGTGAGGAATTGAGGATAATACTCAAGTTGTGAACCTGGGTGACTCTAATGATTATGGAGCGTTCAAGAGAAATGACAGAATTTGGAAAAGGGATAGATTTCAGAGAAAAGATAATATATGAAGTTTTGGACATGCTGTATTTCAGATGTCTGAGAACACAAAGAATACAAAGAAGTGGCAATAAAATAACTGTCAAGAAGATGTGCACGTTTTTAGAAATCAGTAAAACTAAGGAATGTATGACTGAATAGAGGTAGATAAGGAACAAAGAAAATAAAGACAGAATCTACATTGTACAGGGAAGCTCTTACAAGTAACATAGCCAAAAAAGTGAAAAGGACCATACATTCTAAAGACAGATAACCAAGAAGGCAAAGAGACAGCATATATTTATGAGCTTTCTCACTAACTAACAAAAATGGAGATCTAGTTCTGTTGAAATACAAACTCACATTTCTGCTGTGAAATCAACATGGAGAGATATTAAATTATTTGCTCAAAGTCACTAAGCCACTAAATGCTAAGATGAAATTTAAACCCAAGTCTCCCCTGACTTCAATCTCAGATCTTCTCACTATGAAACACGGTTTCGGCAAAAGCAGTATATCTGAAAAATTTTTAGAGAGACAGGTACTCCAATTTGATTCTGATCAATAAAAAGAAAACAGGGAAGTGAAGTAGAAATAACAGAATTATAAAAGAAAGTGCTGGTGCTATTCCAGAGATACTGATAAATATGCAGGAATATCAGGTGTAATTTAAATTATAGTAAATTTTAGGAGAGTGGATTCAGAGTTCAAGGAAAGCATAGTTAGAATCCTAACATCCAAAATGTTTTGTGGGAATGAACTTAAGATGAAAGGGTGACTTTCAAAAACAAAATCTGGTCTGAAGTAACCTCATCAGTGATTATCAGATGAGGAAAAAAAGAACAATGGGTCAAAAAGGAAATACATAAGTAACTCATACTTTTTAAAACTATGCATAGAAAAATCAGTCATTTGATCTAATAATTTCATTTTTGGTAATATTTGGTAATATAACCTATTCTAGTTCAGTAATATAATCTAAAAGTGACAAAAAAATTTTCAAAATTTTCTGAGCAGCAGTATTTTTAATTACCAAAAAAAGAAGTCTATTTAGTCTAGTAACAAGTTAATGCGTAAATAAATGGTGGTACATTACTGTACATTACATTACTGTAATGGACTGTAAGTTCCATTAAGACAAGAAAGTAGGATGAGTACAAAGTAAAAAGAATTTTATTAAAAAATGCAAAAAGAACAAAAAGGAACTTTTAAGAAAAAGAACTAGCGTCAGTCAGTAAGCATTAACAAGTTCCTACTACGTGCCACACACCATCCTAAGTGCTGGAAATACAAAGAAAGGAAAAAGTCCCTCCTCTCAAAGAACTCACAGAGACTTTTCTCAGTATTTTGGTAGTTGGACAGGTTACATACATATAGACAGAAGGCACAGGATGAGTTGAACAGGAAGGGGTGATATCTAAAAACAATAAAATTAAGAGGTAAGAGAGGAATATATTGGGAGGAGAAAGGGAGAAACAGAATGGGGCAAATTATCTCTCACATGAAAGAGACAAGAAAAAGTTTTTTCAATGGAGGGGAAGAGGAGGGAAGTGAGAGGCAAAAAGTGAATCTTACCCTCCTTACAACTAGCTTAAGGAGGCAATAACATGCACACTCAATTTGGTATGAAAATCTATCTTACACTACAGGAAAGTACGGGAAAAGGGGATAAACCGTGTATGGGGGGATGATAGAATGGAGGGCAAATGGGATGAAGCAGTAAAAGAGAGAATAAAATAAATGGGGGACAGGATAAGATGGAGGGAAATATAGTTAGTCTTTCACAATATGACTTGTATAGAAGCCTTTTGCATAACTACACATGTATAGCATATATTGAATTGATTGCCTTCTCAGTGGGGATGGGTGGGGAGTGAGGAAGGGAGAAAAGATGGAACTCAAAGTTTAAAAAATGAATGTTAAAAAATTATTTTTACATGCAACAGGGACATAAGATATACAGGTAATAGAGTACAGAAATCTATCGTGTCCTACAAGAAAACCGAGGCGATGGGGATAAGAGAAAGGAAGAAGTGTGACAGAAAGGAGGCCAAACTGGGGGAAGGTGTAATCAGAACACGTGCTGTCTTGGGGTGGGAGGAGAGGAGAGATGGGGAGAAAATGTGGAACTCAGACTCTTCTGGAAATGAATGTTGAAAACGAAAAATAAATAAATTAACTTTAAAAAAAATAACTGACAGAATACATGGACATAGAACTCTAATGAAGGCACTAACAAGAAATACCTAAAAAAGTTCTATCCGCTAAAATTAATGAAGTGCAAATAGTTCCTGACCAATTGATTTGTTTTGATATTTGTTATTAGAATTATAATTTTTTTTAAAAAAACCTGAACTGAAAAAGAAAGCAAAAGCAGGTAATTAAAGAGACTACAAAAGCGCAATATGGTAAGGAATGCTCAATTCCATTATGAGCTAGGGATTTTCCAGAATGCTAAAGAACAACAACAAAAAAAAAACTAAGGAAGGAACATCATGTAAGGAAAAGGACCACTGACTGGTGTGAACTAGTTGATATTAAAAAGATCATATTAAGAAAGAAAAACTACTAATATTTTCTTCTGTTTTCTCTACCAAAGAGAAAAATCCTTAAATTGGGAAATAAAGGAAAAAATGTTTAGTAAGAAAACAGAACCTTGAAAAAAATGCAGAGAATGAAGAGTACCTGTATCTAGCAACTCTAAATGAATACATATCACCAGGACAGACAAACTACAACTCAAGAGTTTTAAAATAGTTTGCATATGATACATAGTAGGTACTTAATAAAGACCTGCTGACTTGACTTTAGAGATTTTGATATAGATGGAAGTGAAGCAATGTACTTAAAGAACAAGTCATCTGATTTTCAAAAGAATGATTTTTAAAAACTATAATCTAATGAACTTTTGATTGCTGCAAAAATTATAGAATGTAATATTACAAGGACTGAGTCAATAAAATAAAAATGACATTCTACCTACCTTAAATTACTATTCAATACCATACCAAACTACGAAAAATTTATTTTATAGAACTAGGAAAAATAACAGAATTCATCAAAGGAATCAATGAAAAAAATGTTAACTAAGGTAATCATCACCAAAACAATCTGGTACTGGCTAAGAGACAAGTGGTAGATCAGTGGAATTATTACTGTTTAGTCTTTCGGTCCTATCTGATTCTTTGTGACCCTATGGACCATATGTACCATCCATGAGGTTTTCTTGACAAAGACGTTGCAATGATTTGCCATTTCCTTCTCCAATAGATTACAGTACACAAGTACACAACAATACACAGCAGTAAATGACAACAATAATCTAGTATTTGAAGATCTAGGTTTTGAAGGCAAAAATTCACCATCTGACAAAAATTGGGGAGGAAACTAGAAAGCAATTTGGCAGAAACTAGGCATAGACCAATATCTCCCACCATATACCAAAATAAGTAAATAATTGAGACATGAAAGGTGTTATCAAAAAAAATTGAGGAACATGAGAAAATTAACCTGAGAGATCTATGGATAAAAGAGTTTATAATCAGACAAGATATACAAAGGATCATGAGAATATGGATAATTTCAACTACATCAAATTTGAATTTTTATACAAACGAAAACTACACAATCAAAATTAGAAGGAAAGCAAAAAACTGGATGAAAAAATTTGCAGGATACTTCTCAGATGAAGGCTGCATTTCTCATATGTGTGTGCATATACACATATAAATATAAATATATAATATATATACATAAATATAATACATATATAAATAGCATATATATTTATATATACGTGTGTGTGTATATATATATATGCATGTACACACATACACATGTATATATGGAAACGAACCAAATTTATAAAAATAGGAGCCATTCTCTAATTGATAAATGGTCAAATGCATGAACAGGCAGTTTCCAGAAGAAATAAAGATATCAACAGTTACATAAAAAATGCTCAAGGGGGGCAGAGCCAAGATGGCGGAGTGGAAAGACAAACCTGTAGGAGCTCCAGAATATATATAGCCCACAAAATACCTATAATAAAATGACTCTAAACAAACTCTAGAGCAGTAGAAGCCAAAAAAGGAGAGAGTGAAAGAGATTTCCAGCCCAGGACAGCCTGGAAGGCCAACAGGAAAGGTCTATCATACTGGGCACAGCAGGGACAGACCCTGGAAAAGGTTTCAGGGGGCCACGAGTAGCAGCATTTCCCAGACTGTTCAACCTACAAATGCCAAAGACAGCTTCAAGGGTGACCCAGGAGAAGGCAACGAGGTCTGGACTGCCAGCAGCAGCTACAGCTACTGCAGCAGGCAGGGCCCTCTGCCTAAAAGCCCTGGGGGAATTGAGCTGCTGATCTGAATCTCACCAGTGAGCACAGGCCTGGGATAAGGAGGAGCCCTGGCAAAGCGTGGTGGAGCTGGAGGAAGTTGTGGAGAGGGAATTCTACTACTCGCTGATTCTGGGCAGAAAAATTTTTGGCTGCTCCCAGACCAATACACAGGCCAGGAGGAGTAAACTCCTCTCCCTTGATTGTGTCACCTTGGAGGAACTAAGAACTTACAGGTTTTCCCAGAGTATGCCCTCCTCTTAACAAAGGACTCAAAAGTCAAAGAACTGGCTGGGAAAATGCCCCAAAAGGAAAAAAATAAAACTATAGGTGGTTACTTTCTTGGTGAACATGTATTTTCTTCCATCCTTTCAGATGCGGAAGAACAATGCTTACCATCAGGCAAAGACATAAAAGTCAAGGCTTCTGCATCCAAAACCTCCAAAATAAATATGCAATGGTCTCAGGCCATGGAAATGATTTTGAAAATCAAGTAAAAGAGGTGGTGGAAAAATTGGAGAGAGAAATGAGATGCAAGAAAATAATGAAAAGTGAGTCAACAACTCGCTAAAAGAGAACCAAAAAAATGCTGAAGAAAGTAAAACCTTTAAAAATAGGCTAACTCAATTGGCAAAAGAGGTTCAAAAAGCCAATAAGGAGAAGTAGGCTTTAAAAACCAGCATTAGTCAAATGGAAAGGAAGGTTCAAAAGCTCACTGAAGAAAATAGTTCTTTAAAAATTAGAATGGAACAGACAGAAGCTAATGACTTCATGAGGAACCAAGAAATTACAAAACAAAGCCAAAAGAATGAAAGAAATAGAAGATAATGTGAAATACCTCACTGGAAAAACAATTGACCTGGAAAATAGATCCAGGAGAGAAAATTTAAAAATTATGAGACTACCTGAAAGCCATGCTAGTACAAGCTAGTTTCTCAACGTTACCTTATTCAGTATCCTCTATTTGGTGCCCTCTATAATTACCTTTACTTAATACTAATATTTATATTTTTTGAAAAATGTATTTAATCTCTGAATTCTTCATAAAGCAAATAAAAAACACATTTCATTACCCCTAGAAATGAAGTGGCTTACAGTTAATCTGAAACTGAGAAGATCAAATATTTTCACAATAAAATATAAAATCCATAAGGGGGCAAAGTCATAAAAAAGATAAAATACGGTCAAATGGCACCACTAATGGAGAGTGACCCCTATCATATACCATGTGTTTTAGTTTTCCTATTTTCTTGATACTGAGTATTGTCGAATTTTCTTCAAAATTCTCATTTGGTTCAAACATTAAATATCAGTTTTAATGGAAGTAAAAGAGTCAATTAGCAAAATGAGCTTATTTTACAGGAACATATTTGTTTACCTGTGACAGGAGGAAGGCTAGGTGGTAGTGGACCTGGAGGTGGCACAGGAGGTCTAAGATTCACAGGTGGAGGTGTCAAAATTGGTGGAGGTGGGGGAAGTCCAGGAGGAGGTGGTCCTTCAACAACAGGTGGTTGTGCTGGGAAAGGCAGCATGCCAGGAAGGTTTACATCTTCTACAACTACAGGGTCACTTCCATGATCAAAAGGGCACATGTCTCCTCTCATACAGAAACCCTTTTCTGAGAGAGAGAGGAAAAAACCTTATTAAGTCATGAGAAAATGTGAGAATAAAGAACATCTATAGTTTTGAAACCATTTCGCAAAAATTAATGTGAGCTAACAAATTAGAAATATTCTAAAAGTATGTTCTGTGTGAGTGTATTGTGAATTTTTTTTTACTTTAATAGGGGAATGTAATTTGTCATTTCAAGTAACAATTCTCTATTGCTTCTCAATGACAAAAGACCCATCAAGAAACAGTGTTTTATATAGAGGGTAATACTGAAAAAATTTCAAAGACAAAAATTTACACATGTAAACATAAATAAGGCAGAATACCTAGCATATATTTGTTCCAATGCAAGCATAGTATCTAATTTTAGAAAATCAAGCATTTATTTTCTGGCAGTGCTTAGCATTTCTTCCACTCAAGCCTGACCCTAGGATGTCAAAGGCTAAGCCACTGGAACAAGAGCTCTGGCAGAATCCTTACAAAGATAGAAGGGCTTCTAAAAGAGGACCAGTGACATAATGGCATTTGAGGACCAGACTAGCTAAGTTCAAAGAGACATTAACAAAACGTTGACTACTAGGTGATTAATTTACTCAGCCCTAGCAGTTCATGAAACTCTCTACACTAAGGCATAAAGGGGTTGCCATCTGCGTTGGTGGAGGGAGTACCCACATTGATGAAATAACAGATCTTTTGAAGTACTGAAGTTTGGCATTCACAGTAAAATCTTCCTCCAAAGCTCCCTGTTCATCTACCTTCTCATCAATTTTCTTATACATAGGAGACACTCAAATGTCTAGGTCCAATATGTGTATATTATTTCCCGTTTCCTAAGAAGTTTTTCCCTGTTAATTAAAAAATGTTTTAGTAGCAGTTCCTTTGAAAAAGCACATTCATAGGAATTTACTGTGGTTTTGGAAAAAAAGCAGAATTACTTTTCAGATAAATGGTACTTAAAAATTTACATTCAATTATTTGCTTCAACATAAGGAGGAAAGATAAAACTGAAGAAGCATTTAATTAAGAGGAACAACATTACTCTGGGTTAATAAAAGGGAAATTTCAGCAACACTAATTTCAACTACTCCCACTGTCAGCAACATGTATATGAATTAGATATGTATAACACATTATGTTATGTAGAATATACTTAGCACACAAAAGTTGAAAAACTTACCATCATAATCTCGGCAACGTTTCTTTGGCATTGGAGGTCTTACATAAGAGTTATGGTCCACCTGGTCTTCATGAAATTCAGACCAGCTTTCCGTAGTGTTATTACCATGATGAGTAGGAGCAATAACAGTAATAGTACTGCTCAAAGTAGGAACAGGGTAGTGGCCAGATGAAATGTTAGTTACAGAAGAAACTGGAGTATAGTTGTTTTCTAATGGATCTGTTCTATCCAGGTCATATTTTGGTTTTCCCAGATCTCTTTCTACAAGAAAATATGATTTTCAAAAACATTATTGTAAACGATGCTTTAGAAAATCTCATCTTAAAGAACAATATTCTGCTTCAGATATCATACAAATATGAAATAAAAATTTAAGACTTCATATGTACCAACCCTCTCTTTTGGCAACATCTTCCTCTGACTTTCTAAAGCTTCTTAGCCACATTTTACCCAGATTTCAGACTGATCATTTATCAGGATGAGGATAGGTAAAGCAATACCTGATTTCACTGGGGGTGAGAAACATGACAAACTCTCAAGGTAGAAACTCCTTCCACCAAAGCAAATCAACTACTTGTGCGTGACTTTTATATAGTCTTAGAGAATTGCTTGGTTCACTAAAAACATAAATGATTTGTCCACGGTCAAACAAGCAGGACTTCAACTCAGGGCTTCATGATTTCAAAATTGGTCTTCTACTTACTATACCACACAGCTTATCAGAAGAGAATATTAACTAATTAACTTGAAAACCATATAGTTAAATTAGTAATAGCTACTAAGATTTACATAGCACATTAAGATCTGCAAATCACTTTACAAATATTATCTCACTTTATCCTCAAAACAACCCTGGGAAAAGCTGCTAACACAATTATCCCTATTTTCCAGATGAAGAAATTGAGAGAGAGATTAAGTGACTTGGCCAGGGTGTCACACAACTAATCAATGTCTGAGGCCAGGTCATCCTGCTTCCAAGACCAGCTCTCTATACACTTACACACTCAAGTTGTCCCTTTGAATTATAAAAACAGGTATTAAGTTTTTTGTAACATAAAAGTAAATTATTTTCAGTGATTTTTTTCTTAAAATATTTTCTTTAAAAGTCTTGATTTAAAGTTTTTCAACAGAGCATGCCTGGGAGACTTCACATTAACTTCCAGAGTCAGTCTTTATCATCCATTCATTCACCTATTAATTCATTCAATATCTATTTGACAAGCATTCATTTAAGAGAGACAGCATGATGCAACAGAAATAAGAATTTGTAGACAAAGAACAGAATTCAAATTCTAGCTCAGCTACTTACTATCTTTTAGAATTCTGAAGGAGCCACATGACCTCTAGAGAGGCCCCTTTTTTCTCTTCTGTAAAATGTTAGGACTGAACTAGAGATCCTCTTTGAGTATCCTTCAAGCCCTAAACCTATGAGTCTATAATTTGCAAGGTACTATAGTAGATACATGAATAAATTTAAGTAAGAACCCCAAACTAACAATTTTAAATCCTGACAAGAAATTAACATTTAAAAAGGTACATTACATTAGAAAATGCCAGGTATTCTTATTTAAATTTTATTCACCACTGTTCCATTCTCACTCAAAGCTAAAAGAGAAGTAAAGAGGAATGCAAGAGATAAAAAAGAGTGAGACAGAAAACATTTCCTATGTAACTGGAACAAGCTACATATACCATCCTACTCCCAACCCTTAAGCTTTAAAAGACAAAATGGAACAAAATACAAGTGACTTTCACTAATTCCTTTTCCTTCACTGTTCCAAACATCTTTAAATCATTCTTCATCTTTCCCTAAGCTTTGAAGTGTCGTAAGTCTTGCACCAGAAGAGAACACTCCAAAAAGAATTTAAAGAAAAGTAGAGTCAGGTCATTAGTGAAGAAAGAAAAAGAGCCCAGAAGTGTATAATCAAGACTAAAAACAAAGTTAACAGTGAATAATACCAATCATGCTTTTTCATTACTTTGCTATCCCACTATCCCTTCAACAATATATACTGAGAATTACATTCATATACATAAATAATGACACTCAACTAAAATCCAATGCAAATATATGACACTCAACTACAAAAATCCAATGCAAAATCTTTACCAACGTGTAATCAATAAAGAAAAATTGCAAGTTTATTCTCTTAACATAAATCAAATTGTTAAATTTACATAAATTATATAATGAGATTAAAGTTAAACTCCTAAATAAAAAGAGTGGCTAACTGAAGTTTTAATATAAATCTAAAATAAAATGGTGGGGGAGCAGAAAAGGGGCAAAGGTAGAGAAGAGAGGGTATTCACTATCCCTGCTTACCCCTACTTCGTGTTCGACTTCGGCTTCTAGTCCTGCTTCTGTCTCTATCTCTGTCTCGCAGCCTCTCCTTACTCCAACTCCTACTACGACTGCGACTATAACTTCTGCTCCGTCCTCTTCTTCTATTGTACCTGTCTCGGTAAGAATCTCTTCGAGGTGGGTTTCGATCATAATCTCTTTTTCGAGATCGGTCATCCTTTTTCCTTTCATCACGGCTCCTAAGATCAAATATCATCTTTTAGGGTACTTACAAATTTCAGCTACTAGAAACAATGTTTCCAGTTAAAAATCTAAATGTTATCACCAAATCTCATATCTAAATCTTAATCAGTCTTACAATCATAAAAACTTGGTAATCTTTAGAAATGACAAAAATAAGCATGTCTTGTTTTACTACTTGAACCTTGAACTTTTTAAAAAGGGAAAAAAATTTAAAAATTAAATTATTGATGAGGTTTTGATGATCTAAAATGAAAAATTCAACAGTCTACACCCCCACATATATGGCATTTGACTGTATCACACGCATGAACTATATTGTTTTGTTTTTTGCATAGGAAAATGCTGACATAATAAAAGGGAAAAAATTGCAGGCCAAAGGAAGTATCAGAATAAAATGCTGCATTAGAATATGAAATTCTAGGTAAGTGTTAAGCAAAATCCATGCTTTCTTTAATAAAAGAAAAATGAAATTTAGAATCAAAACCCATTTTTTTAGCATGTAATAAGCACTCATTCAATTGCATATGTATCCTTAGATAAGAAAAGATATTAAAGGTATTCTCTTCATTACTGATTTTTAGTTGCACTGAAATTTATGACAAATTTTCCTTCAAATTTCTATTACTTAAGGTTATATCCTACCACCCACATCAACCAGAAAAAAAATAATTCTATTCCTTTTAATGTGTGATAGAACTCAACCTTGAAAACAGTTTAAGTAGTTAATGCCTAAAGTGAGTACAATGAAGACCTGATAGCTTCCCTTTGGAGGCAGAAATAGAATTTTAACAGATAATGGTCCCCTACCTGCCCAAGTTGTTCTGTCTAGAATGCCTTACCAAACCCATTCCCCAACCTCAATTTTGCAATCCTCCCCAGCCTTTGAAAACCAGTTCAAATACCAACTTCTCCAAGATGTCTTCCCAGTCCTACCCAGTTAATCTATCTAGACCTTAATTTTTTTCATTTATCTACACAATAAGGAATTTGGCTGAGATGCTCTTTAAAACCCTTTCTACTTCTAAGTTCTAAAAGCTATAAGAAAAAAATGACTTTTTTTCTCTGACCTTGAATAGTACTTAAGTTTCTTATTATATAGCTACTGCATTACCACTCATTGTACAGTATGAGTAACTAATATTCACATCGTATTTACTATGGGTCAAGCACTTTACTAAATGCTTTATGATTATTATCTCATTTGTTCCTCAAAACAGATGTTAAGGCAGGTGCTATTATTAGTCTTATTTTACAGATGAATTATTACCCCCACAAGAAATGTCTGAGGCCAGAATTGAATTCAGGTCTTCCTGATTTCAGGCCCGGCACTCTGCCCACTTTACCAGGTAGTTGCCACACTAATAGGCAAACATATCTGTCTGCATAAAAGATCCTTCATGATGGCAAAAACCCATGTCTAAATCATCTTTATCTTTTCCCTTAACCATAATACAATGCTTTGCAGACAATTTGTGCTTTATAAATTCTAAGGAAAGGAACAAATAAATGGAATCAGAAATGTGAAGCTGAAAGTTCTTAAGATCATATAGAAAAATATTTTCTTGGGACCAATTATACTCCCAGTCACTAAATATACAGTGCTAACTTAAGTCTACAGTAAGCATTCAGTCTTAGTTATTTCAGCTTAACAACATAGAATGAACTCATCACCTGTTTTCTCTGTACCGGGAACTTGACTGGGGAGGACTATGATTTAACCTTCTAGAAAACTTCTTCTCTCGTTCTTCTTCTTTTGCAATCTGCAGTTTAGAAAAGAATTTTTCAAAAAGTATATTCAGCAATGAATACTATCTACCAAGTTAAAAATTTAATAAGTTAAATAACTTGTAATTTCAAGTACTTTGCAGTAAGCATTAAATGAAAATATACAATTACCTATAAGGTACGTTATTTAATTCAGTTAATGTAAACATGTGTCAAAATGAATTATTTAAAAGTATCACTAGAAAATAATTAAACTCAACAAACACACAAAATAGTAATGACAATATTTTATAAAGTAAGGCCATTTTTAAAGATAATCAAAAAAAGGTTTTATTTCATTTCTTCAGAAAATAAATATTTTTGTACATTTAGCCTTAATGACTTAGCCAAATTCATTAATACCATTAAAGGGAAGTGGAAGAACAAGTTAGTATTCTGATAGGACTATCATAAAATGAGTATTTCAGCAAGACAACAAAGTACCTAAGATGAAGCAGCAATGGTCCAATAACAGATAACACTATTATGGCCCCACAGAGTCAATCCTCTAAGCTAGTTTTCATCTCATAGTACAAAGGGAAAAAAAATCCTCAGATAAACTCAAATCAAATACTTTCTCTAACCCTTACTTTTTCTTTCTTAACACCTGGCTTTTTCTAATACCTCAAACTTGACGCTCAATGGCTCCTCATGCTCTTTTCCATACAATTCCTTCTAGGTTCTAAATTCCATCTCTACATTGTATTAGATGATGCCATCTAACTCTGGGATGCCATGTTAGGCTACCTTCCATAATGTCTCACTTCTTTCCCTAGGAAGAGTTATAAAAGCTGAGAGGGGTGGAGTGAGAATGAGGTGGGAAGGGAAGACGACAGACTATACATGAGATAAGAGGACTAGAATAAAATTTACTGGGAAGGTAGATAAAGATACTATATAAATCTATCAATAAGCATTTATTTGAAACTTATTCTACGCCAGGCTACACAGGTATAAGATGAAGAAGAGTCTTAAAGTCAAATTAAAGAAGATAGCTGAGATGGATCCAATAACATGGAGGTAAGGTAACAATCCCTTACCTTACATATGGTAAAGGTAAGTAGGTACCGGGTTGCTAAGTCAAGAAAAGAAAATATAGGCCTTCTTATGGAAGAGTAGTAGTCAAAGAAAAGACAATTTACAATGATGACTAAAAGTATATGCAATTTAGTTTATTTCTGTTCAACACTTTTCTCTAACAGTGTTATTTTGCTAACCACTCCTCCAAAAATGAGAAAACTGTTGGAAAACCAGATTAAATTTTGCAAGAACTATTGCTCTTATCATTTTTCTAAAACAATGATAAATTTTTCGGAAAATTATTTAAGGTGCTGTTTTTTTAATAATATATTTCTTAATTTTAGGTCAAAGTAAACTTTGCTTACAATTTAAGATTACATAAGTGCAATTATATTTTAAAGCCAGGCACTTTTTTCAAAAAATGTTACAATTTTGGAGTTGGACATTAATACATATGTAAACCTAAATCAACCACAAAATGGGGGAAACTAAAATAAATGAAGAATTACTGAATTTAATATGGTAAAAATCACTCAATTAAATTTAACAACCTAAAGAGAGATGGTCTACCAAGAAACTTCTGAACCAAGTGACCCATTAAATCTCTTACTCCTCTATTCAAACAAACAATCATGATCACCTTGAAGTCTCAGAAGGAAAAAATACACAACTCCAAAGTGGCAAATTTGATTCATTCTTTTTAGTTATGTGAATTACATGCTATGTTTATTCTTCTTGGAACATATGGCAGTTACTGGGAATTGTTAGAGAATTAGAAAATTAACAACATTTTGCCATCTAAATTCCTATAGAGGAATTATTTTTAGATTCTTTAAACATAAACTCATATTCTCCAGCTAAGAGTAACATTAAGTGAACCTTTCTGCTCAGGCACCCTATTTTTAAAATCATAACTTCTTCAAGGGCAAATAACTACTAAACCATCAAAAATAATCTTTCTATTTTCTATTTTTTTTTATAGCTTATATTCATGTTACTTTCACTCTTGTTCTTCTGCATCATTTTTTCATCTCTAAACATATTTGAAGACATGGGGGAAAAAAGCTCCTACAAACAAGCAAATTTTATACATAAAACTTACCTAAATTTGTCTTCCCTTTTGTTCTGACTCAAAGCCTAATTCAAGAGATAATTTGCCAGTAGCTCTTAGAAAACAACTGTCATAGGGGACTTTTATTGTCTACACCAAAAAACAATCCATAAGGATTAGCCCAGATGGCCAAATTGATACTGATACCCGCAAAATGCAATGGATAAAAAGATTAGGACTAAGTCAAACAGCCAAAAAGTTGGCAATGAAGTAGTAACTGGTATATCAACAGTTCAGATGAGGTAAAAGTTTTGATATATAATTTGATAGAAGGATAGCACTCCTCAAAAGGATGGCTAGGTCCTCAACTTGGGTTCAGAGATCTCAAATACTGACACCCAAGTTTTTCACTGGCCCCTAGAATCTGCATCTGACTTTCTGATAAAACCATTCTCTTCTCTCTCCCTAACCACAAAAGTGCCAGAAGCAGTAATTCTTAGAGCATTCCTGAGTGTGAATTCATGGCAGGATGATCCACAATAGGAACCTCTGAATACAAATCTGGAGGAACCTAAACCACATTTTGGGAAGTAAAAAACCACTATTGTATTTTACTCCCCACTCTAGGTCCTGCCAAAACACTTACTGTATTTATGTGAATTGCTATTGATTTATTTCTTCTATTTGTGTACAGTGATATTCCTATGTTACTCCAGTTCTTCCACCAATACTGACATGTTGTCAGACACAAAGGCCATCAATTTTTTTAGTGACTAGCTCAGGTCATTTTCTGACATGAAGGTAGACCAGAAGGGTCATGAACAGATGTTGCCTGAAGGGTATGGTTAAGAAATCACTAGAGTTAAAGACTGACTCACCCCACATCACCAAGTAAAATGGGAACCTTAAAGCTCATGTTGCTTAGAGGGCTGAAAGGAAGACAATTCCCATAACACTTGGATTTGGGTCAAACAGGGCCCCACAAAGGACAAAAGTCAGTATTCCTCAGGGCACTCCCTCAATAGAAGAAACCTATTTGGTTGTACCTTGGCAATTCTACCACAATTCTTACTTTAAAAAAATAATAGTCTACACTCAGGCTCTTAAATTCCAACCCCAGAAATACCTAAGTCTTCATTATTCTACTTAAAAATTTCAAGACATTTGTTAGCATTTTCAGCTATTTAGTTTCTGCAATTAGTGACTACTTTGAGATACCAAGTATCTTCACACTCTTCTTAGACAAGCTTTACAACCTGCAAGGGCCAAGATTATATAAGCATGCTACCTCATTTTTTGATACAAATGTGTATGAAATTTAACAACAGTTGATGGCTAATCCTCTGGGTAAAGGTATGAATCTCTTCAGAAACAACCACAGCAAGCGATTTACCTGCTTGAACACAACTAGTGATGGAGAGCTTGCAGAGAAGCTCATTTCCTTTCAAGATAACTCTGTCTTATGATGTGTGTCAGAAGGTGCCTCCCCTATAAATTCTACTCTTTACCCTTATTTCTGTACCCTGAGGCTACACAGAATTAGTTTAACTTCCCTTCGACTACATGAAAGCCCTCCAAACAGCCCAAACTCAGTCTTTTTTTCTCCAAGCTAATAACCCTCAGTTCATTTAAATGTTGCCCAAGACATGATTTCCACTACCCTCACCATCCTAGTTATCCCTGGATACACTACAATTTTTGCACATCCAACTTTAAATGTGGCATCCAAACTGAACACAATGCTGAGACTATGGTCTGACCAGGGTAGAACACAGTGGAACTATTCTCTTACTTGTTTAGGACACTATATTTCTACTGTTGCATCCTGAAACTGCTTTAGTTTTTCTGGCAGTCACATAACACTGTCAATTCACACTAAGCTTTCTTAAGAAAAATGTAATTCTTTTTCATATGAACTTTCTAACCATATCATCCCCAACCTGAACTTCCGTGCAGTTCATTTTTTTCAACCTAAGTGCAAGACTTTATACTTATGACTTTTCTGTTTGACACTGTCAGATTCAGATCATCATTCCAATCTGATTCTGTGATTCACTATCTTAGCTATCCCACCTAGCTTCACGTCATCAGCAAACTTGATAAGCGGGTCATCAATTTCATCCAGCAAGTCCCTGACAATGCTGAATGGAATGCGGCAGAGGACGAAGCTCTTTAAGTCACTAAAAGACCACCCTCCAGGTTCACATCGATCAATACGCACTGGGGTCCAGTCACTCAGCCCGATCTGAATCCACCTAACTCTACTACATTCCAGCCTATATTTCTCCATTTTGTCCACAAGGATATCATGAGAAACTTTGTCAAATGCCTTGCTGAAATCCAGATATAGTATTTTCTATAGCATTCCCATGCTCTAATAACCTACTCAAAAAAGAAATGAGGTTAACCTGGCATGACTTGTTCTTAGTGAACTCATGCTGGTTTGTAGTGATCCCTGCTTCCCTTTCTAAATCCTCACAAACCAACTGTTTAATAATCCGTTTTAGAATTTTGCCTGGGATGAACATGAAGCTCACCGGTCTGTAGTTTGTGGAATCCACCTTCTTCCCCTTTTTGAAAATTGGGACATTTGCCCGTCTCCAGTCCCGCGGCACCTCTCCCGTTCTCCACGATTCATCAAAGATCACCGACAGCGGTTCAGCGATCACATCTGTGAGTTCTTTCAGCACCCTAGGGTGTAATTCGTCCAGGCCAGGAGACTTGAACTCATTTAGAGTCGCTAGGTGCTCTCTCACTATCTCCTCACCTATCTTTGGCTCCAATTCCCTTTTAACCATGTTTGTTCTATCCTTTCCAGTCTGAAGATCATTCTCCTTGACAGAGAAGACGGAAGCAAAATAGCAGTTGAGTAGTTCCACTTTCTCTCTGTCGTCGTTAATATTACACCATCCACCCCAAGCAAGGGGCCTACACCCCCTTTCTTGTCACCCATCTTGCCCCAAATATTTCTAAAAGAAAAAAATCTATTAATGTAATAGTTCTGGCTAAACACACATGATGGCTTGATTTCCATGAATTAATACTACTGCCCCTGCAACCCTCAAAAACTAGTAGGTAGCAGCTACTAGAATTCCAGCGTTAACTGGCAGCAGTAAATAAAATGGAAAAGTTCTTAAAAAAATGAAACACAGAAAATGACATTTCAGGGATCCTTTACGTCTGAAGTTGAGCTTTTTTACATCAGTCTGAAAAGGAGGTCTGACTTTTGGCTTTTTACTAAAGAGGGATTCTTTCGTTACATGCATCTAGTAATATCACAGAGTAAAGTAGATATTTTGCAAATCTAATTCTAGTAATAATAATGGCATAATTATATAAGCCTCCAAGACAACAGGATATGGCAAATAAAATTCATATAGTTCAATGCTGATGTCATATGGACAACTTAAACAGCTTGTAAGATATGACCCAAATTCCTACCTCTTCCTTTTTTATATCTTTTTCTTGGTGTTGAAAAAATTCTACCTTTAGACTTCCTGATGATGGCTGTTCGGGCGGAGGTAGGTAGCTCTTCGTATTCACAGCATCAAAAAGTTTTTCTACAAATATCTGTGTCTCTAAAAAGAGAAATTAGAAAACCTAAAGGTTAAGGGACAATTCTAAACTATTAATCATCCAAAATTCCACAGTAATAAATGACTTATGGCAGCATTCTGATACTGATTTTTAATTTTAATAAATAAAATTTTAAATAACATTACAGTTTTATGGTCTCAGTAACTTTCTTACACAACTAATAAAAAAAGACCAAACTGAAAAAAAAATGTTGGCATGTTTTTAGATGGCAATGTGGCCCAGACTTTCATGTTAGCAAAATTTGAATATGACAAGTGGTGTTATTATTTGCTGCTTGTTAAAACTGTATTCTACCTATATTTCAATTTGATTGTTATTTAAAAAAATATTTTTAAAGTTGATTAAAATATGGATGACAATTTCCACTCACCCTTCTGAAGAAATACATCCAGCTGATCGATACATAATGCCTTCAGCTCTTTTTCACTTTTATCTTTCTTTACCAAAGCAAGAACATATTTAGCCAAAGCTGATGGGTCAGCATCACAGCTACAAATAAAAAGAAATTTTTAATATAAGTATATGAATGAAAATATCTGCAGACATAAAAGAAACTCTATTACAAATACCATTCTGTGTGCTTATCCTTTAATTATGTATAATGCTTTAATTCTGCCAAGAATGACCACAAGGTAAAGCCCTGCCTATTCACACAGTAACAAAAATAAGTCAAATATCTGTGATGTTATCACTGGAAACTGTGATATAAGAACTTATTTCACATACTAGGGGTCCCAACATATTAATAACTTCAAGAGTCTTGCCTGAGGCTCAGAGACTGTAATTTGTCCATAGAATGCACTGGAGATAGAATCTAAAGCTACATCCTCCTGATTTCAAGTCCAGAACTCTATCCAATATGGCATGTTGCCTCAGAAAAAGATCCAATATAAACTTTAGGCAAAGTTTGTGAGTTTTTAAAGTATATATCAGGGAACCTATTAAAAAGCTTCAATTCCTATTTTTTAATTTCTTGCAAGCACAGGATAATAATCGATGATGGAGCTATTTACAGAAAGTTAAGATATAGTAAGATGCCACTGCAGTCTTCCTACATGAATGGTCTCTGGTCACAGCCGAACCTGAAGTATGAAATTACCATTTTCTTTTGGCATTATCAGTGCTGGAAATTTTGGACCATTGATCCACAGGAAACACTAGACATTCAGAACATAAACTTCAAGCCTACTATTTGCCTTCTACCAATTCTACAAACAATATAGGAAAGGGAGAGTACCTAAAGACACCAAATTACTACAACTAAATTGTCTCATTGTAAGAATTTCCCCTTATCTCTCTCTTCTCCCTTGTTCATTCTATTTCCAAAAAAACAACAGCAAGCTCCCAATTATAAATGCTGGCCAAATACAACTCCAACTATAGAGCTTCTATCCATTTTCTTCCTTATCCAGTAACAACAAGTCATCATTTTTTCCTTTATTGGCAAATAAGTGATAGATAATAGTAACAGTTAATACTTACACATTATAGTTTATAAAGTGCTTTACTTACAATTAACTCATCTAAATGGTACTACTGAGGTGCCCTAGTATTTATGTCATATCCAAATTAAGTAAATATAAATACTTTAAGTTTTCAAAAAGCACTATGCTAAACTCCAGAGAACTATTCTAAATAAGTTGCATCAAGCAGTTTATGGTGTAGCAGCTTGCTAGAACACATATACTACCTTAATTAATATATACTAAATCCAAAGGAGAAATATATAATGTCCAACAGTGAAAGTTTCATGAAGGATGTAAGTATCTGAATGGTGCTTTAAAAGATATGTAGGAATTGAATCAATCATAATTTCAGAGGACCAAAAATGAAGAATGCTATCCATCTCTGACAGGAAATACACTAATATGCAAAATAAAACCTATTTTTAGACATGGCTGGAAAGTTATTTTTCTTAACTGTGCACTGGCTCCTAGAGTTTTTTCTTTTTTTCTTTTCCTCTTTTTTTTGGGGGGTGGGCTGGGGGGGAAGGAAAGAGATCCAAGAAAGCAAATGAATAAAAAATGAATAAAAAGTAGCCCAGTTTGGCTGGATCAAAGATTTTGTGGAAGGGAGTAATATAAGATTAGAAAGGTAGGTGTCAGATTATGGAGAGTCCTGAATGACAAGATAAGAAATTTGTATTTTACAAGATAGACAATATGTCACTGTGGGTTTCTGATCAAAGAAAGGGGTGAGCTATAAAGAAAGCTATTTGGAGAGCAGGGTGAAGACTAGATTGGACAGGATACAGAGCAGAAGTGAAAAGATTTGTTAGAAAGATATTGCAATACTTCAATGCAGCAAAAAGGATTTGATCTAGTGTGGTAGCAGTGGAAAGAAGAGGCACCAGTGAGAAATATTAAAAGGACCTGCAAAGTGATGGGATGAGAGATGTAAAGGAAACTATCACCATAACTTTCCAGAATGACTGCTCTGCCTCTTTAAGTTTCCATGGTTTCATTTATTTCATTATTTACTCAGGGGTAAAGTAGCTTTTTAAGGTGTAAGTGTCTTCCTATGAAAATCAGAACCACACTATGTAAGTATTACATCCTATAAGAATAGCTTTAAGCATTCTTTAATTTTTCCTTTATCTGCTAGCAACAATTGTTTCTGAAACAGAGATAAAAGCCAGGCGATACCAAACATTTTATTACCTCTCACCTTCACTGATTTATAATGAAATGACTTTTTACTGTTTTGCTAAAATATTCCAAGCTCTCCTCTTCTCACTTGCAGCAGTAGCTAAGTCTCAGACAATCTTTCCTTGATTTTGTCCTCCTTTTTGGCTGCTAATTTTCATTTATAATTTCCTGAAATGGTGTCTAGATTTGTTTTGATATTTCTTGTCTTATTAAGTCACTTGGCTTAATTCAGGTCTTGAATAAGGTCTGTCTTTCATCATCTGTTCTAAGGTGTCAGTTTTCTCTGCTAGTCTTTTTTCTCTCCCCCCTCCACGGCCCCACTAGCTTTTCTATTCTGTATCTCGTTTCATTTCTTCCAGATCCTCTTGAAGTCCTCAGGGCCAAGACAATTTTTTCAAGGGATTACCTACTGGTCTTGTAGGTTCATTATCCTCTTCCAGGTTTACTTCTTAGACTTCTCTCATATCAAGGCATTTTCTCATGCATTTAGTTTTCCTTGTAGGAATGTTGAGGGTTGAGGGATAGGGGCTAAGTTGAAGAGATGAACCTGAACCAAGCTCCAAAACTGAATAGTATGGGCAAGTTGCAAATACCTGATCCTAAGGACACTGGGTCAAATTAGGTCCTTCTTTCAAGGGATGATAGGGCCACCACCCCAAGTGCTGAGCTCTCCCTGAGAGCTCCCTCTTGTTATAGGGCTCTAATACTTCTATCTGCTGTAGGCTGTGCCTACAATTCTTTTTCCTTACCTCTGGGCTCAGAAGCTACTCTCATCCTGGGTTCCTATTGGCACAGGCTTTGGAACAGATCAGACTAGATTTTACCTCTGGCCTTTTGCTGGGTTTCAACCACTAATGCTACCCTGGAACATCTCAAGGCTGCTCTCTCTCCACGAGGCTAATGCTGGGTTTGGAAGCTGTTGGGACTGGGCCAGAGGCCCTAGACTCTGTTTGGCCTGGGTCTAAAGTGCTGTGCTAGCCCTGCATAAGAACAGCCTTCTCTCTCAAGCTGTCCTTAACCAGCCAGCTACTCATTTAGATAAGGCTAGGGCTGACAGGGATAGAGGGCTAGACTCAAGCAGAATACTGTAAAGATGTTCTCACACAGAAGGGCCTCAGGGAAGCCTCAGTCTGGCCTGGAAATGGGCACCATGAAGTTCAGTCAGATAACTTGAAAACTACCTAGCTAGGATCTCTGCAGGACCCTAGGGATCCCTCTATGGAGTCCTGCACTGGGTGAGGAGTCCTGCACTGGGTGAGGAATCCAAAGGTGATTCTCTCAATAGAGTGATATACCTCTAAGTTCTAGTAGTTACAATCTTTCCACCAAGTTTACTTAAGGAAACAGTTTGTAAGTATGTTGTTTTGGTGATACTATCCTCCAAAGACACATGGTCAATTTATATCTCCTTAGATTTTCAAATAGACATAAGCATGGGGAAGAATTTAATATCTATTTTCAACCTGCTTTGGTAGATACATTAGTTATATCATCACTCCATACTCTTAATAATCTACAAAGTAATCATTCCTTCCAAGTGTATAATCTCAATGTGTAAAATTATAGCAAATATAGGTCACTACTGTATCATAGGGAAAAAGCAGAGTTCAAATGGGAAAAGAATTTCTATGGATCAGGGGTTCTTAAATTTTTTGTCACAGAATCCTTTGAAAGTCTGATGAAATCTTTGGATTCCTTCTTAGAATGATTTAAATGTATAAAATAAAATGCACAGATTCATAAAGGAAACCAATTATATTTCGATACAATTATCAAAAGACTATTTTTAGTTCACAGAACCCAGGTTAAGAATCCCTGCTACAAGTTATAAGGTCTTCCAGACTTACATGCAGATGACATTATAATTTTGTTTCAAGTTTTAGTATTCTGTAGAGCCTCAAGTGAAATATGTAGTCACTCAAGAGTTTGGCTCTCTGTTCTTTCAAATATATTATGCTTGACCTCTAGTTCTTTCAACTATTCTATTTATATCTCTTCTTTTGAAGATTAAGACAAACTTTTCTTCAATCTCAGACATTCTTAGTTCAGGCTTAGAATATATATATGCTCCATTCCCACTTACCTAATCCTTCACTGATAGATGTTTTGAACCTTTGGAGCTTCAAGCAAATACTTAACTTTATTTCTAGTTCGAAATGAAATGTGACTATAATCTGCTTCAAAAGTTCCTTACAAATTGAAAATTTGCATATTATAACAAGCACATGCTGGTTAAGGAATTCATTAACCAAGACACCCACTACAAAAACTGACTTTCTCTCAATTCTAGAATACCTCCCAAATCTCCAAAATACAGATCAAACTCTATTATAACAAATAATAATTTTCCTATACTTACTGTTTCCAGAAGTTCTACCTCAAATGGTATGTCTGGAAGGCATTCATTAAATAGAATATCATGTGTCTCCCATTGTGAACTGAGCACTTTTGGAGCCAATGTAGAAATACAGCATTTACTCTCCCTTCTGTCTTCTCACCCCTCAACAGAAATGTTATGAGTTTCAACTGTTACCTTTTCTTACTGATTAAAAACCTGATCCAGCATAAAACTGAAGGAAATATTTCAAAACTAGTTTTCTTATGCTTGTATACTTTTTCCCTTTTCTTATACAGGAGTACATGGCCAACTCAAGCCACTGGCATTGTATTGCTTTCTTTAAAAAAAAAAAGTGAATAAAACTGTCTCCAGCAATTTTTCTTCCACTAGAACAAAAATGGCAACACCTATTGGGAGGGTTGGGAAATGGAAACTGGAAAGATATAAAACAATCAAGGTAACTCATGGCACATTAAAAAGAAAATCTTATTTAATAGCAAAAAATAAAATACAATATCATGGCTTTTCCTACTACATTGTCAATTTCTTATCAGGAATAAAAAGGTGATGATCACAGTAATCATGAAATGAGAAACTATAAGGAGACTACAGCTGTATTTTTTTATGTTTTTATGTTAAAAATTGGGAGTATGAATGGAGGGTTAAATTTGATAAAAAAATTTTCCCAGTAAGTTCACAATTATGTGAGACTCAAAATGAAACATTTCTCTTACTACCTAAATTAGTCTGGAGATTAATTAAAATACCAAGGGGATACTTCATACACCTAGATAAAATAAAAAAATTTATTTGGAAGAAAACATTTACAATGATGATTTTTTAAAAGCAGGAATGAAGAACTGCACACATTCAAACCTCAAATTGTATTATAAATTAATAACCATTAAAAAATTATCTGGTATTATTAAAACAAAAATTCCCTGAGAAACAGATCTCTATTTGATAAAAATTGCTTGAAAAGACTGGAAAGCATTCTGGTAAAAATTAAGATTTAGGCCAACAAGTTGCACCATATTCCACAAACTCAAAGTTGATACATTACCTAAATATTAAAGCACATACCATAAACAAATTAAAAGAGAACAAGAAGAGCTGTCTTTCATAGTTATGGCTAAGAAGTGAATTCTTAACCAAAAAAGAATTGAGGCCATTTCAAAAGATAAAATAGGTAATTTTAAGTGTAGGTAATGAAAAATAAAATATAAAAAAGAAAAATTTTATAGAATTCAGAAATAAAAAGACAAATATTGAAAAGAATCCAAGAAAGAGTATAACTATAGTTATTTTAAAATGAAAATTATTTTATTTTTGGCCCAGACTCTTAATTTCATTAAATTTTCAATATATAGACACTCCCTCTATTAATGCAGATCAGCATCCACTCAAACTGTGACTCTTTAAAAAAATGCTTGAGGGCACGAAAGAATTAAATGATGGTGGCCCTTGGCAAACCAGATAGTCTGCATCAGAAGTAGGATTTGAGATGAACATCCAGAACTTCAAAGCCAAACCTCTAATCTTTGTGCAATACTGCCTCAGAATTTTTATTTAATTTTAAAGTTTTAAATTTATGCTTTTTCAAAAAACTAAATTTAAGGTAGAATTAACAATAAACTAAAATAAATTTTTTTTAAGTACTTTCTCCTAATAAAAAGGTCTTTCCCCCACATCTGAGGTTTTGGAATCTGGGCTTTTATGTTAAGGAGTTTAATTTTAGTATCATTGCCTAGCTTAAAAAAAAAAAAAAAAAAAAAAGAGGTCAGTGAACACTGAAAAAAACTTGGAAAATATAAATAAATACAATCAGGAAGTTAAGAGCTCAGAGTACGATGTTCACTCAGACAGATCAAGTAGTAACACATAGCTAACACTTTTATAGTTGTTTTAAGGTCTGCAAAGAACTTTTACATTTATTCCACTATTTGATCCTCACTATAACCTTATCAAGGCAGGTAGGTGGCACTGTGGATACAGTGCCGGGCACGTGGTCAGAAAGACTCATCTTTCTGAGTTCATATCAGGTCTCAGACACTAGCTCTGTGACTCTGAGCACATCATCTAACCTTATTTGCCTCGGTTTCCTCATCTGTAAAATGAAAGGGAGAAGGAAATAGCAACCACTTGAGTATCTTTGCCAAGAAAATCCTACATGGAGTCAAGCAGAGGGAGATACAGCTGAAACAATTTAAAAACAATGTCACCTTGTCAGGTAGGTACTTGTCCCCATTTTACAAATGAAGAAACTGAGATCTGGAGCAGAGCATGAGTATCTGGGATAGGATGTGAAGACAGGTCTTCCTTCTCACTGCCAAGGTCAACACCTCTACATGATTCCAACACCACTAGCCAGTTAGCAAATTTTCAGACTTAAATGATTCCTTCCCCACTGCCTTCAAACATGCTCCAATCTCCTCCATCCATAAAAGGCACTCACTTAAACCTGTAAGTCCTTCAAGCTACTATCTTGTACATCTACTCCCTTTATCCAAACTCCTGGAAACAGTTATCTACACTTCTTGCCTCCACTTTTCCTCTTACTCACTCCTCAACCCTCATCAAACAGGCTACCAACCTCATCACTAAACTGTAACTGCTTTCTCCAATGCAGTCTCCAATGACAGCTTAATTATCAAATCTGATGTTTTTTGTGGATTTTTTCCTCATTCCTCATCCTTCTAACCTTGCTGTATTTTCTGGGATTGACACTCTCTCCTCTGGTGTACCCTCACGTTTCTTGGGTTTTCCTGATACTACCCTCTCCTGGTTTTCTTTAGGTACCTGACTATTCTCCTTAGTACCTAATTATAAATGATCCCCAAAGGTTCTACCATGGGCCCTATTCTCTCTGTGTATGCTCTTCCTTGGTCATCTTACCAGCTTCCATGGGTTATCATCTCTAAAAGTAGATGATTCCCAGACTGACACATCCATTCCCAGTCTCTCCCATTTCAGCTTCTCATCATCAACTGCCTACTGGGCATTTCAATCTGGATGTCCAATAGACATCTCAAATTAAAAAAAGAAACAATGAGAATAAACCCCTTGAGGAGATAGTAGGTACTAGGAAGCATTTTTTTAAGGATGAGGGAGACGTGGGCATTTGATAGGCAACAGGGAAGGAACCAGTAAATATGGAGAGGCTGAAAATTAATGTGGAAGTAACCTGAAGAACATAAGAACAGACTAAAAGCCCCAGAAGGGATAAAGGACACCTCTTCATCAAAAATTTGACAAAATACACTGAGAATGGAGAATGATGCCAAGGGACTGAGAAGAAAGAGCTCAAAGTGAAGAGAGTTAAAGACAAACCTGGTCACTTTTAGCCAGTTCTAACTGCTACTTAATAGATTTTCCTCACATCAAGCTCAAACTAAGGATATTACAGATGATCACAAAAGATAATTTCAATTACAGGAAACTGAAAAAGGATGCATGAACAAAATTACTATATTTTAGATTAGGGAGCTGATGATTGGGGGGAAAAGACCTTTGCATCAAATACATCACATAAGGGTCAAAGATATACATGAAACAAGTCAAGAAAAAACAATTTTCCAATGGATAAATGGTCAAAGGATATACAAAAACAACTCTCAAAAGAAATGCAAAATACAAAAAATGGATCTAAATGACTAATTAATAACAGCAAGAAAAAGCAAATCAATTCTAAAGTTTTGCCTTACAATTTAGAAAATCGGTTAAGACAAAAATAGAAATAGTAAATGTTGGGGGCTACATAAAGTTACCATGATGGAAACTGTGAACAGGTTCAACCATTCTGGAAAGCATTCTGCAGATATGCTAAAAAAAAATAAAAGTGTCTAAAATGTTTGTGTATGTTGTTTATATATAAAAATCCTCTAATCCATGGATTCCATGATGACACACCTCCAAGGATGTCCAAGTCATAAAATAAGTCCTATCTGTACCAAAATATTCATTCACAGCATCAAAGAACTTTTTGTGGTAGCAAATATTAGAAATAAAATTTGCTGGGTGAATGGCTAAAAATCTGGGGTATATGGATATAATGGTATCATCTTACACTGTAAGGAATAATGAATATGAAGAATTGAGAAAAGCATAAGACTTACTTGAAATGAAACAGAGAAAGCAGAACCAGGAAAAAAATTAATAGTGATAATGTAAAAGAGTAACAACAAATGTGAATGTTGCATAATTAAAATGCTCAAGCTTGGCCCAGGAGAAAAGATGAGAAAATTTACCTCTCTCCTTTCTTGCTAATATAGGGAACCACAAACGGACAGCATTTGCATATACTGGTGAAATATCTGTTGGTTAGTTTTTCCAAAATTTTGATTTCCTCCTTTTTAAAAAGGCTGGGTTCACTTGAGGGAGGGGAGCATACATTGAGTGGAGGTAATATAAAAAAAAAATCAATTTTTTTTAATGAAAACAAAATCTGCCTATATGCCATTTCCACCCACTACTACTGGCTCTGCCTTCTTGAACCAAGCAAAGTAAGTTAAATCTCTCTTGAACATGACAGCCCCTCAAATAAAAAAAGAAAGCTAACATCTCCTTCCCATTCCCCAGTTTTCTGTTTTCAGTCACACAACAAGCACTGTTGGCATTTTTACTATGTTCAGATAAAATGCTTGAGATACAAAGAAATGAAAAAAAAGAAATCCCTGCCCTAAAGGGCAGGGAGACTCCCTTGGGAATATGAGCAGCTCATATTCTAATGGGAGAAACGTGTGAGTAACTAAGTATATACAAGATATACCAAATAAATGAAGGTGCCCTCAGAGGGGAAGACACTAGAATAAGCTGGGAAAACAGGGAAAACCTCCTGCAGAAGATGACATTCATGGCAAATCTCGAAGTCAGGATAATGATGAATGGGAAGTAAGAAGAGCATGCTAAATGTGGGGCAAAGTAAAAGGCAAAGAGCCTAGATATGAAGCAGCAGCTACAGCTGTACAATCTACAGGAAGTAGACTAGTATACCTGGATCAGAGAATGTATGGAAACAAGTAAAGCCCAAGACTGGAAAGGCAGGAAGGGGCTAGACTGCAAAGAACTTTAAATGCCTAATAAAACTTTTAAGAGTAAGTCCTAGAAGTAATCAGGAAACACTAGAATTTAAGGGGCAAGGGTGTTACCATGCTTCGCCCAACCTGTTTGTAAAGTTGATTTTTGTTTTTACCCAAATGTAGAACAGAAGGTCCTTCACAATCTTAAAACATATAGCACAAATCTGGTACACAATGAAACATTTAATAAATACTTTCTTAATACTAACTTTCTAAATACTTAAATAAATATAAGAAGATGGGCTATTATTGGAGGCGTTCATGAAGATCCAGGATGATTATTCATGAAGAGATATTATGGGGGTACAAATAAATGTTGAGGGAGGCCAGGTGAGTATTCTCCAAACTGTTCTGATCACATACCTTTACCCGTAAAAAATCTTTAAGTATCCCTAATGTTTACATTTAATTATTTATTAATTATGCATACACTTCATGCTGCACTAACAATGAATACATCAAAGCTCAAAAAATAGACATTTAAAATGTGAGATAAACATTATTGATCCTACAGTCAATAAGGAGCCGACTCGGTGAGTGAAATGGTCTGACCTGCCTTTACGAATGTCACTTTGGCAACTATTATAAGATGAACTGGAGTTAGTAAAGTGAAACATGTCAGGGAGGTCAGCCTGATTCCAACCTTTCTAATCTCACTGGACAGCACTCCTTCCATCTCATACTCTGCAAGCTAGCCTTCTATTCTTCACACAGGGTACATTCCATCTCCCATACCTTTGCATTGGCTATCCTTGCCTAGAATGAACTTCCTCCGTACCTTCAACTCAGAGTACCTCTCTTCCCTTGAAATGTAGCTCAGGTACCATCTTCAAATGAAGCTTTTCCTGATCCCTGCAATTTCTGGGGCTGTCCCTACTAAATAAACCACCTGGTATTTAACTACTTTGCATATTTTACATTTATTAACTTTATATTTAAGCCGCATATTTTCACATGTGCTTGTCTCTCCCATTAAAACACAAGATCATTGTGAGCAATAGTTTCTTCCTAAGTGCTTAAGAGGTACTTGTTAATTGACTGTTATTATAATAATCCAGGTGAGAGATAACAAGCACCAAAATTAGGATAATGACTTATGAGTGTCAAATTTGAGAGATGTTGGGGAGGTAAAAATGACCACACTTTGCAAACGAAGGCATGTAAGGGGTTCGAGAGAGGGAAGAGTCAATAAGCCAGCAAGGCTGCAGAGACAAACAGGGATATTCAGGAGGTGGTTCAGTTTAAGGGAAAGATAACTGAATTAAAATATCATCTGTGAGACATGATGTAAGCCATACATGCCTGCTCTTCCTATGTAATCCTCCCAAAATGAAAGCAAGATGGGGCTCTTTCTGGTCACTCGCCACCCTCACCTTATGACTGGCTCAAGGGTTGACCTCCCCACTCCAGAGAGAAAGATTGTTAACTTGTGTAGTGAAAAGGAAATGTGAGGTGGGGAAATAAAGCAGGTGTGCTTTTAATGGAGGCAAACTTTACAACCATCATAAGGAGGCAGGAAGGATGTAATCTATCTTCCCATCTTCTGATTGGTTAACCACACATCCCTTGGGGTCAAGCCATGGCCCCATTTTGTAGACCACAGGGTTAGATTACCTCTCAGGTCCTTTCTAACTAAGTTTAATATTTAAAGAAAAATACCCCAAGAAATGCACAGTAAGATGCTTTGAGGTAGTAGTTGGAAAAGGGTTATAGAGAGATGAGGAAGTAAAGGTGGCAGTTAGTATAACTGGCCTTGTACGAAGGTGAGCAGCAACATGAAGAAAAAAATTAACGTTAAGTTCCTCCACTATTATTTTATAGTTCTGGAAAAGCTATAAAACAGGCATAAAACAAGAAAAAGAAATTAAAGGCATAGACTACCCTTATTTGCTGGTAGTATAACTGGAAAATCCTAAGGAATCACAAAGGCATTGTCACAATACCTTCAGCAAAGTTGCAGTCTACAAAAGAAACTCTCAAAAATCAACTGCATTTCTATGCAATAATAACAAAACTATACTATAACAGAAAGTTTCATTTCAACTAACTACAAAATGCAAAAATATCTGGGGAATCAATCTATGAAAGCACACAAGACTTGTATGGATTCAATGACAATAAAACTTACTTTAAAAATAGGTAGGTAGAAAAATGAAGAGATGAAGTAAGCTGATGTAAGCTAAAGTAAGCTAAAAAAAAATATTCTTATCTGTGTTTCTTATGATGAAAATTTGAGTATATCTACAGAAAAAAAATGAAGGAGTCAGTGAAGAAACTAGAACGAACAACATAATTTATGCGGTCAGGTTCCAGAAGAGATGGAAGACAAACTTACTCTTGCCAGGCACTGTGTATTTTACAGTATTATCTCATTTGAGCCTTACAATAACCATTTCAGATAGGTGCTATTATTATTCCACATTACAGTTAAGGAAATGGACAGAGGTTAAGTGATTTTCCCAAAATATCACATAGCTCGTAAGTATCTGGGGTAACATTTGAATTCAAGTCTTCCTGACTAGGTCCAGCACTCTATTCACTTATTGTATCACATAAGGAAAAGTATAAACCCTGGAAATAAGGCAGAATTGATGATCTTTGAGAAAAGAGCTATCATCATTCCACAGGTAGATCAACTCCTATGCTAATCACTATATGATAAATTCTGTTATGTTTCCTAAAACAATCACTCTGTGCCAGGCACTATGCTAGGTGCTAAAGATAGAAAGACATAAACAGTCTTTGACTTCAAGGACCTTGTTTTCTATTGAGGGGAAAAAAGTATGTACATATATGCATTTACAAAACATACCCAAAATAAATACAAGGTAATTTGGGGGAGAGGCTGGGAAATCAGGAAATGCCTCATGCAGAAAGTAACACTGGAACTGAGCTTTGAAGTAACTTGGATTCTAGGGGTAAAGTGAAAAAAGAGTGCATTACAGGGAGAGGGGAGAGTTGTGAAAAGGAGGAATATGTGGATGGACCAGAGTACTTGAAGGAGAGTAATGATTAACAAGACTCAAAAGTTGCAACCAGACTATGAAGAGTTTTAAATGCCAGAGGGGTCTATATTTGATCCTAGAAGTAATAGGAAACCAGTGGAGTTTACTGATCCAAGAATAATATGGTCCAACCTGTACTTTAGGAAAATTACTTAAGCAATGGACTGCAAAAAGAGAGAATTGAGGCAAGATCAATTAAGTAATTAATTACTGCAATACTCTAGGTGAAGGATGATTAGGGTCTGAACTAAAGTAGTGGCAGTGTGAGAGGGAAAAAAGTGGTAGATGTTGAAGATGTGGAACTGACATATCCTAAAAAAGGTCACCTAAGGTCAGGTGCTTACACATCATCCCCATTAAATGTCCGTTGAACTGAATCTAGATAAAGGGCAATTTTATGGTGGCAAGAAAGGTGTCATAAGAACAAGAAAGGGAGAAAGATACTGACATTATCTCCATACAATTTCCCAGATTAGAATCTTACAGGCCTAAGCAGGAATCAAGTCAATATTCTCTCAGAATTCACCAGTAAAACCTCTTGAAGAGGGTAATCGCCTACCTCCAGGGCCAGGCCATTCCATTTTTGTATAGCTTTAACTGTTGGAAACTCTTCTTTAGGTAGACCCCACTTCCTGGTTCTGTCGTCTGCAGCCAAACACGTCCACCTCCATATTAACAGCCCTAAAACAACTGAAGATAGCTATCCTTGTTCTCTACTTTTTTCTCCTCCAAACTAAATAAATATTTGAAGTTCCTTGAACTTTTCTTTGCCAAGTCAGGGTCTTCAAAATTATCTTGTACCTGTGCCAGAACTATCCTGTATCCTGTGCTAGCTTCTCAAAGCTCTTCCTAAAATTAACACTGCAAACTGAACATCACAAATGCATGTGCTTCTATGAAAGCAGTCGAGGTTTGTAATCAATTTTTAGCTGTCCTGACACAGTCAATTCAAATTAAGTTTGCATTCCACTAAAAACTCTAGCTTTTTCCTTGGAACACTTGCCTAGATCCATAGCCCTCATCCTGAAGTCAGAAAGTTTTAAGGTTTTGAACTCAAGGATTAAGTCTTCGTATTTATCCATACTAAGTTTCATTAGTCCATCTGGACTGTAGAAACGCTAAAAAGAATGATTTTTAATTAGAATTTGTCATCCCACAAGCATTAAGTAGCACCACAAGTTAAGAGTCAAGAGGCCCAGGTTCTGACAGCTAAGGTAGTTTTGAAACTGGGCAAGTCAACCTCTCTATTTCAATTTCTTCATCTGCAAAACAACCTTCATTGCAGAAACAACCATTTAAGCTATCATCTCTAAAATTCTGAAATTATCACATACAGCATATTTAAAGATACGAAGGTCTAGAGTAAAAAAGTTTTAATTCTGTTAAGAAAATCTCGGTAGAAAGTCTCAATTTAAAACTACTTTTTAAAAAATCTAGGTGGTGAGAAGGAAAGAAAATTTCCCAACAACTTCTCCCCTCATCCCCAAGAAAATGTCTGTTGTTGTTTTTAAGGCCTCTCTATGTGGAATTAAATAATCATTTAAAAAGCAAAACAAATCCAACCTTTTGGGAAAAGGATAAAATGAAATGAGATAAATTCCAGGAATAAAAGAGCAAAAAATGGGAGCTTAAAAAGCATTAAAAAAAAACAAACCCAAATCCAACTTAGCATTTTCAAATAATTTACAACTTAGCTACACAAATACACCCATACACCCACTTCTCAATTACCATATCCAAAAAGAATTATAATCAGACAATAAAAACTTTATTTTATTTTCAAACTAAATCTATATTAATAGTCCAACACACACTTTTAACAGATTCCAACTTCTAAAGCAAGTCTCCCTATCTTTGCAGGTTTTGATTTTTTAAATTCTCTTCTTTCAAAATTAAAACACAAATCTACACAAAATATGATACCTCTATCAACACTTAAGTATACACATACACACACATATATGCACAGAAATATAGTAAAAGGTATCTGGAGACATCTTGGTAAATGGGTAGAAAATCATTCCTACGAAACAAATAATAAACAAAATATCAAGTGAAAAAGGACCAATGAGATGGAAGGATGATGAATTTTGGTAGGGACTGAAGTAAGCAAAAGAAATTATAGGTCAATACTAAAATACATCTCAACTACTACCAAAAACAATGACCGTAGAAGCTTAGTTATATGTAGCTGAGAGTTTATATTACACTTGAAAAATATAACTTCTCTGAGACTTAAAAAAGTATACGTAGTTAATATTTTTTTTCTTCTACTAAGTCAGGAACAGGGGAAAATTTGTCAAGCTGACAGGACACTTGAAAGCATACTTGAAAAGGAAACTATTATTGTCTGTACTTAAAACTGGCATTTCTTTTTTGCATCATTTTTTAACATTCATTACTTGTTTATGTGTCGTTCTCCAGACCCCTCCATTAAATGCCATGTCTTATGTCAAAGGGCGCTTTCTCCCAGTACCCAGAACTATGTAAATATGTGTAATAAGTACTAAATATTAAAGCAACAGAAGTTGTGTGAATAAGCTGAAGGGTATTTACCAGTCAATAACCTAGTTCTCTGATAATGGGAGGGAAAAAGCACTAAAAAATACCTGAACTGTTTAAGACACCTCATTATTCAGTAGGCCAATACTATCAACATTTGCAGAGAACAATCAAGTATCCTGCAACAGTTTTTAACCCTCCCTGAAAGCTATCCAAGGACAGCTAATTCTGTCAAAAACACTTTGTTCAGTGCTGGTCTCTCTCCTTTTCCGATTGTCAAATGAGCATTTCTTAAATTTAAATTTTCTTTCTTACCCAATTACTCCCGCACTCTCAAAGCCCCCACTGCCCCTACTCCTAAAAGTAACAACCACACAGCTTCCCCCCCGTGTCAGAGGAGGTCAGGTGACTCCTTCGCTCCAGGAAGCCCATAGGCTGGCCCTTTGGGAGAGCATCGAGAGGTGAGACTTCAGAAGCAGGGTCTTCTGCAGCAGGTGTACCTTAGAACCACCTACCTGTTACATCTGCCTCCATGGAAAGAGGAGGGGTCAAGGCAAGGCAGACGTGGCCTTTCAGCAGGCCTGATGGCTAGTCCGGGGGGGATGAATGACAACCTGGGCACTCCAGGGGCCCCCCCGCATTGATACAAGGACTGCGAGCAGTCCGGCCCTCAGTGTACAACGGCCGCGGGCAGGAGGTGGGCAGGGAACAGGGAGGAGAAGGGGCGGCTGTGGGTCGCGGGGGAGGGGGCTCCGGGGAGGAGGCTCGCAGGGCTTAGTAAGGAGGCAGTTCGAAACCTCCCAAGTCACATGGGCCGCGGGTGGGAGTGGAGGCGGAAGGTATCTAGGTGCGAGAAGCCCGGAGCTAGCCTGGCCCGGCCGGCCCATCTCTCTCCTCCCCTCTCCTCCCCTCCCCCCAGGCAAAATCCAGGAAGAGATAGCGGGGAAAGGCCAAGGTGGTAGAGGTACACACACGGTCACGCGCGTCTCGGTACTCCCCGCCCCCAAAGGAAAATAACCCCCCGATACTCACATAGGCTCGAGGGTCTTGCTGAGCCAGGATTTGAGCGCTTCGAAGTTTTCGATGATCATTTTAGAAACCATCCACTGAGGCCCGCGGCCCGAGTCTCTCCCTCCCCGCCCGCCCACGCCGGGACCCCGCCGCCGCTGCCCGGCCCCCGCCGCCTCCCCCTCCGCGCGCCGCCGCCGCCCGCGTGGGCCGCGGTGGGCGGCGCCGGTGGCAGGATCCCGCGCGCCCCGCTCAGCGAGAAGGCACGCGGGGCGCCAGCCGAGGCCGCGGGCACCTCGGGGTGCCACCCGCGCTCCCCTCCCCCCTCCCGGCCCCTTCCCTCGCCCAAGCAGCCCCAACCCGGGGCGGAGGCAGCGGCCGCGGCGGTTTCCCTGGGCCCTCCCCCTTCCCGGTTCTGCGCCCGACGCTCCCGGGGTCAGGAAAGGGGACGCGCGCGTAGCCCGGGCAGCCCTCCCCCGCCGCGGGGGCTCCCTGGGTGGGGGTACTGACAAAACGGAGAGAGCAGAAGAGAGGAGGACGAGGGAACGCGCGAGGAGTCAATGGAAAACGATTCCGGGGGGCTCCCCGGCTCACAGCACCCCCAAGAAGATGGCTGCCGGCAAGCCTCGCGAGAGGTGATGAGATCTCGCGGTGACTGCCGGGGCACCCGCGGGGAGGAGCTAACGCGTGGGGCGGTGCCGAGGGAGGGGACGTGGGCCGCTTGACGGGGCGGCCTCCGAGGCCCGGGGGAGGCTTGTTGGCGAGCTCCGGGGAGCTCTTAGCCGTTCTCCGGGAGATGGGTGACGCGGGTGGCGCCGGGGACGACGACCAGCCGCCCCCACAGGCCCCTGCCCGGGTCTCTGGAAGTGACGACGGGGTTGGGCCCGGCCCCTTCCGACCTCCAACCTTCCGCACTTCGGGGCTTTTGAGCCGGGGCAGCCGAGCCGAGGCCGGCCCCCAGGGAAGCCGGGAGGCCTGTAGGGGACGTGGGGCGCCTCTCTGGGCTAAAGCCTCGGGGAAGAAAGATGTTTGTTTAGCTCTGCCCTCCCTGCTGCTGCAGGGCCTCTTGGTGAAAGGGATTATTTTAACTAGAAAAGGAAACCGCCCCGTACCCTGGTTACTTTACCTGTAACGTGATACCTGCCCTTGTTTTGTAATACGTCGGGTCATCCCCCGCAAGTGGACTTTTCGTGACCGTAAGCGTCCGAGCAATGTCCTATGGACTGAATTGTTTCTCTTAAATTCGGTACTTTGAAAGCCTGGGCGAAATTGTTGGAAATGACTGAGAAAAAGGCCCGATTGAACAGTGCACTGACTAACGAAGCTCTTTAATTTGCAAATGCCATATACAGGCCAATCTCTGTAATCAGTTGCCTATTTTCTGGAGATACCTTCTGACCTATCTCCAAAAAAGAAGCCCGGTCGTCCACATTTTTGGAATGCTCCCTCCAATACCCTACAGGTCAAGATTTACCTTTCCACTGCTTAGTAACTAGTCAGGTATTTGTAGATCTACAAAAGATAGGAAAAACCTAAATTAACAAAACAAGAAATAATCTCAGACAAAGAAATTGAGAGAACTGTGAGTGAACTGTCAAAGGAGAGGCGATTCCCCCCATGCTAGATAGAAATTAATTCAAGCATGTTAATAGCAGTTAATACTTACTCTACCAAAAAAATTATAAAAAAATAGAAACAGACGGCATTCTGTCAGATTCCTTTAAAGGGACAATTATGATCCTGATAGCCAAACCAGGAAGAGACAACAGAGAAAACTTAAGACCGATTAGTTTTAAAGAGTTAATGAAATTAGCAGTTAGCACAAAGGCTGGCGCATAGTAGGCACTTAATAAATGTTCACTGACAGACAAGTATTGATGTTTTGCAAGACTACATATAGCAATGCATCTAGAAAATTATTTTCTATGATCAAGTTGGATTCATATCAAAATATGGTTTGCGCAGTTAATCATATTACAAAACCACATGACTTTCAAGAAATGAAAGAAAGCTTTTACAAAATACAGTACCCATGTTTAAAACTTTTAAGAAGCAAAGGTTCTTTAATATGACAAAAAGTATGCATCTAATATCCATAGCTAGTATTATTTACAATGGAGAAATTCCAAAAGCTTCCCCAATGAGAGAAAGACAAGGGTTCCCTTGATCTTCACTATTATTTTAAGTAGTTCTAGAAAAGCTGCTAGAACAATCAGATGAGAAGAAAAATGTATAAATGGAAACAATACCTTCAGTAAAGGAATGGGATACAAAGTAAATCCACAAACTATCACCATTTATATATATAGCAAAAACAAAAGGAAGAAATCATAAAAGTCCCACTGAAAATAACTGCAAAATATGTCAGGTAATCGATCAAAGCAAAGTCAAGACAAATAATGTAAAAGTGTTCTTTTTAAAAGTAAAAAATGAGAAATAATTGAAGCAATAGTTGTTCCTTATTGGTTGGGCTATTTCAATATAATAAAAATTACAAGAATACCAAAATCAACGTACAATTTTAGTTACAAACTACCAAGGGGCTACTTTGGAGAAACAAAAGGAATGGAATCTAAGGCAAATAGTGAGGGAGGAGGGGGAGGAGAGGAGAAATTGAAGATGCTACAGCACTCATCTGAACCTCAGATCATATTTTAAAGCAGTATAACCAAAATTATTTGGTAATGGTTAAAAACAAGAAAAGCAAATCAAATGAACAGATTAGGTAAGAAAGAATCAAATAATTGAATCCAATAATCCAGTGTTCAATAAATTCAATAATATAAATGATTATAAGCTTCTTGAGGGCAAGAATTGTTTCTTATTTCTGTTTCTCAAAATTGGGAATTTTGAATTCCCAGTGCTTAGCACAGTGCCTGACACGTAGTGGGCCCTTAATAAATCTTTATTGATTGATTGATTTGGGGAAGAGCTACACAATTAAAAAGAACTGGAAAGCAAGTTAGTAGATTTAGACCAACATTTTATGCTACATCAATAGTCAAATATTAAGAACCTACTACGGCATGCCAGACACTGTGATAAATGCTGGAGATTAAAAAAAAAAAAGCTTACGATTTAATGGGGGAAAGACAATTCGAAAAAGAAAGTTGAAAGAGGAGGATAGGGAAAAGTACCCAGTGGGGGACATAGAAAAGCTAAATGAGTCCAAAATGAGTGCAGCCAAAGAAGTCCAGAAAGAGTGCAACTAGGTGGGAAATGAGGAATACCATAAAAAGTTCATAATGGACACAATACCTAATAATTAAAAGTCACACCACTAAAAGAAAATTTGTTTTTCTTTAAAAAAGGATGATTTCACAGTAATGGCTATGAAGGAAGAATTTGGGGGAAAGCTGTTTTTTTTATCAAAACAAGCTTTAGCAGTGATGACCAAGGATAAAATAAGTAATTTTAATTACATGAAATTTGAAAGCTTTTGAACAAACAAAACCAAATCAGCTAAGAAAAGAAGCTTTCAAGTGAGAAAAAAAATCTTTGCATAGAATATCTGAGAGTTTAATATCATAGACACATAGACTACTAATATAAATATGTAACCAAGAGCCATTCACGAATGGATAAAGGATCAAAGGAGACACACAGTTCTCAAAAGAAACACTACAGAATCTTAACCATATGAAAAACTAGTGATAAAAATTCTGAGACTTTATCTCTCACACCAGTGAATTCACAAAGATGACCAAAGATGGAAATATTCACAGTTGAAATTAATTTGGCACAGAGCCTAGACCACCTAAAATGGCATCAGACATCTAGAAGACACTGGGGACCTGTTTCAAGGAGACTGTAGGACTACAGCATGCATGGACATTGTACATTGGCCTACCATTTGATTGCAAGCAGCTTTTCCTCCACCATTGGCTATGAAACTAGAAAGTTCAGTGTCTTTAAAACAGTCTGCTTCAGAAACTCAGGTGTGTGGTTTTTTGTTTTTTTTTTACAGCTTTCCTGTGTGAGGGTAAAGCCAATGAGACCATGTAATAACGGAGAAGGCATTAGGATCTTTTTTCTCTTTATCCTTAGATCAAGGCTGTAAGAAATGAGACTGGAATTTTCATTTTTTTTATGCTCTAGGTTCAGGGAGTAGAGTCTCTAATCTAGAATGGGAGCTTGAGCCCCAGGGGATCTGGAAGTCCAGGAATGCAGGCCAGATGTTGCAATCTAATAACAAAGCCCTGAGAAGCATGAGTCCAAAGACACTAGCCCCTATGGACTTTGACTTGAACTTTGCTGAACTAATGCTGTATAGGAACTGAGCTAAACTGTGAGCCTAATTTCTAAAAGACCTAGGGAGTAGATAGATATAGAAGAGATTATGATCCTGAGGTGCTGAGGGTGGGGGAAGGGAGAATGTTTATACTTTTTTTTTATATCTTAGAAATAAACATATCCCTTTGTGAAAGCTAATCCAGTGTTAAGTGGTTGAATGGAACTACAGTTCTAGTTACTGGAAAAAATGGGGGTAAAAATATTTAGAGGGGGTTAAAGCCTATGGCAGAAAAAAGAAATTTCCAACTCCCACAGGGTACAAGATAATCCTGTAGCAATAAAATGTAATAAGGCCCAGCATGAGAATGAGGCCAGAGCAAACCATAGCATATAAAGAACTGTAGAAAGACAGACTTACTAGTAGGCACTATTGGTAAAACTATAAATTGGTCTAACCATTCTGGAAAGCAATTTGGAATTATTCAAAGAAAGTAACTAAAATGTCTATGCCCTTTCACCAAGAAATGTGGCTAAGCATAAGAGCCAAGAAGGCCAAAGGCAAAAAGAAAACATCCCAATTGTGCCAATCTGTCCATGACAGTACTTTTGAGAAATTGAAACAAAAGAGATTCCAGTCAATTGGAGAATGGCTAAACAAGTTGTAGTACATAAATATAATGGAATATTTCTGTGCTATAAGGAAAGATGAAGAATCCAGAGAATTATGCAAAGCCTTACAGATGTAAAGTGAAACAGAAATAAGAAAGCAATATATACAATTACTGTAACAACAATGTAAGTTAAAAGTACAGAGATATGAAACAATGTTGTACAATTGTAATTTTTTTTATCTTGATCAAAGAGTTGTATTTCTCTCCCTTCTTCATAGAGAGTAGGGTGTTATGGGTGAGGCAACTAAATGACATGGTAAACAGAATTCTGGACATGGAGTTAGGAAGCCATGAATTCATAATCCTGCCTTAGATAATACTTCACTCTGACCATGATCAGGTTCCTGGAATTCTATTAGCCTGTTTCCTCTTAAAATGAGGGAGGTTGAATTTGATGACTTTTAAGGGCCTTCTCTAAATCTATAATCCTATAATCATTGGCTGTATTTTCAGATTCCATGAATATATTGGATAATTTTGCTTAACTGCTTTTTATTTCTTTTTTTTCTTTGTTTCAACAATAGTTCAATGAAGGGATAACAAACCTCTTCCAGTACCTTCTTTTATAGAAGGCAGAAACTGGATTCTTAGCTCCTTCCACTACTGTGGCTCTGACTGATCTTAACTCCACAGAAAAGGGTGCCTCTATGCCAGGTACCCCTGGTATTCTTACGGCACCCCCCCCCCATTTCTTATCTCTTCATATGTATTGTTTTCCCCATTTGACTGTAAGCTTGATGGCACGGGACTGTCTTTATTGATTGTATCCTCAATGCTTAGTACAGTGCCTGGCCCACGGCAGATGCTTAATAAATGTTTATTGAATTGGATTGAATAGGGTAGGTGGGAGGGATATATTTTGAAATGAAATAAAATAAAAAGCAAAAGGTACACAGTCAGTAAACATTTATTAAGTGCCTACTGTGGGTCACACACTGCACTAAGTGCTAGGGATACAAAGAAAGACAAAAGATAGTTTCTATCTTCAAGTTATTTATAATTTAAAGACAGTGCAACACTGCAAAAAATTATGTACAATCAAGCTATATTATAGGTTAAATGGGAAGTTATTCAAAAAAAGAAAGCACTGTAATTAATTAAGATTGGAAAAGGCTAACTGTAGAAGAAAGTAGAATTTTAGCTGGGATTTTAAGGAAGCCATTTAGATAGAAATTTATTAAAAGACTAATATTTTAATCAAATTCACTGTCACTTGTATTCCTAGAAATCAGAATCTATTGGTCATTATACTGTAAATGAAAACGCATATTTGAATACCCAGTGTACGTCTCACCCAATTGATCTTTCTATAAACTCTAAACTTTGTAGCAACTTTGTAGCAAACTTCAACTTGAACTACTAGAATTAATTCACTTATAACAGCTATGGTATACCTATACTCAGAACTACTTGTCAGATCTCCCAGCTGGCACATCTGCACCAGATGGAAAGTTAGTCTTGGATGGTTTCATGATTTACCTCTCCTATCTGAACATCCTTCATAGTGAACTTCAATGAACAGTATTCTTCCTCTGCCATGACAACCTGGAAACAGGTCATAGGGAGCTGGTTAAGACTTTAAAGCTTTAGTGGCCATGACTACAATATGACCTCTGCCAGTATGTTCAGTCTTGTGTCATATGTGCCAGTAAACCTCTGGAGGAGCCAAGAGGTTTATTGTAAGCCACTCTAGTACCCCACTGCAGTATTTTGTTATAAAATTTTGTTCGCTTATCTATATGGCATTTACCCTCAGTTTCTCATATATCTAATACAACAAAGTTACTCAGTCAATTACTTTGTGGAGGAACAAGAGGTTGATCAAGCTGACTTGCAATGCAATCAAAGTGGCAGACAAAGAGAAAGCTTGTTTTCCTTAGACACAGAGGACCAGACCTAGGCATATGCTTCCAGGTGACCCTCTCAGAAACTGGCACAGATCAATAGGTTCCTTTCCCATCCTTCAAGTGATAAATCCCTTGGTCTACTGACTAAAGTTACCCCTCTCACAATGTATTCACACTCTGTTAGATATGTCATTGCTATGACAGGCTCACTTTGACCTGAAGCTATTCCGCTCCCCCTCCCCCCAGTGCCTTGATTATGTAGCCAAAGTTGTCCTTAATATGGTTCTATGAAATTGACACATATTTGTGGGAGGGTATACATATATATATATACCCACACATATACCTACCTAATGTTTCCTTTTTACCTGACCAAACATAGAAGTAATCCAAAGCAATGAAATTTAATTAAAAATTCCCATACACAAAAGTACACATGGCCCCAAATCTTCAAGCCAACAATAGGATAAGAAACCCTTGTGGCCAAAGCAGCTGTCATTTTTAGGGTTTCAACTCAGCTGGAACATGTCTTTTCCTCAGAAATTTTCATTTGCTTCTTCCCAAAGAACTTCTGACATCATTTACTAGGCTCCTTTCTCCACAAAACTAATGCTTTCACTTACTGCCATGGCACTGAATTTTCTGTTAAGCTACTTATCCACTGGGATTCTATTGACATTTATTACTCTCCCTCACAAAGAGTGCTTCAATTCTTTAATGGATCAACCTATGAACTCAGGGCTATTTCAGCTCTTTTATGAGGCAGATCCAGAGCCACGCCCAGTCAGCATGGCAAGGAGTACTTCAAGTTAGGTCTATCTTTTCCAGTCTTCTACTTCCCCTCCATCAAGAAGTCCCCCAAGTTTTCTTCATATTTAAGTTGTAGCTAAGTTCTTTTCAATTCCCACCATGTTCCTTGTGGAATAGAAGAGTCAGAGAACCTGGCTCTGCTATTTACTACTTGTATAGCCCAGGAAAGGTCAGTAATTTCCTCATATATAAAATGTGGAGTTGGACAAGATGATCTTTTAGGAAGGATCCCTTCCAGTTCTAAAGCTATTATCCTGTGATTCTCTGGCCACTAGTGATAGAATCATGTGGATTGTCCTAGAGCTTCACTTAGCAACTGCAGAATAGTAGAGTGATCTGGTGACCTTTGTTCTGCAAAACTGTCAATTTAATAACTGACTTTCCTGTACTCTTCTCCCAGTTTAAAAAAAATGACAGTTTCAAAAAAAAAAATCTCGTCAGTATATTGGTAGAGTATATAGAACACATCATAAACATCATCACTTGCTTCCTCTCCTTTCTTCTCCAAGAACAGTGACTCTGGACCCAGACCTTCAAAGACAATGCACTTCCACTTATTTCATTCAGCTTTAGGATTACACCCTGTAGCTGAGCTGTCCCAACACCTCTAGACAATTGTAACATACACAGTGTACCTAGACACTCTGACCTGCAGTTTAATCTTAAATTTAAGATTTCCCAGGTCGACTCTTAATGTTTGAAATCCTTAATGATTTAGGCTCTATAGATGACATTCATTCCCTCAGGAATTGCACTGATTATTAGGCAGTAAAGAAGGAGCCTTTGGATTCAGATCTCCCCTGTTTGGACAGAGATCTCTCTCAAACCTGAACAATTTCATTTGACTTCCCAGGTTTTCCAGAGGTTACCAACATGAAGTTTTCTCTTTATCCAAACTCTGGCCTAGATCCTCTTCACATTCACCATATTCTGATTACATCATTCCATCTATAACAGTTGGACTAGCTCTTCTCAGAAATTTGTTAGCCATCTCTATTGGTCCCATCCCCTGATCATCAGTGATCTTGATTCACCTCACTATGGGCAACAGGTAGTTGTGATAATATTGACATTGTAAGGCCTTAGACATTCTCTGGAGTGATTTTGTAAGTGGAAGATTACCCAGTTTTTCAAAATATTTGCCAACTATAAATAATCACACAAAAACATGTTCACAATCACTAGTGGTAAGAGAAATTCAATTTAAAGCAACTCTGAGGTTTCTACCGTGCTCTAGGCAAATTGGCAAAGATGAAAAAAATGAGAAGTCATCTGTAGAAAGGAATGATAGAAAGACTGTTTGCACACTATTTATATTATTGGTGGAATTATGAAGTGGTCACTTGTCTTGAATAATTTAATTATCACTTTTCTTAACTCAAAATCTCCCTGAGAAAGGAATGGGCAAGATTACAGAGATATCCATCCACATATCCCTGTGAGCCTCAATTAGACAAACCTTTATGGACATATAACATAATCTACATGGGCAACAAATATATCCCACTTGTCAAATTAGTGCTTATACTTATTGGGAAAGAACTGTAGCTAGGACAACAGTTTGCTCATATTTTCATACCAATGACCAATGTTAATCACAAGATGACCACTGAGTCTAATAGATTCCTCAGTTACAAGGTACTAATGTCTTCACAAAGGTCTCAGCAGTCAATACGATATACGGACTCTCTTTAACTATTTCTCTGGCAGCCCTCCCCTAAAGAAATGATAGGATGGTTCATCCAGTAAGGAAAATTGGTTCACCTAGAAAACATGTATTTTAATTAAATATTATAGGTTCTATCTGATACAGTAGTAAGGTTGCAAAGAAAACAATAATGAAGTTTTAAAAGACCTTGCCAAACCTAGGTTAAATGAAGTAGACTACATGCACAACTTGCCTTCTACAGTTTAGCTAGACCAATGTGAACAATAAAACTTCTCAAGTTGTGCAATTAAAAATCTTTGTTTCTTTACTCTTTGACTGACTCTACTATTTACTCTTTGACCATTTTAATCTTTTTTGTGTCATAGACCTATTTGGCAATCTAATAAAGTCTATGAACCCTTCCTCAAAATGCTTTAAAGTATATATATGTATATATATATATGATTATAAAGGAAATTAATCATATCGACAGTTATTAAAATATTAAAAAGAATAAGCTTATGGACCCCAGTTTAAGAATCCCTACTTTGTAGGTTGTGCTAGAAAGAGGTAGCAAGCGGAACTGAGGTTTAAGAACTATCACTAATAATTGTATCATGTCAGGACTGACACATCAGTCAACAAAAATTCATTAAGTGCCTGTTACTTAACTAGTGACTGCTCCTAGAGAGAAAGAAGGATTCAGATACAAAGAATGAGATAATCCCTCTCTTCAAGGAGTTACAGTCTAGAAAGAAAGGAAAACTTACTGAAGAAGAAGAGTAATCTAGTAAAGAAAAGGAAAACTAAAGATGGAATGAGGCTCAACATAAAGGCTGTATTACCAGATTATGAGATTCTGATATCTAAGGGGCATATATGAGATAGTGTAGGTATACTAGTCAGAGAATACAAAAATGCTGCCAAAGTTCAGGAAGTAAAATACAGGGAGTGTTATAAAGATGTTGCTTTATCCGAGCTCAAGCTACTTGTCAGAAGCCTAGGTCTTTTTATTATGGGGATTTCATTTCTGCACTTCTAGCCAGCAGTGATACTGTATTTACACATTATATGGTCTTATGTGGATCCATAATTCCCTGTGGACTCAGTCATACCCTCCAAGACAAGTCACAAGCCCATTCTATACAAAGTAAATAGATTCTTTCCATCTGTGCTCTTCCAAATATATCAGTGTAAGATAAAAAGTATTTAGTGTTAAAATTTTGTGAAAGTTACTCTCTTCCACAAAAGTCCTACTCTGGTGTCTCATTGTAACACAGAAGTGTGTAACATGTTAACTATTGATACTTTGTGATACACTTATCCAGTGCCCACTAAGTCAACATACTAGCAGGGGTGGAGAACCTGTGGTCTTGAGGTCACATGTGGCCCTCTAGGCCCTCAAGTGCAGCCCTTTAACTAAATTCAAACTTCATTCAGGGACACAGGTTCCCTACCGCTGTACTAGAGGAACTGAATCACATTGACATTTTCACTATAAAGGAAACCTGAAGACATATACTACGAAATGGAAGGATGGTTCACAGGTTTTTCTTGCATAGATAAGTAAAGAAGTTAGCAGATTTGATTTTTATCATATATTAAGAAATTTCATCTTTTATTAATATTGCTATGCAATGTTTATAATGAGCAAAAGCAAAAAGACTACCATGAACACAACAGCAACTTAAGTACCACCATTTGCAAAGCAGAGAAATACTCTGAAAAACTTGATAAGACCTAAGGTATATATGTGTACTTGGTGAATTCAAAGCAAAAAATATGTGCATAGGATAAGATGGTGAAACATAGGCAGAAAATATGATTCATGATGAAGAAATTAAAGATGCTAAAAACAAATGCTACACAGAAGCCTCTTGCCTATACAATCATAAAATTAAATTCAACAAGTAGCTATTAAATGCCTCCTGTGTATAAGGAACCATGCTAGACATTGGAGGTACAAATTAAAAAAAATTAACCATCCTGTATTCAGAGAGCTTACATTCTATTGATGAAATGCAAATTTTACATAAATAAGTAAATATCAGATAATTTGAGGAAGAAGAGACTAATAACAATGAGGAATCAGGAAAGGTAGGTAGTTGGTAATAGGACAGATATTAAAAATGAATATATAGATTTAGAAATCATCAGTACAAAAATGGTAATTAAATATATGACATCTGATGAGATTAACTAAAGAATAGAGAGAGAGAGAAGAGTGAAGGAACCGAGACAGCACCTTAAGTGGGACCTAAGCACAGGGGCCGGACATGGAAGATAGTAAAGCAAAGGATGAATGAGTAAAGTAAGTAAAAATAAGTAAAAGGAGAATAAAGAGAGAGAAGAAAATATGCAGGTTCAGGGAGCAGTGTGAATATAGTCCACTAAAAAGAGTATAAGAAAGCATTTTATATGTTATCAACTAAATAGCATTATAAACAAAAAAGCTGACTATCATAATTTTGGGGAAATTATTGGTTACCAATGTTGAAGTAATTTCTAGATTAGCTGTGTATAGTCAAATCATCAGTTTGTTAGAACAGTGATAAAAATAGATACCAAGTTGGGGTGGGGGAGGACAAACCTATAGAGTTGAGAAAAAGATATGGCATACAATTATTTAATATATTATATTTTGTATTTCTAACAATAATTTAATCAGTTAGTAAAATATGACTCCAATTAGACCTATAGTGTGACACCAAAAATAAGAAATGAATAAAGGAACAGGAAGCAGCATGAATGATCACCATTAATCAATAAAAAGTCATCATCAGATGATTGTCAAAAGAGAAAAGAAACCACAACCGTCAGCAAACATTTAATCTTTCTGCCAAGTAGAGAGCCAAAGTGAAAGCCAAAAATATAAACTTATATATAAAATATAAAAACATAAAAAATATAAAAGTTAAAATATAAACTTATTTGCAAAACCATACAAAAGAGAATGGTTAAAGACAGTATCATCTCTTAAAAACAAGGAGAAGCATAATAAGGAAAAATAAGCATGTAGAAAACTTGAGTAGAGAGCAAATCATCTCAAGGACATTTAAAGATAATATGGAAAGGATAAAACCAAAGAAAAATTAATACTTCTGTAACAAAATATGACAAGCATGATAGTAGAACCACCAAACCTGTGTTCTGTTATCTCAATCTTTAATATTTTACATAAGGAAAGGAAAATGGCACTGAAGAAAATGAAGGTAGAAAGAAAAACTGAACCAGAATGAGCATCCATAGAGAAGACCCAATTTGAAAGTATTAGAAGATAATTACCTAACACATATATGAAAGAGGGGCAGATATTAAAATATTCAATATTATTTTAATGCTTTAAAGAACCTTTGATTTAATTATGGTGACTACCTTCATTATACTGAATTAAATCAAAACCCTTCCACTTCTTAGTGGATGTTTTCTAAGTTTGTTATGGACCAAAAATTCATCACTGCAATCAATCTGGTGATGAACTTCCCCAAACTGAGTTAAACTGATTTTCAGGGGGAAAAAAATACAGTAGGTCACTGAGCTCATATTAAATTCCTTTTCAGTTTGGTATTAAGTACTCAAAGCTTGTCCTCTGTTGATATAATTCTCAAGAACCCCATTAGCACTAGAAGAGACCTTAAGTGGAGAAAAGTTAGTTATACATTTATACTCTTTTAAAAGATTAAGATGTAAGTAGTTTGGATTTTGTGATTTATGGGGGGTTCACTCTATATGCTTTAAGTTTATATTTGTTGAGTGGTTATTAAATTTATCAAAGAAGTAATTATTTGAAGAAGAAGAAGAAGAAGAAAAGAGGCCACAAACCATCATTCCTTTCATGTCTGTTGTAACTAAGTTCCACGTACTTCTAGCTTCTTAGTTTCAGTTTCTATGTTTGTCCATCTTTGTTTTCTCTTTAGCTTGTCTTACTTAGCTTGGTTGGCTTGACTTTTCTTTCAATATCCCCCCTGTTGAAATAAGCTTGTGTTTTGTTTTCCTTTCAGCCACCTTCTCTAAATTTGAGGTTTTGTTTCTTCCTCCTTCAACTCAACTTCCTGTTGACAGCATAGCTACAGGGGTGAGGAACCTGTGACCTCAAGGTCACTTGTGGCCCTCTAGGTCCTCAAGTATAGCCCTTTGACTGAACCCAAACTTCACAGAACAATTCCCTTTAATAAAAGGATTTGTCCTGCAAAACTTGGACTCAGTCAAAAAGCCACAACCAAGGACCTAGAAGGCTACATGTGGCCTCCAGGATGCAGGTTCTCCACCCCTGCTAGAATATGTTCACTTCCCTGCAGGAATGTTCACACAGTCCTGGCCCTATCTATAGCTGCTAGCAACCCTTTCCTTCCCACCAATTGTTAGTGCAGCTCAGATACTGAACACCGTTTTCTTTTCTACCTTAGCTTCTTAGAACTTGGAAGAAAGCTAAACAATAGAGTTGCGCTTGGGCTGTTCCCTTTATCAGTTTGACAACCAGTTTATCTTTTGAGTTCTGCTAGCCTGAAGTCCTTAGATCTTTTCATTGAAGAATATACCTCAGATTTTCTCTTTCCATTGGTTGAGCTCCAAGTGTCATGACCATTATAATTCCCAACTCTCTCACAGACCTCTCTTAACAACACTTACCCAACCTCTCTTACATCAATCTCCTTTCTATTCATAGCTACCACTCTAGTTCAGACCCTTTCACCTGGATTACAATAGCCTCCTGACCAGTCTCTCTTCCTCAAGTCTTTCCAGACTCCACACAATCTTTAAGAAAAAAAATTTTATTTTATTTTTAAATCTTCCAATTAAAAATCAATTCCCCCCCAACCACTGGGGGAAAAAGGCAAAGAGAAACAAAAGATAGCTAGGTGGTACAGTGGAAGACCTGAGTTCAAATCCAGCCTCAGGCACTTAATAGCTGTGTGAATGAGCAAGTTGCTTTACCACTGCCTGCCTCAGTTTCTTCATCTGTAAAAAATAGAGATAATACTAGCACCTACCTCCTAGAATTATTGTGAGGATCAAATTCATATTTGAAAAGTGCTTTTTTAAGTCTTAAAGCTCTATTTATAGTTTTTAGCTAGTATTATTAAAAGTCTTATAATAAAGGTACATAGTTAAAAAACCCAACAAATTCCTACCTTGGCCATGTCCAAATAAATGTATCTCATTCTGTATCCTGAGTCCATCACTTCTCTTATCAGACAGATTAGTGTGCTTCATCATCAGTTCTCCGGTCCGTGGATGGTCATCATGCTGATCAAAGCTCTTATGACTTTTAAGGTTGTTTGTGTTTAGAATGGTGTATAATTGTCCTCTTGGGTCTATTCACGTCATTCTACTTCTGTTCATATAAATCTTTCTAGTTTTCTCTGAAACTGTCCTCTTCATCATTTTTATGGCATGACAGTTTTCCAACATATATGTATATAATTTATTCAGCCATTCCCCATTTTATAGGTATACCCCTTAGCTTCCAGTTCTTTACTACTACAAAAAGAACTGCTATCAATATTTTTGCACATGTGGGTAATTTCCCTTTTTCTTTTACCTCTTTGGAATATATACCTAGTAGTAGTATTGCTAGGTCAAAGGGCATACACAGTTTAGTAACTTTCCAAAATGGCAGTGGCAATTCACAGCTCTGCCAACAATGTGTTAATGTGTCCGTTTTCCCACAGCCCCTTCAACATTTATCATTTTCCATTTTTGTCAACTTTTCCAGTCTGATAAGTATAATGTAAAGCCTCCAGGTTCTTTCAATTCACATTTCTTTAGTTATTAGGGATTTGTTCCAATGCAGACTGCAAACAGCTGCTAAAGTGCAGATCTGACCTTGTCACTCTTCGCAGCTCCCAAATTGCCTTTAAGATCAAATATAACCCCACCTGTTTGACTTCTGAAACTCTTCGCTGCCGAGCTCCAAACTATCTTTCAAACCTTGTTATGTACTTGTACTCTGCAGTCTATCCAGACTAGGCCTTCTCGCTGATCTTCACACACGAGACTCTCCCTTCTCTGGGCTTTTGCAGCGGTTTCTTGTTCCTGGAACATAGGACCCCTCTTCCTGAACTTGTTAAAATCTTTCATTCTTCACCTTCCTCACTTGTTTTCTCCAAAATTCGGGTCTCATGCCTCCTTCTATATAAAGCCTTCTCTGATCCTCCATGGTACTTTTGTGTTTGTCTTTCATTCGCAAAGAGGATCAAGGCATTAGGGAGATGACATGACTTCCACTTGACTTTGATTTGAGTGAGGGAGGGCTGTGCAAAGTCACCAGCCTCACTTTCTCCTCCAGAGCCATGGATCCAGTGACCAGATATTCGTCAGGATGCCTGGAGATGGCCCACAATGTAATCAGAGACATAACCCCCCCACCCCCTCTTTTTAGGCTAAGGTCTTTTCAGGTTCTCACTTTGAGTGAGATAATGCCCATTCAGTGTATAGGCCTCTTTAAGTAGTTACTCGAGGGATGGCCCCTTTAACTAAAAAAAAAAAAAAAAAAAATCAAACTGGGAGGGGAAAGACCCTCAGGGTTCCTGGCCAAAAGAGAAACAGTTACTATTTAGTATTCACATTCACTCTGTGCGAGGAAGGCAGGGACCTATGGTCCAATCTATGAGTTCCCGAATGAATTGATTTAAGGCTTGGTCTTTGAGAAAGCTAGCCAGTAAACTGAATCAAATTAAAGTCAACTGCAAGTCATGTCATCATCTCCCCAAACACAACCTGTGAGTGAGTAGTAGCTGCTCTGCTCTCCTCTCCTCTCCTTACCTGGGGTGCTCTGCCCAGGGGAGGGTACATTTCTATGGTCAAAAGCTGCCTTTTTTCCTTTGGGTTTACTAGCTAGATTTCTTTCTCAAAGAGCAAACCTTAAGCTCAATTCACTCTAGAACTCAGATTAGACAATAGGTCCCTACCCTCCTAATACAGAGAGAATATTAAATAGTAACAGTTTCTCTTTTGTCCTGGAGCCCTGAAGGTCTTGCCCTCCCAGTTTGTTTGTTTATTTTTTTTTTTATTAAAGGGGCCATGCCTTGAGTAACTACTTAAAGAGCCCTATTTCCTGAATGGGCTTTATCTCACTCAAAGTGAGAATCTGGAAAGACCTTAGCCTAAAAGGATCAGGGTCTCTGACTGCATCCTGAGCCATCTCTGGTCATCCTGATGAGTATCTGGTGCAGGACCCAGATGATGCTGGAGGAGAAAGTGAGGCTTGTGACCTTGCTCAGCCCTCCCTCACTCAAATCAAAGCCAAGATACTGGTGTGCTTGCTAAACACCAATTATCTTCTAATTGTTTTGTATGTATTTGTGTTACCCAGGGCCCAAGGGGATCCTCCTCTCAGAAGAGACTCTACAAGATAAGGTCTGTCTTCAGGGATCATTACCCTAAAGACAATAGATAGGCACTATTTCTTTCTCTGGTTTATTATGTTCCCAACTTGGATTTCTAGGGGAAAAACTGCAAAAAAGCTGACTCATATCTAGGATTTTCCCTAAAAGATACTAACAGGATCTATTCTAGAAAGGTTACCTAAGGTACAAAGTAGATTTCAGGCATAGAACAACTGCTTATTTCTTCTATTACAAAAAAAAATATTTAAAACACGAAAGTCTTGTAAGGGTTCATTAACAAATACTTAAAACATGAAATAATCTCCTATCAATTGTTACGTGCTCCCTAAAGTATTTTAGTGGAACTAATGAACAACTATTAAACTTTCACATGTCTTGGGCAGTTCACAAGTCTTTATCTCTGAGAAAACCAGGCTGTGGCTTGAATTTTTTAGTCATTTCAGCTTCAATATCCTTCTTGTGGTTTCTCTTAGTGATGATGTCTTCTCCAAAAAGCAGTGCAGTTGCCAGAAACACCTCCCACTGGATAACTGACACTGACTTGGAAACTCCTGACTTCTTGAGCAAATGAAACTGCTGCCAGGGAAAGAAACATTCATTTCTCAGGTTCATAGTCAGGGTTTAGGAAAAGACAAGAGATACAAAAAAGTCAAGGATATGGGGTCCAATCTCAGGTTCATCTGGTCAAGCAAATGTTCTTGGTGATATATGCTGATCACTGCTATGGCAGAGGTGAGGGCAGTGGGGTAGAGAGGAATCATCTCCCATACACTTGCTGAAAGTCCAAGAGAGACCAGGCAGAGTCCCAAATGGCATAATCAAGAGAAAGAAGCTACAGACAGACATGTTTAGGAAGCAGGCTCCTCAGCACATCCCTACTTTTAAGCTTGAGTTTATAGACTACTTGAGTCTATAGAATGGTGTGATTTAGCTTTTTCTCCTGGCTTGAGTTTAGATCTCATCTGCCTCCCAAGTAAAGGCCTCATTCATTCTTGTATATTCTTTCACATAATCCAATCTGTATTATGTCTCTGATTTCTGTTTGTACTTAGAAGAGAGTGAGTTCCCACTCACTGGAGGCCTTCAAGCAAAAGTTGAATGGCCACATATTAGATATGTTATAGATAAGATTCTAGTTCATGTACAATAAGTTACCCTTAGATGTGCATTACCTGACATGAAGAAGGGCGTATGGTAATGGTAATGTAACCCAGAATGTCTGAGTTTATTCAATGAATCTTCTTTGTGTTATTTATTTTTCTAACATTAGTTCCTGAATTGGGACTTTGTGACAGGGATTCTGTATCCCCTTTCTGTTTTTGAGGGGAGAGAGGCAGGGGGAAAGACACTGCTTAGCCCTGCTTGATCTCGTCCTGCCTCACCTGTGTTCTTGCACTGACCTCTGCCACAGAGGTTAAGACTTCTTTAGATCTTTAAGATTCAGAATTATAGAACTTCAGGGATCCCTCAGGTATCTTAGAAAAAGTATCAGAGACCTTAGAGTCTCTATTTCTAGGGTGTGTTGGTGTGAATGTTGCTGTTTCACAGGGCTTCCAAGATCCCCACCTGAAGAGATTTCTAGTTACCTGAAGCCTTCTCAAAGGAGACCTCTTTTTGCCTCTTGATACAGAGCTTCACAGGTTGTGTACCTCTTGCTGTTCTCTGGTCATGTTGGAAGGCTATAGTTGTATATACTTTTACTTATCCTGCTGACAACTCCTAGGGTCTTCTGACTAGTACTTTGTGCAGCTCTGGGGTTGAAGATGTTATTTGCTATAGTTTCTCATTGGATTTCTTGGTCATTATTTAGTGTAGTGGGAATTTTAGTTTTTGCTGAAGTAAATTTAAGAGGACTCACTGGCCTGCCTCCATTTAGGCAGTCATTATCTTGTGATATCTTTTTCAAGAGATTTTACATAATTTTCATATATTCATGAGAAGCATCTTGTTGTAAGAAAATTTTTAAAGCAATGCTTTGCTCTACCAAAGCAAAAGCTTTTTTTATAGTCAACTAGTGATATTAAGAGTAGAATTGTGTATTCATTGCATCTTTCAGTTAATTATGTGATAGTAAATATTTGGTCTATGATGAATTTATACTTTATGAAAGCCTACCTGTTCCCTACTGTCATCATCAGTCATACCTAGAATGCATGTGTGCATGTGAGATTATTCCTTTAAAAGTCCATGTACCTAGGAAAGTATATATATATATATATATGTGTGTGTGTGTGTATGTATATATATATATATATATATATATATATATATATATATATATATAATCAGTAGCTGATATTCTCTTGATCACCTCATTTTTCTGTTTAATGAGGGCCAAACATTTTTTTCATGCCTTTGGTGTCTCTCCTTTCTTTAGTTACCTTGTGACTCAGTCCCTCAACCATCAAAATTGCATCATCTCTAGGATACTAGGATATATCTTTTCTATGAACACTTGGTCTAATTCAGATGATTTTCCTATCTTTATCCTCTTTAGTACCATTTCTACCTCCTTTATTAGCACATCTAGAATTATAATGTTGTAATAAGGGAATAGAAACTCCACTTTCCTTTGGTAAAATATAATAATCTTTTTTTCATCTTTTCCATCTTGTTTCCCTTACATCTTCATCTTTAAATGCTGCTCAGATGACTTTAGTTATGTTTCTTGCCAAGTTTTCTTTTATTTTTAAATCTTTTACAAATTTTTATTTAGTATTTCATTTTTCCCCATTTACATGTAAAAGCAATTTTAACATTATTTTTTTAAAACTTTGAGTTCCAAATTCTCTCCCTTCCTCCCTCCTCACCCCCATTGAGAAAGCAAGAAGTTCAATGGATATGTATCATGCATAACATTTCCATATTAGTCATATTGTAAAAGAAAACATAATCCAAAAAAAAAACTGAAGAAAAATAAAGAAAATTTTAAAAAGCACACCTCAATCTGTATTCAGACACCATCAGTTCTTTCTCTGGAGATGGATAGCATTTATCATCATAAGTTCTTCAGAGTTACCTTGGATGTTTGTATTATTGAGAACAGCTAAGTCATTCATAGCTGATCATATAATATTACTGTTACTTTGTGCACAGTATTTTTCACCTTGCATCAGCTCATGTAAGTTTCTTCAGGTTTTTCTGAGAGTATCCTGCTCATTATTTCTCATAGCACAATAGTATTCCATCATAATCACATACCACAATTTCATCCATTCCCCAACTGAATGGCATCCCCTTGGTTTCCAGTTCTTTGCCCCCAGAAAAGAGATGCTATGAATATTTTTGTACACATACATCCTTTTCATTTTTGTTTTTATCTCTTTTGGGACACAGACCTAGTAGTGGTATTGCATGGTATATGTAGTAGTATATACATGATTTTATAATCCTTTGGGCATAGTTCCAAATTGTTCTACAGAATGGTTGAATCATTTCTCAACTCTACCAACAATGCGTTAATGTCTCATTTTTTCCACATCCCCTCCACCATTTGTCATTTCCCTTTTCTGTCCTCTTACCTAATCAAATAGCTATGGGGTGGTACCTCACAATTGTTGTAATTTGCATTCCTTCAATCAATAATGAGTTGAAGCATTTTTTTCATGTGGCTATAGATATCTTTGATTACTTCAGCTGAAAACTGTTCATATTTTTTTATAATTTATCAATTGGGGAGTGGCCCTTTTTATAAATTTGTCTCAGTTGTCTATATGTTTGAGAAATGAGACCTTTATCAGAGAAACTTGCTTCAAAATTTTTTTCCCATAGTTACTACTACTAGCTGTATTTCCCTCCATCCTATTCCCCTACCTCCCTGGCCCCTGTCTCTGCCCTGGTTTGCTCTATTTTCTCTCTCTTTTTTCATCCTGTCCCTCCTCAAAAGTGTTTTGTTACCCCATTCTGGCCTCCCTTCTATTACTTCTCCCTTCTCTTATCCCCTTCCCCTCCTACTTTCCTATAAGATGAGATTTCTATACCCGATTGAGTGTGTATGTTATTCCATCTTTGAGCCCATTCTGATGAAAGTAAGGTTCTTTCACTCTCTCTAACCTCCTCCCCTCTTCCCCTCCACTGTAAAAACTTTTTCTTGTCTCTTTTATGTGAGATAATTTACCCTATTATACCTCTTTCCTTCCCTTTCTCCCAGTGTGTTTCCCTCTCATCCCTTAATTTTATTTCTTAAATGTCATCCCTTCATATTCAACTCACACCTGTGCCCTCTGTCTATATATACTTCTTCTGACTGCCCTAATAGTAAGAAAATTTTTATGTGTTACAAGTATCTTTCCATATAGGAATGTAAACAGTTTAAACTTATTAAGTCCCTTATGATACTCCCTTTCCTGTTAACCTTTTCATGCATCTCTTGAATCTTGTATTTGAAAGTCAAATTTTCTATTCAGCTCTGTTTTTTTCATCAAGAATGCTTGAAATTCCATTGAATGTCCATTTTCCCTTTGAAGAATTACATTCAGTTTTGCTGAGTAGATGATTCTTTTTTTTTTTTTTGAGTTGAGACAGACCACTTTAATTTTTATCAATAATCAGATCACAGGTGCATTTTTAATCATCCCTCCACATTGCTTTCCCCATTGATCATAACTGGTGATTTCCTTTTTAAAAAATTTAATTAATTTGTTTGTTTTCAGTTTTCAACAATCACTTTAGTAAATTTTCTACCCCTCCCTCTCCCTTCTGTTCCCAAGATGGCATGCAATCTTATGTGGGTTCTACACATATATTCCTATTAAAACATCTTTTCACATTAGTCATGTTGCATATAAGAATTAAAACAAATGGGAGAAACCATGAGAAACAAAACATAACACAAGAGAAAAGAGTGCTTCATTCTGTGTTCCAATTCCATAATTTTTTCTCTGAATGTGGATGATATTTTGCCCCAAAAGTCTTTTGGGGATGTTTTAGGTCTTTGCATTGCTGTGAAGGGCTTAGTCTATCAGAAACAGTCCTTGTACACTGTGGCTGTTATTGTGTAAAATGTCCTCTTTGTTCTGCTCATTTCATCAGCATCAGTTCATATAAGTCATTTCAGATTTTTTTGAAGTCCAACTGTTCATCATTTTTTACAGCACAATAGTATTCCATTACATTCATATACCACAACTTGTTCAGCCATTCCCCAATTGGAGGGCATCCCCTTGATTTCCAGTTTTTGGCCACCACAAAGAGAACTGCTATAAATATTTTTGTACATGCGGAACCTTTTCCCATTTTTACGATCTCTTGGGGATATAGTCCTAGAAGCACTATTGCTGGGTCAAAGGGTATGCACATTTTTGCAGCCCTTTGGCATAGTTCCAAATTGCTCTCCTGAATGGTTGAATCAGCTCACAGTTCCACCAACAATGAATTAGTGTTCCAACTCTCCCACATCTTCTCCAACATTTACTAACTTCTTGTTCTGTCATGTTAGCCAATCTGATAGGTGTGATTTAGTACCTCAGAGTTATTTTGATTTGCATCTCTCTAATCAATAGTGACTTAGAGCATTTTTTCATATGACTATAGATAGCTTTAATTTCTTCCTCTGAAAGCTGCTTGTTCATATCATTTGACCATTTATCAATTGTGTATGAGTAGGTGATTCTTGATTGTAATCCTAGCTCCTTTGCCCTCTGAAATATCATATTCCAAAACTGAGATCCTTTAATGTAGAAGCGGCAAAATCTTGTGTTATCTTGACTGTGGCTCCATGATATTTGAATTGTTTCTTTCTGGCTCTTTGCAGTATTTTATCTTTGACATGGGAGCTCTGGAATTTGTCTATTATTCCTGAGAGTTTTCATTTTGGGATCTCTTTCAGGAGATGATTGGTTGATTCTTTCAGTTTCCATTTTATCCTCTGTTTCTAGAATGTTAGGGCAGTTTTTCTTGATAATTTCTTGAAAAATTATGTCTAGGCTCTTTCTTTTGATCATGGCTTTAAGGTAGTTCAATATGTTTAAAGTGATCTCTCCTGAGTCTATTTTCCATGTCAGTTGTTTTTCCAATGAGATATTTCACATTATATTAGATTTTTTCATTATTTTCATTTTGTTTTATTATTCTTTGAGTTCTCATAAAGTCATTAGCTTCCATTTGCTCAATTCCAATTTTAAGGAATTATTGTTTTTCAGTGAACCTTTGCACCCCCTTTTCCATTTGGCCAGTTCTGCTTTTGAAGGAGTTTTCTTCTTCAGTGAATTTTTGTCCCTCATTTCCCATTCGGCCAATTCTGCTTTTTAAGGCATTATTTTCCCCAATGGGTTTGTTCTAGAACTTCAAGGCAATTTTTCTTGATAATTTCTTGTAATATTGTATCAAGATTCTTTTTTTATTGTAATTTTTAGGTATTTCAACTATTATACTATTTCTCCTCAATCTGTTCTCTGGATTGCTTTCACTTTCTCCTCTATTTTTTCATTCTTTTGATTTTGTTTTATGATTTCTTGGTGCCTTAGAACATTATTAGCTTCCCATTGCCCAATTCTAGTTTGCAAGTAATTATTTTCTTCTTTAAGTTTTTGATTCTCTATTTCCAATTGTTTGACTTTATTATAATAGTTTTTTTGATTTTCGTGGATTGCTCTTTTTTCTCCTAATTTTTCCTCAATCTCTCTTATTTGATTTTTTAAAAATATATAATTTATTTATTTTTCAGTTCTTAACATTCACTTCCACAAGAATTTGAATTCAAAATTTTATCCCCATCTCTCCATACCCCCAACCCAGGACAGCTTGCACTCTATCCATCCCTTCCTCTAGTCTGTCGTTCTTTCTGTTACCCACCCTTCTCCCATCCCTCTTCCTGTCTATATTCCTCTAGGGCAAAATATATATCTATACTCCATTGCCTGTATAACTTAATTTTCTTATTTGATTTTTAAAGTCTTTTTTAAGTTCTAACTTTTTTTTGTGCTTGGGACCATTTGACATTTCTTATTGAAAAAAACAGTGACTTTTTTAGCTCCATTATCTTCCTCTGAATATGAATTCATATTTTTCTCTATCCCTATAGTAACTATCTATAATTGGGTTCTTTCTCTTTTGCTTACTCATTTTTATTTATTTATTTTTTCATTTTATTTTGTTTTTAGCAGCTATTAATGTAATTAAGTTGGAGTTCTGAGGTATGGGGAATGATGCCCCAAGCCTCAGGTCCTTTTTGCTGTTATTTTCAGAGGTCTGGCTCAGGGCCCACCCAACCTTAGGCGTTTCTCTTTACTCCTAAGCCACAGTTAGGGCCCTCAACCACTGTCCCACAAATGATCTTACTCCATATGGTCCCTCCAGTGACTGCAAACTATAGCCATTCTCTCGGTGCTGGAACTGAAACCAGGGATTTTACTCTCCCTGCAAGTGCCCGTGGCCAACAGGATCCCTGCCCCTCGCTACTGCACTCACCAGGTATGTGCTAGCTCCTTCTCCCCTGCAGTGGTAGCTCAGGCTGCATCTTCTCCTACTCAGTCATCAGACTCTCATACTGTCTGGGAAATGAAAGTTTCTAAAGCTGGGACCACCTCACCACCTAGCTGCCCCTAGTTATCCCAGCCAACAAACTCATTATTGTTTGTAGATTCTACAGAGTTGACCAGGAGGTGTTTGCCTTTCAATTGAGTCAAATGTGCAGCCTTGAAGGTCAGGTCTTTCCTGAGGTCTTGTCATATTGTCTTAGGAGGAGAGCTGTTTACACCATGTTTATTTCTGTTGCTCTGAGAAGTTGTTATGTATATTTTTTTTGTGGAAGAAATTTGGGAGCCAACAGGTTTCTGATCTATACTCTGCCATCTTCCCAGAATCCTCTCTAAGCTTCTACTATTTTTCAATTAAAAATTTTTTAAATGAGTTTATACATTGTACACAGTAACAGCACATATAATCGCTGTTATAGACGTAACTCTTCTCAGCAATATAGTGAAAAAGAACTTTTTCATCTAGAAAAAGAACTATGGAGTCTGAATGAGGATAGAAGGAGACTATTTTCATTTTTATTTTTTTTTCTTTCTCATGTTTTTTCCTTTTCGTTCTGATTCTTTCACAATATAGCTAATGTGGAAATATGTTTAACATGATTGTACATGTATAAACTATATCAGATTGCTTGCTTTCTTGGGCAAGGGTAAGGGGAGGGAGGGAGAAGAGTTTAGAACTCAAAATCTTATACAAATTAATGTTGAAAACTATTTTCACATGTAATTGGGAAAAAATACTATTGAGTACAATAAAATAGGTTATATTCTAAGTCAGTTATATCTGGCTACCATGTCTCTCTATTTGGCAAGTAAATCAATTTGCTAATTAAAGAATGTTTTTATGTTCTTTTGGTCTCCTTGTTATGACAATTGATTTACACTGGCTGAACTTCCTCCTTTATTGGCTGTTGCAACCCTTCGCAGGATACTTCCCCAACTTTGCAAACTTACTTGCAAAAGATCTCCCAGAGGGTAGCAAATTGCAACTCTCATAGTTCTAAGAATAATCCTCTGGGCCTGTACTTCACACAGAAGCTCAGGAACCCCCATTAGGGTTCTCCCTAGGAACAGTCAGTGCACTTAGTTATTTTAAAAGGCATTTAATAAAATGATGCAGTAAGTAGAGTTGGTATAAAACATTTTCCCCAAGGAAACTAAAGTTCTTTCTTCCCTCAAATACCCACAATATCCATGGGAAGATAGGGCTCAGAGCTATAGTACAATGGTGGTGAAGTAGGATACATGTGTGATAAAGGGTAACTAACTCATAATTCCTGGTACTTTCCATTCTCGATTCCGTAACTGACCTTCCTCTCAACCATGAGGGATCATGTTCCTTAATTTACCTCCTTTCTTTCTCAAAAGAATTGCAATCTGTCAACAATGCTATGAAAAATTGTTCCAAAGCAGTCGTCTCATACCCAGCAAGTTGACAAAGATGATGAAAAATTGAAATAGTCAGTGTTGGAGGAGCTGTGGAAATTGAAGGCAGATGAATATACTGTTGGTAGAGTTTTTAGTTAAACTAATCATTCTGAAAAATCATTTGGAATTATGTTTTAAAAGTGATCAAAATGCCCCTGCTTTTTGACCCAAATATCCCGCTGCTGGCCATATTCCACAAAGACATAAAGAAAGGTCCCATATATAGCAAAACAAACAAACAAACAAAATCCTGAAGTTTAAATAGTTTCTGATCTCAGTAGAGAAATGATCACTAATTAATCCAAAAGAATTCCTTAACTTCTACTTTTCTTGCCTTAGTCCTTCTCCCTTCCCTCCCTTCAAATATGGGTATTTTAATGATTCATGGATTCTAAACATAGCCTTCTAGTCTCCTCTGACTTTAATTCTTGACCTGCTGAATGAGACAGGTGTTGTATTAACTAACCTGAGACTGACTTTATGTTTCTCTTCTTTAAGACACAGGCACACTTGAGAGAATAGATAGGCTGACCTTATGACACAGTGTCATCGCTGATCAAGTCCTTGAGTTTATATTATGCCTTAAGACCTGCAGCAGGTTACAGTAAAGCCTAATACATGAGTCTATCTCCAGGGACATATTTGCCAGCAGGAGGCATAAACACACACACAGACACAGACAGACACTCAGACACAGACACACACACACACACACACACACACACAAATGGAAAGTCAACAAAGGACCAGACCTCCTAGAACCATGATCTTCTGGTAGACAGAGGTTTTACCGCTGTCTAACCTCAGGCAAGTCATTTCACCAGTTTCTTCATTTGTGAAGTGAAGGGATTGGGCTAGATCAGGTTCTTAACCTTTTCTGGTGTCTTGGACTCTTTTGGTAGTCTGACAAAACCCATGGACACCCATCAGAATATTGTTTTTAAATGAATACTATCAAATATGTAAGATTACAAAGGAAGCCAATTTTGTTGAAATGCAGATGTCAAAATATCATTAAAAATAATGTACATACCCCAGGTTAGGGAAACTGTGAACTAGAAGATCTCTGAAGGTCCCTTCCAGCTCTCAACTCCTGTGCACATGATGGGACATAACTGTTTTGTGCATTTGTAGGAAAGAAAAGTGAAAAGTGATTTTTCTAGGCCTGGAACAGGCAGGCAGAGTAATTCTGTTGACCCTGTAGCATACTATATTCTACCACTTTATGAATTTGATTTTCCAGGGCATGCATATTTAACTGGAAGATTGTGGTGCTCTTGGAGGAGATTCTGATTTACTTGGGCTACTAGTTGGTTGGGGAAGTTCTAGAATAATCATTTGTATGTCAAGCTGGAAATATGCTGATTTATACAGAAGAAGTTAAACTTATTGAAACAGATCCTGAAGGAGAGGTTTATGTTTAAGTCCTAGAAGGTGAGTGCAGTGTTAAAGGCTGAAGCTAGTGAACTCTGAATCTTTTCAGAGTCTGCAGGGGGGAAGGGCTTTACAATTACAGCTTTTTTGTGAGTTTCATCTTTCCCTTATGCCACTTCATCTACCTCCTGTTCTGTCCTCTTCTTCCACTCCAGCTTTGGGTGGTCTCTTAACAGAGGGAAATATTCCAAGTGTCATACAGGGGGCTCTGCTCCTGTGTATTTCCTAACCTACCTAGATCCACACCATTCCTTTATAACTAAGTCAGATGCCCCAATGTGACTGTCAAAGGGATCAGTCACTGCCCAGTGACCAAGAATGAATGCATAGTCTAAGGAAAGGAGCAATTAAACAGTCTAAGAAAAGGAGTAATTAGGGATAAGACAGTGTTCAAAACCTGGTGCAATCATCTAGAGAGGTTGTGACAACCCCTGGGTCTTAGGACCCAACGCTTGGGACTTTCAGTCAATCTGAAAGTAGAATCAGCAACAGTACTGATGGGATCTAGTACAAGAATGATTCAACTTTCATATCCCTTAACTAAACAACAAGCAATTACTAATCATCTCCTTTGTGCCAGGACCTGTGCTACTATTCTTAGCCACTTGTGTTTACTTCCTAAATCCTATTTTTCTTTCTGAAGTTTCTACTACCAGAAGAGTTCTGATCCGGGGAGAGGATAGTGGGACTTTAACCTCCCTCCTTCTAGACACAATGACACTTTAAATGGAGGTAAGATTAACTTTTCTGGCTGCCATGGCACATAGTAGACATCAGCTTGGAGTCTGCCAAAATCTTTCCCCAGATCTCTTTTCCATGAAGCGCTACCTGCTTAGCTATGTTGTACTGAGGCAATTTTTTTTGGAACTCAGCTCAGTACTTTACATTTATCTCTATGTGATGAAAAAACTGACTTAAGATGTATATGTAGAATAGAGATGGCCAGCGCCAGCCTGACCTATGCAATCTTTCCAAAGTGAAGATTACTCGGCCCATGAAAGTTTCTCAAGCTGAGTAGGGCAGGAAGAGATAACACCACATATCTGTTAGCTTGTAGCAGCCAGGGCTTATGCAGGTGAGTTACTGAAGCCTAGTGCCATTGCCAAAGGCAAGTCAGCTGAAAAAATCTCTGTCTTTGGATCCTGTATTCAGCTTGTCCTCTTACTGATAATGTGTTCCTTTGGACTTGGGTACTGATTTTGCTTAAGCCCTCCCAGACTTGTGTGCTGTCTCATGTGTAGGCTTTCTGCTGTTAATAGACAAGCGTAAGAGTCGGGGGAGGGGAACAGCTCCTACAGAGGCACAGAGATGAGAGATGGCATGCCATAGGTGAAGAACAGGAAGGACAGTTCAGCTGAAGTTCATGAAGGGAGGTAATGTATAATAAAGTTGGAAAGGTAAGTTGCCCCCAGCTTGTGAAAGACTTTAAATGCCAGACTGAGGAGTTGGCATTTAATCCTAGATGTAATAGGGAGCCACCAAAGTTCTTTGACCAAGATAATGACAGGGTCAGACTTATGTTTTAGGAATGTCACTTTTGTAAAAAAACATAACCAAATCTGAAGCCTCAAACAGACACTGAAACACCATCTAAGAATAGAAGTTGAAAGTCCAGAGAGAGGAAGACAGAGATAGGAATGAACAAGAAATGACTCGAAGTTGTATCTCTATTTATTACTTTGTAGACATCAGTCAAAGATAGCTTTTGTTTTCATTAGGGGACCTCCAAGACGCTAACAATTATTCATTAAAAGTAGCTGAGCAAGCTAGGATCCTACCAAAAGAAATACAAAATAAAAATTTTATCTTCTCAAGATTATCATGTAAATCTTTTCTTAACAAGAATATTATTTTTAATGCTCCTAGTTCCTCCAGGATAACCCCATAGAAGAGTTCTTTAAGAAACATTCACATTAATGAAAAGTTGCCAATTTTATAGTGATTGAAATTTAAAGTTCTAAAAGAATACTTGTTACACTTAGAACATATCACAATGATTATAATACTGTGTGGGATGTTTGGAACCTATCAGGTAAAACAGATTTACTGTTTTTTATTTGTACTCCTAGTGACTAGCACCTAACATGTTTAATAAACACTTGCTGATTCGTCGATGCAACATACAAGTAAATCCAAATGGTTTACCTAACGGTGTAATGAACTTAACCTTTTTTATTCACAAGCTTCGATTCCATTTTGATTTCTCATCTTAACCTTAGACTAATATTTTCCTTCACTTTCCTTGAGGGGTTTAGGAAGGAAATAAAGAAATGAAAGCATCTCCAATCTTGATGTCTATGTAGCTGCATTTTCCCCTACGAAGCCAGAAGAGGGAGCTCAAACTATGCACTTAAATTTTTTTTTTTTATTACAAACTTACTTTGTTTTATGCACATTCAAAGTCTTAAAAAATAATATAATTATCATTAAAATATAGTGCAAACATGTTCATAAAGACATTTTATATATTCCCATTGTTGTATATATCAGATGAAGTAGGTGTGATGTTATTTAGATCCATTAGTCCTTCTCTGATGAAGGCATAAATGGAGGCAAACTATGAGCTCTTGAAGGCACTATCCACGGAACATAAGTTCAGACAAGTCCTACCAACCTGAAAAGGCTCGAGGTGCCATCTGGTGAAATCTGTACGTTTGTAGTCTGAGGACCAGCCTAGTTAAGTTCAGAGAGGCTCATGTAAGGGTGTGCTCCAAGAGAAAATGTTTGGTTCCAGAATCACTTAAAGACCACCTACTAAGATACAGCAGCACCATGGTCTATCAAGAAGAAAATTCAGACTGAATAAATCACAGATCCTTTGATTAGCAGTCAATTGTTAAAATTAAAATCTACTGTTATTATTTTTCTATTTATTATTATGTTCCTCTGACATTTCTCCTTTAGTATCTATTAATAGGTATGTATGTATATATATATATATATATTTCTATGTGATTAAGAAGCACCTTTTCTGCTTTTTTTCTTCAACTTGAAGAATAGAAGCTTAAAGAAACTCAATTTTAAGAATTACCAAAACAGTGGTAGTTTTTTAGAAGGAAAAATGTAAGCAAGAAGTAAAAATGCTGCTAATTTAGGCCTACTGGTAGGAGACAAAATACCTAAAAAATTTTATTTTATTGGAGGGAAATGTCCTTATTATTTTCATCACAGGAAGCTTTTATTTGAGGACAGCAGCATGGCAATATTTAGAACATCATCCTTAGAGTCAAGAAAATATGGAACTGTGTCCTTTTAAGACTCACCTAATTATGTGACCATGGACAAAAGACAACCTTTAAATAGCCTAGGCAACTCTAATACTGTGAGTTACAGACAAGTTGCTGATCTTCAGCAGTGAAGGGAGTTTCCACACTGGGAGTTTCTATACCAATAAAATAACAGGTCCAATCTTCTCTTTTCATCTCCCTTCTTCTCCTTCACCCCTTTTACTTATTTTCAGTCACATCAGCTTGCCAAAAGTAGTTATTAATGTATCTTAGGGTACAAAAAGAAACTGTGATATAGTGGTAAGAGTGGATGTGGAATCCAGAAGCTTGAGTTTTAGGGCTGGGGAGTGGACGACAAATGTTTAACAACCACCACTCCAAAGAAAAAAAAAAAGTACAGGACACCCTTTTTTTTAGTTTCATCTGTATTATTAACATTCTTTCCACCACTTTCTTAAGTCTAGAAAATCAGTAAAACAGTAAATCAAGCCTGAAATTTTGCACATTTCTGAGGTGTAAATACCTGCACTTAAAACTGAACAACCCATTTTCTCTAAGCAAACTGGCTCCAGCACAGCTTTGGTTGTATCTCTGCTGTTTACTTACTGTGCAAATTACTTAACCTCTTTGTGTTGCAGTTTCTTCAGCTGTAAAATGAGAGGGCTGAACTGGATGAACTCTAAGGTCCTTTTCAGTTATAACTTTCTATAATTCTGTATGCAAAAGGGTGCTGGGGCAGTAATTATAGTTACAACTGAGTAACCAGACGAATGAAATTATAGCTCCTTGAAAAACCACGGTATAAAATTAAACAAAGCAAGTCAAAAACTAATTTGATCCTTTCACATTTATCTGATAAAACCAAATAATGCACATGCCAAAGAACCAAAAGCAAAAAAAAAAAAAAAATTAGACCTAAAAGAAGTTGGAATATTCTATTGCATTTTTTTAGTCTCCATGACAATTTTTGTTTGTGAGAGAAATGTCAGTGCATTTGCTGCTTGTAGGCAGAAGTTTATGTATTCTTATCTGACTAACACAAAATATTTCTTGGGTTCTTACTATGACTGTAATAATCATAGGAATTCTAAAATCCCATTTTTTCCCTATCTTCACATAATTATTTAATGTCTCTGAATTCCATCATCTGCTTTAGTCCCTTTGCTTTCTCCTATCCTTCCCCAGAGTTGCAAATTGTCATCTCCACTTTGGCAATACATTTATAAAAAGAAATAAATTATTAGTCATTAGAGATGTTATAGCAAACAAGACAAACTGAGATAAGAAGCTAAGAACACCATAGAGGTGGTCAGTATTTAACCTGAAGGGAAGAAAGACCTCCATCATCTTGTGAAAAGAAATTCAAGATCTTCATCCCTTCAGGGTCTATAAACTCCGTGATGCCATATCTAAAACCAAATATTAATTGAAAGGATGAATTAGAATGAATTTACTTATGAGAGGTGATTCTGTTTTTCTAAGACATGTAATATTTGTATTAACTACTTTCAAAGTCTCATTATTAAATCAAATGTAATTTAATATACACAAAAACTATTGGGACAAATATGAAACCAAATACTAGTCAAATGCTGAACAAATATGAAACTCATCTAAAAATAAAAGTTGCTTCATTCAAGATTACATGAAGACATCATATGCCTAAGTACATGATAACCTTGCATACCATATAAATAAAACATCCTAAGGGCCAGAGCTCTAAGAAGGAGTTTTGGAAAAACCATAAGGAAGTTAGTATGAAAAAAAGAGTGTAAGAAATGTTTCATCATTCTCCAGTGAGTAATTCTTTCTTCATTCTTTCATATGGTTAGTCTCATGACTTCAGGAGCACAGTGAAGGCTTCCCTTCCCACCCATCCCCACCCCTACTTTGCCTCCCCACAGCCTCATTAGCTGATAACTCTGATTCTTTTAAAGGTAATTTCATTAGGAAGAAAAAATTTTGCAAGCTCAAAAAATATACACTTTCTGTTATTGTGTTTCCAACAAACTGGAACATTAAAAGAAATTTTTTTTCATTCTCATTTATGCTAAAAAAAAAAAGAAAGAAAGAAAACCACCCTATTTCATATTACAACTGAGCACCCTTGGGAAAAAAACTGCTCTTAAAGGGTGCTTTTATCAGAGTACCACAAGGCAGGGAAGGAGATTATTTTCTTTACCTATCATCAAAGAAGCTTTGAACATGAACTATTCTATATAGCATTTGCATTTTTGAGAAGGTAATTTATATATTGTCCCCCGAATTTCTCCATCCTGTGTAGAGAGAAATTTAAAGAGAGAGAGAGAGAGCTTGGTATCTGGAATGGAGATCCTACTGCTCCACAGATGGCAGACCTCAGAGCTGCAGCTCTAAGAGAACAGAGCCAGGGGAGGCTTCATACTATTCCTAGAGCAAGGGTTCTGAATCTTTCTGAAAGAACCCAGCAGTGCCCTAGTCAAGGATTTCATCTCAGTCAGAATCTAGAGCTGCCCAATCCACATATTTTCACCACATATGGGGTCCCCATGTACAATATATGTACTTGCTCATCTTTTCCAGGGATGATGCATCATCCCTGGAAAAGGTGAGCAAGGATTAACAAGACTTGGAAATGACCATATGATCACACAAATACCACTTTTGCCTTTTAGAAACAATAAATAAAATAAAACATAAATGCTTAAGAAATGAAAGAAGGAAATAGGATATGGCAGGTTAAAGACTATAGAGAAAGTTTACCAACAGCTAAAAATAACTGCTTGTGGAATGTAACCTTTAGGTAAGAGATAAGCCAGAATTTAATTTGATAGTGACTGCATTGAAAAAGTAAAAACCTAATGTGTTTCTGTCCAAAATGGGCTTTAAGAAGGCAAATAAGATCAACAAAGAGAGAAAAATCACAGCATCTTTTACTTGGAAAAGAATTCTTGTAACCTAGAAAACAGGAGAGCCTTTGTTAGAGCAGGAGAGAGGAAAGAATTCAGTTAAGAATAAAGGTAAGGTTAGAATTATTCATAATCCAGATTGCAAACCAACAAACGAGATTACTTAATTATTCAGAGGGTAGAGTGTTCCACACATTTCCAAATGGTTAGAAAAATCAGATCAAATTTTCAATATGTATTTACATATATACACATATACATGCATATATATATGCATATATATAATGACTAGAAAATTAGTGAATCTAGAAAATTAGTGAAATATCCTCCCCAACTTTGTTCATATTAATTCTACAGATTGAAAACACCACCCTGATTCTGAATCACTAATAAAATTCTTTCTTATAAAACATGGCCAAAACACTTAGCACAAAGGAATAAACAGTTTTGAATACAGCAAATCAAAACAATTTTTGTATGATCACTCAGGTGATATGGAATTCTCTTTAGAGCTTTCTAATTTCTAGTCAGTCTTCTAGCCCCAAGCTTTTGTCTGTCTCAGATCTCATAGCAAGAAAAACTCTTTCAGAACTTCTAGCTTCTTATTTTCATGCCTCTGTGGTAAGCTGATCTAACACAATTCACCTTGGTTTCTGATGCTAGATGTTTTCTTCTTCTCAAGCCTCATAGCAAGAAGGGAAAATCCCTATCATTCATTCTTGAGAAGTTCATTTCCTTCCCACTAGAGACTATATCACAACCATGATGTGTCATTAAGTCCTACTGTTATCTGATAAAGATATTGGAGCCAAAAACTCTGTTAACTCTATGCTAGCTAGTAGAAAATTTCTCCCAAATACATAATAAGCAGATTGTCTTGACCTGTTTTACATAGTCTTCCCTTGTACATACTAACAATTCATATTCTTATATTACTTTAAGACTTATAAAGTATTTTTCATCACAACTAAAATAGACAGTAAAATCATTATTCTTTCAGTTTTAGAGATGAGGAAACTGAAGTTCAGAGACTTGTACGGTCACATTACTAGTAAGTCTCAGAGCCAGAATTTCAACTAAGGTTTCTTTCTGACTTTTAAGTCTAATACTCTTTCCATGATAACATGTTGTCGATAGAGTAGATGTTCAAAATATCTTTTGAATGAATGCATAAAAGATTAACTTATCAGTATTAATTATGAAGGGCATATCCTTGGTCTGATAGCAAATTTTTTCAATAGCAACTTGAATCACATAACATGTTACTGATATTTTTAAGTAAGACCAGTTGCTGTGTTTGTGGGTAACTTGATCCTGTTCCCATCAGGTACAATCAGTTCATTGCCAAAGAGAGTTGCTTCCTCCTTTGAATTTGGCATCAACTATAAGCTGGACTGAAATACCCAACCAGACCCAATATGTCTACCAATTGTCCCCTACATTTCTTGGTTTAAAAAAAAGGAGAATGAGATAAGCAAGGGAAAAGAATGAGGAGCAGATCTACAAAGTTTAACAACTATGGTATGCTAGTTTTTTAAAGCCAACAAAACATGGTTAGACCAAACTTAAGACATACAAAATAAATCTCTGCTGGAAGCAATTAAATTTTAAAGGCACTCAAGGATTGAATTTCTTTTTTTTTTAAATTAAAACATTTCAATTTTCAAGCATTTATTTTCTATCTTTCTCACCTAACTTGAAAAAATCCACCCTGTGCACAGTCAAGCAAAATAAACACAGTATACATGTTGACCATGTCCCCAACTTCGAGACTCACTCAATCGGCATATTTAGCCTATCATGTCTTTGTCAGGAAGTGGATAATATTTTTCATCATCTGTCTTCTAGAATCAGGGTTATTTACTGCTTTGACCAGAGTTTTTAAGTCTTTCAGAGTCTTTTTTTCTTTACAATTCTAATGATAGAGTCAAAATCACCCCTCTGGTTCTATTTGTCTTGATTAAGGGAAGACTTTTTTTGACTGAGTCATGGTCAGAACTGAGTGTGAACAGGGCCTTTATACATCCTAGGGACAATCAAAGCCATGGTTAGGGAGATTGGATCACACCCTAAACAATTTGTATAAAAAGAGATGCTATATCTGAGTGAAAATGGGGAGAAAGAAGATTCGGAGGGTCTGAATTCCAAAGGTTAGAGCAAGTATAGGAAAAAGAAAGCACTGAGTATTGGCAGAGCCAGAAGATATCAAGTCAAGTCATTGGCTCTTTAAGTATCTTGGTGTGGAGGAATGAGACTGAAAGAAATTTTAAGAAAGAATCAGTTCTTCCCCCAACTTCCCTTCCTAATGCCTGTCTATCCACAGATGCTGTAATGTAATCTGCTTTTTCATTACCCAAACATTTCCTGTAAACTGAATTTTTACTCAACCACAGAGAAATCAAGGGTTAACTAGGGATAGATATAAATAAAAGGTTAAGCAGAGAGTATGTAAGAGTTGGGAACTTTCCTAGTAAGGTATTCAGAGATATTCAGTTGAACTTTTCATCTAAAATAATTTGAGTAAAGTTGATCATGAAGGAACTAAGTGGACCTTGGGAGGGAGTACATTTTATGTGCCTCATGCTTAAAATAAGCTAATGATTGTACAGGCATTACACAGTGTATTATCCTTCTTCTGATTCTGAATCATTTCATATAAGTCTTTCCAGGTTAGTGATTGATTTTCAAGATAATCCAAAGAGTAGACATTTCAAAATAATGAAAAGGATTCCAAGTGGTATTTTTACCAAAAACAAAAAAAAAGGGAGGAGAGAGAGGGAGGGAAGGAGAGAAGAAAATGAGGGAAAGAAAAGGGGAGAGAGAAGAGGGAGAAAGAATTAGTGGGGGAAAGGGAGGAGCAGAGAAATCAAGAAAGGAAGAAAGAGAGAGTATTAGAGAGGGGGAGGGAAGAGAGAGAAGGGAAGAAAGGAAAAGACGAGAGGAGAGGGAGGGAAAGATGCACACAGAGATAAAGACATAGAAAATACATGCCTACTGAAGCATACTCAATGGGACTTATTTTCAGCCTATTGACTCCTTGTTTCCACTTAGGAAACCTGGAGAAATGTATGCACAGTACTTCTCTCATCCCCACTCAACCCAGTCACTGGAAACTGAATCTCCATTTGTTTTTTCTTTCTTTTTTTTCTTTATTTTTTCTCTCTTTTTTTTGATTATTTTATTTTAGTCTACAGCATTCATTTCCACAAGAGTTTGAGTTTGAAATTTTCTCCCCAGCTCTCCCCTCCCCTCCACCCCAAGATGGCATGCATTCTGATTACCCCTTCCCCTACTGCCCTCCATTCTATCATCACCCTTTTTATCTCCCACTCCCTCATTTTCTTGTAGGGTCAGATAGATGTCTATAACCCATTGCCTATACTTCCTATTTCCCTGTTGCATGTAAAAACAATTTTTAGCATTTGTTTTTAAAACTTTGAGTTCCAAATTCTCTTCCTTCTTCCCTCCCCACCCAACTCTCATTGAGAAGGCAAGTAATTCAATATAGGTTATACATAACACTTCCATAACAGCCATGTTGTGAAAAGACTAACTATATTTCCCTCCATCCTATCCCACCCCCTCATTTAGTCTATTCTCTCCTTTGACCCTGTTCCTTTACAAAAGTGTTTGCTTCCACCTTACTACTTACTCCCTCTCCCAATCTGCCCTCCCTTCTATCATTTCCCCCTCTTATCTCCTTCCCCTTACTTTCTTGTAGGGTAAAATACCCAGCGCAGTGTGTATGTTATTTCCTCCTTAAGCCAAATTCAATGAGAGTAAGGTTCACTTATTCCCTCTCACCTTCCCTCCTTCCTCTTCATCGTAAAAGCCTTTTCTTGCCTTGTTTGACATAATTTACCCCATTCTATCTCTCCCTTTCTGCTTCTCCTAATATATTCCTCTCTCATTCTCTAATTTTATTTTTTAGATACCATTCTTTCATATTCAACTCAGCCTGTGCCATGTCTATACATATATATGTATATATAATTATGTATGTTTGTATGTGTGTATGTATGTATTACCTCCAACTGTCCTAATACTGAGAAAGGTCTCATGAGTTACAAATATCTTTTCATGTAGGAATAAAAATAGTTCAACTTTAATAAGTCCCTTATGATTTCTCTTTCCTCTTTGCTTTTTCATACTTCTCTTGATTCTTGTCTTTGAAAGTCAAATTTTCTATTCAGCTCTGGTCTTTTCATCAAGAATGCTTAAACGTCCTCTATTTCATTGAATATCCATTTTTTCCCTTGAAGTGCTAGACTCAGCTTTGCTGGGTAGGTGGTTCTTGGTTTTAATCCTAGCTCCTTTGACCTCTGGAATATCATATTCCAGGACCTTTAATCCCTTAATTTGAAGCTGCTAGATCTTGTGCTATTCTGATTGTGTCTCCAAAATACTTGAATTTTGTTTCTTTCTGGCTGCTTGCAACATTTTCTCCTTGACCTGGGAATTCTGGAATTTGGCTACAATGTAACTAGGAGTTTTCCTTTTAGGATCTCTTTCAGGAGGCAAGTGGTGGATTCTTTCAATTTCTGTTTTACTCTATGATTCTAGACTATCAGAGCAGTTTTCCTTGACAATTTCTTGAAAGATGATGTCTAGGCTCTTTTTTTATTCATGACTTTCAGGGGGTCCAATAATTTTAAAATTGTCTCTCCTGTATCTGTTTGCGAAGTTTTTTTCTGATGAGATATTTCATGTTGTCTTCTATTTTTCATTCTTTTGGTTCTGTTTGTAATTTCTTGATTTCTAATAAAGTTGTTATCTTCCATTTTTGCTCCTTGCTAATCTTTAAGGAATTATTTTCTTCAGTGAACTTTTGGACCTCCTCCATTTCATCAGTTCTGCTTTTTAAAGCATTCTTCTCCTCATTGCCTTTTTGGACCTCTTTTGCCATGTGAATTAGTCTATTTTTTAAGGTGTTATTTTCTTCAGTATTTTTTTAGGTCTCCTTTAGCAAACTGTTGACTCATTTTTCATGATTTTCTTGTATCACTCTCACTTCTCTTTCTAATTTTTCTTATACTTCTCTTACTTGATTTTCAAAATCCTTTTTGAACTCTTCCATGGCTTGTGACCAATTCATATTTTTTTAGAGTCTTTTGGTTTAGGAGCTTTTACTTTGTTGTCTTCTTCTGATTATATGTTTTGATCTTCTTTGTCACTAAAGTAAGATTTTTAGTCTGAGTTTTTTTTACGCTGTTTGCTCATTTCCCAGTCAGTTACTTGACTTTTGAGCTCTCTGTTAATGTAAAAGTCTGCTTCCTGTGAGGAGAATGGCTTGTCTCAAACTTCAGGAGTTTTGTGCAACAGTTTCCATAGATATTTCTAGGGGACCTGTAAATTTTTAGTTCTTCCAAGATAATATGATCATAGGAGAGGTGTTTAACTCCTTTCTTGGCCTGTGCTCTGGTCTATGAATGACCACAAGCACTCTTTTCTGCCTTGGAACTGTGAGGGGGATTCTCTCTCCACTGCACCACAAGCTCCACCACACCAGCACTCCTCCTCATCCCAGAGCCTCCAGGACTGCAACTCAGATCCAAGCAGGGCAAAGCAAGAGAATTCTTTCTCAGTGCTAGCAGTGAGATCCCTGCAATTGCCTTCTGACCCACCATTCAATCCCCACACAGACTGTGTACTGGGAGCTCTGGAAGCAGCCACCACTGCTGCTGCTGCTGTTGCTATTGCCACTGCCACTGCCACCTTTTGCTGCCCTGTGCCTTGGGCAGGACTGTGCTTTTCTCTCATCCAGGTCCAGCAGAGTTTTCTCACTGAACTTCTATGCTGTCTTTGGCATTTGTGAGCTGAAAAGTCTGGAAACCACCACAGCTATCAGTGATTCAGTCCCCTGAGGCCTACTCCTGCTCAGTCTATGCTGAGGTGGCTCAAGCAGGACTGAGCTTTGCTTCCAGCCCAGTGTGATAGACACTTCCTGTCAACCTTCCAGGCTGTCTTGGGCTGGAGACATTTCACTCCATAATTTTGTGGGTTCTGCAGCTCTAGAATTTGTTTAGAGTCATATTTTTTACAGGTATTTGAAAAGATTTGGGGGAGAACTCAAGAAAGTCCCTGCTTTTACTCTGCCATCTTGGACCCCCTCTCTGAATCTCCATTTGGGTGAACATATTTCACAGAATTAAAGAAGAAAAGTTTTATTGAAAGAAAAAAGAAAATAAAAATAGAGATTACAACAGATCTCTTTAGAAAATACACAGCCCTTGCAAAGTAAAATATACTGTGTATAAAATAACAACAATATTGTAAGATGATCAGCTGTGAATGACTTAGCTATTCTCAGAAATACAATGATCCAAGACAGTTTGAAGGACTTATGATGAAAAATGCTATCCATTCCCAGAGAAAGAACTGATGGTGTTGAATGCAGACTGAAGTATAATTCTTTTTGCTTTATTTTTCTTGAGTTTTTTTCTTGTCTATGTTTTCTTTCACAACATGACTATTATGGACATGTTTTGCATGGCTGCACACGTATAACCTATATCAAATTGCTTCCCTTCTCAGCGAGGGGGTTTGAGGAGGGAGGAAGAGAGATTTTGAAACTCAAAGTTTTAAAAACAAATATTAAAAATTATTTTTACACTTACTGGGGAAAAATAAAATTCTGAATAAAAGTTTAAGAAGAAATATAGAAGAAAATACACAGCATTTCTGTTCCGGGTCCTACAGTTCTACACAGCTCCCAACAGGCAGCATCAGGAATCTTTTCATATGGCTCCCTCTGCAATTCTGCAGAGCTCCCAGTGCAGAGCTCCAGGCCTGGCTGTTTGAGAAACACGGTAAAAGCTCTTTACTGGAGAGAGTCTTTCTGTCATCAGATGCAGTCTCCACCCATAAAGAGGGGGAAAGCCTCCAGATTTTTTTTCCCTTTCTGGCAGGAGGTATAATTTACTCTGTGTTTCATAACCCTAGTTATACAATGTCTAACTGTGTGTACTTCATCTCACTATAGCTGCTGCCATTGCCACCCCCACGCCCCCATCTCTAACCTGAAAAAAGTTCACCCAGGAAGTTGTGTCACAGGGACTTCTGCTTCCCAAACAGGCCCCAGTCACCGAAACCAGGCCCTGAGATGATGACCACAAATCTCGACGTCCTTTCTCTCTCAGATATCTGGAATGATCATTCTTTGCTGTTCAGGAACTGAGAAATTAGACCAATATCTCCCTAATTGTATCTCTTACATTCCAAAGAATCTTTCTGAAGTGTCTAGATATCTTAATGTGGAGAATGTAGATAGGGAACCTGTGCTGTCTCCACGTGTACCTACAGTATGCAATGACTTGATTCACTGGGGAGGAGGAAGACGTAGAGGAGGTGCACAATGACTAACTTATGTAAGTATTAGAATTACAATAGCATAAACGAACTGCAAGATAGTACTATGTATCCAAATGTTACAATAGCAAGCATGCTGTTATTCTGTTAAAACACAATGGTATTTGCAATTAGGAAACATTTGGAAGTTGTACAAATAACAGTAAACTCTGGATCACTACAAAACTTAAGCAAAATCAATAGTAGTCAGAAAGAGATTATTTGAACCATTTCCACTGGTGGGAGAAAAAGTGAATGTAAAATGTATATTGTATATATACTATGCCACAAAGGTATATGAACAACCACTTAATTTAATGCATCATTAAATTTTCTATATGGACAATGAGCTAGACATAGAATAGAGTAGAACAGGCTGAATTGTGATTGGGAAACTAGGCCATGCTTTCAATGATACTGAACTGTTTGCTGATGCAAATGTTTACCTCTCAAACACCAATATTCTCCCACACAAGTAATTTGGCTGTGAATTGTAGGACACAGCCATTTGGAAGAATTCAAATTATAAATAATCAAATGGAATGGAAAGATGCATGCCAGCCTTAAATAGATTGAAAAATGTTACCAATGATGATTTGCAAGAGAGAAGTGACATGGACATGTATGACCAGAGAACTGGGTGGACCAGACATGTTGTAAGAATGAGAGAAAGCAGTTGGACAGCTTAGAACATACATTGGTATGCTTGTGGTATTATAGAACCATTGTAGTAGGATTTCAATGCATATCAGTGCTTTGAACAGCAGACCCACCATGGTGAGAAATACAAAAATCTACTTTTTTCAAAGCAAGTTGTTCCAGTCAAATGCAACTAACTCTGTCTTGAATTTTCCCTTTTTTTGAGATTTTTTTTTTCTTTTTGAAACTACATCAGAGTAATTTGAATAAAAAGGCTTAACAGAACCAGAGTAACAGAGTAATAGCAGAGGGGTACAGAATTGTGGAAGATGGAGCTATGTGGGCCAGGGTTCCTGTTCAAGAAGAACAGGAGAATAAGAATAATAAGGAACAATGATTGGTACTACTAGGTTTGAACTTTGGGGTACAGAGCAGCATGCCACAAAGGGTCCCAGGAAGGACCTGTGAATTGTAGGAAGGAACCCTGGCTTACTCTCATCCTGCAGCCCTTCTCAAGGCAATAATCCATACGTTACAGATCACAGAACCTGGAGTTGTCTCTGTTGGAAAGGTTGCCTTTATTGGGGGAATGGGGAGAAGGAAAGGGTGTCTTGACTCTTTAGGGTGTCAGATACAAGTCCTTTCCATATTCATTATTTTTTAAATAAAATGTTTTGAGCCTTGTGATAATGACTATAAGGGGAAACTTATGGACACTCTTTCCTCCCAAATCCAATCCATCATGAAGTCTTGACCATTCTACCTAAGGAATATCTCTTGTTTCTAGTCCTAGTTAGGCCATCATTATAATTCATAGTATTTCAACAGTCTATTTACCTGTCTAATTCTGTAACCATAATTGTTCCACATTATTGCAAGTTTAATCTTGCTAAAGTTTCCAGTGCTTACTTAAATTTAATCCATGTTCTTAATGTGCCATTTAAGGTCCTATACAATCTGGCTTCAAATCTATCTTTCTAATATTATTTCATACTATTTAATCCCCTCCACATTTCAACCAGACTAATAGTTGCTGGTCTCCAACCATATCCTGAAATTTCTTGCCTTCGTTTTTTTGTTCAATTGTTTTTCAGTAGTTTCCAGCTTTCCTAGTCTCCATTTGGGGTTTTTCTTGGTCAGACATCAAAGAAGTCAAGGTTATCCACTGAATCCCAGGTCATAGCTACTGGACCTACCACTGAGCTTTAATGAGAAGAGAGAATGAGGCAGATACCCTTGCACAAGGGTACCCTCTGCCTCACTTAAATCCAATGATGTCATTGATCCTCTTTGAGAATGAAGGAAGAGTAACTCCAACAAGTGGAGTGGTTTTCCATTTCCTTCTCCAGTATATTTTACAGATGAGGAACTGAGGCAGACAGGGTTAAGTGATACATGATCAGAGTCACACAGCTAGGAAGTGTCTGAGGTGGGATTTGAACTCACAAAATGAGTCTTCTTGACTCCAGGACTAGCATTTTAGCCACCATACCACAAAGCTACCTCCTTCTTACCTTCATGCCTCTGCTAAAATAATTCTTTTGCTTGGATGTCCTCCCATTCCCCCAGTCTCCAACTTTTGAAACACTATCTCTTTCAAGTTCATTTACTAACTTCTCCATGTGGTCTTACCTGAAATATACCATTCAGAAGCAGTTTTTACCATTCCTAAGTTCTTATAACTTTGTACTTCTTTTTTACGTTTGTCATAATTTATTTGTGGCATAGTTATTTATCTGCATATCTTATCTTTCCTAATGGACTGTTAGCTCCTTGAGTGCCTGCATATATTTCTTCTTCAGTACCTAGTATAGTAACTTAGGAATTTAATAAGTATATGTTAAATTGAATTAAATTTTGTAAAGGAATAAGGTTGTGAGAACTGATATTTTAAAATAACTCTACGTTATTTTAAATACTGAAGTGAAAAGCTATGGGTTTTAATTTAAGCACCACAAAAAGTTAGAGAAATATTTCTCATTTATGATATTTAAAAAATTTAGATTTTTACTTCTTTGTTATTTTATTCTCCACCAAGTGTTAATATGATACCTCACTATGAATGATTGTGACCTTTGGTCTTCCAAGGCTATATTCAGTGAAATTCAAATTGTGACAAGTTCTACCATGATGGAAAGCCTTCAGGTACAAATCTATTAACAAACTGTAGCTGCTTTCTAAGGATGAGCTTAGCTATATACAGAGAGACTCAGAAGCAGTAAATGGGCCTCAAGATAATGAATTCTTTGGCCCTTATAGCCCATGAAACAAAGAAATGTGCAAAATACCCTTCAGTGTTTAGAGGACCTTCTTCTTGTACAGTGATGATAGCAGCATGAAGGGAAGAGGGACAAAGTTTGTTAAGAAATGTACCATTTTAAAATTGTCTATAAACATTAATTTAAATATTGGTACTCTAAATGCAAAATCCTTAATCAATGACTAAGAAACTGACATTATGCTCAAGGAAGTCAGTCATATCAACTTGGACATTCTCATTATAATTGAAACAAGCAGACCTAAGGAAGTCACAGTAAAATAGAAAGATAGCTCACAGAATCTTTCTGGAGAGGCTAGTAGAGGTACTAGTAGAGGTAGTTTTACCATGTACTTAAAGGCAATAAGAATTACCAAATCGCTGGACACTGTCATTATGCTTTGCAATGCTCACTATGCTCATATGCAAAAGAACATCATGAAGATAAATGCCATTTATGATATGATGCAGATGAGAATGACACAAGATTAGAAGGATGGATGGGTTGTAAGCTGGGCCACTGGAGGGAGAGCTCCTGTGTAGATCATAGATCTATTGCAGTTTTACATTATCAAAATTAAAGGTAAGAAGATAGTTCAATAATTAAATCATCAATTGAATAGAACCCCTTAATGAAATTAAATCAAATATATTTATAGGGGTTTTGATGATTTCTCTCTTTAAGAGGAAAAGTTCATCCATATTCAAAATATTTGATAGAAATGACCATACTTCTTTCATAAATTATTGTAAAGTTCTTATATGAACTTTTATGTAAAGGAATAGTAGATAATTAAATTAGTTTGATTATGAATGATAAAGAAATCATAGATGAATAGCTTTTAAGGTATTTTTCAATTATACTGGGTTTTTTGTTATAAAAAAATTAACAACCGTTTTCTGGTTTCTGTGCAAACATAATAAAGAATGGATTACTTGATGAGAAATTAGTAGCCTTATAACTAGATACAAAAATAGCTCACTAGCAGACCAACACATTGACATGAACATTTTGCCAAGAAAGCTTAGGAACATTGATTCAATGAAGTTCTGGGAAAAAGGCAAGATTGTTCTCTTAATGTACTACCTGTAGCACATTACTGATGTAATGCAGAGGTGGAAAGGCCTCATAGAAATTTTATGAAGTAAACTGATTCATTGATAGACAAATCATATCTACAAAGAATTTTGGCTATATAATTCTTTTAAGAAATTTATAAAGGATAAAATTAGAAGTAGAAAAGGAATAAATATACAACATTGAAGTGATATGCCACTAAGTGTTCAGTAATTGTGATATTAGATAGCACTAAAATCACATTAATTAGATTTGCAAGTTATTTCCTGAAATAAGTTAATTATTTCCTTGAGAGATTTTATGGTAGTTATTTTAGTAGCCTGCACAACATCTAACTCTAGTACTTCACTGTGGTGTGAGGATGACCAGAGGTTCTCGAAGGCCATACTAGAAGTAGATAAGCTTTAGCTCCTCAAGCTCTAGAGGAAAAGCTCTAACTTTTTGGAATTTCAAGTGCAAAGTTTGAGAAGTTTCAAATGTGACCCTAGCAATAGAGAAAGTCTGTTTTCAGAGGACCAGACTGATTATATATGAAGAAGCTCTTCATTAGCTCTCTGACTGTGATGAAATTTTTGACCATGACAACCCATGAAACAAAGAAAAATATAAAATGTCATTCAGTCTCATGGAACTTCTTTAGCAATGGTGGCAAAGCAGTGGGAAAGAGATAAAAGAGTGCTAAGAATCCCACAGAATTTGGATTATTTATAAACTTTCATTGGACTATCATACTCTAAATGTGAGATGCTTATCCAAAGACCAATAAGTTTATATACTATTAAATCATAATAATTTTTGCTTTCTTGCCATAAATGAAACCAGATAGAACGTAGATGCAGATAAATGAAAGGATAATTCAGAGGTCCTTTTTGGAAATGTAAAAAAAAGAAACTCGTAGAGTTATTTTTATCACGATCCTAAACAGCAACAACAACAAATAATTTCATGAGATATTTGATCAATTCATGTTGCAGCCCTGATAACAAGCACTTGCAAAAAGACTACCATGAAAAGGATGGCAATTTATGTGTCAACATAGGTTGCTATAATCGAAGACATAAAGTCTACAAAGAACTCAGTAAGATGTAGAGTGGGAAAAAGTAAGGAATATATGGAAAACTCTGGTTCTGGAAGAAGGAATGAGAAAACAAAGACTTCTGGATAGTCAAGGAGCCTCATGCCTTTACATCAAGAAATACTTTCTTTGAAAAAAGAATCAGCAAGCATTGTACATTGTAACCACCAAATAACATCACAAAAAAGAAATAGATTATATTTTAATGGAAAGGAAATGATGTTATTAATGTAGGAGTTATCCCCATATCAATGTACAGTTAGACCTTTGACTTGTCATAGTAAAAATTAGGACTAGGGAAAAAAAGAATAAAGAATAATAATGATAGAAAGATAAAATATCACAATAAGGTAAAGGAAAACAACTCTGAAAGACTTAAGAACTCTAATAGTGCAGTGAGTGACCAGTGTCAACTCCAGTAGGTTCCTGAATTGTGCTTCCCACCTGATGAACTAGAAATGCAAAATGAGGCATGCGTTCTCAGACATGACTGATGTGTGGATTTGTTTTGATTGGTCAGAGATAGGCAATAAGATAGTGGGTAGTGAGAGGCGTAGAAAAGGAAGAAAAGAACATCAATAAAGCATTAAAGGATACGCAGAAAAACTTCAGAAAGGATGCAAGAGACCAACTCTGTTAGTACTGTGTTAAATTGAATTACACCTAAAAAAAGAAAACAGTTCAGAGATCAATTACAGTAAATGTGGTGAAGGGCATATATACATATGGATATATTTATATACATATGGATATATTTATAGCCATATATACATATGGATATATTTATACACACACATATGTACAACTTATATCTCAGGGCTGTAGGCTCTTAGACTTACAACCTAGATCCAACCATGGAGCCAACACTTGCACTTACAGCTTTCTTTTATTTTTGCTCCAATTCAGAATTTCTTTGGGAAGTCTCAGACTATAGCTTGACATAGAGAATACCTAAGTCTCCACAGATGTAGGTAAAAGGGTCCCCACTTTCCATGCTAGTGCTCAAGATGTCTCAAATGGTAACTAATATCATAGGGATTGGTTGATATTTGTGTCACTTCCACATGAAGTAAATAATACGCTGATATAACTTCTCTCTGTTGAGCCCAACTTTTCTCCCAAGGTTTTCTCAGGTCTACAATGCTACCCTCTGGTGTGGATAGATACTATTTGGAAGGGGTCATGAGCTTGGAGTCCCTTTCCTATCAGATCTTTACTACCTGAATAGTAGTAATGGGAGACAAAATCCATGTTTTTTGTTCCCCCATTTTCTGGCATAATCTCTGACTGTGAATCACCATGTACAAGATCTTCTTCTTTCAAAGAGGCTAGTTCTTTCCAGGATCTTCCTCTTCTTTCATGAGGATGGATTCCAAAATCCTTTTCTTTCTAAGAGGTATTATCTAATGTATATTACATTATCTACGCACTCCACTTCTTTTCCAGAAGTCTGGGCCTCCAAATCCTTGAGGGATTGTTAGAGAAACAGTCCTGAGGCTGACCTTGCACAGAAACTCGCCTGTCTTTCACCAAAGTTTCTAAGAATTTAACATCATCTAGGAGATTCTTCAAAGGACTAGAGTTCTGGACTAAGTGGTGATTCAGTCATATGGTGTTGAGGATAGTCACATCCTCTTTACTTCTCTATGGCTACATGTTCTTGGGCTGCAAGATCATGCCACTGACTTTTCCTAGCGAGGACCAAGACCAGAGGGTCCAGGAACTCTCTTTTCAGGTTCGACTTCAGCTTCAATGGGCCTCTGCTGCAAGGCAGAGAGCTTTTCCTCTTCTTGAACCCATCTACTTTTTAGCTCTTCTACCCTGTAGAGCTCTCTGGAAAAGGGCAAAGAAGTCTGATTCTGCCTTTAATTCTCTTTCACAATGAAAACTCTTTGGGTGAAGGGACCATATGATTTTGTCTTTGTTTCCTCAGTGCCTAGCATTGGGCTTGGTACATAGTGGGCAATTAATAAAGGCAGATTGGTTTTATACACGTAGCAGAAAATGGTGCAAACCAATTCATTCATCTCCAATCCCTGAGATTCAATCATTCATCTTCAATGAGACAAGAATAGCTCTACAAAGACCAATGGGCATTTTCACCCTCTGCATAAAGATATGCAAACTAAGATTCACCTTTCTCTTGCTCATCAAGTTGGTTATAGAACTCTTCCCCTGACTCCCTTGCTAGTCCCCCATACTGGGGAATTATTACTCCAAATCATTTAAATGATAACCAAGCTAGAAAACAAGCTTCATTAGTTGTATGCATGTAAATAAACATTTTTATTCTACTTATTCATGTCTTATTCTTATGTTTCACTGTTATCCTGTTTGTCATGATCAACTTAAGGGAATACACTCATAACAATGACTTCAACAGAAACCATAAAACAGAATGGCTACTCTGGCCCTATAAATTGGCAAAGTAGGTGATTATATACCACCACTCACCTCAACCTCTAATGCCAGTAGGCTGATACTGAAAAGCATTTGAGCTTAACTTCTTAGTTTAGACTTTGAATCCTATTCAAATTGAGTCCTTAAAGGTTGAATTTTTTTTTTTTTATCACATTTGGGGTCATTATCTTTGGCTAAAATAAAGGAGTTTTTAAAAAATGGTTTTGGGGAAAGAATGTGAGAACAGTGTGTGCCAGGCAGAGAAAGTGTGTGCTAACACGGGGAGGTGGAGTAGAAAGGAGACTTGAGAACTGTAGATAGCCTTGTCTTGCTTTTACATTCTTGACTCCAGGCCAGTTTTTCTCCTTAATGTGAACCTCACAAACTGCACAACAGGACAGCCAATAAACCTCAGTCATCAATATAGAATGGGAAAAAGGCTAGTCTAAATTAATGAGTAATCTGATTATAGGATTGAATGACAGAATGTGTGTGCAGATTTCAAGTGTTACATTAGCCAATTTCTGGTCATAGAGCTGGGGCAAGAGATATATAGCCAGACATGAGGCAGCTGTGGTACAAGAATGTAAGATCTGGCAAAGTCTGGTAACAGCTTAAGGAATACAGAAAAGATTGAGCCTCTATTCCTTTCCCAACCCTTACTCCTGAAGTTTTAGCAACATTTCAGAGATTACTGTTTATCTGGTATTAGGGTGTACTGAACTGGTACTGGTACTGAAGGGAATCTTGGGAAATGATGATAATGAAGAATTATAGCCTTTGCTAAAGAGATAATGAGAGGTCAGGTTCCAGGGAGAGGGCTGAAAGCACCCTCTTCTCCCCACATCTTCTCCACATAACTCCCAACCCCATTCTGCAAATGGCCCCGCAAGAGAAACTTTAGGGTTTTTCTCAAAGGTTGTGCATGCTAACATATTATATTTAGTAATGGGTTCCCTGTATTAATTAGTCTCCTGATTAAGCAAGGGAAGAAGGGATTTTTTTTTAGTCAGGGTAACCATTTAGCATAATATGACTAAATTATATGCTTTGCTTTGGGATAATGCTTCTATATAAATAGGTTTTTAAAAAGTAATATTTTATTTTTTCCCAATTACATATTAACATAATTTTTAACATTTAAAAAAAAAAAACTTTGAGTTCCAAATTCTATTCCTCCTTCCTTTCCTCTTCTCTCCCCTCCCTGGGATGGCAAATAAATACTTTTAAAAACAGCTTTATTTGGTATGGTGAGCATCATGGCAGTGGGTGGAGGTAACAAAGTACAACCAGTAATTGGAACTAACTGCTAATAAAATTTAGAAGTCTTGGTTTATTTTAATGAACAGAGAACTTACTTCATCATCAGCAATCTTTTGTGTGTAACAAATGAGTTAAAGCTCTTGACATTTTGTTTCCTGAATGAATGTAAAAATTTTATAAGTACTTTGTATACTATTTTGTTTAGCAAGTTTTTTTTACTCTTAACTAGTAAATTTTATTCAGTCTAGGTATACTGAAAATTCAAAATTAGTTAAAAAGACAAATTGCTAAAGTTCCCTTCATTCTATCGTCTTCTTGTTCCTTTCTTCTTCCTTTTCCTCCTTCTTTCTTCCTCCTCCTCCTCCTCCTCTTCCTTCTCCTCCTCCTCCTCCTCTTTCTGTTCTTCTGCTGGTCAAAACTCCTAGTCATCTACTTTTATCTGGCACTTAAGGACAATACCTATCCATCAGTCAATCAACAACAAGGATATATTAATACTTACTACATGCCAGGCGTTGTGCTAAACTCTGAGGTTACAAAGAAAAACAAAAACAACTCCTGGGCTCAAGTACCTACTACTCTAGGCTGCATTAAAACATCTTCCTACAATGCTGTACTTCCTATCTCTATGTTTTGGCTCTGGCCATCTTCCTGTAATGTTAATAGAATAGGAAGATCTTCCCTACTCATTAATAGGCCTAACACATGGAGCCTGTGATCATATACATGGAACCTGTGGTCACATGGAGCAAAGACTGGGAGGAGCTTGCCCAAAAAGCAGAGAGAGAGAAGCAAGCTGTGAGTAAGCAGAGGAAAGAATTTGTCTAGTGGAACTTGTTTTTGTTGGGAGGCCTGACAGAAAGAAGGCTTAAGATGTAGGCACTCCCTAGATTAATGATAAGTACTTCCTGGTATTCTAATGATGTCCCAAATACATATTTTGATTTTGCCTTTGAGGAAGAGAGTATATTATATTTTGTGAATCTATCCTGGAAATACTCATGCATATTTATAATGGCTGATATCAATATCACGTTGCCATTACATTTTCATTGCTGTAGTGCACTTGTCCTTATCTCTGTCCTTCCTTTCCTTTAAGACGTTCAAGCATGATCTTCAACATGAAACTTTTCCTTTTTCCCCCTTCCTTCAAATGTTAATACCCTCTCTCCCAAACCGGTTCATATTTAAGTATTTTCTATATATTTGTATTTATTAGTCCTATAGTTAAGCTGTATTTATATACACACACACATATATATATATAGATATATATATACAATTACACACATATCTATACAACACACACATATATATATATACATACATACATATATATGTATACATACATAATACTTTTTTGCAAGTAGGGATTATTTCATTCTTTTTATTTGCATTCCCTGTGCCAGCTAAGTGTTTGACACATAGTAGATGCTTAATAAATATTTGCTGATTGACTGACTGATTCATTGATTGGAATTCCAAGGAAATAACATTAAAGTAGCTAAGTACATGCAAGCTATAGAATAACTGGAAGGCGACAGATCTCAGAAAGGAAGACGGTAGTAGCAGATAGGATGGATAGAACCAGAAAAGGTCTCTGATTTGAGCTGAGTCTTGAAAAATCCAGGGAAGCTAAGTGGTAGAGGTGAAGAGGGAAAGAATTCCAGCTGCAACCTCATGTACCTGTAGGAACTCTCTTCTATAGTTCAAGAATTTATTGGTATGTTTCCTTTTAACAGTCGCCCAGCAGACACCTCTTAGCAAAGACTTATATAAAAAATAATGCAGTAAAATCTGTAGCTAAAAATATTTTCTCGTAAGCCTGCCACAAATACACAAAAAAGTCCCTGGGACAAATGGGAACAAATAACACACAAAGCAGTGAGGCGCATGCAAAGGGAACATATGTGACCAAAGCAACACACAACATCAGTACTGCAGGGCCTTGATGTCTTTTCATTCCTATTGAATCTTCATGTTGCTCCAAAAGAACTGACCATCTCCTGAGAAAAATATTTTGGCTAGATGGGTTTCTCAGCTGAGCTGACAGGTTTGCTCCTTTTCAAAGAGTGACTCTTGTGGGGAGCGGAGCCAAGATGGCAGAGTAGAAAGATGACCTGTAGGAGCTCTCCCCCTAGAGCCCATAAAATACTTGTAAAAAATGACTCTAAACAAATTCCAAAGCAGTAGAAGCCACAAAAAGAGAGTGAAAGAAATTTCCAGCTCAAGGCAGCCTGGAAGGCTGACAGGGAAGATCTATTGCACCCGACTCAGAGTGGAGAGCAGTCTGGCTGCTCAGTGTGGCAGGGACAGAACCAGAGCAGTCTTCAGGGTGCCACCAGCAGCAGCTGCGTTTCCCAGATTACTCAAACCACAAATGCCAGAGACAGCTTCAAAGGTCAGTGAGAAAGCTCTTTCACTGGGTGAGAAGGGAGCAGGGTCCTCCCCTAGCCCTGGCTCCAGGTGGTGGCAGGAGCAGCTTACATTTTAGAAGGCCTCAGCCTAAATATCCTGGGGGAATTGAGCCCCTGATGTGGATCTTAGCCCTGAGTGGCAGTCCTGGAGTAAGGAGGAGCACTGACTGGTGGAGCTGGTAGAGACTCTGGAGAGGGAATTCTATTTGCAGACCCTGGCCAGAAAAACTTGCGCTAGCTCCCAGACCAGAAAGCAGGCCAGGAGAAGAGTAAACTCTCCCTTGATTGTGCCACATTGGAAGAACTGAGAACTTAAAAGTCAAGGAACTGTCTGGGAAAATGCCCCAAAAAGGGAAAAAAATAAGACCATAGACCATAGGTTACTTTCTTGGTGAACAGGTATTTTCTTCCATCCTTTTGGATGAGGAAGAACAATGCAAACCATCAGAGAAAGACATAAAAGTCAAAGCTTCTGCCTCCAAAATAAATATGCAGTGGTCTCAGGATGTGGAAGAGCTCAAAAAGGATTTTAAAAATCAAGTAAGAGAGGTGGAGGAAAAATTGGGAAGAGAAATGAGAGTGATACAAGAAAATCATGGAAAGTGAGTCAACAGCTTGCTAAAGGAGACCCAAAAAAATGCTGAAGAAAACAACACCTTTAAAAATAGACTAACCCAAATGGCAAAAGAGGCCCAAAAAGCCAATGAGGAGAAGAATGTTTTAAAAAACAGAATTAGTCAAATGGAAAAGGAGGTTCAAAAGCTCACTGAAGAAAATGGTTCTTTAAAAACTAGAATGGAGCAGATGGAAGCTAATGACTTTATAAGAAACCAAGAAATTACAAAACAAAACCAAAAGAATGAAAAAATGGAAGATAATGTGAAATGTCTCACTGGAAAAACAACTGACCTGGAAAATAGATCCAGGAGAGACAATTTAAAAATTATGGGACTACCTGAAAGTCATGACCAAAAAAAGAGCCTGGATACCATCTTTTATGAAATTATCAAGGAAAACTGCCCTGATATTCTAGAACCATAGGGCAAAATAAACATTGAAAGAATGCACCAATCACCTCCTGAAAGAGATCCAAAAAGAGAAACTCCTAGGAACATTGTAGCCAAATTCCAGAGGTCCCAGATCAAGGAGAAAATACTGCAAGCAGATAGAAAGAAACAATTTGAGTATTGTAGAAATACAATCAGGATAACACAAGATCTAGCAGCTTCTACATTCAGGGATTGAAGGGCATGGAACATGATATTCCAGAAGTCAAAGGAACTAGGATTAAAACCAAGAATCATCTACCCAACAAAACTGAGTATAGTACTTCAGGGGAAAAAATGGTCATTCAATGATATAGAGGACTTTCAAACATTCTTGATGAAAAGACCTGAGCTGAATAGAGAATTTGACTTTCAAACACAAGAATCAAAAGAAGCAGAAAAGGTAAATAGGAAAGACAAATCATAAGGGATTTACTAAAGTTTAACTGTTTACCTTCCAACATGGAAAGATAATATTTGTAACTCTTGAAATTTTTCTCAGTATTTGGGTAGTTGGAGGGATTATACACAAACACACACACACACACACACACACACACATAGACAGAGGGCATGGGGTGAGTTGAATAGGAAGGGATGATATCTAAAAAATAAATTAAGAGGTGAGAGAGGAATATATTGGGAGGAGAGAGGGAGAAATGGAATGGGGCAAATTATTTCTCATAAAAGGCAAGAAAAAGCTTTTTCAGTGGAGGGGAAAAGGGGGGAGGTGAGAGGGAAAAATTGAAGCTTACTCTCATCGAATTTGGCTTAAGGAGGTAATAACATGCACACTCAATTTGATGTGAAATCTATCTTACACTACAGGAATGTAGGGGAGAAGAGGATAAGTGGGGTGGGGGGATGATAGAAAGGAGGACAAATGGGAGGAGGGAGTAATTAGAAGCAATCACTTTAGGGGAGAGATAAGGTCTAAAGAGAGAATAGAATAAATTGGGGGCAGGATAGGATGGAGGAAAATATAGCTAGTCTTTCACAACATGACTATTATGGAAGTCTTTAGCAAAACTACACATATATAGCCTATATTGCTTGCCTTCTCAGTGGGGATGGGTGGGGAGGGGAGAAGGGAGAGAATTTGGAGCTCAAAGTTTAAGGAATGAATGTTGAAAATTGTTATTGCATATAACTAGGAAATAAAAAGTGCAGATAATGGGGTATAGAAATCTATCTTGCCCTACAAGAAAAGAGAGAAGATGGGATAAAGTAAGGGAGGGGTGTCATAGAAGGGAGGGCAGATTGGGGGAAGGGGTAATGAGAAAACATGTTTTTTTGGGATGAGGGAGGGGAGAGATAGGGAGAAAATTCAGAACTCAAAATCTTGTGGAAATGAATGTTGAAAACTAACAATAAATAAAGCAATTAAAAATGAAAAAAAAGTGACTTGATTTTTTAAGTTCATAACTGGCTCTATTTTCTTCCATAGGTCTTGTCCCTTAAAGCTGTTTCTGGCCTCAAGTGGCAGAAAAGATAGACAAAAAGGATACAGTGCCTTCCTCATTTCCATCTTGAAATGTGTCTGGTCAATGTCGTCAGAGTAGGGAACTCATGAGGTATCAGGCATTTAATTTTATTTACTCTCTAACTGCTGAATAAGAAATCTCCCTCTCAGCAAGTGAAATACTATGACCACTGGAAGAGGAGAAAGAGAGAGAAATTCCCCCTTTTTCACCCCTAAGAGCATTTCTCTTTCAGGAACAATGTTCTTCATCAGCTAATGGCTCTTTCTAGGACTAAGGACTGATTTGACTGACTTTCCTTTCTCTTAGACTCAGCTATTTAGATCCCTAGGAGTTTTATTTGTTTGTCCAGTGGTTAGGTTCTCTTTGATTCCATCAGAGAAAAGAGTCACTGATAATGTCAGAAAAGGATCCTAGGGTTTTAGCACCTTATCATGTTAATAACACCTCATTATCCGATTACTTGTGACTACATTAACTGAGGTTACAATAGGATTATAGCTCTAAAGATTAAAGATACCTCAGAAATCATCTAGTACAACTCCTTCATTTCCCAGATAAAAAACAAACGAACATGACAGCGACTCTCTGAGAGTCTTGATTAATTAAGATCTGTAATAGATTAACATGAAAAACCTAGGTAGGTTTCCTACATCTGGTAGGAAGACTTAGTATATGTTACCATTTGGTAATAATAGTAAATCATATTTTTATAGCATTTCAAAGTGACAAAGAAATTCTTCTCAGTGTCTTTTCCTTTGGTCACAAAGCAAATAGACACCAGAGATAGGTAATGAACTCATATTTCTCCTGACTCAAGTCTAGTACTCTTTTCAATACCAGAAATTGTCCATTTGTGACTTAAGCTGATAAAAGACTTTAATACCTTAGTATGCAGAGTTTAAGATTCTTATACTGTCCCTGAACCTCTTAGGACTTGGGTGAGGCCAGAATTTGAACCTACTATGGAAAGCAGCTGCACATACTCCATGGCACTGAACTGTTTAGAGATGAGGGGAAATTCTGTAGCTAAGAAGTTCCTATATAGGTAGGAGTCAGAAACTTCATATGTCAAAGACAAAACTATTAAACATATAGGATGTAGTGATAAAGAACCAGAAGAAGAAAATGATGTCTGCAGCAGAAATGGGATCTTTTGAGGATCAGCAAACTGTAGAAGCTATTGGACTCTAAGCAATGGCTTAGAGTTCGTTTTTTAATTTATTTTTTTAATTAACAAAATCTACTTTCTTTCTTTTCACCTCCTTTGAAAAAGAAGGAAAAGCAAAACTCCTAACAAATATACATTTTGTTATTGTTGTTAACTCTTCATGACCTCATGGATTATAGCATGTCAAGTCCTTCTATCCTCCACTATCACGCTAAGTCTGTCCAAGTTCATGTTTGTTGTCATGTTACTATCTATCCATCTCGCCTTCTGCCATTTCCATTTCCCTTTGCTTTCAATCTTTCCCAGCATCAGGGTCTTTCCCAATGAGTCCTATCTTCTCATTACATGGCTAAAGTATTTAAGCTTCAGATTTAGTATTTGACCATTCAGTAAGCAGCCCGAATTAATTTCTTTAAGCATTAACTGATTTGATCTCCTTGATGTCCAAGGGATTCTCAAAAGACTTCTCTAGAACCACAATTCAAGAGCATCAATTCTGCAGAGCTCATCTATTCTTGCAGTCCATCTCTCAGAGCCATGCATTGCTACTGGAAAAACCATAGCTTTGACTTTATGGACTTTGTCAGCAAAGTGTTATCTCTGCTTTTTAGTACACTGTCCAGATTTGCCAGAGTTTTCCTATCAAGAAGCAAGCATCCTTTCATGACTGCAATGATCTTTGATTCATTGTGCGTACACAGTCCCCAGTAGCAGTGAGGCACATGCATAGGGAATATATATGACCAACGCAACTCACAACATTAAAACTACGGGACCCTGATGTCCTTTCTTTTCTGTTGAATCATCATGTTGATCTAGAAGAACTAACCATCTCCCGGGAGAAGCATTTTGGCTAGGTAGGTCACTCAGCTAAGCTGACAGGTTTGCTACTGTCAAAGAGCACGAATATAAAAGAATATAAAATCTGACTCTGTTTCCATTTCTTCTCCTTCTATTTGCCAGGAAGTGATGGGACCAGTAGCCAAGATCTTAAGTTTTTGTCTGTTTGTTTGTTTTGATGTTAAGCTTCAAACTAGTTTTTATACTTTTTTTTTCACTCTCATCAAGAGGTTTCATGCAAAATAATTTTCCCACATTGGCCAAGTCTAAAAATTATATCTCAAACTGAACCCTGAATCTATCACCACTCTGTTTCACTGTGAATCCTCTGGAAGCACAGTTGATCATTTCATTTGTTAGAGTTCTTAAGTCCTTCAAAGTTTTATTATTTTATTTTACATTATTATTGTATAAATTGTTCTCCTGGTTTTGCTCTCTTCACTCTGCATCTATTCATACAACACTTCCTAAGTTTCTCTGAAACTTTCCACTTCATTTTTTACACAGCAATAGTATTCCATAATACTTTCATACCATAACTTGTTCATTCTTTCCTCAATTGATGAGCATTTCCTTAGTTTTCAGTTCTTTGTCATTACAAAAACAGCTGCTTTCAATGTTATTGAAGGTATGAGTCCTTTTCCTCTCTTTAGGAGTGTAGACTTAGCAGTCTTTTCATTGATTCAAAGAACATCCAGAGGTTAATAAGTCTTTAAGAATAATTCCAAATCACTTTCCAGAATGGCGGGGTCAGTTCACAGTTTCACAACACTGATTTTAATGTATCTATTTTCCCATAGGCAGTCCTCCCAGAATTTCATTTCTTTTAATCCATTTGCCAATCTGATGGATGTAAGGTTAAATCCCACAGATGCTAGAGATATTTTAATTTCCCTAATTATTAGGGATTTGGAGCATTTTTATCATGACTATTGAAGCTTAAATTTTTTTTTCCTCTGAAACTGCCTACGTGTGCCTCTTGACTATTTATAAATTGGTAAATGACTCTTGTTCCTATAAACTTGAATCTTAGGATCTTAAAAATTAGACCTTTAACAGAGGAACTTGCCGCAGAGATTTTCCCCATGTGTTATTTGCTTTTCTTCTTTTTGCTTATTTGCTTTTCAAATCTTTTTCGTTTCATGTAATTGAAATTGTCTATCTAACCTTCTCTGATCTCTTATTTGGTTATGAAGTCTTTGACACATCTGAAAGGTATTTTCTTTCTTGTTCCTCTAATTTGCTTATGATATCATTCTTTAGATCTAAGCCATGTACCCATTTTGAACTAATCTTCATATATTGTTCGAAAAGTTTGTCTGTACTTAGTTTCTGCAAAACTAACTTGCTGTTTTCACAGAAGTTTTTGTTGAACAGTGAGTTCTTACTACTTTTTCTTTTAAAAAGGAGTATCTATTTTATGGATTTTTTCCCCCCACAAAACATGATTTTTAGGATTTCTATTTTGGTATTTTAATAAAAATAATTTCTTGGTCTTCAGAGTTTTTTTTTTTTAAAGTAACTCACTGGTCAGAGAAATTTATTTTAATGATGGAATATTACATTTCTGTCAAGTCAAAGTTTTTTATTACGTGTGGTTATAGGTGTGACTTGAAAGTTAGCACTTAGTTCAGGTTTGATATTGGGAGGAAATAATTTATTTTAAATAAATCAATGAACATTTAAAAGAGAAGTCAGCTTACCTTGCTCTAGCACAGCAAACATATGCAATAAGGATAAAGTGGCACTTAGCTTTCTGGACACAGCCCTCCTGATTTCCATTTTGAGATGTGTCTGGTCAATAAATCATCAGGGTATGGCTACTCATGTTATTAAGCACCTAACAAATTTAGTAGGTACAGACTATACATGATTGGCACCTTTTAAGCCTCCGAACTGGGAAGTTTCATCAGAGAAGCTAGGACCAATCAGATTGCTTTGGAGGAGCAAAATATGTTAGGAAAGTCAGGAAAGTTGCGTCAGGAAAATGCTGGTTGAATCACACATACACAATATGTTGATCTGTTATTTACTTCTTTTTTACTGATGAATGATATTAGGGTTTTGAGAAGATATATGTATCATATCCTATATTTAAAAATGTAAATAATTCAACCTTGTTAAATCTCAAGATTGTTCACTTTTATTTGTTATATTTTTCTCTGCTCTAATGTTTATATTTCAAAGTTTCTACTTAGCTTTGGTCTTTTCATCAGGAACACTTGAAAGTCCTTTATTTCATTTAAAAATATCCATGTTTTTTTCCTCTTCATGTTGTCCCTCACAACCATTAAGTGTGCACTCAGTTTTGTTGGGTATATTATTTATGGTTTAAGCCTATATCTTTGCCTTCTGGAATATTATATTCTAAGCTCCATGATCTTTTACATATTTAAGAGGAGGCTGTTAAATTATATGTGATCATAGTGATTGCTTAGTATTAGAATTCTTTTTTTTTCTCTGATTGCTTGAAGTATTTTTTCTCTGACCTGGAAGCTGTAAATTTTTGCAATGACATTCCTGGGAGTTTTCACTGTTAGATTTTTTTCAAAAAGCAACTGGTGCATTTTTGTGTCTTGAATGATAGTGTCTAACTTCTCATTTTCTCTGGCTCTACCTCACTTGGATAGCTATCACTTCTTCTGCCTTCATTTTTGTCCTCAGCTCAGTAACCATCACACAGAACAGCGGATATTTTGAGTAATTAGTTGAGAGAGAGAGACATTGAGGAAATGAAATATAGGACAGAAGTTTTGATATGGATAAGAGAAACAATAGTTCTACAACATGTGGTACTACCTGCATAGCTTTTGCTGGGATTATTTCATTATGGACTTCTGGGAATCTAGGAAATGAAGTCCCTGGTTGCTACAGTTGGGAGTTTGGAAAATAAAAATTTTAAACAAAAAACAAAATGGAGATGAAAAGGCTCCCGAAACACATTTTGGTCATTTCACAGTTTTTCCTCAGGCCATTAATTATATGCTTAAATTTTATCTGAATTATTAATTTAAATTTAAAATTTATCTGAAATTTTATCTGAAAACCCAGCAGATTTTGCCAACATTTGGTAATGTGTCTATATTTATTTATCTATATTTTGTCCATTGAAAATTCTAAGATTTCTCTCTCTGTATTATTTTCAGGATGTTCTTTCTTCTTTATTCCAAAAACCAGCCATATTACTTGTTTCCATGACCACCAGTAAACCAGAAATTTCATGTTGCTATCAAAAACAAAGTTACAATTTGTCTGCACACATCTATCTTGGATTCTTTTATCTTTGATTGTTACTGCTGAGATAAGGCTATATTTTGGTCAGAAGAATGTATTCTTTCTTTGCACTTTATTTGTGCAGTATTTTTAATTCACCATAGAGCATCAATGCCACATTGTGACTGGGAATGATTACATCCTTGGACTAGTCTACAGGCGAGTAGAGATAAAATGATCTCATAATTTATTGTCTAATATTACAGGATGTTCTTAGTTCGTAAATGAGGGATATGCTCTAGATTATGACTAAAATATTTTTAATGTTTGTTATTTTTCTTGACTCATTTATTTTAAAAATCACATAATCATTTGAAGAAAATGCCTATCTTCTACTAGACATAGGAAGGCATGGCATAGGAGTTCTAGGCAACGCTTTAAAACTATAAGTTGAAGAGATGCTAAACTATATTGGAGGAGGGAATTTCCTTACCTGGGAGTTTTCATTTCTAATTTCATCTAATATAATCCTATCCCTAAGAAAACTTTGGGCTATAGTATAATGAGCACTGACCTGAAAGTAGTGAAAACTAGGTTTTACTGTACTCGTAACTCTGCCACTGACTTTCTGTGACCTTGAAAAAAATCACATAATGTCTCTGGGCTCATTTTCCTAAGGTTCATTCCAGCTTAAAAATTTGACTTACACTTGTGTAGAAAGCTTTTTTTTTAAATAAAGGGAATATAAAACATGAAAAAATACATTTTCATATAAAACTTTCTAAATGAAAAGTAAGGAATTCTAGCATTCAAGATTCTTCTAATAATAAATTCCACTCAATTATAGTGGCAACTTAGTTCACTCTAAATGCTTTTAATTAATTTCTTTTTTTAAAAGTACTATCAATTCAAATGTCAACTCTTGATTTCTTAAAATAATGTGTGTTTCTAATATGTTAGAACATTCTAGTTTCTACTGTTTCTAGCTTTAATTAAGCAAATTTTCATCTGATTATTTACAATGAAGTATAACATGGATTGCTTTAGAATTGAATTTTTTCATGTGTTTATTGCATGCATAGAACAATCTGACAAAGTTTCCCTTTAATGCTAAAGCTTATTAAGTGTAATCTGTCTTTATTAAGGAAACATATTAGCATGTTACTCTTGCTAATATGTCGTAAATGACTATGTGAAATGACTTTGCTTTGGCCAAGGTGCAACAACCTAGATAACAATCCATCAGGACCAAAGGCTATAAAAGGTTTCTTAAGAGCAGCTAAAGAGTTATGAGTAGGGGATAGATTTATTTCTTCCCATACTCCTGGGCCTTCCACCCAGTCACTGTCTTCATGCCAGCAGTTCCTCCACCTCAACAGCCTCCTCCTCTGATTAGTGAATTTATCCCTGAATCTCCATTGAGAAAGCATGCACACAAGGCATGCTTGCTATAAACCTTTTTCACCCCATGATGCCCCAGATTCTTTCTGGACCTATCCCCTGTACCAAAACTTCCCGAGAGTCCTACCCCACCTGCTTTTCAGGTTCCTTTGACATTAGAATGTAAATTCCTTGAGAGCAGGGACAATAAGTTTTTACTTAGGTTTGTAGTCCCACCTCTTAACATAGTGCCTAGCCCTAGCACATAGTAAATGCTTAATAAATTATCTGTCTGTATGTCAATCCTAGAAGAGCTTTTTCATGGGGTTATTCAGGGCAGGGTGAGGGTCCTACTATATATTATTTTTATCATTAGATCCAACTGGGTGCCCCAAAAGGCTCAGAATTATGAAATAAATACTGATCACAAATACATCCTGAAAACACTGTGGTTACTTCACATAGGTAAAATGTTGGGAGAAAATACTTTTTCAATAGACAAAGAAAAACAATGTGACAAACTTAGAATGTCAATAGGACTTTCAGGTGTAAGTAGTTAATTCACAAATACCTATAAAATATCAAAGCAAATTTACAACAGCTAAGTCATTACTTTATATTTGCACAAAATTTCCAGAAATAAATAGAAAAATAAACCTGATTTTAATTTTTAATGATATTTTATTTTTCCCAATTGCATGTAAAAACAACACTCAATTTTAAAATTTTGAGTTCCAAATCTCTCTCTTCCCTCCTTCATCTCTGCCCTCCCTAAGATGATAAGCAATTTGATATTGATTATGGAAGTGCAATCATGCAAGACATATTTCCATATTAGTCATGTTGTGAAAGAAAAAAACAGACCAAAAAACCCCATGAAAAACAAAAAGTGAATGCTTTAATCTGCATTGAGACTTTCTTTCTCAGGGGATGAATGTTATTTTCATCATGAGTCCTTTGGAATTATCTTGGATCATTGGATTGCTCAGAGTAACTGTTGTCATCCACAGTCAATCATGAAACAGTATTGCTGTTATTCTGTACAATGTTCTCTTGGCTCTCTTCAGTTCATTCTGCATCAGTTCATGTAACTCTTTCCAGGTTTTTCTGAAATCATTCTACTTGTCATTTCTGATAGCATAATAGTATTCCATTACAATTGTATACCACAACTTGCTCAGCCACTCCTCAACTGATGGACATCCCCTCTGACTTCAAATCTTTGCCACCACAGAAAAAGCTGCGATAAATATTTTTGTAAAACATGTACTTTTTCCTTTTTAAAAAAGTCTCTTTGGGTTACAGACATAGTAGTAGGTCAAAGGGTACACACAGTTTTATAACTGTTTGGACATAGGTCCAAATTGTTCTCCAGAATGATTAGATCAGTTCACAATTGTACCAGTTTTCTCACATCCCTTCCAATATTTGACATTTTCCTTTCTGTCATATTAGCCAATCTGATAGGTATGAGTGAGGTGGTACCTCAGAATTGTTTTAACTTGTGTTTCTCTAGTCAATAGTGATTTAGAGCATTTTTCATATAGATAGCTTTGTTTTGTTTTTTTTTTTGTTTGAAAACTGACTGTTCATATCCTTTGACTATTTATCAACTGGGGAATTACTTGTGTTCTTACAAATTTGACTCAGTTCTCATATTTGAGAAATGAAGCCTTCATCAGAGACTGGCTGTAAAATTTTTTCTCCAGGTTTTCTGCTTTCCTTCCAATCTTGACTGCATTAGTTTTGTTTATGCAAAAGGTTTTTAATTTAATATAATCAAAATTACCTATTTCACATTTTGTAATGCTCTCTGTCTCTTGTCTGGTCATAAATTCTTCCCTTACACATAGATCTGATAAGTAAACTATCCCTTGCTCCCCTAATTTGCATATGGTATCACACTTAATGTGTACCCATTTTGACCTTATCTTGGTATATGGTGTGAGATGTTGATTTATACCTAGTTTCTTCCAAACTGCTTTCTAGTTTTTCCAGAAATTTTTTTGTTAATTAGTGAGTTCTTGTCCCTAAAGCTTGGATCTTTGGGTTTATCAAAACCTAGATTACTAAGGTCACTAAATATAATATATCGTGTACTTAATTTACACCACTGACCTACCACTCTATTTCTTAGCCAGTACCAGATTGTTTTGATGATTATTGCTTCTTGATACAGTTTGAGTTCTGGTACAGCTAGATCATTTTCCTTCACTTTTTTCATTGATTCCCTTGATATTCCTGACCTTTTGTTCTTCCAGATGAATTTTGTTATTATTTTTCTAACTCTGTAAAATAAGTTTGGTAGTTTGATTGGTATGGCAGTGAATAAGTAAATTAATTTAGGTAGGATTATTATTTTTTATTATATTGACTCTGCCAATCCATGAGCAATTGATATGTTCCCAGTTGTTTAGATCTGACTTCATTTGTGTGAAAAGTGTTTTATAAGGGGTAGCTAGGTGGTCCAGTGCATAATGTACTGGCCCTGAAGTCAGGAAGACCTGAGTTCAAATTCAGCCTTAGACACTTACTAGCTTAAAAAAATGTCTTTTGTAGTTGTGTTCATATAGTTCCTGGATTTATCTTGGCAGGTAGACGTCTAAGTATTTTATATTGTCTACAGTTATTTTAAATGGAATTTCTCTTGATATCTATTGCTGTTGGACTTTGTTAGTAGCATGGAGAAGTTCTGATGACTTATGTGAGTTTATTTTGTAACCTGCCACTTTGCTAAAGTTGTTAATAAATTCAATTTGTTATTTAGCTTTCTCTAAGATTCTCCATACCATCATATGATTTGCAAAGAATAATAGTATTGTTTCCTATTCTAACTCCTTCAACTTTTTTTTCTTCTCATTGCTATAACTAGCATTTTTAGTACAATATTGAATAATCATGGTGATAATGGACATCTTTGCTTCACCCATGATTTTACTGGGGAGGTTTTTCTTTTATCTCTATTACAGATAATATTTGCTGATGGTTTTAGATAGATGTTACTTATCATTATAAGCAAAGCAACATTTGTTCCTATTCTTTCTAGTGTTTTAATAGGAATGAATATTGTATTTTGTCAAGGGTTGTCTGAAGTCATGATTGTTACCCTTGCTTTTCTTTTTTTCTTTTTTTTTTTACTTCAGCTGCAGCATAAAGGATTCTGCTTCAGCCCCTTGCCTTAACCTTGGTGTGTCTCTCTGCTTCAGATACGTTTCTTGTAATTGTCGTATTTCTGGGGTCTGGTTTTTCACCCACTTAACTTTCTTTTTTTATCTTATGGGTGAGTTCATCTCATTCATATTCACAATTATGATTACTGCATATTTCTCTGAGACAAATTATTTTCCTATTACATTAGTAACTAATTGTTAATACGTGATCCATCCTTTCCCTCCTATTTTTGTTAAGACCCCATTCCTAAAAAGGTCAGGCAGTTTTAGAAGGGTGTAACTGTAATGCCGATGCATTACTTATAGCAGCCAACACGTGTATTTCCAAGGTAAATTCCAAGGTAAGGACAAAACCAAAGTATTTGTTTGGGACATCATTAGACTACCAAGAGGCAAGATTTAACAGGGTCCTTATCACTAATTCAGGGAGCACTGACATCTTCAACCTTCTTTCTGTCAGACCTCGCCACAAAAACAAGTTCCACTAGACAAATTCCTCCCTCCTCCCAGTCACAGCTTGCTTCTCATTATCTGCTCTGCCTGCTCTCCCCCTCTCCCCCTCCCCCCCCTTTCCCTTTCTCTCCCTGTCTCTCCCTCTCTCTGTCCCTCTCTCCTTCTCTCCCATTCTCTCCCTCCCTCCCTCCCTCTCTCCCGCTGTCTCTCTGTCTCTCTCTCTCTGTGTCTGTCTCTGTCTATCTGTCTGTCTCTCTCTCCCTCCCTCTCTCTCCTCCTTGGGCAAGCTCCTTTCAGACTAAGCTCCATGTGACCCAGGCTTCATGTGACCACAGGCTCCATGTGTTAGGCCTGTTAATGGGTGGGGAAGATCTCCCTATTTTATTAAGATTACTGGCCCCAAGATCTTTCATGTCCATTACATAGGCCGATAGGACTTTAGGGGTAACTTGTATCAACATAGTTCTTTGGATTTGACTGTGCAACATGGAAGATACTGGCACAGGACCACTCAACATAGTGCACTCACATAAGAAAATGTGCTGTGCTCTTTGAGCAAAGCAGAATTGAGACAGCACAAAATAAACACAGGATGCGCAAATTTGGGATATCCACCCCAAATATTCATACGGACTATCTGTTCCAAACCTGTGCTACAGCTTTCCCAGCTCATATTGGTCTGATCAGCCACAGTCAGACACACTGAAATTTCACTTTACAGTGGTGATGTCATTTTGGTCCTTTTCGAAGATGAAGGAACACAACCAGTATCAACATAACTTGCATAACAATACAAAGGGGATAACACAAAATAAACACATACAACTTCTTAAGGTGGTGTTTTGGGCATAAACATTCCATCATTTCCCCCTCAAACGAATGGGACTCAAAATTCCTTGGGGTAAGGGGTAAAGGTCCCATCTTCTGAAACTTCTTCCTGCTGAGATTGGACATGGAGCTGTCCCTTCCACATGAGGTCCCATTCAAGGTGTCAGTTCCTTAACTGGTATGTGGAACTTGGTCAGTGCCAGATCCAGGAGTGACATATCGTAGTCTTGGACAGAGGATGACATCCAGCTTAAGCAATCAGTCATCTACAAGTGGAAGACACTAAGCCTGTGGGAGACAAATCTAGCAAACAAATAAACAAAGGCCAAAAAGAGTAAGGAGACAACAACCAGAAGCAGGGTAAATATAGCATCAGCCATGCTTTTGCAGTCCATGAACCCACTGTGATAAGCTTATTCATGGTAGAATATATGAGTTAAGGGCACAATTTGGTAATCATCTTCTCCTGAATAGACAACAGATATAATATTATCCTTTTCACATGCTATAATCTCCACAGTCTTTGAAACAGCATCTGGCTTCATTTTACCCATACTTTGGCTCCCTATTTTATTCTATCAGTAGAACCAAACCCTTAAGTTCCTCTGATAGTTATTTTGGAAGGAGAGTCAGTTTTCACAAGGGGTATTATTTTGCAAAGTATAATGATTATTTGAACCATTGTATCATTTTTACAAAACTGTATAGGTTCTTCACCTAAATTTTGGAATACCACATTAATTTCTCCTTGATAATTATTATCTATTGCTCCAGCCAGCACATGTATTCCTTGAGCTGCTAATACTGATTTAAGTAATATCCATCCAAAACGGTTTTTAGGGATTCTTATACATATTCCAGTGGGGATTTTCCTCATTTCTTTCCTATCCAATAAAATGTCTTCTGAACAATGTAAATCATATCTTGCTGAACCAGGTGTTCCTGAATATGGTTCTAGGACATCATCTAGCATTACAATCCAATATTTAATATTTGGGATGTTATATGCTTGCTGTTTTCTAATTTGCAGATTTGAGGTCATCATTCTGTCTAGAGGTGTAGTTTCTTCCAATTTTCTATTACTCAAATTATGTAAAGCAGTGAACAAATTATTTTTCCAGTGTTGATAAGAATTATTATTACTTAACTTCCTTAACTGTTCTTTCAGTAGCCCATTCATTTTTTCATTAACCTGCATGTTTGTGGATAACATGGAATATGATATGTTCATTCTATATTGTTTAATATACAATATTTCTTCATTTCATTTTCTTTAAAATGTGACCCAGTGTCACTTTGAATCTGCATTGGAATTCCGTAATATAGACTTATGATGTCTAGAGTTTTACAGGTGATTTTTTGGGTAGCATTCTTATAGGGACAAGTCACTAGTACACCTGAATAGGTGTCAATCTAAGTACGTATAAATTTGCATTCTCTATCTTGGGGTAGGGCTCCAACATAATTTGTTTGCCAAATTTGGGCTGGGACTTTTCCCCTTGCTATCTCTCCAGTTACTGCCTGAGGAACAGTTCATTCCCTTTCCCGTGGATATATATATGACATACCTCTGCTACTTGTTTTAATAATGAATGTGAGATGCTAATACCTTGATTTTGTCCCCACCAGTGTGTGGCCTGGACCCCTTAATGGCCAGTCATTTGATGAACCCATTTTGCTAGTATTAGATCATCAGTTGGTTCCAGAGTAGGAACAATATGTTGAGAAGCAATCTGTGCTAGTCAGTCAGCATGTGCATTGTACCCATACTCTGGAGTGGTGAGGGCCATGAACATCTACATGAAAACTGACAAGTTGATAGCCAAAGACATGTCTCATATATCTTCTCATAATTCTTTGCCCCAGACTTGTTAACCATGAATTTCCCAGTTTTAATTTTTCCACGAGGACATCCATGTAGCTAACCCATTAGCTACAGCCCATGGATCAGTAAATATATGACCCTGTCTTCCTTTTTCTGTTTTAATAGCTTGGTGTACACTATAAGTTCAGCATATCGACTACTTCTACCTGTTGCAGTACTTTCCAAAGTCAACCTAACACATGGGTTATAGGCTGGCACTATCTAATGTCTTTTATGGCCTAAATATTTTTTTTTTACTAGAAAACCAACAATTTTTTTTTAATTTAACTTTTTACATTCATTTTCACAAAATTTTGGGTTCCAAATTTTCTCCCCTTTTATCTCCTCCCCCCACCCCAATACACCAAGCAATCTAATTTTCCCTATCTCCAATCTGCCCTCTCTTCTGTCATCCCTCCCTTCTCTTGTCCCCATCTTCTCTTTTGTCCTGTAGGGCCAGATGACTTTCTATTCCTCATTAACTGTATGTCTTATTTCCTAGTAGCAACAACAATACTAAACAGTTGTTCCTAAAACTTGAGTTCCAAATTCTCCCCATCCCTCCCTCCCCACCCATTCCCTTTGGGAAGGCAGGCAATTCAATATAGACCCTATCTGTGTAGTTTTGCAAATGACTTCCATAATAGTCGTGTTGTGTAAGACTAACTGAATTACCCTCCATCCTATCCTGCCCCTCATTGTTTCTATTCTGTCTTTTGATCCTGTCCCTCCCTGAGTGTTGACTTCAAATTGCTCCCTCCTCCCATTGCCCTCCCTTCCATCATCCCCCCCACCTTGCTTATCTCCTTCTCCCCCACTTTCCTGTACTGTAAGATAGGTTTTCATACCAAAATGAGTGTGCATTTTATTCCTTCCTTTAGTCAAATGTGATGAGGGTAAACTTCTTGTTTTTTTTTCCCTCAACTCTCATCTTTTCCCCTCCACTAAAAAGTCTCCTGCTTGCCTCTTAAATGACATATAATTTACCCCATTCCATTTCACCCTCTCTCCTCCCACTACATTTCTCTTTCACTGTTTACCTTAATTTCTTTTAAGACATGATCCCATCCTATTCAATTCACTCTGTGCTCTGTCTCTGTGTGTGCATGCATGTGTGTATGCGTGTGTGTGTGCACGCATGTACGTGTGTGTGTACGTGTGTGTGTGGTCCCACCAACTACCCAGATACTGAAAAATTTTAAGAGTTACAAATATTGTCTTTCCATGTAGGAATGTAAACAGTTCACTTTTGGTAAGTCCCTTATGACTTCTCTTTGCTGTTTACTTTTTCATGCTTCTTCTCATTCTTGTGTTTGAAAGTCAGATTTTCTTTTCAACTCTGGTCTTTTCATCAAGAATGCTTGAAAGTCCTCTGTTTCATTGAAAGACCACATTTTCCCCTGAAGTATTCTACTCAGTTTTGCTGGGTAGGTGATTCTTGGTTTGAGTCCTAGTTCCTTTGACTTCTGGAATATCCTATTCCATGCCCTTCGATCCCTTAATGTAGAAGCTGCTAGATCCTGAGTTATCCTGATTGTATTTCCACAATACTGGAATTGTTTCTTTCTAGCTGCTTGCAAGATTTTCTCCTTGAGCTGGGAGTTCTGGAATTTGGCCACAATGTTTCTAGGAGTTTCTCTTTTTGGATCTCTTTCAGGTGGTGATTGATGGATTCTTTCAATACTTATTTTGCCCTGTGGTTGTAGAATGTCAGGGCAGTTTTCCTCGATAATTTCATGGAAGATGATGTCTAGGCTCTTTTTTTGATCATGACTTTCAGGTAGTCCCATAATTTTTAAATTGTCTCTCCTGGATCTATTTTCCAGGTCAGTTGTTTTTCCCATGAGATATTTCACATTCTCTTCCATTTTTTCATTCTTTTGGTTTTGTTTGGTGATTTCTTGGTTTCTCAGAAAGTCATTAGACTCTATCTGTTCCATTCTAATTTTGAGAGAACTATTCTCTTCAGTGTGCTTTTGAACCTCTTTTTCCATTTGGATAATTCTGCTTTTGAAAGCATTCTTCTCCTCATTGGCTTTTTGAACCTCTTTTGCCAATTGAGTGAGCCTATTTTTCAAGGTGTTATTTTCTTCAGCATTTTTTTGTGTCTCCTTTAACAAGGTATTGACCCGTTTTTCATACTTTTCTTGCGTCTCTCTCATTTCTCTTCCCAGTTTTTCCTCCACCTGTCTAACTTGCTTTTCAAAATCTTTTTTGAGCTTTTCCAAGGCCTGAGCCCACCCAACATCTCCCTGGGATGTCTGGGGTACCGAGGCCCCGCCCTCCACATCTTTCCCTGATGGCAAGAATATTTCCTCGTCGTCAGACCCGAATGGCAGGAACATTTGCACCTGCTCAAAAAAGCTCTCTATAGTCTTATTTTTCTTCCCTTTTCTGGGCATTTTCCCAGCCAGTTACTTGACTTCTGAGATTCCTGTCCACCCCTGCCTAGATCTGCCCAGCTAGTGCTTGGGGTCTGAGATTCAAATGGGCTTTCCGTGGCAGGCACAGCTGCTATTCAATGTGAGCTTTAGTTCTGGTGCTGGGGTGGGGGCAGGGCCACCTCCCAGGCTCAGTTCCCTCAGGGGCTTTATGCAGAGACCTTCAGTAATGGAGCGGGGTGGGGAAGGGCGGTCTCCCAGGCTCAGCTCCTTCAGGTGGTTTATGCAGAGACTTTCAGTAATGAAGATCCTGCCTGCTCGGGGAGTCCCAGGGGGGCCGCCGCTGCTGCTGCTGCTGCCCCTGCCTCTGCCTCCGCCACTTCCTGCCCCTGCCTCTGCCTCTGCCGCTTCCTCCTGAGGGGGCCCGAGTCACGGAGACACCCCGCTCCCCTCTCGGCCAGCCCAGATGTCTCTCTCACTCTGGCCTAAATATTTTGCTGTCCCATCAGTAAAGCATGCATATTTCATTTGTTCTTCAGTCAATCCATCATATCCCTCATTTCATTTTACCAAGGACTATAAAAACTGTTGTTTTGGTTCAAGTGATGTATCATTTCCCTCAGTAGTTATGTGTGCTATAGATTCATGTAAAGCAGAAACTCCACTTTTGCCTATTTTAGATGTGTTTTGAATGTACCATTTCCCCTGAATTATGCTAGTCTCTTGTGCATGTCCAGTTCTGTGGGAAGCTGGAGTACTCATTACTCAGATCATAATTGGGATTCCAGTCTTTGATATTACTTTATGATCCAGAGTCAATTGCTCAGTCTCTACCAAGGCGCAGTATGGAGCTAACAATTGCTTTTCAAAAGGGGTATATTGAACTCCAAGTGAAGGGAGGATTTGTCGGGGCAGTTCTTACTTCCCATTCCATCTAATATTAAGTTCCTTTTCCTGGTACATCTTACATATGTCTTAGTTAGCATATCATCTATTCTTCCATAATCTGTCCCTGCTCTCAATAAAGCAGTAAACATTTCTCTCCTTGTTAACCTAATCTGACTTTGAATCCACTGGTTATTTTCACTTCTCTTTTGAGGAAATTTATCTTTTCCTCATTCCCTAAGTCATCTAAGTGTGTACTCTTATCTAGCAACTCTGAAAAGGGTGCCCTATTTCCCCAATTAGTGGAGTCAGAATTATGTGTTTATAAGCAGGAGGAGCAGTCTCCACAGTTATATTTCTATGAGAAACTGAAAAGAGAGTGCTGTGATATGCATTTGCATCTCCACTCACAATTGTAGTTTTCATTACTGCTTCCTTTAACTTTCTTATACAGTCTCTAAGTGAATACCAGGGTCTCTCTCTACTTGGCTACATAGAATCAGTGGGATACGGTTCATTGTATGTGTAGGCATCTAAAGCTAACAAATTAGTGCCATTGTTACCTCCTTGAATATGGCAGTTCCTAAAAGCTTGTTGTACAAAAGGATTTTGACTAATACCTATAAAATTCAAATAGTCTATGTTATCGACCCATGCTCCTCTGATCCACTTGTCACCAGTTCTCACCATCCAAGATACTAGTGATTCTCCACGTTTTGGGGTGAATGAATTTAAAATAACTGTGACCTCCTACTGAGTAAAATCCTCAGTTGCTTCCTTAAACATTGTGTCGCCTCCCTGGTTCGCCTGCTTCCTTTGAAGTACTGGACATGCGCTTAAATCCTAGAAGCCTCCTCATCTAAACTTGTTTCATTTTCTTCCCACGTCTTCCTCCCAGGTGTCTGGGTCCCAATCAGATCCTACACATGCAAGGATTGCATGCACCTTCCTCTTGCTAACTTTTCTTTTTCTGAACTAAACAGAGTAGTTGTCTTTTCTGCCACTACATGATACTTTCTAGCTTGCTTTTCTAAAGGGAAGTTTGACACTGTAGCATAGAAAGCTTCTCATGCAAATCAGCTAACTCATTTGTCAGCTGAACCTTTTTCTCCAGCCAATTTGTCTCTGCTTTTACACATAATACCGTAACTTGTTAACAATGCCCATCCTCTTCCACATACCCCTGCCATTTCTTTCCCCAGTTCTATTGGTATTCCTTGCAAACACCTTTCTAAATCTCTGAGTTCTCCCTTCTGTAGCCTTGGTTCCCAATTTTCACAAAGTCCTATGCTTTTAGCCTATTCTCTCCCCACCCTGGGAGAAATAAGGTAAATCCTCCTTTCCCAAAGTACCCATTTCCACCCCTAGTGCCTTCCTGTCTCCAAGTAGAGGTTTTTATATTTTTCGATCCTGTCCATTTGTAAGGCCAATGCGGTACTCATAGCAGCCATTATGAATGTATTTCCAGGGTAAATTCACAAAATATAATAAACTCTCTTCCTCAAAGGTAAAACCAAAGTATTTACTTTGGACATCATTAGACCAACAGGAGGTAAGATTTAACAAGGTACTTATCACTAATCCAGGGAGCACCAACATCTTAAAACTTCTGTCAGACCTCCCCACAAAAATAAGTTCCCCTAGACAAATTCCTCCTTCCTCCCAGTCACAGCTTGCTTCCCATTCTCCACACCTCATCCTTCATCCCCCCAGTCTACTTGTCCTTGATCTTCTCCATTCTTTTCTGCACTGGACCAGAGATCAGGATCCCTGCTCCCTTGTGCTAGTGCTCCATCTCACCCTGACCTGGGTCTATGACCCAGCTCCCCATTTGGGCATTGCAACAAAGTCCTGTACCCAGTGCCAGCAAAGTGTACCCTGTAATTTCCTTCTGACCAGTTGTCCAGTCCCATTATGGTCTGTGAACTGAGAGCTGATTCAGTTGCTCCCAAAGCCTGCACTGGCTCTCTGGAGTGGGACCTGCTGCTGGCTTGCCCAGGCCACCTGTACTGGATTGCTTTCCACTCTCACATCAGCAAGATATCTACCTTCTCTGTCTACCTTTTAAATTGTCTTGAGCTGGAAAATTATTTCACCCTGTCCTTTTGTTGGTTGTGCTGAACGAGAATTTGTTTTGAAGTGTTACTTGGAGAGAATTTGGAGAGCTCAGGTGAGTTCTTATGTTACTGTGCCAGCTTGGCTCAATCTTCTCTAAAGCTAATTTTTAAATAAAACTATGAAAATGAAAGCAAATATTTCCAAACTAAATTTCTGGGGATCTAATTATTATTTCAAAGGGTAAAGATAAATGGCAAAAACTTAAAAGCACAGTTTTATAGCTAGAAGGGTCCCCAAATATTAGCTAGTCCTTCATTTTACAGATGAGGCAGCTGAAGCCCAAGGAGCTTGTGATTTGCTCCAAAGAACTTAGGTAGTTAGTGTCAGAATTGGGACTAGCAAGCACCCAGATTTTAAAATCATAGTCCTATGCTTTTTATACTACATTATGCTTTCTGCCTATTTTGATAACTTGCTTTGGTACCCATAGCCCAAGACATCAGCAGAACATCCATTCAAAAGAATGTGAAAAGAGCTGTTTGTTTCTAGCTGACACATACATCTCAGATCCTAGTTAGCCTTTTTTAACATTTAGTAATGTTTCCCTTCCTTTCTTTTTTCCTTTTGTCTCTTTCCGTCGACAAATCCTGATTTTGAAATACATTATATCTAAACAAATAATATTTTTGACCACAGATTTTCAAGTTTATTTGGGCCTTTATTCTGTGTGGCAATACTAACCAGATTTAGATCTGCAGCTAGCACGGGGTGAGGAAAGCTAAGTCCCAGACTGCAACTCAGCAAGGAACTGATCCCAAACTGCTACTCTTAGGGGTTCCCTGGTCTTCATTCTCCTCTCTCTAACTGCCTTCCAAAGTCAAGTACTACCCCCTGATTTGTATCCTCAACATCCCAGGGGGACTCCAAGGATCATGGAATCATCCTTCCTTCATTTCTTGTCTGGATTCTCAAAAGATTTTTCCCAAGCCTCCCAGGCTTTAATGTTCATTCCTTTCAGATTACTCCCATCAGTTCTATGTATCTTGTATCTATCTAGTTATTTACATGTTGTGTCCCCCACTAGAATGTAAATTCCTTGAAGGCTGTTTGTTTTCTGTTTGTTTGCTTTGCCTTTCCTTGTATTGCCAGTGCTTAACGGTGCCTGGCACTTAGCAAGGCTTAAAAGGCTTGCTGACTGAGATAAACAAAGTGAAGGATCAGCAAAGAATCTGCAAGAGTCAGCAGCTGACTTTTGCTAACCTCCCCACCTCCAGGAAACTCTTTTTCAGTCTTCCTTAGGTCTGACTCTACATGACCCTTTCTGGGCTTTTCTTGGCAAAGAGACTGGAGTGGTTTGCCATTTCCTTCTCCAACTCATTTTACAGATGAAAAAACTGAGGTAAACAGGGTTAACTGACTTGCATACTGCTACTCACATAAGTAGTACTCATTTGTAAAATGTGACTAATACTCCTTGTACTACTTAACTCAATGAGTAATTGGAAAGAAAGCACTTTATAAAGTGTAAAGCACTATATAAATGCAAGCTTAGTGTGTCATACCCTCAACTGTTCAAAGAGCCAATGTAATTCTAGAAAACAACGCAGTAGAAAAGATTTATGGTATGTAGGCTATAAATATGTAGCATTTACAAGTGACAGTATAGGTCCTTGCAGTTTATAGGTAGACCTGAGATTCATCTTGTCTAAGATAAGGAAACTGAGACACAAGAGAGCACAATTTGACTTATAAAATATTACTCAGCCAGTTAAGGGCACTGGAAATAGGTGGAGAATATCTGGTTCATAGAATTCACTCTGATACTCTTACTGATTCTATACCCAAACTTTTTTCCTTGTGAGGCCTCTGTCACAGACTTTTTTCCTTTGTTTCCCTTTGTTTTTATGTCTGCCATCTCACCTAGTGATTGAGAAGCAGGATCAGGGCCTGACACATAGCAAAAACTTGATAAATTTTTTTTGAAGATGAAAATAGATGATTGAAAAATATTGTGTAGTCAGAGAACTGTTTCTTACACATGTTTGCAAAGAGTGTGAAATAAAAAATCTCATTATCAGTATTATAATAAAAATTGAAGTTGACAGAGAAATGACCAGTCTTAACTGCTCATTATGATAGAGTATAAAATGGAGCTGGCAACTCTTCACTGTGTCTCTTGAACAAATCATTAGAAAACAGAGTTAGTGGGAAGGTGCGTATTTCCCTTCAGATTTAGAGTTCATAAGAGCTTCCTTTGATACAAATCTGTATTTATTTCTTTTTCATTCTTTCTATAGACTTAAAATTGTATTAATCACTATAATAATCAAGCTCAGCCCAAAAGGAGAATTTCTTTTTCTTTTTTGCAGTGGTCGGAGACTATGGGTATGGAATACTGTATATAACAGGAGACTTTTTCAATATGTTGGTGAGTTTTGCTGGACTTTTCTTTAATATTAATCTTTAAAAATTTATTTATTTATTCTTAGTTTATATCATTCAATTCCACAGTCTTTTGACTGTTAAATTTTCTCTCCTTCCTTTCCCTCCCTCCTCCCCACAGCCACATGCAATCTGATACAGGCTCTACATATACATTCATATTAAACATATATTCATTTGTGAAGAAGAATTATAACCAATAGAATGAACCACAAGAAAGAAGAAATAAAACAAAAAAGAAAGAGAACAAATAGCATGCTTTGATCTGCATTCAGACTCCATAACTCTTTCTCTGGTTGTGGAGAGCATTTTCCATCATGAGCCTTTTGGAGTTGTCTTGGAACCTTGCATTGCTGAGAAGTGTCTATCAAAGTTAGGCATCAAACAACGTGACTGTAACTGTGTACAATGTTTTCCTGGTTCAGCTCCCCTCATGCAGTTCATATAAATCTTTCTAGATTTTCTGAAGTCCGCCTGCTCATCATTTCTTATAGCACAATAATGTTCCATTACATTCATATACCACAACTCGTTTAGCCATTCCCCAATTAATGGACATCCCCTCAATTTCCAGTATTTGGCTACCGCAAAAAGAGTTACTATAAATATTTTTGTACATATGTGTCCTTTTCCCATTTGTACAATCTCTTTGAAATACAGTCCTAGAAGTGGTATTGCTGGCCCAAAGGGTATGTACATTTTTATAGTCTTTTGGGCACAGTTTCAAATTGCTCTCCAAAATGGTTGGATTAGTTCACAACTCTACCAATAATGCATTAGTATTCTCATTTTCCCACATCTTCTCCCACATTTATAATTTTCCTGCTTTGTCATGCTAGCCAATCTGACAAGTGTGATGTGGTACCTGAGTTGTTTTGATTCACATTTCTTTAATCAATAGTGATTTAGATCATTTTTTCATATGACTATAGATATCTTTAATATGAACTGCCTGTTCATATCCTTTGACCATTTATTAGTTGGTGAATGACTTGCATTCTTATAAATTTGACCCAGTTCTTTATATATTTTAGAAATGAGGCCCTTATCAAAGACACTGGTTGTAAAAATTCTTTCCCAGTTTTCTGATTCCCTCCTAAATCTTGGTTGCATTGGTTTTGCTTGTACAAAAACTTCAATTTAATATAATCTAAATTATCCATTTTGCACTTCATAACGTTCTCTATCTCTTCTTTGGTCATAAATTCTTCCTTTCTCCATAAATTTGACAGGTAAACTATTCCTTGCTCTCCCAGTTTGCTTATAGTATCAGCCTTTATATCTAAATCATGTACTCATTTTGACTTTATTTTGGTATATGGTATAAGATATTGGTCTATGCCATACTATTTTCCAGTTTTCCCAGCAGTTTTTGTCAAATAGTGAATTCTTATTCGAGAAGCTGTAGTCTTTGGGTTCATCAAACAGTAGATCACTCTAGTCATTGAGTGTTGTGTCTTGTGTACTATTCCACTCATCCATCTCTCTATTTCTTAGTATATTAATTGTTTTAAAGGATAGCTATATGTTCATCAACAAAGTACTAGGATATGGGAACCGAAAAATGTATTTGTGGCAACTAATAATAGGAAATGATGATGAGCTTGTTAGAAAGAATATTTGTTTTACTATTTCAAAACCCTAAGATTTTTCTAATAAGAATAGTCTCTCCACTGATTCTAATTACAGCCTTGCTATAGCTTACTAAATTATTTTTAAGAGTTATTGTGGCCAAAAAAATCTTCATGTGGTGATTTTTGAATTCTGAGGTACTTTCTACCAGTTCTCTCTCTTACAAGATGAATCTAGTGGGCCATAGGTCGGACTCTTGTGGGGAAAACCTAAGACTCCTCCCTATTTAGAAGTTTATAGCATAAATCTCTCCAATGTAACCAAGAAGGAAACAGGAAAGAAAGAGGCCCACTTTGGCTGATTAGGACCTTTTGAATATACTCTGGTTCCCACTCAGCCAATCAATCAAGAAGCTGTCTTTTTACCATGTAGTTAGCTGACTGGAACCAGCTGCAAAGTGTCAGAGTGTACTTCAAATTGGAGAGCAGGGCATTTCCATTACATGTCATTATGTCTTTCTATAAGCATGCTTACTAATCCCTACCACATACACTGGCAACAGGTACATTACACTGATCATACTCTAAGGATGGAATTCCATTAGCCAGAACCCATTTGAATGTTATAACCAATCTGGTGTTAAGTCTTTATGACCTTAACTGTGCTGATCCTAGGACAACAGGCATAGTCTGTTACTGGCCCACTACAAGAAAATTTTCTGATACCCTATCCCAGTTTGAAAGTAATTCTGGGCTCTTGAAATCATTGCCAGTAAGTGTGCAAGCTTTGGCAGGTCCTATCAAGCAGGACATGCTTCAAGAATGGGCTTGTTGATGACTAGAAAAAAATTTTGATCAAATTCCTAGCAAAAACACTGTCCTATTCAGTAAAGTCTCTGTCTCAGATTTAAAGAAATTCTAGGAGAATCTTCACAGTCTCCTATAACAATTCCTCAATGTTACACAATCAATTATAGTTTATGGCAGTATGTAATACAGGGAAGGGATAAATTCTGTGTTTCAGACTGAGGGATGCAAAGATATGTAGAACTGAGTAGATAGAAAGGGCAAGTATAGAATTATGGGAGAAGGGAAATATAGAACTGAATGAAGAAAGTATAGGATTTAGTAAATAAAGGAGGCTACTGTCATCTATGAACCTCCAGCTTTTCCTCCTCCTCCTTTTCTTTCTTCTGGGTAAGTTTGCCCCTTTCTAGACTGTCTGGTAGCCCATTGCTCTTGGAAGCTCACCATATTAGTTTTGAACTTAGTACAAACATCAGTTAACAGCCTACTACAGCTCAGAACTCCCAAGCTCAAGCACTCCTCTAGTCTGTGTCACTCCAGTAGCAGGGATAACAAGCATGAATCATGACATTTAGCTTATATTTTCTTTTATGATATATTGTGTACATATCCTTACATATTCTACATGAATTTATTTATATGAGGTTTATTAAATGGGTCAATAAAATTAATTGAGAACTCATCTCTATTGAATCAAATCAATCAAAAGCATCCCAACTAAGTGTGAAAAGGCCTGATTTATTAATTTGTATTATATAGCTTCTTTTTAGTTGTAGAAACTGCATTTTGTTTGTTAGCATTTACAATGATGCCATGTGACCAACAGACATTAAAAAATATAAAATTATGAAAATTTAAAAGAATAATTTAAATAAGGGGCTCTTCTTCCTCAGCACCACCAGCAATGACTGATTATCTCCAACAGAGAGAAAAACACAAGAGCCTAGAGAATGACAGCACTCTCCAAACTACTGGTCTTATTTTTAGCCCAAAACTCAGAGCCATCACTGGAGAAACAATTCCTATGGAGAAGGAATCAACCCCACTAAATGCCAAACAATTGCCATGCATAGGGCAAGCAAATCAGCTTAATGGAAGCAGCAAAATTAACCCAAGGAAGTAACAAGAAGTAGTATGTCCCAGGCAAATCAAACTACCATCATTACTTTGACTATCATTTCCCCTCAGACCGTGAAGGAGATAGCCCAGGACCTTGAACCCAAAAGCCTTGTGAATAGCAATTTGTCCATTCAACTTCTCGCAGCCATCATCCCAGGAAGCAGCTCCTATGAAAATGCAGCCTACTTCTGCAGGTACTACAACTACTCTATTGAAGACCTAGAAAAGGAAATTCTTGCCACCAAAGTCTTTGGCATTGTGAAAAAGTTCAGCATCAGAAACCGACATGATTTTATCATTGGAAATCACATTAAAGAAGAGACATTACCATCTGCTTTGCCACTGTACCTAATGACCATAGAATATTTTGAAATGAGCTGAGATCTTCCATATGTGTTGTCTGCCCCATGAGAATGTGAGCTCCTTGACAGCAGGCACTGTCTTATTTTTCTATTTGTATTCCTAGTGCTAGCACAGTGCTTTGCACACAATAAGTGCTTAACAAATACTTTTTTAAAAATTAATTCTTCCATTACAATTGATAAACCCCTTTGCTTACTGTCTAACTTTAAGTTCTTTCTTGTCTTTTAATAATTATGTCACAGGCAGCTAATTATTATATTTTTATTAAGATTTTTTATGGCTTAGTTTAAAAAGATTAAATAGCTTTTTCTTACTTTCTACGTATTAATGAACATTTTTTAAATCTAAATAACCAGTAACCTTGAATTTATCAGATTTATCTGATATCCTCTCTAACCCTGAAATTAAGCAGAATTCTTTCTGTTACACGGTCATGTTTAATTTGCAATATTATTTAGTATTTACAAAAATAACACATATTAAGAACTTGGAGACTAGTTTCAATCCCTTGTCGTGGCAGAAAAACCTACAAGGCATTCAAATCAATCATAGGTGAGATTTAATGTACTCATATACAGTTTCTCCCCCTTCCCCCACCATTATTTGATTCAATTAGAGCATTTTTCCAGTTTCTGAAAGATATTTAACTTGAAATATACAAGGATATTCTTCTGTTACTGTGTTGTACATTTAGAAGACTTAAAAGTCATAGTGAAAGCAAAATAGTTCATAAGTTGCATCATAATACAAGCATATTACTGTATCTAATGCTATATATAGTTTATGTTTCTTTGTTGCCTTTTATCATAAGATCTGAGAAAACTCTGCAGACAGTAATTAAGCTTCTCTGTGATGTAAGATAAATAAATTCTTTTGACACATAGAAAAACTAAATCACAGTAAGAGTGGCTTCTTCAAACTAACAAAATGAGTAGACACTTAGGAAATAGAACTTAGGATATTGGACTGAAGCTACCTATTAAAGTTACTCTTAAATATAGACTAGTTTAGGAATGTCATCTATATGTATTACCTACTATAAATTATGTAATTATGTAATTATTTGAGTGAATATAGATCATCAAACATTAAAGAAAGCCTTTTATAAGATATCTCTACTATTTTAAACTTGATTTTTAAGCAATTTATGAAAGAGTGGCATATGTGAATATTAGGCATTTTGTAGTCCATTATGTTTTTATTAATATTTTGTATCAGATGCTCTGATATTTCAGATTATTGCAAGACTTCAAAAAAATGTTGAAAAATTTGGCTAGTTTTCTTCCTAGAAAAGTTAGTAAGCATTTCTTGTAGCAATCCCAGGTATAGTTCTAAAGTTTAAAATATTTTTATTTCTAGAAACAAACAATAACTCTTTAGCAATTTTTAAAAAGTTATTTTTATGTTAGTAAAATGGAGAGGTTTTTCAGTATTTTGGGGGGAGGGGTACTGAATAAAGAAACAGTACTCCTTGAACTTGCAATTACACTAATTTTCCTGCTTCCCTGATAACGGTAAATGGATTGAGAGATGAGTGACATGATCCAGAGGAACCTGTTTTGTAAGTGATTCTCGTCCATTATTTAAAGCACGCAGAAGCAAGCAAAGAAAAACCAAACAAAAATACTTGGAATATAATTAAAATATGCTATATACATACTTGCTATTCAACATATACATACATATATCATCAAGATCTGTCTAGTCTTATATTGAGTAAGTTTCTTGATATTGACACCTGACCTCAAGAAAGTACAAATGAATATTATTGTACTGGTTCCTATCTCTCATTTACAGAACTATTGCATTTCCACTGACCAATACATGATGGCTTTCTATTCAATAACTTCTCTTCCTTGAGGCTTTTGAGAAGGACATAACAAGCCAGACAGTTCAAGTACACCAGCTTCTTGCTTATTGTAATTTAGTGCCTGTAACCTGGGTGGAGGCATTCTGCCCGACCTGATGATTTCCACTTAAATAATCCAATGGACTTTGTTCACTGTTTTAAAGTATATGATAGCACATGTACATTCTACCTGATAGTTTGTAAACATACCATTGCAACTTTGTGATACAGATAAGGCACATAAAGTAATTTTCCTTTTATAGATGAGGAGATAAAGGTTCAGACTGACTTCCTCAAGGTCAAAGAGCTAATAGTGACAGAACCAGGATTTAACCCATGTCTTTCAATTCTAGATTTAGTGCTTTTGCCACTGCTAAAGGACACTTTATGGCACAGTAAAAGATAACCTATAGAAGAGGTTCTCTATATCCTCGAGGTTTAACTTATGTCTTAGGATAGCTCAAAGTTGCCTTGTGATTCAGAAACATTTCAGGAACAGTTCAAACTCTTGCACTTTAATTTCCAGCTATTAATACTTTCTTTGTGGTGATAGTCTCTTGAGATTTCTTTCCTTAATTTGGGGACAGAAATACTGTAAGATTTCAAGCTTAGTCTAGAAAAGCTGGTATGGGAATAAAGGTAAGATCTTTTCTATAAGATTGAATAGGCATAATATAGTTTATCTTGAGCTCAAAGGGAAGAATTGAGTTTATAGAGGTTGGATTTTGTTTGATTTCATGTTTCTATCTAATCCACATTAAAGTGGAAACCTATTGTTACAATGTATAGGAGAACAAAACTACTGTCATTGTTTAGATAGCTATTTATACATGCACATATGTTGGTACATTTGTATGTCTACAGATATATACATATAACAATTTTAAATATCCAATAAATTTATAAACGACAGTGATATGAGGGAATGTATGAAAGGTATACCATTTCCAAAGCAGTAACACTATGTTTATATTCATTCCTTCCCTTTCTTTTTTTGTTGCAACCCATGTGCCAAATGCACCTACAGCTGAAAGGGTTGCTTTGGCTCATGTCTTTTTTGCCTTAGGTAAAATATCTTCAGTTGGTACCTCAGAAGGCACCAATTCCCCTTTGCAAATATGTTGGCTGCTGTGTAACAGAAAAATATTTTATTAAAAGGAAACAGAAGCTACCCCTGCCTGAGCCCTCTCTCTATCTCCTTCCACCCTCCCTACAATAATATACACAGATCGCTAGTATTTCACAATGGTATTCCTTCTGTCAAGAAACACCAATAAGAAGACAACCGTGTCTGGTATCCTTTAGCTTGGGGAAGGGCACATAATCATAATAGCTCTAAATTTATAAAGCATTTCATGGTCTACAAAATGATTTTCTTATAACACGACTATGAGAAATGTAGCACACATATGCTTTCCATTACATAAAACTATGGAATACAACAGTTAGAGATGATCTCAGAAACCATCCAGTTAAACCTCTATTTCTGCCATCCCATAAGCCTATAGTTGAAGCCTCTCCAAGATGGTGTCTTTCTGGATGTGATCTGCTAACACGTTACCCATTCTGCTTTTTTTTTTTTTTTTTAATTTTATTTTTTAATTTTTTTTAAAATTTATTTATTTATTTAAATTTTTTACATTCATTTTCACAAATTTTTGGGTTCCAAATTTTCTCCCCTTTTATCCCCTCCCCCCACCCCAATACCCCATGCAATCTAATTTTCCCTATCTCCAATCTGCCCTCTCTTCTGTCATCTCTCCCTTCTCTTGTCTCCATCTTCTCTTTTCTCCTGTAGGGCCAGATGACTTTCTATTCCTCCTTAATTGTATGTCTTCTTTCCTAGTTGCAACAACAATACTAAACAGTTGTTCCTAAAACTTTGAGTTCCAAATTCTCCTCATCCCTCCCTCCCCACCCATTCCCTTTGGGACAGCAGGCAATTCAATATAGGCCATATCTGTGTAGTTTTGCCAATGACCTCCCTGATAGTCGTGTTGTGTGAGACTAACTGGATTACCATCCCTCCTAACCTGCCCCTCATTGTTTCTCTTCTGTCTTTTGATCCTGTCCCTCCCCAAGTGTTGACTTCAGATTGCTCCCTCCTCCCTTTGCCCTCCCTTCCATCATCCCCCCCCTTGCAATATCTCTTTCTCCCCCACTTTCTTATACTGTAAGATAGGTTTTCATACCAAAATGAGTGTGCATTTCACTCCTTCGTTTAGTCAAATGTGATGAGGGTAAACTTCTTGTTTCTTTTTTTTTTTTTTCTCAGCTCTCCTCTTTTCCCCTCCACTAAGAAAAACTCCTACCTGCCTCTTAAATGACATATAGTTACCCCCTTCCCTTTCCCTCCCCCTACATTTCTCTCTCACCATTTACCCTGGTTTCTTTTAAGGTATGTTCCCATCCTATTCAGTTCAATCTGTGCTCTCTATCTCTGTATGTGTGTGCATGTGTGTATGTGTGTGCATGCGTGTACATGTGTATGTGTGGTCCCACCAACTACCCAGATACTGAAAAGTTTTAAGAGTTACAAATATTGTCTTTCCATGTAGGAATGTAAACAGTTCACTCATGGTAAGTCCCTTAAGACTTCTCTTTGCTGTTTACTTTTTCATGCTTCTTCTCATTCTTGTGTTTGAAAGTCAAATTTTCTTTTCAGCTCTGGTTTTTTCATCAAGAATGATTGAAAGTCCTCTGTTTCATTGAAAGACCACATTTTCCCCTGAAGTATTCTACTCAGTTTAGCTGGGTAGGTGATTCTTGGTTTGAGTCCTAGTTCCTTTGCCTTCTGGAATATCCTATTCCACGCCCTTTGATCCCTTAATGTAGAAGCTGCTAGATCTTGGGTTATCCTGATTGTATTTCCACGGTACTGGAATTGTTTCTTTCTAGCTGCTTGTAAGATTTTTTCCTTGAGCTGGGAGTTCTGGAATTTGGCCACAATGTTCCTAGGAGTTTCTCTTTTTGGATCTCTTTCAGGTGGTGATCGATGGATTCTTTCAATACTTATTTTGTCCTCTGGTTCTAGAATGTCAGGGCAGTTTTCCTTGATAATTTCATGGAAGATGATGTCTAGGCTCTTTTTTTGATCATGACTTTCAGGTAGTCCCATAATTTTTAAATTGTCTCTCCTGGATCTATTTTCCAGGTCAGTTGTTTTTCCCATGAGATATTTCACATTCTCTTCCATTTTTTCGTTCTTTTGGTTTTGTTTGGTGATTTCTTGGTTTCTCATAAAGTCATTAGACTCCATCTGTTCCATTCTAATTTTGAGAGAGCTATTAAATTCAGTGAGCTTTTGAGCCTCTTTTTCCATTTGGCTCATTCTGCTTTTGAAAGCATTCTTCTCCTCATTGGCTTTTTGAACCTCCTTTGCCAATTGGGTGAGCCTATTTTTCAAGGTGTTAATTTCCTCAGCATTTTTTTGGGTCTCCTTTACCAAGGTATTGACCTGTTTTTCATACTTTTGTTGCATCTCTGACATTTCTCTTCCCAGTTTTTCCTCCACCTGTCTAACTTGCTTTTCAAAATCCTTTTTGAGCTCTTCCAGGGCCTGAGCCCACCCACCACCCCCCTGGGGTGTCTGGGGTACTGAGGCCCCGCCCTCCACGTCTTTCCCTGATGGCAAGAATACGTCCTCATCTTCGTCAGATCCGAAGGTCGGGATCATTTGCATTTGTTGGAAAAAACTCTCTAAAGTCTTATTTTTCTTCCCTTTTCTAGGCATTTTCCCAGCCAGTTACTTGACTTCTGAGATTCCTTTCCACCCCCGCCTGGATCCACCCAGCTAGTGCTTGGCCTCTGAGATTTAAATGGGCTTTCCTCCTGCTGGCTGTCAATCAATGAGCTTTAGTTCAGGTGCTGGGGTGGGGCCAGGGCTGCCTCCGAGACTGATCCCTCGGGGGCTTTATGCAGAGACTTTCAGGAATGGAACGGGTGGGGGCGGGGTGGGGGGCCCGCCTCCCAAATCCCGCTCCTTTGGGGGCTTTAAGCAGGAGCCTTCAGTAACAGAGTGGGGTGGGGGCAGGGCCGTCTCCCAGGCTCAGCTCCGTCCGGTTTTATGCGGGAATCTTCCGTTATGAAGATCCTGCCTGCTGTTGGGGGATTCCTGAGTCTTGGGCCGCTGCCGCCTCAGCCGCCGCCCACACCTCTGCCTCCGCCGCTTCCTGCCCCTGTCCCCGCCACCTCCGCCTCCTCCCGAGGGGGCCCGAGTCACGGAGATGCCCCGCTTCCCCTCTCCTTCAGCCCGGCTTTCTTTCTCACTGACCTGTAGCTTCTGTGGGTGGAGGGACTTTCCCGGCTGCTGGAGCTTCCGTCTCTGAAGCCTGCTCGGATCAGCTTCTCTGCGGCCTCGGCCAGGGCAGCACTGGGGGTCGGGTTTACTTTCCGGGGCGCGCTGGACCCTGTGGACGGGTCTTCAGGGCTCCCTGGAATGGAAATCTCTTCCACTCTGCTTCTGCACACCTTGTATTCACCCAGAAGCTATGGGGGACTCTTTTTACATTAATTCTATGGGCTTTGGTTTCGGAGCTCGTAAACATGCGTCCTTCTACTCCGCCATCTTGGCTCCCCATTCTGCTTTTGAATAGCACTGATTATTTGGAAGTTTTTCCTTCTATCATAAGCAAAACAGTCCATATTTCTGCCCATGGTTGTGTTCTTCATTCTGGGGTCAAATAGAACAAGTCTAACTCCATTTTTTATGAGAACCCTTCAAATTCTTGAAAATAGTTATGTCATGCCCATAAATCTTTTCTTCTTTAGACTGAACATCCCTAGTTACTTCAACTGACTCTCAGGTGTTGTTATTAATTCATTTTTTAGTGGTGTCCAACTCTCAGCGACCCCATTTGGGATTTTCTTGGCAGAGGTTCTTGAGTGGTTTGCCATTTCCTTCTCCAGCTCATTTTATTGATGAGGAATTTGAGGCAAACAAGTTAAGTGAGTTGCCTAGAGTCACATAGCTAGTTAGTTTCTGAGGCAAGATTTGAACTCAGAATTATGAGTATTTCTGACTCCAGGTCCAGCTCTCCATGCACTGCACCACCTAGCTGCCTGACTCTCACGTGACATGATAGCAAATTCCTTTGCCATTCTGGTTTTTGTCCTCTGGATGCTTTCCAGTTTATCAATGTTCTCTCTAAAATGTGGTGCCCAGAACTAAACACAATACATATAGTCTGAGGAAGGCAGAGTGCCAGAGATTATAATTTCCTTTTTCCTATGCACAATCCTTTCCTCAATGCAGACCAAGTAATATTTCTGCTTATCTTTCTTAATATATGGTGGGTTGGCAGTATAGTGGAAAGATTGGTGGTTTTGAAATCAGAATATTTTACTTCAGATCTTTGCTCTGTCATTTGTTATGTGATTTTGAGCAAGTTATTTAACCTATTTTCTCATTTGCACTTATCTAAAAAATGTGGGGTTTCTACTCATTACCCTTTAAGTTCTCAGTTCTCTTTCAGTTCCCAATCTAGCACTATAACCCTGTGAACATAGTATCTAGGGTGTGAGAGCTCCTTTGTTCTGGAAACCATGCCTCTTACTGAATGTAAACTAAGCTCACATTAGACAGAAGTCTTTCACACAAATTATTGTTTAGAAATGCCTCTCCTATCTTACATTTATAAAAATGTTCTTTGAAATTCAAGTGTAGAACATGCATTTATTACTCTTAAATTCATTCTTGTTTAAGTCAGTCTTTTGTTATAAAGCTACAACTTTTTTAAATGAATGGATGAATGAATGAAAAAGCATTTTTTGGTTGAGCACTTACTGTTTACAGAAGAAATTGTGGGAATTGAATGAACCACATTGACTTTATCTTGTGATTTAATTGTATATCTAGCTCAGCTCCCTTTCTTGTTATTCTTGTTCTTTCTTCAGTTATTGATCCAGTCCAATTTTTGTCTTGTGAGAAAACTTTATTCAGTTGTGGGAACCATGAGAAAACTATTGCTTTGTTTGAACCTGTGTGTCTGGGAAGCTGGACCACCTCTGTCTGTTGACCCTTAACTAAGACCTAGGTTATGCTGACCAGAAACCCAGTCAGATCTGATGAATGATGCAAGGAGTTTTCTCACAATTATAGATCTCAATGAAGCCATGTGTCTTATTTGAAAACTTGACTCTGTACTGGGTCAGTTATTGTTTCCATGTTCCTTTGATTGAATACAGACACTAGTAGGGAGAGGGACACCTCAGAAAATTCCATTTGTTTGTTCTTCCTTTCCTAACTCAGAAAGCCCCTAATCTTTCCTCCAATTAGAAATCATATTACCTAATTTTGTATCCTGTTTAATTGTTTTCTTTTTAATAATTCATCTTACTTGATTTATTTGATTGACTATTTTTAATATGTTTCACCCTATATGCAGGGTCCAGTCCCAAAGCTGAGGAAGCCTAATCCTGAGGCATTATACATTGGCATGCACTGGTTAATAAATCAGCGTGCTTGGAAGCTTGAACCTTTGTTTCCTCACTCATTTCATCTTTCACCTGCCACAGCATCAAGCAATGCTCTAAGGAATGGAGATACATAAACAATTAGTCCCTGTGAGGTGAGCGACAAGACATATAGAAGGGTGAGGACCAGGGAAAGGTATTTTGGTTTGGAAAATGAGGACTATGAATGTGGAGTCATTTGGAAGCACTGATTTGATTATGATTTTAAATTTGGAAACTGGAGAAGAGGGAAGAAGTATGGAGGGTATGTGTATGATGACAAGACAAACTGGTGATAAGATGACCAGATAAAGTGAAGCATGGATGGAGCCAGCATAGCTATAGTGTGTTACATGAGTCTTTCACCTTTCACCACACTGGGATTGTAGGGTGGGAGTTCCTGAACTGAAAGGGTTAAGTCCTCTAGGTCATGATCTATGATTCATGTGGTAAGGCAGCTTTCAAGAAGATTTTCATCTAATATATTACTAATTCCTTCAAGAGTCATGTCATCTATAAATTGGAAAGCCTGCCATTTATGCCTTCATCCAAATTATTGATAAAAATCAAGGATCAAGGAAAACTGCCTGGAATTAATTCTATTTCAGTTTGATACCACTGATCTAGCTCAGATCCCTCCATCTTTCACAAGTTATAATATTTCAATGAAGAGATTAAGTGATATTTGGTATATGTGGGGCTGGGGCTTGAAATCAGATTTGATTTTAAGTTCAATTCACATATCAAAGAAATAAGGAGTGAATAAACCACAGCATCCCGTAATCCTACCAATACAAACTGTGGGAAACCAGAAATTCTGTTTCCACAATTCTGGTTGATGGAGGCGGGTATGACCTACTACAGTGAGGTGAAGGTCAGAAAACTACTGCGCCTGCTCAATAAGTTGTTTGAGGGAAAGCCTTTCAGAGGAGAACATGAAGTCATATGGCCAGCAGATGGTGGCTCTCAAGGCTCAAAGTTCAGAATTCTATAAGGGTCCTGCCTCATCCTGACCTGGTCGTAGTCCTTCTGGTGGCCATGCTAGAGGCTACCCATTCCTTCAGGGAAAGGAACGTAGATGGCCTTCCTTCCTCTGAACTCCATTTTAAATAAATTTTTCTTGATATCTTTTTTGTGTGTCAAGTTCATCTCTAACAAACACACTGCTTAAAATCTATGGTCTGTGTTGATAAGCTGGGTAACCCTAGTGACTGGATATACAGAATTGATAACCATAAATGAGTGGGAACTATTTTCTACTTTCTATAATTCCTATCTTGAAGTTAATGGGCTGGCATTATTCTTCTGGGCTGTATTGAGAGGCAGAGCTTCCCAGCCACCTAGCCTCCAAAATGAAGCAATGTAGATGGATTTTGCTTCTGAGGTGGTCAGTGGGTAAACAGACGCAAGAGTAGGTGTGAATCTATTGAACTGGGAATGTGTGTCTAATGATACCGCTTATATAGCTTTAGAACTCATTTATATCCTACAGTCTTTAAGATACTACAGACAATATGCACTATCTTTCATTTCTCAGACTGATTTTTCTATTTCAGAATTCTCTTTGGCCTTACATATGGATATGCTCATTAATCAAATAATGATACCTCAGATTTTTTTCCCAGGTGGATCTACCTAATCTGGTTCATGAAATTGTTGCTTGAACTAGTGTTCTAGTCAGTGTCTGGGTCCAAGATCAATAGATCAAGGTCTAGGTGACCCAGCAGAACTGAAATTCAAAATAAGCCAATGGTCAGAAAAGAAGAAAATCATCATAAGGTCTATGAAACCACTGGCTTTTTCTGTTATATAGAACAGTATGAAACTTTGAAAACCACAAAGTCAGCAAAATAATCTAATTATCATGTTTTTGTTGGGGGGAGGGGAAGTGGAAAGTAGAGAAAAGGTAAGTCTCTGGAAGGGGCAGGAAGTTCAAGGCTGTGGTACTAAAGAGCAGAAACCCTAAAGTGAATCTGACTGATCAAGTCAATTCAAAAAGTCCTTACTGAGTGCCTACTAAGGTTTAGGCACTGTGAAAGATAAAACTTTAATAGCTCCTGCCCTGGAGAAGCTTAAATCTTTTGGGACAAACAGCATATACACAAGTAAAAACAAAATGTATACAGATAAAAGCAAAACATTTTAGGGGAAATCATGGGGGAAGCACAAAAAATGGATCACATAAGAACAGTCTCTGGTAAAAGAAGCACTTAAGCTTTGAAGGGATAAAATGATTTTAAGAGGAAGAAGTGATGAGAGACATACCCCTTCTAGACATGGGGTACAGCCAGTCTATGTAAAGAAATAGAAATGGGAGATAGAATGTTGTATGTGAGGAATATCAAGTTGTATTATTTGACCAGAATGTAGAGTATATGACAGCAATGAAGTAAAATCACCTTGGAAAGATATGAGTAAGTTTGTGGAGGGCTTTACATGTCAAAGAAAAGAGTTTGTATTTTATTTTAGAGAGAATATTTACTGAATCTTCTTGAGCAGAGGAATAATGTGGTCAGATCTGTGCTTTAGGAAAATCAGTTTGGCAATTTAATGAGGATGATGGCTGTATGAATGAAGAAAAGACAGTGGAAGTGGATGCAAATTATGTTGTAGAATGAACAAGACTGGATAAGGGGAGAGAAATAGAATAAAGAGTTGAAAATGACTTTGAGATTGTGAACTTGAGCAACTAGAAGTATTATCCTCTGCAGGAAGAGAGATCTTAGAAAGTGGTGGTTTTACGGAAAAAAGAAAATGAGTTTAGTTTTGTCCATGCTTAGTTTGAGATGTTTATGGAAAGTTTTGGGGAAGATGTCTGGTTTGCCTTTGGTGATAGGGAGATGGAATCCAGAAGAAAGATTGGAGATTGGTATGTAGATTTAGGAGTCACCTGCACAGAGATGATAGTTTGATCAATAGGAGCTAATGAGAGAGAGAGAGAGAGAAAGAGAGAGAGAGAGAGAGAGAGAGACAGAGAGAGAGAGACAGAGACAGAGACAGAGACAGACAGAGACAGACAGAGACAGACAGAGAGACAGAAAGAGAGACAGAGAGACAGAAAGAGAGAGAGAGAGACAGAGATAGAGAGAGACAGAGACAGACAGAGACAGACAGAGAGACAGAAAGAGAGACAGCGAGACAGAAAGAGACAGAGAGACAAACAGAGACAGAGAGAGAGAGAGAGAAGGAGGGAATGTGTGTGTAGTGGGAAAAGTTCTGAAGATACAAAAAAAGTGAGAGGATAAGGGGCTAGCAAAGAAGCCTGAAATGTAATAGTCAGAGAAATAGGAAGAGAACTGGGAATGAAGGAAATCACAAAAATCTAGGGAGGAGTTAATTCCCAGAAAGAATGAATGAATGAAAAAGCCTTTGTTAAATGCTTACTTATAACTGTGTACTAAGGGGATACAAACAGAAAAATCAGAGATGCCTTGCTCTCAAGAACTCATTCTAATGGAGGAGATACCACATGTGATAGGAGATGTCAGCTACAAGTCAGATGGAAGTCCTATAGTCCTTAATGAGCAGTAGCCAAGCAGATGGTAATGTATCTTTTTGATCCTAAAAAAAAAATTTCTCATTTTGAGCCACTTGAGAGTCCTAGGACTTTAATGGTGAAAACTTTCTTTTCTATATGTTTAGTAGCTATAATTATTGAGTAGTTGTGAGACTTTAGCACCTATAGCAACACTTGACAGGTCACATTGCCAAAGGGAATAAACCAGAAGAACCAGTGAGTGGTCTTGGATGCATTGTCATTACCAGGACTTTTGGGCTTACTTGACCATTGATGGCAGTTGGCAGTGGTTAGTTTTAATGGTTATGAGGAAGATGGGTACCTTCTCCACAGTGATTGCTTTCATTGATGGCTGTGAGGGTCAAGAAGGAAACATGGTGGGTGGTCTGGGGGACACTGTTATTTCTAGAACTCTTTACTTCAGTGTCTTAGGCTATCTCCAATGAAATCTGAGGGGAGGTGGTAGTAATGGCTTATTTGTCTGGATTCAACCTTGAACTGTATATATCCCATGCTTTTCTCTCTGCTTTGATATTCTGCCCTTCCAGCCTCCTTGGACATCTTGATACCAAGTCCCAGGCTATTTCCTTTATCATGCATATTGTTCTAGGTCCAAGGGTAGGACTGGCCATGTTGGAGAGTCTATCTTGCCTCTGAAACAAATCCCAGATTGCCTCCTCAGATTCCCAATCTTGCCTGCATCTAGTTTCCCAGATATTTTGGAAGCAACTTTTGTTCTGCTCTCAGAACTCATAGTAACTATTTGACTTTTTCAAGACCAACTCAAGGCTAGGCAAATACAGAAACATTTAATAAGTTTGTCCTCAGTATAAATATTTATTTTAGGCTCTAAAAGTTTACATAAGCCAGTTCTTAACTTCACACAGCTTATGTTCTCTTAGAAAGATATGATGAAGATGTAAATAATTAAAATATACAGTAATGCATCAAGAGTCAGACACAGTGAAAACAGCTGAACAACAATGATGATTATTGCCTAAAAGAAGCACAAACAAAAGGATATGTGAGGGCTGAGAGGAAGAAATAGAGGTCATTATCAATTGGGGGAGGGGAGCCCTTCATCAGTAAAATCCTTCTGGAAGTGGTTGAATTTGAATTAGGCTTTAATGGGTGGGTAAAAATTCTGGTGGATATTGAAGGCATTTTAGGCAGAGGGAATAGTGTGAGCAAATCATGGAAGCAGAAAAATTGGATACATTGTGAGTGATGGTGAGTTAAAGTTGCACCAGATGATGGAAGGTCTTTGACTTCAGGCAGAGCAGTTTGAACTTTATATAACTAGCAAATAGGAGCTTCTGAAGATTTTTTAAAAATAGACCAGACCTATGTATATGAAAGGTTATTCTAACATTGGTACAAAGGATGGTTTGGAAGGAGAGAATGAAGGTTAAAAGACCTGCTAGGAAGCTACTACAATAGTCTAGGTTATTGGTAATTAAGACCTGTATTAGGATTAGTAATGAGATTATAGGACAGGGTAAGTGCAGAAGATGTTGTAGAAGTAGAAGCAATAAGGCTTGGCAACTTGGATTTGAGAAGTGAGGAACAGGGAAAAATCAAAGGTAATGCCAAAGTTTCAAACATGGAAGACTGGATGGATGATAATGGCATGGACAGAAACAAAGAACAAGAAGCAGATTTGAGGGTGGGAGGAATAATAGGAATAGAGACTGGACTTGTTGATTTTGTGATAGGGCATTCCTGCATGATGAGACTTTCTCAGGTCAATATCTTTTATGTAAGTTATAGTCTTAATTTTCTAGTGCTAAATGACTTGTTTAGTGTCACAGAGTCAATATGAGTCAGAGGTAGGTCTTGAAGTCTGGTATTCCTGGTTCCAAGGCTCTTTCTCCAACTGCTAGGTAATGTTGACTTGGAAGTTTTATTTTAAACTTTACTTTAGATGTGTTGAGTTTGAGATATTTTGTATACAGAGATACAAATCTGAAGCTTGAGAAAGAGGTTGGAGAAGAGAGGGTGATGAAGCCAAAGGAATAGTGGTAAAGTAGGGGGAAGGAAAGGTAGGGAAAAGAAAATGAGAAGAAATATTATTCAGAGTCTTATGTTAAATTCCAGGTGTCAGAGTTCATCTTCCATAAGTATATGTGTGTGTGTGTGTGTGTGTGTGTGTGTATGTATATGTATATGTATTGTTGTTTTCTTTTTCCATCTACCTTCAAGTTTGGTTTACATTAAATTGAGGTTAAGAAAATTTGTATTAGCTCAAGAAGTTTTTAGGTAAAGAATGTCTGTCTAAAATTTTTCTGATAAACAAGTAAAACCATACATTACAAATACTGTTACCACTTATGATCACACAGTAGTCAGCAATTATGAAGTATTCATTCCATTTTAAATTATAGTAAACAACAAATTCAATTAGCAATTTAGAACTAGTATCAGAATTTGGGCATCTGCCTTCTTTAATGATTCCATTTGATTGTCATGAGATCTGTGGAGGTAACACTGAGGCATTAGTGTCTCTAATGCTTCTTAGCTAGTGAAAATTTCAACAGGTATTATATACTTGGGGAGGTTATAGATATTATTTTTGTACATGGAAAAATTACTTGTTGAACAGCTGAATATAGAATGGTTAATTCTAGAGACAGTGACATGAGATAGGTTGCTCTTCATTTCATATTTTCTCTGAATAGAAATATAGTTTTCCTGATGGGAATCTACTGAAGAGTAAGGATGGCCCTAGTTGGTGGGTAAAAATAACTGAGAATGACTCTCTTTTGAGTAGCATAAAGACATTATTTGTCCAATTAGTAGGAATGCAGTCTTGGGTTTAGGAAAATTAATTTGGAGCTTTGTGACAGATTGCTATCACATTAGAGTTGTTTTCTTTACAAGCTCTATAAGTAGTGGTAAGAAAGAACAAAAGTAAAAAAGGAAAATTTTAAACAGGTGTTTTCCATCTTTTGTCTTAAAATATGCTTTCCTGCTATTGTCTAACATTCTGCCATGTTGGGATCTTTGGATTAGCAAAATAAGTGTGAGCTTTGAGAAGGAAGTGTGAAATAAAAAGTTATTCAAGTTATATTCACATAGACATTCTAGTCAGTTGTTTGGGTCTGCCCTACATACATCAAAATGCCTTTTCACTGTGGGGAATACTGAAGTATGATTCTTATCCTCAAGGAATTTACAATCTCAAAAGGAAACATGATTAAAATATATTTTTTGATTAGTGAACAAGACCTAACCTAAGTGTTAAATTGTCTTGTGCTGAATCTGTATTTCCAAAGAAGTAGGTATTTCCCACTGATTGTAGGATCAAGCTTTTTTTCTTGGTCATTTGAAGATACCAAGTGAGAGTAATTTTCATGATGAAATTGTGAAAGTAGATTCTTCCACCTGTAACCCAGGCTAACTAGGCATGTGGCAACATTTCTAAGATTTAAAAGAAATTAGGCTATGCCTAAAAGAAATGACTTTTGCTAAGTAATTTAAATAAAAAAATAAATGACAATAGCACTGATAATTGCATTTTTTTCAGGCTGCTGATACTCTTTGCTTAATTAGATGCAGCATCGACTGTTGGAAGAGATTGGAAATTTTGTGGGCTGATTGAGGCAATAAAAAAAAAACCACAAGAAAGCTCTTTATCTTTGAATATATGACCTCCATTTGGTCACTTCCTTTTTAAATTCTATTTTTCCTGCTGATGTTAGAGACGATCTTATATAGGGCTCATTATGTTCAGCATATGAAAAACAGCTGTATCACCTTCAATAAGTCACTTTCCCATTCGGGGCTTCAGTTTCCTCACTGAAAAAAGGTCGTAGACTAGATATTTTTCATTAATTTTTTCAGTTAGCAAACATTTTTGTCTCTTTCCCACATCCTTTCTTCTCCCTGTCCCCTACTGAAAAGAAAACCCTCGTGGCAAATAGACAGTTAAGATTTCCATATTGACCATGTCCAAACGTAAATGTGTCATTTTACATCATGCCCATATCACCCTGTCAGGAGGTGGTTTCCTGGAATTGTGCTTGGTTATTTATTGTATTGAACAGTCTATATGATTTTTAAGTTGCCTCTCAGTTCTAAGTTTTGTTTCTAAGTTTGAGTTAAAAGATAAAAAAACATTCTATAGAACGCTCCCACACAACTCCCACTCCTTCCTCTAGGAATCATAATGTGTGACACTTATGAAGATACAAAGAGCTATGTGTTGGGTTAATTAATACCAAGACATACTGTACTGTTCACCAAGGACACTTTATTTACAAGAACCCCACTTCTCGTCTGCTTATATTGTCTCTTGATAACATAAAGCTTAGGTACTTAGTGCAGATAGGATTCATAGACTTTGAAGTGGAAGGGGTCTTAAAAAGACAGTTAGCCCAAGTCGTCCAATTTACAATGAGGAAGAAAAGTTTAAAGTACCTTCCTTCAGTCACACCGGTAGCCTGTCAGAGTCAGAGATTCGAATTAGCATCTTCCTGACTATATCTAGCCCTCTCCCCATTTTTCTGGTCTGTGTAATCCCTGAAGATTCCTAATCACCTGTTTCTGTAAAAAATAATAGCTAACATCCATATGACTCCTTTAAGATATATAGAGCACTTTACATACATGATCTCATTTGATCCTTACAAAAACCTTGTGAGGGAAAAGCTGTTATTATTGCCATTTTACAAATGTGAAAATTGGGGCAGCCAAAGTTAAGTATCTTTCTACTCACCGAATTTTCATTTGTCAATTATTCAAGTCTATTTGTAAATACCCTTGCTGAAAAAGTAATCCTATCTCACTAGCTTCTCCATGAAGCTTTTGGGAAACTTCTTGTATTTTTCTTTGATAAATCGATTAATTGACAAACATATATCGTGCCCACTATGTCCCACGCGCTGTTTTAGGTAGATAGCAGGGGATGGATACGCGGGTAAAAAAATGAGAGTCCTTGCTGTTACCCATTACAAGGGTATACAAAAGAACATAAAGTGCTTTAAGACTGGCAGAGCTGTTGTATATACAGAGCACGTCCCTAAAGGGTGTGGGGGTTGATGGGCGTGCACCAAGACTTTTGGGACGCCCTGTATAACTCATTCCAGCCTCACAACAACCCTAAGGAGGTACAGGTGTTATTATGATCTATTCTAGATAAAAGTGCTCAGGCAGATGGGTTAAGTGATTAGCTCGCCATGAGATCATACAGCTCCCAAGTTTAGCACTCTATCCACAACTTTTTTTTTAATTAAAAATAAACTGGGGGGGGGGGGCAGGGAAATTGGGAGAAGCCCGAGGTAGATGTGGCACGAGAGCTGAGCTTTGAAGGAAACCAGGTATGAGTGAACAAGGATCCTAAAGGTGGGTAAGGTGGGTGACTGTGGGATCCGGCTTTTCGTGTGCGTGTGTGTGTGATTCTTCCACCTGTAACCCAGGCTAACTAGGCATGTGGCAACATTTCTAAGATTTAAAAGAAATTAGGCTATGCCTAAAAGAAATGACTTTTGCTAAGTAATTTAAGTCTAGCCACGGCTGGTAATAAGTTCCACCTTTATGGCCACAGCCCACGCCACGGAGAAGCCACCCCCGAAGCAGCTCCTCCTTCCCCTCCAGGTCCTTCAGTCACTGCTACCCAGCAAGAGTTTAACCTCGTTCTGGAAACTAAGGGGCTCTGGAAAAAAAAAAAAGGAGCTACTGGGCATGCGCGTGCCCCCCAGCAGCGCATGCTCAGTAGCTCAGGCAGGCTCCTGAGGAGGACTGCAGCGCCTCGTCCTGCCCACGGACAGCGCGGAGGTCTCGGCTGGGGCAGGAAGTGAGCCTGCTCCGTCAGGAGGCGGCGGCGGCGTCTGAGAGCCCCGGGGTCTCGGACCCCTCTTCCCCCTTCTCCACCCTTTCCTCGGCCAGGGGGTTCCTGCGGACCGGCAGGGATGGATCTCCACAAGCCGATGACGACTCGCCGCTACCAAGTGGTGAGTGAAGCCGACCCTCCGTCCCCTTCGGGGCGAGATCGGGCTTCGGGAGCTGTCCCCCCTCCCCCCTTCAGGGCCGCGCAGCGGGAGCCGGCGCTGCCCGTCCTCGGCCCGGGGATCGCCCGGGAGCTGGCGCTGGCGCGCTCCGGCCCCCCGCCCCCCGCCCCCGCCTGGAAGTCTCTTCTGCTTTCTCCGGCTCGGTCCCTGACTCCCGAGCGCTCCGGCCGCCCCGCGGAAGGCTTCCTCCTGGAGCGGGTTCTGCCTTCGGAGCGCCCCGCGAGGGCTGGCTGGCGGCGGGCGGGGGCGCGGGCCGCGGAAGCTGGGCGGGCCGGGGGAGTTCAGTAAACATCTGCGCTCGGCGGCGGACTTCTGTTTTGGAGCTCGTCTTCCCCGCTGGAGTGGCCCGGGACTGAGTCTGACCGCCCTCGCCAGATTGTGTGCCCTTTGGAGTTAGACCCGGATTCGGAATCCTGCCATCCGCCGACACTGGCCAGCTGTGCCTCGGTGGGCACGGCTCCTCGGGGTCCCTGAGCCTCGACTCCCTTCCGCTTTCAGAGGTCCCAGAGCAGAGAGATCTGATTGTCGAGGGCTCAGCAGACTTTAAAAGCGCTTTGTCCTCTTTTAGTTTTTAGACTGGACCTGAGAGTTTTCCTTTATTACCTGTACGCGTTAGCAGATCTAATCTACAGCGTATAGTCTGGAGCAGCAGTTCTCAAACTAGGTCTCAGGACATCTTAACCTTTTTAAAAATTCCCTCCCCAAAGAGCTTTTGTTTATATGAATTGTGTGCATGTGTGTGCGTGCGTGCGTGTGTGTGTGGATGGATGTATCTCTTTGTAAATGGAAACATCTTCGTATTGTTATGAAAATAGTTTTGACCTAGAGGACTCCCGAGGGTCCGCGGGCCATTTGTCTAGAATGACTGATGTGACTTCCAGTCAATAACTTCCTTTTTCATTTCCTAGTTCCTTCCTTTACTCCTTCTAGTTCCCTTTCCTTCCTTTTATATTTTTTCAGTTTTATTTTATCAGATGTGAGACATTTTATAGTGGAGTTATTCTCTACTTAATTGCTGATTTGGCCTAATAGTTTTTACTTCTAAATTTCATAACAAACTCAATATGTTCCATAAACTTAAGAAGTAAAAAGCTTTTGGATGGAGGTGAGGCTGGGAGAAGCTGAAACTCTCATTACATATTCTCTTGGATTCTTTTTTGATGCTACAATAAAGTGAATTGTTACACTATTCCTAAATCTTTAAAAACCTAGCTTATGTTACATGGTTTATGGGTCTCAGATTTCACCTTTCACATCTGCTTGCTTTGCTTCTCTAAGGATTACCCATCTTTTTATTTCATTCCCCCATTTAAGGTGTTGTAGGGCATTGAATCTTCAAGTATGCCCAGAAAATCATAACAGTTCATATTGTAATTGTTTTAATTATTTTGTAGAAAAGTACATCAGAAAACTTACGTGACAGTTAAGTTTTCAGGAATTTTAAAAATTCTTTTAGTAGTCCAAAAGACCTTCCAAAAATCCTATTGCTACTTTCAAGACAATTCTAATACTGCTTCTGTTTTCCGGAGGGCATTTCTGTTTTGCTAGTGAAATTCATCAATTTTAGTATTATACTTTAAAAAAGTTACAGAGTTTACAGATATTAGCAAAAATATTCTTAAAGAGAAAAATAATTTCCTTTTTCTCCTCTTTTTTGTCTTTTCAAATTCCTATCTGTCAGTCTTAGGAGCGAGGTTAGAGATCTTTGGAAGCACTGAATTAAGTAAAGGTAGTAGTAGATAAAGATTGTCTCACTTTGGTTGATTTTTTTCATCTTCATCTTTTATGGACTCTCATGTAAAGAACCATCATATGCAGGATATAATTCAAGACAAGTTAAATCACTAATAGTGATTACCCTCTAAGAACAATTTCTTATAACCCCTGTGACTAGTTAATTTTATTTTATTAAAGTTCCTGAAACCAAAATACTGATAGCAGATTTTATACTTTATTTCTGGATTAATCCTGTGCATCTCCCCACTCCCCTTCTTTTGGAAGTATGTGAAAATCCCTGTGCCTTATAGTGTCTTTATAGCATTTTCCCCCCCAAACTGAAGTACTCCTGTACTTCTCTGTCAAAATGGAGAGAATTTCTTGGTGTTATATTACTAGACACTGCTTTTGGAGGCACTTGGTTTTCCAGGTACTTTCCAAATTTCCTCTCTTTTAACATTCTGAATTAATAAATTTTTCTCAGTCCTCATCCTCTTTAACTCTTGATACTATCAATCACCCTTTTCTTCTCCTTAGACTCTTTTCTCTAGGTTTTCGTGGCACTGCTTTTTCCTAGTTCTTCTAAGACCTTTCAAACAACTCCTTAGTTTCACTTGCTATATCTTCTGCCAGGTAGTTCCTGCTAACCATGGATATTGTCTAGTTGTCTACTTTCTCTAATCTGCATTATTTCCCTTGGTGATCTCATCAGCTCCAGTAGATTCCTTATTGTTCCTATGCTATGATTCTCTGATCTGTTTATCCAGCTGTAAACCTTTGTCTTAATCTAGGGACTCACTCATCTCAGCTGGTTTTGGGTGTCCTATAGACATCTTAAAGCTTAGCATGTCCAAAATACAACTTATTGTCTTTTCCTCCCTACCCAACCCCCAAGCTCTCCCCTCTTCCCAATTTCCTTAGCAATGTTGAGAGTAGCACCATCTTTCCTGTCACCCAGTCTTACAAGCTTATTGTCATTCTGACCTCTTCACTCTTTTTCAATGCCTTCTTCCCATTTTCAGTCTGTTGTCAAGTCCTGTTGATTCTACCTTCAAAATACCTCTCACAAATGCCCTTTTCTCCTATTTTCATTTGCGTTCTGGGAAGGTCTGACCATGTCAACTGGACACCTCCCCTTCTCCCCCTTCAGTAAGCTCCAGTGGTTCTCGGTTACCTCTAGGATCAAATATAAAATCCTCTATTTGGTGTTTAAAAGGCCTGTATAACATGTTGCCTTCCTATCTTTCCAGTTTTCTTCCATCTTAATCCCTCCCTTCACCCTCCCTTCTAGTGACACTTGCCTCTTAGTTGTTTCTTGAAGAAAACAGCCCATCTCCCAACTACGGGCATTTTCACTGACCCTCCCTTATCCCTATAATTTCCTTTCCTCATCTCCACTTCTTGATTTCCTTCAGATCTCAGCTAAAATCCTACCATGTCTTTCTCAAACTTTACCCTCCATGCATGTTCCTTTCCACTTTTTATTAGCTTCAACGTATCCCGTATATATTGTGTTTGTATATATTTATTTGTATGTTAGTTTCCTCATTAAACTATGAACTTCTTGAAAAGAGTTTTTACTTTAAACCCTTTTTTGTGTCTCCAGCACTTAGCTCAGTGACTTGCACAGTAGGTGCTTAATAAATGATTGTCAGTCTAACAAGTCCAATACTGAGTTTATCCTCCCCCTACTATTTTCTACCTTATGACGTCTGTTTTTTATCAGTGGTACCATCATTTCCCCAGTCTCTATGTTGAAACTTTAGAGTTATGTTTGATTATTCTTTTTTTCTCATTTTTTCTCATTTCTTATATTCAGTCTATCTATTATCCAATCCTCTTTGATTTTGCCTCTGCATTATTTTTTTTCTCTCATATTGTTTTTTTTTACTTGAACCACTGTAGTATCTGCCTGAAAGATTGAAATAGCTTCTTATCAAGTCTTATGTTTTTTCCTTTTTTTCCTAAAGTCCATCCTTCGTACCAGTGTTTTGCATAGATCTGGTGATATTTTTTCTGCTCATAAATATTCACTGACTCTTGAGGCCCTCCTCCCTAGCTTTACCCTATTTTTTCAGCCTTATTTCATACCTGCCACAACTTGATACCTTAGTTTCAACTAGATTGTCCATTTTCTTCAAAAATGCTCTGAAATACCTTCCCTCCCCTAGACATGTAGTAATACACAGAGTGTACTAAGTGCAGGCAAAGATACAGAGTTTAGGTGACATAGCCCTTGCCTTTATAGAGCTTACAATCCATTGGGGGTGGGGTTGTGGGAGCCGAGGCTTTAGCCCAGATCACTGAAATACACATTGCATGCCTTGATTGCTTCAGACAAATGCTTTAAAGGTATGAAAGAATTCAGAAAAAGGGAGAGGGAGGCCTCCCCAGGCATACAGGCACTGTGGTGGAGATGGTAGGGTGCATAGAACATATTCTTGGAAAAGAGAGCAGACCTGTTTGGCCAGAGCATAGAGTTCATGCAGGGGAACAATCTAGTATGGTAATAATAGCTCATGTTTGCATAGCCATTTAAGATTAAAACAGAATTCTTTTATTGTTATTTTCCTCCCACCATTATTTCCTTCCTTCTCCTCATATTTAGCAAATTAAATTGAACAACAATCTGAACTTGAAAAAATAAAACTGTCAGTACATAGATTGGCCATCTCTGAAAATGTATATTGCATGCTCAATTTTAAAATGTCACCTTTTTGATGGGAGGTGAGTGTTGTGTTTTGTGTTCATTCCTTTGGACTCATGGTCTATCATTGCATTGATTAGGATTTTAAAGTCTTTCTTGTTTGCATTTCTCTATAATGTTATCGTTATTATATATCATTCTCTTAATTCTGCTCACTTCAATCTATGTCACTTCACAGGTCTGCTAATTTCCTCTAAACTATTTTGTCATTTCTGTGGACTCCATTTTTCTGTTATATTCACATACCACAGTTTGTTTAGCCATTTCCCAAAAGGAAGACAGTCTCTTAGTGTTCACTTTTTGACTCTCACAAAAGGAGCTCTTGAAAATTTTTTTGTAACTTTTAGATTCTTTTCCTCTTTCGATATCTTTGGGGTATTGGCCCAATACTGACATGAGACAGTACACTGAACAAATACAATTAAGGATGATAGACCTCTTTTTTTTTTTTTTAACCTGTGTTAGCTAAGCCAAGTTATGTATAATTCAGTAACTCTTTGGGCAAAGTTCTAAACTGTTTTTCAGAATGGCTTCACCAATTCACGCTATACCAATAGTGCACCAATGTACCTATTTTGCTGAAGTCCCTCCAACATTTGTCATTTTCCTTTTTTGTCATCTTTGTCAATCTGATAGTTGTGAGGTGAAACCTCTAAGTCGCTTGAAAATATGATTGTTGATAGTTTGAATTTCTTCTTTTGAAACTGAATATTCATATTCTTTGACTGTTTACTGGGGAATGATTCTTAGTTTTGTGCATTTGAATCTGTGCCTTATAAATCCTGGATATGAAATCTTTTTAAAGAGAAACTTGCTGCAAATTTTTTTGCCCAGTTACTTTTCCTCTAAGTTTTAACTATGTTTGATTTGTTTATGCAAAAACTTTTGGATTTTACATAATCAAAATTGTCAGTTTTTATTTATTTATTTTTTTGATTCTGTTGTCTTTGTCACGAATTCTTCTAGTTGTAGTTCTGGAAGATAATTTCCTCCTTGCTCCTCTTAATTTATTTATGATGTGACCTTTTGTATTTAGGCAACATATCCTTTTGGAGCTTGTCTTAGAATATGTTGTGAAGTGTTGATCTTAAACCTAATTTCTGCCAGACTGCTGTCCAGTTTTTGCTAGATATTGAGTCCTTCTTTCAGTAACTGGGGTCTTTGAGCTTGTCAAACATTGTTTCTGTGTGTTGTATCCTCAGTATCTATTCTCCTGTCCTTTCCCCCACCCCCCCTTTATCGTAAACTAGTATCAAGTGACTTTACTGATTACTTTTTTGTATAACAGTTTGAGACTTGGTACTTATAAGGCCCTTTTCCTTCCCACTTCTTTTCCTCATTACCTTCAAATTCTTAACGTTTTGTTTCTCTGTATGAATTTTATTGTATTTTCTAGTTCTAGAAAATTTTCTTTTGATGATTTGATTAGTACAGAATTGAGTAAGTAAATTATCCTGCACCTTCCCATTTCCATATTCAAGCTCTTTCCTATATCTGGATATCTTCCTTGCCCTTATTTACTGATCCAGTTTTTAAAACCCAACTTCCAGGGCTAATTTATTACCTCGTATAAAGGATTGGAAGGGGATCTTGTTTTGAGGGAATGATGATAATTTTCCATGCTGAGTTTGAGGTTTGAGTACAGACTCAGTAATTTGTCTCTCAATAATCCGGCTGTTTGGAGACATCGCATTTTTAGCCATAATAACTTTTAAAATCAGTCAGATCATTGGTATTGTAATTAATAAGCATTAATACACCAACAAAATTACCCATCCTTGAAATATTGTAGAAGAAAAAATTAAAGTGATAATTCAAGTGTATATTTTTGATGGTGTGGAGAGATATGCAGTTAGAACTAAGTGAAATAATGATTTAAGTGTTTAGATGTATAATTTAAGAGTTATCTATATAAAGGGGATTGTTGAAGCTACGCATTGACTTCCCTAAGAGAAAGAATTAGCAGAAAACTGAAGACTTGAGAGCCAATGTGGTACAGTGGGAAAGCTTGTTGTATTTAGAGTCACAAGATTTTAGTTAACATCCTGTCCCTATTCTAATTGCCTTTGTAGCCTTGGGCAAGTCACTTAGCTTCTCTGGGTCTCAGTTTTCTCATTGCATTCATACTACTTACTACACAGTACTGCTCTATTACGTTCTTGTGCTATAATTTGTTTATCCATTTCCCAGTTGATGGGCATCCTCTTGACTTTCATTTTTTTGCCACCATAAAAAAGAGCTGCTGTAAAGACTTTTGTACATTTAGAACTTTCTCTTTTTATCTATTTGGGGTGTAGGCCAAGTACTGTTACCAGTGGGCAAAGGTTACGCCCATCTTAATGTCTTTTTGCATAGGTCCAAATTGCTTTCTAGTCTGGCTGTACCATTTCACAGTTCCATCAACAGTGCATTTATGTGCCTGTTTTTCCGTAGCCTGCCTCCAATATTTGTCATTTTCCTTTTTTATCAACTTTGTCAGTATGATGCATGCGAGATTGAGCCTCAGATAAGCTTTAATTTGCATTTAAAAATTATTAGTGATTTGGAAAATTGGATAGAGTGTGGGAAATAAGAATTTTTGAAGGCTTGAATAAAGAAGAGATGTTTTGAAATAGCTTCCAGAGAGAATGAGAAAAAGAGTCAATTAGTAAAAGAATAAAATGATTGCATTGCTGTAGTGAAAGCCCACGTAAATTCACACTATACCCAGTCACTTAAGTGACTGCATTAGCTTTGTTAAACTGCATGTGAATGGGAATGGAGGATGAAGCTGTTGGGAGTATTAAAAGGTTGAGGGTTCAGGGGATAGAGGACAAGGGTTGATCAGGACTGTGGAGCTGATGGGTTAACTAATAGTAGTGTTTTGTGAATATGTGGGGAATATATGGATGGAAAGTAATGTATGAAATTAGTATTAGCTGGTACCATGTAAGTGCATCTAACTCCTTAGGTGATTTGTAGAAGAATCTCATGATTTGAGAAAACAAAGTTTTTCTTTAGTCATTTTCACTTTTATTCATACTTTCAACAATTTAAAAATACTTGTTTAGTTCCTTAAACTCATTTTTCCTCCAGACTTAGAATTTCATATTTCAATTCATGATTGTCCTGATTGTTGGTGGTTTTTATAAAATTATAGTAATGCAGATGTGTCTGAAGGGAAACTGTGTTTTATAGGCTTAAAGGTGAAATAATTTTTGCTATTAAGCACCTCAGCCATTTTTTGGAAGGGGGAAATTTAAAAGAACTTTCCCCACCTCCATAATCTCTTGGTTTATGCACAATACCATTTCCTGTATTATTAACATTTTTATTATCAAGAGATAGGAATCTTGGCTAGAAACTTTTTATTATTGAAGGTTTTGTTACTGTTAGCCTTAGAGTTGCCATGACTAAGTGAAGCTAGAGTCTAGACTGAAGGAAATTCCATTTCACATATTTGCGATGTCATAACTAAAGTACAAAATTAAATTTTACTGATATAAACAGTTTCTTAGAAAAACATTTGCAACAGGAAGAACTAAGATCAGGATAGTAATTGCACTGTATTTTCATATTTAAGCTTTCAGTACAATTTAAAACATGTTTTGAGAAAGCATAGCCTTTTTGTATGGCCTATACTTTCAAGGGGGGGACATTTTAAACATTGATTTTTATTTTCAAAAGAACAGAAAACATATATTAAAGGAAAATTTTACTGTATTAATAGTTAATGCTATTCTTTTGTCATTGTTAAACTATCAGTAATTATAAGGGAGCCATCATTTTGCATACTATTTTCATGTTACTAGATAAGCATAAAACTAATGGCAAAGTCACATAATAACTAAGAAGGTAGATAATTTTATCAAATGTTTAATTTCTAACATTTTTGATAATCTTAATTGAGTGTGAACTACATACGGTAAGTGTTTAGTAAATACTTATTGAATGAATTTTTTAAATAAGTATTTAATAAAGTACCCCAGAAGATTTTTTAAAAATTGACATTGAACATGGTTACTAGAAAATTTGGAAAAACATGAAATGTGAAAAATATAGAGTGTGCTTATTTTGTGTGTGTTAAAGTAATTGGACTAATTTAATAATAATGAACATATAAAAAAATCTGCATTGATGAGTAGCTTATGATTATTTTTATGCTGTGAATACTTTTGGGTTATTTTACCACCTGTGCAAATTAGAGTGTATTTGATTTAAAACTTTAGTTAGGAAAACTAACTTAGGAAAAAAATAAAAAAAAAATTAAAGCTTTAGTTAGAAAAACTAACTTAGGAAAAAAACTTTTTCTTCCTACAAAAGTCTGTTATTCTTGTTTGATAGTACTATATAATTTCAATGTAGTAAGCTCCTCAATCTGAAATTATTTTTTAATTAGTTCTGTCCTACATTTAAGATACGTTAGATATTGTTTATAATGATAGTTATCCTGCATACTCCTGAAATAACTTCTAAATTAAAAAGAGTACCTGAATTCTTTGTGTAGGAAAGTGTGATCATATAGTTATGCACAATGTAGATATTAGCCATTATGTTAAATATCACATTTAAAAATTAATAATGCCACATGTTAACTTTTCATTTTAAAAATGTGATTAATCAGATAGACATTATTAAAAGTCATATAAATGTCAGTAGATATGGTGGGCTTATACTCTCCCTACTAGTGAAGAAATTACCCTGATATTACAGAGCCATGGAAACAAGAATGTAGTTTTAGTTTTTAGATATAACTATATACTTGAAAGTGTTTGCCCAGTCCATTTGAAAGAGTTATTGTTGAGAAAATTTCCCTTTCACTCTCCCTGCTCCAAACAATTCACAATTTTTAGGTTGATTGGGAAAGGTTAGTAAAATCTTTCTTAGTAAACTCCATTTGGAATTTAGAATGTAGTTTTTCATAGAAACACCTATTAGAAAGGATGGTTAGGCTCTAGAGCCTCATTAATAGTTGCAAGAATAAGGGTTAAATTTTGTGGTTGGGAACTCACCCACCCTTATGAACATTCTTTAAAATGGGAAAACATGTTCTGAGGCTTATTTGATTTCCAAACTTGCATCTGGATCTGCTGCCCTGCCTTGTACCCCTCCCACCTCTGTTAGTAATTCTCCTAGCCCACTATTTTTGGAAGCCGTGCCTCACTTCACTCTTTCTCTACCCCCTAACAATCTCTTCAACAGTTTTTCCAGTTTCTTCCCCACCCCTTTCCTGTTGGAGAACCATGATCAAAATCTTGTCTTTCATCATTTCTGGAAGAAGTGTGTTAATCCCTATATCCTTGTAGCCTCTCTCACCATCTTTGTAGCTTTAAGGACCAAAGGTTTTTAGCGGCTGACTTTCCAAGTTAAAGGTATAATTAATGATTAAGCTGTTTTGCAAATAAACCAAATTTAAAAAAGGGAAATTTCAATTAGTATCAATTAATTACACTTATTAAGATTTTTGTTTTTCATGAAATCATATTAATGTTTAAAAAATTACTTTGTCTTAGTTAATGGGATGTATTACACTTGTGTCCGTAATCAGTTTATTATACTCCAGAATCATGTTTGAAATCAATTTCTGTAGAAATCTGAAAACTAACCGTAGTATTTGCCGCATTTTCTGAGTTTACTTTCTTGAAAAACCTTTGTTCCCCACTGAGATTTTTCAGCAATTTGGATGCTTTAATTTTTTTTTTTCATTAGCGTCCAGTTTGCTTAAGGTAGGATGCTTTGATTCGAAATGGCGACGAAGATTGTAATTCTTTGGAATAGCTATTACTTCTCAGCAGACAAGGCACAATATTTTGTCTGCTGTGTAAGTAAACAAGTATCTGTTTGTCCACTCTGGATTAAACACTCTGTGTTCTGATTTGATCTACCATTTCTTTTTATCACACATTTTACAAAGTCATCCCCAAAGCTTTGGTGTTAGAACCAAAAAGTCTCCACAGCAACTGCTCACAGACAAAGAAATATTGAACTCCCTGACCTTGGAGAGAGCAACAGACATTTACGTAACTTGGAGCTGTGCAGTCAGGGAGAGGAAGAAGACCTTGAGTTGTTGCTGCTTATTGCTTAGCGGGCTTCAGCTGTGTTGTCACGTGAATGCACTCACTATATCCCTCTTCAATACCTGTAACTACCAAAAACAGAGAAAAGATAGGACTCTTGCTCTTTTCAGACTGGAGTCAGACTGAGGATAGTTGGTTGCAGTGGAGAGAATGTGCAGTGGCAACCCACCTGCCAAGTTACATGATGGGCACAATAGTGACTAGTGGAAGGTAGGTTAAGCAAGGTGTGCACAAAGCACTTGTTACATCTCTACATTCTTTTGCATTCTCTACATTTTTCTTGGACTGCTCAAAATCCCTTGACAGGCTGTAAGTGGCAGGTTGTTGTGCAAGCCTATTCTAAACTTTTTCTGTGTATATCAAGTTATTCTTTTCCGTGAGGAATGAAAATACCCCGTGTGAGATTTGGGAGATGTGGACATGCAATTGCAAATTAAGTTCTATATAGTTCATGGTATATCTATTGAAAACTCTTAGCTGTCTTTTTGAGAACTACTGGCTTAGTAGGAAATGATCATTCAGAGGACTTGAATTCAAAATCTGATTCTCTGATTTGCTACCTGTCTGACATTATATCTTTTATCTCTGTGTATCAAAGGTTTATATCTCTGTGTATCTTTAAAATGTGGAAATGCTAGGTGATCTCTATTTTCCTTCCTAGTTATAAATCTTGTGATCTGTGATATAACCGTGATCTGTCGTTTGAGATCCCAAATCTATTTTCTTCATTCTATTCAGTTTATATTAAGAGTTTCATATGTTATATAAATTTTATATAAGATTCCATTTTCTAAGAACTTAACTTTAGAGTTGTAAAATTCATTTCTGTATATTCATCATTTAATGGAATAAATGTGTTGCAGTGATAGAATCAGTTTTAGTATTTCCTAAGACCTATCTATTGTCATAAAGTTTGACCAAGGATTTGTTGATAGGTACAGCTGCGAACTGTACTTGTCATCATGTAGTGACATTTTAACCACCAGTTTATTATGTATATGCTCAGCATAAATAGACTCATAGGATACAAACCCTGTGTTCCCTGAGCATCAATTTCAGCAACCTCATATAGATCTAGTTTGATCAGGTAGGGGGGATTCAGTGGAATTTTACAGAAGGCATAAGGCAAAGGTAAAGCTTTACACATTAAAGAATGGATAGTGGAAGCAGTTCTGCATCAGATAAAATTAAAACACTAGGGATAAAACTGGAATTTACAGACTAACCATTAATGCCAGAACTATAACTAGTTACTTGACATGCTCCACTTAAGTAAATAGATTTAATAAAGCAGAGCTAGAAAATCTTTTATCACTAACTAGTCAGAATTTCATGTCAGCTAAATTCTGCAAACTCTTGCTAGTTATGTGACTTGCTTTCTTAAGGAAATGGTGATCATTAAGCTAATACAGAACAATTCTCTTATCCCACTATGAATAGCTAAAACAGGGTGGGGAATCTAGGGCCTTGATGCTACATGTGGCCCTCTAGGTCCTCAAGTGTAGCCCTTTGACTGAATCCATACTTCATAGAACAAATCCCCTTAATGAAAGGATTTGTTCTGTAAAACTTGGGACTCAGTCAAAAGACTGCACCCAAGGACCTAGATGAGTCACATGTGCCTCAATGCCCCAGGTTCCCCACACTTGAGTTAGAATATTGTCCTTTATAATATATATTAAATATTAAATTTATAATATATATCTATTAAATAATGTATTAAGTAATTTAATAGGATATAGTAAGTATTCCTGAAAAAGTAACAAATTTAGTAATTATATAGCATTTGTTTCTCTTTTTCAAAAGTTTCGTTTAGATTTGTTTTGTGTCTTCAGTACTTCACTGAAGAAACATTATAATATTTTTCTAAACATCATTCACTCCTCTTCCTTTTCCTCACACCTTTATAGATTCTTATAGGAAGAAGTTGGTTACATTTAGAACATAGTGATATTTCAAAAACTTAATTTTAGATACCTTATGCCCCAGTGCTTATTGGCTATTGTTGGCACTGAAGTGCTATATAAATATTAGTCATTATTAATTACAGTAATAATAAGCATGTTTTATCCTTAGTTGATGTATCAAAGCAGATGGCATATTTAGATAAAACTAATTAACTCCTGAAGACAGTAACCTAAATATAACTTAAACTTAAAATCATGTGTATATATGATAGTGACTTGAAGTCTCCTCTCCCAGGAACACTTTAAAGAGGATGAAAGGAAAATGATGGGATTTGAGATAGAGAACTTTAGGTAGTTTGGGTGAAACTAAATTGTGTAGGCATAGAAAGAAAATTGTAGACACCTATGTCATATCTACCACAGACCATTTTGATCCAGGGATCATATAGTTTAGAGATTTGTCTATATTACCTTACTGGTTTGGGCATACCCATAGAAGCTGTGCAGGTGCTTTTGTTTAAAGTCTGCCTCTGCTACCACTTCATGACTGGACAGTCAGTCCCCTTTAGAAGGAGGGGCAGTGACCAGTATGAGGCTTTTCTCTCCCAAATTCATCTTTTTGTGTGAGACAGATGTGCAGGCATGGATATTTTGAGATCTGGGTCAAAGGTGCAATTGCCTGTCTTTCAGATTTCTCTGTTACTTTTCTCGGCATCACTTTCCTGCTGGTCATTCAGGTTTGCACAAGGTTTGGTGTCTGTTTAAGTTGTTTAGCTTTTTAACTTTCCATTATCCCACATCCACATCGAACCAGTTCTCATATCTTATCAGTTCTATCTCTGTACCTCTCTGATTCTCTACTCATACAACTTCTACTTTAGTTCAGAACACATTCCCTCTCTATATTGTAATAACCTTCCTGCCTCCTTTCTCTCCTTCATACTCTCTGTTCGCTGCACAGCTGTTGAAGTGATTTTCCTAAAAGTATAGATCTGACCATGTCACTGCCTTGAGTGTAGGATCAAATGTGATGTTCTCATTATCTCTTCATTTTTAATTTCTAAGCGTTATAATGTATATAATTAAATGTGATTTCCTCATTATCGCTTCTTTTAATTTCTGTTATGTATATAATTATTAATACAGTAGTACCACATATAATTTTAAAATAAGTGAATTTACACCTTGGGTGTGGATGCTCAAAATTTTGTTTACTGAGGTGTACAATCAAAAAAAGTTGGGAGACCACTGCTTTATTGGACCAATTTCTATTTTATCCTTATGTTCTAGAATATCAGGTATCTAGAATATCTAGAATATCAGAATAGTTTTACTTGATAATTTCTTGAAAAATGATGTCTGGGCTCTTTTTTTGGATCACAGCTTTCAGGTAGTCCCAATAATTTTAAAATTGTCTCTCCTGGATCTGTTTCCCAGGTCATTGGTTTTCCCACTGAGATATTTCACATTGTATTCTATTTTTTCATTCTTTTGGTTCTGTTTTATAACTTCTTGATTTCTCATAAAAGTCTTTAGCTTTCATCTGCCCATTTCTTATATTTAAGGAATTGTTCTATTCAGTGAGCTTTTGGACCTCCTTTTCTATCTGGCAAATTCTGCTTTTTTTTTAAAAAATTTATTTATTTAACTTTTTGCATTCATTTTTACAAAATTCCATTTTTCCCCTCCTCACCCCAATACACTGAGCATTCTAATTTCCCCTATCACCAATCTGCCCTCTCTTCTATCATCCCTCCCTTCCCTTGTCCCCATCTTCTCTTTTGTTCTGTAGGGCCACATAACTTTCTATTCCCCATTACCTGTATTTCTTACTTCCTAGTAGCAAGAACAGTACTCAACAGTTGTTCCTAAAACTTTGAGTTCCAATTTCTCCCCATCCCTCCCTCCCCACCCATTCCCTTTGGGAAGGCAGGCAGTTCAATATAAGGCCATATCTATGTAGTTTTGCAAATGACTTCCATAATAGTCATGTTGTGTAAGACTAACTCTATTTCCCTCCATCCTATCCTGCCCCACATTGCTTCTATTCTCTCTTTTGATCCTGTCCCTCCCTGAGTGTTGACTTCAAATTGCTCCCTCCTCCCATTGCCCTCCCTTCCATCATCCCCCCCCACCCTGCTTATCCCCTTCTCTCCCACTTTCCTGTATTGTAAGATAGGTTTTCATACCAAAATGAGTGTGCATTTTATTCCTTCCTTTAATCAAATGTAATGAGAGTAAGCTTCATGTTTTTCTCTCAGTTTCCCTCTTATTCCCTCCATTAAAAACTCTCCTGCCTGCCTCTTCTATGAGAGATAATTTGCCCCATTCCATTTCACCCTCTCTCCTCCCACTACATTCTCTCTCACCACTTAACTTCATTTTTTTTAAGATATGATCCCATCCTATTCAGTTCACTCCGTGCTCTCTGTCTCTGTGTGTGCGCACATGTATATGTGTGTGTGTGTGTGTGTGTGTGTGTGTGTGTGTTTAATCCCACCAACTACCCAGATACTGAAAAGTTTTAAGAATTACAAATATTGTGTTTCCATATAGGAATGTAAACAGTTTAACTTTAGTAAGCCCCTTATGACTTTTATTTACTGTTTACCTTTTCATGCTTCTATTCATTCTTGTGTTTCAAAATCAAATTTTCTTTTCAGCTCTGGTCTTTCATCAAGAATGCTTGAAAGTCTTCTGTTTCATTGAAAGACCATATTTTCCCCTGAAGTATTATACTCAGTTTTGCTGTGTAGGTGATTCTTGGTTTGAGTCCTAGTTCCTTTGACTTCTGGAATATCCTATTCCATGCCATTTGATCCCTTAATGTAGAAGCTGCTAGATCTTGTGTTATCCTGATTGTATTTCCACAATACTGGAATTGTTTCTTTCTAGCTGCTTCCAATATTTTCTCCTTGACCTGGGAATTCTGGAATTTGGCCACAATGTTCCTAGGAGTTTCTCTTTTTGGATCTCTTTCAGGCGGTGATCAATGGATTCCTTCAATACTTATTTTGTCCTCTGCTTCTAGAATATCAGGGCAGTTTTCCTTGATAATTTCATGAAAGATGATATCTAGACTCTTTTTTTGATCATGGCTTTCAAGTAGTCCCATAATTTTTAAATTGTCTCTCCTGGATCTATTTTCCAGGTCAGTTGTTTTTCCCATGAGATATTTCACATTCTCTTCCATTTTTTCATTCTTTTGGTTTTGTTTGGTGATTTCTTGGTTTCTCAGAAAGTCATTAGCCTCCATCTGTTCCATTCTAATTTTGAGAGAACTATTTTCTTCAGTGAGCTTTTGAACATCCTTTTCCATTTGGCTAATTCTGCTTTTGAAAGCATTCTTCTCCTCATTGGCTTTTTGACCTCTTTTGCCAATTGAGTGAGCCTTTTTTTCAAGGTGTTAATTTCTTCAGCATTTTTTTGGGTCTCCTTTACCCCAAGGTATTGACCCGTTTTTCATGCTTTTCTTGCATCTCTCTCATTTCTCTTCCCAGTTTTTCCTCCACCTGTCTAACTTGATTTTCAAAATCCTTTTTGAGCTCTTCCATGGCCTGAGCCCATTGAATATTTATTTTGGATGTTTGAGATACAGAAGCCTTCACTTCTATGTCTTTCCCTGATGGTAAGCATTGTTCTTCCTCATCTGAAAGGATGGGAGGAGATATCTGTTCACCAAGAAAGTAACCTTCTATGGGCTTATTTTTTTTTCCCTTTTCTGGGCATTTTCCCAGCCAGTTATTTGACTTCTGAGATTCCTTTCCACACCCACCTTGCCTCCAGATCCCCCCAGCTAGTGCTTGGGGTCTGAGATTCAAATACTATTTCCCAGCCTCAAGGCTGTCAGAGGGGGCAGGGCTGCTATTTAGCATGAGATTAAGTTGAGGTGCTCAGGTAGGGGCAGGGCTGCCACGTGGAGGTGTGGGTGTGGGGGGTCTCAGTTCCCTCAGGGGGTTTATGAGGAGACCTTCAACAATGGATTCGAGCTCCTGTCTGCTTTGGGAGCCCCTGTCTGCTGCTGTGCTCAGGTAGGGGCAGGGCTGCCACGTGGAGGTGTGGGTGTGGGGGGTCTCAGTTCCCTCAGGGGGTTTATGAGGAGACCTTCAACAATGGATTTGAGCTCCTGTCTGCTTTGGGAGCCCCTGTCTGCTGCTGCCTCCCAAGGCAGGCCTGAGTTATGGAGACATCCCACTCCCCTCACAGGCAGCTGAAAAGACCCTCTCACTGACCTTTGGCATCTGTGGGTGAAGGGACCTGCACTGCCATTGGAGATTCTGTCCCTGAAGCCTGCTCGGATGTGCCCCTCTTGGTGCGGTGCAGCCAAGGCAGGGCTGGGCTCTGATCTGGTCCGGTGCGTGACAGACATTTGGTGCCGGTTTTTCAGGGCTCTCTGGAACAGAAATCTCCTCCACTCTGTTGTTCTGTGGCTTCTGCTGCTCCAGAATTTGTTGGGAGTTCTTCTTTATAGGTATTTTATGGGCTGTGGGTTAGGAGCTAGCATATATGTATCTTTGTACTCCACCATCTTCCAAATTCTGCTTTTTAAGACATTCTTTTCATCATTGGCTTTTTGGACTTATTTTGTTATTTGGGTAAGTCTAATTTCAGAGCTGTTATTTTCTTCAGCATTTTTTTGGGTTTACTTTAGCAAGCTATTGACTTGTTTTTCATGATTTTCTTGCATCCTTTTCATTTCTCTTTCCAATTTGTCCTCTACTTATTTGATTTTTAAAATCCTTTTTGAGCTCTTTCATGACCTGAGACCAATTCATATTTTTCTTGGTGGCTTTGGATGTAGGAGCTTTGACTTTGTTGTCTTCTTCTGTTGGTACATTTTGGTCTTCCTTGTTACCAAAGTAAAATTCTGTAGTCTGATTTTTTTTTCTTCTGGTTTTTGCTCATTTCACCAGCCATTTTGAGCTCTTTGTCAAGGTAGTTCTCTGCTTCTAGGGGGGTTGGGGAGGGTGTACAGTAAGCTGCTTGATCCCCCCTATAGTCTGTGGGCCTAGAGCTCCAGAAACAGTGGTGAACTCCCCCATCACCTCTGCTCCCCTAGAGTTGGGGATGGACCACTCTACTCTCTCACACAGGTCCCATAGGTTTTTTCCACTGACTTTCCACTGACTTGTCCTTGGTGTTTTGGTGTTTGCCACAGGTGCTAGAGATTCAGTCCTCCAAGACCTGCTCAGGTTCTTTCTGTGCTGGGGTGACCCGTGCTGCACTGCACTCTGCTCCCATGCGGCGTGATAGATGCTTCCTGAAGACCTTCCAGTTTGTCTTGGGGTGGAGATTTGCTTCGCTTTATCATTCTGTGGATTCTGCAGCTCCAGAGTTTGTTTAGAATAATTTTTTACAGGTATTTGGCTGGGCTGTAGCAAGTATGCTTCTTCTCTGCTATTGTGGCTCCATCCCCTTCATTTATTCTTTTATGTATTTATCCTGAATTAACTCATATTAACTACTTAAAAATATATCCATTTTGCTGTATGTTTTGGGAAACACTACAGATGCTCAGTGTGCTCGACTCAGAGTCAAGCAGGAGAGTGATCTGGATCGTTCCCAGGAAATAAGCAAACAAACGGATAAATCACATAAGCAGGGCACAGGGTGAGTCGAATAGCAAGGGGTGATATCTAAAAAAATAAAATTAAGGGGTGAGAGAGGAATATATTGAAGGAGAAAGAGAGAAAATGGAATCTCTCATAAAAGAGGCAAGAGAAAGCCTTTTCAATGGAAAGGAAAAGGTGGGGAGGTGAGAGGGAGAAGTGAAGCTTACTTTCATTGGATTTGGCTTAAGGAGGTAATAACACGCACACTCAATTTTGTATGAAAATCTATCTTACACTACAGGAAAGTAGGGGAGAAAGGGATAAGTGGAGTGTGGGGGGATGACAGAAGGGAGGGCAAATGGAAGAAGGGAGTTACAGGTAAATATTTTTGGGGAGGGATAAGGTCAAAAGAGAAAAGACTAAATGGGCGACAAAAGAGAAAAGACTAAATAGGTTGGAGGGAAATACAGTAAGTCTTACACAACATGACTATTATGGAAGTCTTTTGCATAACTACACTTGCATAGCCTATATTGATTGCTTGCCTTGTCAGTGGGGATGGGTGGGGAGGGAGGAAGGGAGAGAAGTTGAGACTCAGAGTTTTAGGAATGAATGTTGAATTGTTTTTGCATGCAACTGCGAAATAAGAAAAATGAGGTATAGAAATTTATCTTGCCCTACAAGAAAAGAGAGAAGATGGGGATAAGAGTAGAGAGGGGTGTGATAAAAGAGGAAAGGATAATCAGAATGCATGCTATCTTGGGGTGGGGGGAGGGGAGAGATTGAGAGAAAATTTGGAACTCAAAATCTTGTGGAAATTAATGTTGAAAACTAAAAATAAAATTTTAAAATATATTAAAATTAGAAAAGAAGATGACTAAGGAACTGAATATGAATTTTAAAAACTAGAAAACAGCAAATATGCATAAAATAAATGTGGAGACATTAAAATTAGATAAATAAATTAGAAATCGAAAAGTGTAGAAATGACAAGTAAAGCTAAAAGCTGTGTTTTTTTAAGACTATGTCTGATAAATCTTTAGTTCTGATTATAAAGAAAAGATCAGCAAATCTTATCAACAAAATAGCAAACACGTTGAAATTGCAGCAGAACCAGGAGAAAATAATAGAATTAACAGAGGGCTACCATGTGTAGTTATGTTTTAAAACTGAGAACACAAAATAGGGAAATTCCTTAAAAAAAAAACCCAAATCTCCTAAATTTACGGAATAACCAGTAGAGTGATTTTAAGTACTCCTATCTCAGAACAATTAATAGAGCTAGCTGTAATGGAAAAAAAGACCAGCCAAAAACAAACCACAAACCTCCTGATCCTGATGGATTCCCAAGAGAATTCTTTCACATTTCTAAAGAACATCTAGTATCCATATAATACACATTATTCTTAGAAATTGAAAAAGATAGCACTGTAGCAGACTTCTGAGGGAAATGTTTATTTTTCTATTATATTAATAGCCAATTACTAAATGAGGATTGAGATTTTTCCTTTCTATTTCCTCATTGAGGGACCAGCCCTTGCAAGTTATTTGGTCAGTCTCTAAGGGACATTGTTTATAGATGAGATCGCCCAAAATGCTCAGGGTACGTACTCCTGGATTTTGGGCAGGACCCCACCCAATTAGAAGACCTTATTTCTGGTTAAAGTGTAATCAGAACCCAGTATAGGTGAATTTTTTGCCCCAAAGAAATGTGCCCCTGTTTTTGGAATCCTCTATTGTAATTTAGTGTGACCCAACAACTTATGAAGGAGAAAACCAGTCTAGGTAGAGATGGATTCCCTTGTCCTGACTACTGGAGGCAACTCAGTCTCATGATCAAGTCACATTCTCAGCAGGAGGAGCTAAAGACTTTTTGCCCACCTCTTCATTAATATGTCTACCCCCTCATTAATAGTTCACAAATCGAAGTTGATTTTCACCTATCAAGGGCACCTCCTTTTCTAAAGCATTAAGGGATTTCTATGGTTTCTATGTCTTTGATTACCAAAAGAGATTACTGACCATTAATTTATTGACTAGTTGTCAATTTAATTAATAAGTTGATTACTAATTACCCAGAAACTCTGTCCCTTGGGCTTTTCATTTCTTACACTCCTTTTATGGGAAAACTATTATCCTAATACTTAAATCTGAGAAAGACAAAGCATAGAGAACGTTAGAACAATATTGCTAATGAATATAGACTTTAGAACTTTAAGTAAAATTCTGTCATGCCTTATAACGAAGTTGCCAGGCATGCAAGGTTGGTTCAGCATTAAGAAGACAGTAAACATAATTAAATTAATCATATTAAAACCAACCAAACAAATACAAAACTTCATTATTATCTTAATAGATATAGAAAAAGTCTTTGACAAAGTACAACACTTATTTATGCTAAAATCCTTATGAAGTGGAGGCATGGAAAGGACATTTTTAATATTATAAAGTATATATTAAAGCAAAACTGAGCATCACATAGAATGAGTGTATACTAGAACCTTTCGCAGTAAATGCAGGAGTAAAGCAAGGAGGCCTATTCTTCACTATTATTTATATAGTTCTGGAAATACTAGCAATAGCTATAAGACCAAGGAAACAAAGGCGTAGAGATAAGTAAAAGTGAGAGAAGAAATATCCCTAATTACTTATGATGTGATGGTTTACCTAGAAAAATTAAAAAAAGGTACTAATTGAGACATTCAGTAGCTTCAATAAAGTTGTAGGCTATGACTTAAACCTTCAACAATCAACAGCTTTTCTATGTAATAAAAAAATCCAAAAGACACTTAAAGAAAGGAAAATTCTGTTCCAGTAAGTACAAAATACATAAAATATTTGGTCATCTGTGTAAACAGAAGTAAACAAAAATACTTGTGTAAATTTAACTATAAAGTGCATCTTAAAGAAGTACTTCACAATTTAAATATCTAGAAGTTACTGCTCATGGCTTGGCCATGCCAACATGATAAAAATGTTAATATTTTAAAAGTTAATTTACAGTTTTAGTGCTATAAGTATCAAATTATGAAAGGGATGCCTTATAGAGCTCAACAGAATCACAACATGATTTGTTTGGGGAAGCAAAAGATCTAGAATATCAAGAGAAATGGTGAAAAAAGGTGTGGACGAAGGAGGAATAGCTTCTGGATGTCAACCTAGATTATAAAACAGCAGTCAGTCATATGATACTGGTTAAAAATTGCAGAGGTAGATCAGTGGAACAGAGTAGATGGGAGAATTAGAAACAATGCAACACAATAACCCAGCCATCAATAAGTCTGAAAACATAAATTACTTAGGAAAGAACTCCCTTTGTTAAAAACTGCCAAGAAAACTGAAAAGTAGTTTGGCAAAAATTAGGTTTAGACCGACAACCTCCCTCATCCTCTCTCCTCATGATCCTCCCTTGACCCCCAGGGCTCAGCCTGCAGAGCATTTAGTCTGTCCCAGCAAGCGCAGCATTGAGCAGCAGAACATGGGCCCTGAGATCCTGAGAATCATAGTTCAAGAATCAGGAATCTTCAAGAATGTGACTGTGGACATCTCTGGGGAGGAGTTGGAGACACCTGGATCTTTCTCAGAAGGAACTCTGTAAGGAGGTGAAGCTGGGGAACTACAGGAACCTCATCTTCCTAACTAGGAACAAGTCACCTTAGTGCCTGCAAATTAGTGTACTTAGGATAAACAGTTAAAATGGTCTAATGTTAAAAAAAAAAAAAATCACATTTTACTGATATTTTGGGTATCCAAGTTATAGAAAAAAGTTGATTTTTTTTGTATATGTATTTACACACTTATACACACACAATTTTATACACATAACCAAAAACCAATAAATAAGTGGTCAAAGGAAATGAACAGTGCTTAAAAGAAGAATTGTAAAATATTAACCATATGAAAGAATGCCCCAAACAGTCATAATAAGAGAAATGCAAATCAAAACAACCTTGAAATTTTATATCACATCCCTCAAACTGGCAAAAAGGAGAAAAAGATGGTCAGTGTTGGAGCTCTTGTGGAAAGAAATGCCCACTAATGCATTGTTGATGCAACTGTGAATCTTTGCAACCATACTGAAATGCAGTTTTGAATTATACAGATAGTGACTAAGATGTCCGTGCCCTTTGACCCAGAGATTCCACTATTCAGCTTATACTCCATAGTGGCCAGTGACAAGATGAAAATCTCCATGTATAGCAAAATAAAGCAGCATTTTTTGTGATGGTGAAGAGTTGGAAGCAAAGTAGATACTCATTGATTGAGTGAATGGCTTAAGAAAATGTGATATATGGTTGTAATAGAATATTATGTTGTAAGAAATGATGAATATGATGATACAGAGAAACATGGAATGACTTATATGATGTGATGCAGAGTAAAAAGAGCCAAGGAAACAGTATGTGTATTGACTAGTATAATGTAGATGGAAAGAATATCTAGAAATCAAAAGTTTAAAGTTTCAAATTTACAAAGCATTAGTTCCAAAGAAGAGATATGAGAAGAAGTCTTAACTCTGAGATGAGAGGTTCCTGAGTGTGGTACATTGCCCATATTTTCAGAATTTTCCCCCCCTTGTTCATCATATTAAAAAAATATTTGTTATTTGGGTGACTATCTTGCAAGTGTGGGGAAGGAAAAATTTGGTATAGTAATAAAATTTTTTTAAATGTACAAGAAAACAGATGGAGTATTTTGTGAAGAAAAATAGTGGATTTTAGAATACATTGTAAGGAAACTAGAAAGTTAGGAAGGTTCAATTTATGAAGGACTTTAAAAGACAAAAAGATGATTTTTATTTTATATAGAAGGTGTTAGACCAAGGGTGAGGAACCTGCAGCCTGGAAGCCACTTGTGGCCCTCTAGGTCCTCAGGTGTGGCCCTTTGACTGAATCCAAACTTCACAGAACAAATCCCCCTAAAAGGATTTGTTATGTAAAACTTGAACTCTGTCAAAAGGGTGTAACCAAGGACCTAGAAGGCCACATGTGACCTCGAGGCCTCAAATTCCTCACCTCTGTCTTAAGTAATATAATGAATGGGACTATGAGGTGAAATGGTTAGACCTGTATTTTAGGAAGATGGCATTGGTTGGTGAGTAGAAGGTAGAATGGAATTGGGAGTGACTTCAGACAGGGAGACCTGCGCCAGAGTGATAGCAGTGTCAGAGCAGAGAAGGGGTTATATATAAAGTTATTTTTTAAGGTAAGATTGTCAGAATTTGGTAACATTGGGTACCAGACAGAATCCTGGGTGACTATCATCCTATGAGGATGATTGTTATCTTTGGCACAACAGGGAAATTTGGAACAGGGAGTGGTTATCTTTATTATTGTTCTTTAGATTTTATTTATGTGTAGAAGTGCTGCTAGATTTTGAGATTTATATAAAGCCTGTGACTTTGTTGAAGCTTTTGTCTCAATTAGTATTTTTTTAATTCCTTAAGATTTCTAAGTAAAGTATCATGGTATAGGGATAATTTTTATCTCATCTTTACCCATGTTCATGCCTTCAGTTTCTTTTTCTTGTCTTATTGCTATTTTCAGCGTTTTCAGGATTTGCCAACAGTGAAAATGAAGGGTGAGAAAGTTAGGAGTTGAGCCACGACACCTAGGTTACAAGCCTGGATGACTAAGAGATGAGTACCCTCAACATTAATAGGAAAATTAGAGTCTTTGTAGCTGATCAACACAGTGACATACCATAGTTCCAAAGGACTCATGATAAAAAATTCTGTCCATTTCCAGGTAGAGAACTGACAGACTTGGAGTTCAGATTGAAGCTTATTTTTTTTTCTATATCTTTTTCTTGTTTTGCACCCCCTCCTCCCATCCAAACTGGCTTCCCCCATATCCCCTGAATATAGCTGATGTAGAAATTATTCTGCATGATTGCATATTTGTAATGAATTTTGTATTTTCTTGCCTTCTCAATGGATGGGGAAGGAAAGAAGAGGGGGAGCGAGGAAACCTGGAATTGAAAATAAAATAAAATTGAAGGGGAAGAGATAAACTTAAAAAAATTTTTTTTTAACCAAAGGAAAAAGGTTATAAATGGGAGAGGACTTGGGGAGTTGAGATGGAGAAGGTGAATTTAGATATATAGGTAAGACAATCAGTGTGATTGTAGAATGTTTTAATAGAATGTTACTACTTCTGGAAATGTTTTCTGTAGTTAGCTAATCCCTTCCATAATATTAGTCACATACATGTGACCTTTCCCAGAATTGAGTATGTTACTGTTTTTCTTGACCTTTCCCCTAGATTTTGGGATCTATAAGACAGTGGTCACTATATATTTACTCTGAAATTTGGTTGTTAATACAAAATGACCTTAACATTTCTGCCTTGGGATTAGTGATATTACAGATGATTTCATCTATTATGATATGATAGAGATATTAATGGAGAAAATGAGACTTTCAGAAGTGTCATGGACACTTGTTTCCTATCTGCTCCATCCTGGTTATCTTGGAGTTATCCACTGATTTGGTTCTTGCTAATCTTTGTAACAGCCTAGAAGACATTATATAGAAGCAACCACTCAGGGTGAATTTTAGATAGAATAAAAAACATTATAATTATATATTTGTATTTATAGATTTTTGGATTTTGGGAAGTCAGTGTTGTACAGTGCAAAAAAGTACTCAACTAGAAATCAGGTCCTCAGTTTATCTGTAAAATGATAGCAGTGGAGGAGGGCTTTTCTGACTTTAAAATTGTGTGTTGTGTATTTTACATTTTTTATATTGCAGATTTTATTAGTTTCCCTGGACATATGCTGAAAAAAATATTGGGAAAAAATAATGCTTAAAGTTACGTGTGTAGCTTCAGGATTACAAATTTAGGATTTGTTTGTTTGTATCCATGGAATATTTTGGCCTGAAGCCATGACTTGAAGCATGTGATTGCTGAACAATGAGTTTTTGAGCAAAATTATATTCTGAGCAGCATTTGCATCATCATATAATCATGTGTCACTGACTTCAGGCTTTGTCAACAGTGGTGATTCATCCATCAACCATGTCAAGTATGTATTAGAATGCTTGTGTATGTATGTGCTTGTAAGTGAATATGTGTTTTTCTGGAGTGCAGAGAAGCAGAGATACATAAGGTATTTCAGAAATAAGTGAACTTGGTTGGAATTATAAACTTAGTTAAATTGGCAAAATAAGAAAATAACTTATCTCCCATTGTTGAAAGTCTCAAGGAAATTTCAGACTGATGTACATGTTTAAATATCTAGAGAATGATATTATCTCAGATTCTACATTTTGCTTAAAGGCCACTTGCCATCCCTTTCCTGAAGCCTTTCACTGATCCTTCTAGTTATTAATGTTCTCTCTTTTTTCAAATTATCTTGTACTTACTTATCAGTGGGAGAGAATATTAGTAAATTTCACAAAAAGACTTGGCAGCTTTATAGAACGTAAGTTAAATGACTTTTCCTTCTTAATATTAATTTCTCCAAACTCAGACTGTTAGTCCAAACCTTGCCTGCTGTTTGTTTTTGAAATAACCTGTTATTGGAGTAGCTCAGAAAAACAGGCTTCTGGATTTGACCCTTGGGCTGTAGTTTACAGATCTGTTTCAAATTTAATCAATTTAGTAACTTTACTCATATCATCCCAAATTTTCTGAAATAATTAGATCAATAAATCAATAAGTAACCTTACTAGTAGTGAATTAGCATGCTTCTCTTCTTACAATCCTTTCAAAAGTTAAATTTTTCGTCTTTCCCAATTGGATGTAACAACTTAGAATTATTTTGATTCAATTTCTCTGATCATTAGTGATTTTGAAGTTTTTCATAAAGTTTGCATTCCTTCTTTTGAAAATTGTTCATATTCTTCAACAGCTTAACTTGTAGGAATGACTCTTATTGTTAATAGGTTTGTGCCAGTTCCCTATAGATTTTACATGAGAGACTTTTATTAGAGATGCTTACTTCAAAGATTTTCTTCCTCCACCAACCATATCTTATCTTCTGATTCTAGGTGTGTTGATTTAAGCAAAACATAAATATTTTATATGATCAAGTCTGTATACTTTGGTTTTCGTAATCTATTTTATCCTCTTTTTTTCTGTTTTTTTTCCTATTGTGAAAGATAGCCTCATGTCTTCCAATTTAAAAAAAATTGACATGTTTAGATGATGGAATTATATATGTAGTAAAATGCTGACCTAAACTTATTTTTTACCAAATTGCTTTATATATTCCTTTTCTTTTAATAAAAATTTATTTAACTTTTTACATTCATTTTCACAAAATTTTAGGTTCCAAATTTTCTCCCCTTTTCTCCCCTCCCCCCACCCCAATACACCAAGCAATCTAATTTTCCCTATCACCAATCTGCCCTCTCTTCTATCATCCCTCCCTTCTCTTGTCCCCATCTTCTCTTTTGTCCTGTAGGGCCAGATGACTTTCTATTCCCCATTAACTGTATTTCTTACTTCCTAGTAGCAACAACAATACTAACCAGTTCCTAAAACTTTGAGTTCCAAATTCTCCCCATCCCTCCCTTCCCACCCATTCCCTTTGGGAAGGCAGGTAATTCAGTATAGGCCCTATCTGTGTAGTTTTGCAAATGACTTCGGTAATAGTCGTGTTGTGTAAGACTAACTGTATTTTCCTCCATCCTATCCTGCCCCCCCTTTTTTCTATTCTGTCTTTTGATCCTGTCCCTCCCTGAGTGTTGACTTCAAATTGCTCCCTCCTCCCATTGCCCTCCCTTCCATCATCCCCCCCCCACCCTGCTTATCTCCTTCTCCCCCACTTTCCTGTATTGTAAGATAGGTTTTCATATCAAAATGAGTGTGCAATTTATTCCTTCCTTTAGTCAAATGTGATGAGGGTAAACTTCTTGTTTTTTTCTCAGCTCTCCTCTTTTTCCCTCCACTAAAAAGTCTCCTGCTTGCCTCTCTTTTCTCTCTCACCATTTACCTTAATTTCTTTTAAGATATGGTCCCATCCTATTCAATTCACTCTGTGCTCTCTGTCTCTGTATGTGCGTGCATGTGTGTATGCGTGAGTGCGTGCACGCGTGTACATGTGTGTGTGTGTATGTGTGTGTGTGGTCCCACCAACTACCCAGATACTGAAGAATTTTAAGAGTTATAAATATTGTCTTTCCATGTAGGAATGTAAACAGTTCACTTTTGGTAAGTCCCTTATGACTTCTCTTTGCTGTTTCCTTTTTCATGCTTCTTCTCATTCTTGTGTTTGAAAGTCAGATTTTCTTTTCAACTCTGGTCTTTTCATCAAGAATGCTTGAAAGTCCTCTGTTTCATTGAAAGACCACATTTTCCCCTGAAGTATTCTACTCAGTTTTGCTGGGTAGGTGATTCTTGGTTTGAGTCCTAGTTTCTTTGACTTCTGGAATATCCTATTCCATGCCCTTCGATCCCTTAATGTAGAAGCTGCTAGATCCTGAGTTATCCTGATTGTATTTCCACAATACTGGAATTGTTTCTTTCTAGCTGCTTGCAAGATTTTCTCCTTGGGGAATTCTGGAATTTGGCCACATTGTTCCTAGGAGTTTCTCTTTTTGGATCTCTTTCAGGCGGTGATCGATGGATTCTTTCAATATTTATTTTGCCCTCTGGCTGTAGAATATCAGGGCAGTTTTCCTCAATACTTTCATGGAAGATGATGTCTAGGCTCTTTTTTTGATCATGACTTTCAGGTAGTCCCATAATTTTTAAATTGTCTCTCCTGGATCTATTTTCCAGGTCAGTTGTTTTTCCCATGAGATATTTCACATTCTCTTCCATTTTTTCATTCTTTTGGTTTTGTTTGGTGATTTCTTGGTTTCTCAGAAAGTCATTAGACTCCATCTGTTCCATTCTAGTTTTGAGAGAACTATTCTCTTCAGTGAGCTTTTGAACTTCTTTTTCCATTTGGCTAATTCTGCTTTTGAAAGTATTCTTCTCCTCATTGGCTTTTTGAACCTCTTTTGCCGATTGAGTGAGCCTATTTTTCAAGGTGTTATTTTCTTCAGCATTTTTTTGGGTCTCCTTTACCCCAAGGTATTGACCTGATTTTCATGCTTTTCTTGCATCTCTCTCATTTCTCTTCCCAGTTTTTCCTCCACCTGTCTAACTTGATTTTCAAAATCCTTTTTGAGCTCTTCCATGGCCTGAGCCCACTGGACATCCCCCTGGGATGTCTGGGATACAGAGGCCCTGACCACATCTTTTCCTGATGGTAAGAATCCTTCCTCGTCATCAGAATTGAAAGGCAGGAACATCTGAACCCCATCAAAGTAGCTCTCTGTGGTCTTATTTTACTTCACTTTTCTGGGCATTTTCCCAGCCAGTTACTTGACTTCTGAGATTCCTGTCCACCCCTGCCTAGATCCGCCCAGCTAGTGCTTGGGGTATGAGATTCAAATGCGATTTCCCTGGCGGGAGCGGCTGCTATTCTATGTGAGCTTAAGTTCTGGTGCTGGGGTAGGGGCAGGGCCGCCTCCCAGGCTCAGTTCCCTCAGGGGCTTTATGCAGAGACCTTCAGTAATGGGGCGGGTGGGGGCAGGGCTGCCTCCCAGGCTCAGTTCCTTCAGGGGGTTTATGCAGAGACCCTCAGTAATGGCCCTGAACTTCTGCCTGCTGCTGCCTGCTGTCTTCGGCCACCGCCGGTGCCTCTGCTACTCCCTCTGCCGCTGCCTCCCGAGGGGGCCCAAGTCACGGCCAGCCCAGATGTCTCTCTCACTGACCTGTAGTGCGTCTGTGGGCGGAGGGACCTTCCCGGCCGCCAGAGATTCTGTCCCTGAAGCCTGCTCGGATCTGCTCCTCTGGGCTGAGCGGTCAGGGCAGCGCAGGGCTGGGCTCCGCTTTCCGGGGCGCGACGGACCCTGGGGACAGCTCTCCAGGGCTCTCTGGAATGGAGATCTTTTCCACTGTGTTTCTGCGTGCCTTGCAGTGATCCAGAATTTGTGGGGAGTTCTTCTTGCAGGAAATATATGGGCTGTGGGTTGGGAGCTAGCATACGTGAGTCTTTTTACTCCGCCCTCTTGGCTCCACCCCCTATATGCTTCTTAGTAGTTATTAAATAAGGAATTTTCCCCAGTAGTTTGTGATTTTGCACTTAATGGAATTAAATAGACCTAAGTAGTTGAGTCTACTATACATTTTTGTTTCTGTGTCTTATATACCACAAATGTTATTTGTAAAACAATCCTCTTGTTTACTTCTTCAATACTTATTTAAGAATTCTAATTTGTCTTCTTATATCTTTCATATTGTTGGGGTTGGGGGGGTATTAAAGAGATTTCTGCAACTATTCCAGTCTTTGTTTCTGGAATTCCAGATTTTAAAAATTATAATATGATTACTTCCTTCTCTTGGAAATAGATTGTGCTTTTCCTTCTTTTGCTCTTGACTATTTGTATTTTTTGATTACTTATTTCTTCAGTCTCTTTAATATTTTTTCTCCAGGGGTTTGTGAGAATTTTTTTCTTCTTTTTTTTTTAAACATCTGCCACATTTTCTGTTGTTTTAAGAGATGGACTTTGATGTAATGTTGCCCTATTTCTCTAGAAACGTAGGATCTGGACTTGATTGCCTCCAAGCTAGGTCTACTCTATGATCCCATGGTGAAAAATCATCTTTAAAAACTAAGTTTGTTGAGCTCCCTGCACATTTCTATGTCTTTCTTTCAGTAACTTTCCCCTTCCTTTTCCTGTTAATCATTTTTGCTTGGGTCTTCAGAATTCAGTTCTTAAAAGCTTCTCATCATTTTCAGGCATACTCTTTCAAAATGTTAGGCCACTGAACCTTACCTATACTTTTTCTGAACACTTTGAAATTTGTTCTGAAACAGGATGCACACTAGACTATTATAGCATTCCTCTGCTGTACCATGATCTCAGAGGGAATGATCACTTCAAGGTTTTTTTGAAAAATATGTACTCTATCCTAGTTAGCTGGAAGTAAGAAAGGTATTCAAATACTTTCATTATCTTTGTCAGGAAGATCAGCTGCATTTACTGCATATGAAGTTGGCCATTGCCTCTGGAGGGAAGATAAGCATATCTTGTTAATCATTGGAGCTGTGCTTTTTACATTTATGTCTAAAATAAAAATAGTTTGCAAGTATTTTTGTTTGAATAAAATATACATATTAGTGTGTGATGACTGATTTCTTTTTTGGCTTCTGGATGAACTTGCAGGAGAGAGCTGGACTTATTTTCTGTTTTATATAATCTGAGTTGATAAGCTTTCATCATATTTAGGGAATATTCATCATGTTTGAGGTACATATTTCTTAAGATATGAGACGGTATTTAGCTTGATTTCTCAGGTTGCCTATACTAATTTCTTTTCTAGTTTGTAACTCTTGAGAAAATACAATATGATAGTATGTAATATTTTATAATCTCTTTATGCCAGGTTTTATTTTAAAGTTACCTGCTCGGGGCTAATCCCCGGCCTTCACTTGGCTACTAAGCCAGGCGGCCTCGCCCACTATTCCAGGCGGCTGCTCGGGGCTAATCCCCGGCCTTCACTTGGCTACTAAGCCAGGTGGCCTCGCCCACTATTCCAGGCGGTAATCTCTCTGGGGTCTTCGCCCACAATTCCAGGCGGCACTCTAACACAGGGCCCAATTCCTTACCCCAGACTTCGCTTGGGAACCTTTCTTCCAGGTCTTCGGACGTCTCCGGTCCCTGCCGTGCGACCGTATGGCCTAGCTGCGCGACAGGGCTATCCCCTCCTCCACGGAGGGAACAATGACTACACACGCACCCGAGGATGTCAGTGCTCTTCACTTTATTGATGGCGTCCTGTACAACTCTGCCCAGCATCCCCTTATATGCCCAGCCAGAGCTCCTCCCATGTTCCTCCCTGGGGTGGTTACTTGGCCAGAGCTCCTCCCATGTTCCTCCCTGAGGGTGTGTACTGGGCCAGAGCCCCTCCCATGTTCCTCCCTCAGGGCGGAGCCAGCTCCCGTATAGGCGGTCCCAGCACCCGAAGGCGGGTTAACACCCGGGGCGTCTTCCAGGCTCCTCAGGGGGCCACGGTCCAGAGCTTGGTTCCCAACATTGTCCCCCAGGGGGCCACAGTCCAGAGCTAGGCCCAACATTTTTCCCCAGGGGGCCACAGTCCAGAGCTAGGCCCCTAACAGTTACCCTTAGTTTTTTTGCTCTTATTCAATATTTAAATATTGATTAACATATAATTTTTTCCATACATTTAAAACAATAATTATTATGTGCCTAATGCTTATTGGGTATGCTGCTTGGTACTGGGTGGAAATGCTTAGTACAGAGTCCCTGTCATGGCCTAATATTTTGCTTATGAAAAAACTGAAGTGAAGTTAGTCAGCCTTGATTAAAAGCAATTTAGGTGCGTCTCTTCATTAGCGATATTATGTTATACTTTTAAAAATACTTTTTATACTTTTAAACTAATTTTCTTGATAACAGCCTCCAATGGCAGATGTTTTGGATAGAATTAATATTTGGTAGCTTCTAGTTTCCCATTTTTGTAGTTACACAGAATTTTCTTAATACCCTTCAAATGCTGGGAACACATGATGCTAGCCAATTTGGATGTTGTTCACTGTGTTTTAGTTATTTGAGTTCTCGAAATATTCCTTTAGTCTGAGGTGTATCCTTCCTTAGGTATTACAGTTTCCACCTAAATGAAAGTAGTAGGAGAAGAGAAATCGTGAATAATTAAGGTGGCAAAAGCAGCATTCTTTTCTCTTGAGAATTGCTAGTTAGACTATGAAGATGTGATGGCCTGCTTATCTACATGGGTCCTGGCTGCACAAGCAATTTCCCAGTCTGGTGCAGACTTTCTGGTGCCTGTCTGGACTCCCCAGGACACAAAGGGAGTCCTGTGCTTGGGGTGCAAACAACAAATTATATCAGGTTGGGGAGTGGAGCTGGCAGTTACGATCTTGACACATTCAAGGTGTCTTGTATACTCTGGGTCCAGCGTTTCCAGAAAATATGGTAACTTAAAAGTTCAGGGGACTCCTTAACAAGAGCACCAGACGTGGAGTTAGAAGGTTGAGTTCATGGCCCAAACCTGTCACTTAGCTAGTTGTGTGTTTCCTTGTAAACTTTACTTCTCTGCACCAATTCCCTTCTTTGTAAAAATAAGGTAATATACAATATCTATTTCTTACTTTTGTTATATAATACATGAAAATGTGTTGTCATTGGAAAAAGTTAATATAAGTTGCTCTTGTAACTCAGTTAAAAAATTACAGCAACAACAGAGACTTTGAGCCCAATTTTCTGTTGCTTTTGCTTATTTTGCTCTATTGTGTCTCTTTCTAGATTAAAATTCTTGTCTTTCTGGGTAGTAGATGGTGATGAAGTTTGTACATGTCTACACACACCTATACATGTATATACAATATAACTGTTTTCTTTCTTAAAAGCTACAGTGTACATGCTGGTAAATACAGATCAAAAGACTGTTAATTGTATACATTCAGACCATAAAATACAGCTTGTGAGTAGTTATGGAGCACAACTTCTTTAATCAGCATTTAGTTCTTTTAATTTCTGGCTTTTCAAGTAGCATAAAAATATATATATATATATATATATATATATATATATATATATATATTTGAATAATGATAAAACTTTCTGTAGATAATCATCTTTCCATGACAAAATGCAGAGTATTTATGTTGAATAAGATGCACCTCTCTAAATGCAAAGACAATGATGGTGTTTTTCTAGCAGAGGTGATGAATCTATATATTGCCCAGGTCCTGTTGTGACCAATAACATGTGTTTATATAATAATATATTTAGGGATAAACAGAATCATAGAATAGAAGAAAGTTTTTATTCCCCACTGTGTGAGGCATACTGGATAATCCAGAAATGAGCCTTTTACCTTGGTGTCATTTACCAACAAAGCTTATAAAAAAACATAATGAAAAGTAGAAATGTTTAGACTAAATGAATATTTATATTCTCAGCCTAAGCCATTTTAGTATGCCAGTCAATAGAATCACTTTGATTCTTCAGTGGATGTGTGACTTCATCTGTGTCTGTGTTGGTATTCTCAACAACTGTGCGGAGTAGTCTGTTTATACCTTCTCATCCTGTCCAAATCTTATCTTTATCCTCTCATAAATATCATAAGGTAGTCTTCCCAACATGCTAGGACCCTTCCCCCTACAACATTTGTGTGTGTATTGGTGGAACGTGTGTTATATAGTTCTTGGGTTTGTCTTGGCAGATAGACTCCCAAATATTTTATATTTCTACAAGTATTTTAAATGGAATTTCTTTTCTATCTCTTGCTTTGGGGCTTTGTTAGTAATATATAAAAATACTGGAGATGGCTCTGGAGAAGTGAGGCTGGTGACCTTGCACAGCCCTCCCTCACTCAAAACAAAATCAAGTGCAAGTCATGTCATCATTTCTTTGATGGCATGGTCTTCTTCAGCAATGAAGGATGAACATAACCCTGTTAGTAGACTCAACTCCTCCTCTCCTGTCTGTCTCCCCCTTCCCTTCCTTCTCCTCTCCAAAGGAAGGTAAATTTGGATGGCCAAAAGATGCCCAGGTGACTTGGGTTTTGCAGGATAGTCTCCCTGGTCTTCCTAGCTTCCCTCCCCTCCCCTCCCCTTCCTTCTCTTCCTTTGAGCCTACTGCATTTTGAACCTTAGACACCATGGGGCCCCTGGACCCTCCTGACTTCAGAGTTATTATCAGTAATAACTGTTGCTGTTTCCCTCCCAGCCTGATGTCTTTTTTTTGCTTGTCTCATTAAAGGGGCCATACCCTGACTGCTTCTTAAAGAGGCCTATTCATTGAATGGATCTCACCCTATGTGAGACCTGCGTAGACCTTGGCTTAAAGGGTCCAAGGTCTCCCAGTGCATTCTGGGTCATCGCCAGTCATCTTGAGTAACATCTGGTCACTGGATTCACATGACACTGGAGGAGAAATGAGGCTGGTGACCTGCGCGGCCCTCCCCCACTCAAAATAGTCAAATGCAAGTTATGTCATTGTTTCTCTGATAGCATGGTCTTCTTTGGCAGCAAAGGATGAACACAACAGAAATAGAATAGAATAGAGTGGTGGAACATGCAAAGGATCCACCAGTTCTTGTTTTCTTTACATGATTTTCCCACCTTTTCCAGTCATATATCACTTCGAAGACATCCTTTATGCTACTTCTCCCATATAATTCTTTCTTGGTAATAAGTTGCAGCCTACTCACACCCACCATTATCTTTTGAGCAACTGTAGTTTTTAATTCTTCAAAGACTTTGGTATCCATGACTCATATATAGCCATAGAGAATCTTCAGAATTTAGTTTAACCCTTTAGCCATATTTTAGCAGTGTTGCCTTATGTTGTTCCTAAAAACTTTATAGTTGTGTAGGTAGCCGAGAAAACTATAGCAACTCCATTTTATCTGTCATTTTTCTATTTTTGTCTCCAATCTTCTTTGTATGGTAGCTTCTACCCTTGCTTTACTAACTTCCTTATAACTGAAACAGCAAGGTTATGACAAGCATCTAACCCAAACCAGACCTTTTCTAGTTACACACTCCCAATTGTATCCCCAATCCCCCAATAACAAGCCCTGTCCCATCAAGAGGTGCCCTATACTCAATTTGCCTCCTGTCTAATTAATTAGAACCTGTATAACCCTTGTCCTTTTCTTCCTTCTGGGGAGTCTCTGCCCATGGGTAGGGTACCCTTGCTGGTGAACTCAGTAAACCATTAGTCCTAAATTTCTTATTCTGGTTCTGATTTTAGTTTGTTCTTCCACTGACAATTTTACTCACAGTGGTAATAAAAAAAAGTTTTCTGTTGCTTCCCTAGAGCAGTGATCCCCAAAGTGGGTTATATACTTTGGGTTTCCAAGATGTTCCATTGTAGGTATGTTAACAGTCATTAAGAAGATAGGATCCATTCCACCCCTGCCATGACAACCAGCCAGTGATTGTGTTTCAAATGTTAACTTCATCCCCTTCTTTGTTACTGTACAACATTGGTCCAAATAAGGCTCCTGTTTCCTGTGCCTGGTGCTGGGGAAATTACAGTTTAAAACAGATTATTAAATTGCTTCATAAATTAAAAATTAAATTTTATAAATTAAAATTTAAAACAGACCCTCACAACAGCTGCACAGTGGCTGTTGGGAAAATTCTCCTCTGTTTTCCCATTATAAATGTCGTGCCACCCAGATCATTTCCCGGGGTAGGTGCCCCCAGCAGTTGGCTTTATATTTTGGAGCAGTCACTAGTAAGACCATTGTCAGTTGGGGTTTTATTTTTTGTAGGAGGTATTTTCAGTATTGCAAACCACTTGGTTGGATGAGTACATTGATCAAGTTAACTGAATAATTAATTACTAATGTAGAGAAACATGGAGTATAGATGTTTTGATATAGAGTATCTCCCGTACGTCCATTATAACTTCTCCTTTACCTTTTCTTCCCCCTGCTCCATAATTTTATTAATTCTTTGTTTGCCTAAGTTTGGAGGCAGTCATTCAAATAGGTAGGCTTTGTAATATTCCTATTAATTACCAAGATAGCATACACTCTCCAACTAGCTTGGTTCCTAGGAACTACAAAATAAAATGGAACAATCTCATCTCCCATGGACAGCTTCCTCTCTCTTCATCATCAAATGCCAACAGACAAGATCAGCATAATGACCATATACTTTATTAGAACTGTCAGGTAATAAGGAAACATTAAAAAAATAAGCAAGGTATGGGCAGTAATGGGACTCACATCCAGGGTTACCTCTGTGCTCTGAAGAAGTAGGGAAAGTGGGAAAAAGAACTGTTAACTGCACTTTGAGCTACCTGACTGCTCCTTTGGCCTGGCTCTGTTCCCAGTCCAGTTCTTCTGCAGAAAGATACTTTCTGCATCTGCATGTGGTACCATAACTTGGGTTAAAGTCCCTTCAAAGCCATTGGAATTCCAAAAACAAACAGGTCTGAGCAAGCTGAAACTTCGTTTAGAATATCCCTTAATTCTAGTCTCCTCAGGGCAGTCTGTGATCCTCTTAAGAGTACAGTATCAGTCTCCAAAGTATCTTTGATTACAGTTGCAACGAACAGCTATCATTTACACATCTACTTTGTGTTCCAGGACATACAATAGAGATTATGAAAAATAGTAAATGATATTAAATCATATTGATTTTTAAAAACTAGCATTAGAGATAGGGTCAGGGACTTGACCTGTGATTTCACCAGTATAAGGAATTCCCAGATAAGGAAAATCTTTTTCCTAATATAAGTGGGCACCTTCTCTGAGACCCATAACCTTAAAAAGTTGCTTAGAGCACTGAGAGCTTAGGTACTGTCAGCAGGTCTCCTAGCCAGCATGTATCAGAGGTACCATTTGAACCCATGTCATTCTGGTTATGAAGCTGGCTCTCTCATTGTTAGCTCTTAGCATCTTAGAGTAGGAGTGTCCTTAGAATATCATCTAGTTCAGTCTCCTACCCAGTGCTGGAATCCCTCTATCATAATCCCTTTTGATCTTAATACTGTACTTTGATACTACACAGAAGTATCTAATGCAGGGGTTCTTATCCTAGAATCCATGAACTTTTTTTTATAATCATATTTCAGTATACTTGACTTTTTTGTTATCCTCTGTTTTTTATAATATGATTCTGAGAAGGGGTCCATTGACTTTAACAGACTGTTGAAGAGGTCTGTGGCACACATTTTGTTCAATGTTTTTTTCCAGTTGGCCAATGTTTGAAAATTGCTATTACTTGCTTCCCCTGTCCCATTATTTCCAGCTTTCAGTTGCTTAATTTTATCTGTTTGTGTGTGTGTCTGCGTGTGCGTGCGTGTGTGTATCCATGTGTATATGTTTATAGGAATAAAACTTGGTTTCTCAGCTTTTCATGATGTTAGTTGCTTTCTGGATTGTCTGAAAATTATAGAAGTATACTGTTTTTCAGTTTCCCAAGTGGCTTCTAGGCAAGAAGACCTAGGAGGAGGATCCCTCCTATCACATGGAACAAGGAACGACCCTGTGTCATTAGTATTTACAGCTAATTCAGTTTTTATACTTGTTGGTTTCATATGTAAGCTACTACTTCAGAGAATAATAAAATGTTAAACAGCAAATGAACAGTAAAATGTTACGAAAATTTGTACAGATTTTCTTTCATTCATTTATTTTAATATAAATTTATTTATTTAACTTTTTACATTCATTTTCACAAAACTTAGGGTTCCAAATTTTCTCCCCATTTGTCCCCTTTCCCCACCCCAATACACCGAGCATTCTAATTTCCCCTATCGCCAGTCTGCCCTCTCTTCTATCCTCCCTCTCTTCTCTTGTCCCCATATTCTCTTTTGTCCTGTAGGGCCAGATGACCTTCTATTCCCCATTAACTGTATTTCTTATTTCCTAGTAGTAAGAACAATACTCAACAGTTGTTCCTAAAACTTTGAGTTCCAACTTCTCTCCATCCCTCCCTCCCTACCTGTTCCCTTTGAGAAGGCAGGCAATTCAATATAGGCCCTATCTGTGTAGTTTTGCAAATGTCTTCGATAATAGTCGTGATGTGTAAGACTAACTCTATTTCCCTCCATCCTATCCTATTCCCCATTGTTTCTATTCTGCCTTTTGATCCTGTCCCTCCCTGAGTGTTGACTTCAAATTGCTCCCTCCTCCCATTGCCCTCCCTTCCATCATCCCCCCCACCCTGCTTATCTCCTTCTCCCCTACTTTCCTGTATTGTAAGATAGGTTTTCATACCAAAATAAGTGTGTATTTTATTCCTTCCTTTAGTCGAATGTGATGAGAGTAAACTTCATGTTTTTTTCTCAGCTCTCCTCTTTTTCCCTCTACTAAAAAGTCTCTTGCTTGCCTCTTGAATGAGAGATAATTTACCCCATTCCATTTCACCCTCTCTCCTCCCACTGCATTTCTCTTTCACTGTTTACCTTAATTTCTTTTAAGATATGGTCCCATCCTATTCAATTCACTTTGTGCTGTGTCTCTGTGTGTGCATGCATGTGTGTATGCGTGTGTGTGCACACGTGTGCATGTGTGTGTGTACGTGTGTGGTCCCACCAACTACCCAGATACTGAAAAATTTTAAGAGTTACAAATATTGTCTCTCCATGTAGGAATGTAAACAGTTCACTTTTGGTAAGTCCCTTATGACTTCTCTTTGCTATTTTTTCATGCTTCTTCTCATTCTTGTGTTTGAAAGTCAGATTTTCTTTTCAACTCTGGTCTTTTCATCAAGAATGCTTGAAAGTCCTCTGTTTCATTGAAAGACCACATTTTCCCCTGAAGTATTCTACTCAGTTTTGCTGGGTAGGTGATTCTTGGTTTGAGTCCTAGTTCCTTTGACTTCTGGAATATCCTATTCCATGCCCTTCGATCCCTTAATGTAGAAGCTGCTAGATCCTGAGTTATCCTGATTGTATTTCCACAATACTGGAATTGTTTCTTTCTAGCTGCTTGCAAGATTTTCTCCTTGACCTGGGAATTCTGGAATTTGGCCACAATGTTCCTAGGAGTTTCTCTTTTTGTATCTTTTTCAGGCGGTGATTGATGGATTCCTTCAGTACTTATTTTGCCTTCTGGTTCTAGGATATCAGGGCAGTTTTCCTTGGTAATTTCATGAAAGATGATGTCTAAACTCTTTTTTTGATCATGGCTTTCAGGTAGTCCCATAATTTTTAAATTGTTTCTCCTGGATCTATTTTCCAGGTCAGTTGTTTTTCCCATGAGATATTTCACATTCTCTTCCATTTTTTCATTCTTTTGGTTTTGTTTGGTGATTTCTTGGTTTCTCAGAAAGTCATTAGCCTCCATCTGTTCCATTCTAATTTTGAGAGAACTATTCTCTTCAGTGAGCTTTTGAACCTCTTTTTCCATTTGGTTAATTCTGCTTTTGAAAGCATTCTTCTCCTCATTGACTTTTTGAACCTCTTTTGCCGATTGAGTGAGCCTTTTTTTCAAGGTGTTAATTTCTTCAGCATTTTTTTGGGTCTCCTTTACCCCAAGGTATTGACCCGTTTTTCATGCTTTTCTTGCATCTCTCTCATTTCTCTTCCCAGTTTTTCCTCCACCTGTCTAACTTGATTTTTAAAATCTTTTTTGAGCTCTTCCATGGCCTGAGCTCATTGGATATCTATTTCGGATGTTTGGGATACAGAGGCCTTGGCTTCTGTGTCTTTCCCTGATGGTAAGCATTGTTCTTCCTCATCAGAAAGGAAAGGAGGAAACATCTGTTCACCAAGAAAGTAACCTTCTATGGTCTTATTTTTTTTACCTTTTCTGGGCATTTTCCCAGCCAGTTACTTGACTTCTGAGATTCCTCTCCATCCCTGCCTAGATCCCCCCAGCTAGTGCTTGGGGTCTGAGATTCAAATGCTATTTCCCAGCCTCAGGGCTTTCAGTGGTAGGTGGGGCTGCTATTCAATGTGAGCTTAAGTTCTGGTGCTCAGGTGGGGGCAGGGCCGCCTCCCAGGCTCAGTTCCCTCAGGGGGTTTATGTAGAGACCTTCAGTAATGGATCTGAGGTCGTGTCTGCTCCAGGCGCCACTGACCACTGCTACCTCTGCTGCTGCCTCCTGAGGGGGCCTGAGTTGTGGAGACACCCCGCTCCTCTCTCGGCCAGCCCAGAAGTCTCTCTCACTGACCTTTGTGCCTGTGGGTGGAGGGACCTACGTGGCTGCCGAAGGTTCCGTCCCTGAAGCCTGCTTGGATCTGCTCCTCTCGGGGCCGTATGGCCAAGGCATGGCTGGGCTCTGCTCTGGGCTTGGTATGCAATGGACCTTTGGTGCCGGTTTTTCAGGGCTCTCTGGAACGGAAATCTCCTCCACTGTGTTGCTGCATGGCTTCCACTGCTCCAGAATTTGTGGGGAGTTCTTTGTACAGGAAATTTATGAGTTGTGGGTTCCAGAGCTAGCATATGTGAGTCTTTCTACCCCGCCATCTTGGCTCCTCCCCCCAGATTTTCACCAGAAGACGTGTTAGATCATTTGTTCTTTGGTCTTCCATACTTTACAGCTTCAGAGAACCTTATTGATATGGATACTCTGCTGGTGCAGCTTATATTTTTTTCATCCTGTTATAATCTTGGCTTTGTTGACCCACAGATTCTCCATTGTGATTCTCTTTGGCATTGCTGGGGTTCTTCTATGTCTTTTAACTTTGTCTGAGTACCAGAGCAACCTTTGTACTTCCCATTTCTTATTTCTTCCTCTCTTTACATGATAAACTATCCTTATTTTCTAACCATATATTTCCTGGATGCTGTCTTTTATTCCTCTTCTTGCATGTGAGTTATTGATGACATGTGGCAGTAAGTATATTCATCACATGTCTGTCCTTTGCCTTTTAGTTCATCTGCAGTTTTGGTTATTCAGAGATTGTGTTAAAGTGATTCATAGACATACAGTACTGGGAGAATGAGAACATTGAGTTTTTGTTTCAGTATCATGGAATTGTTGTAAGTGCTGTACAATTATCTAAATGCAATCTAGTTATCTTGCTTATCTCTCATATTCAATTTAAAAGATTTTTCAAAATTGATGTCTCCGTGGGACCAACAAAATTTGTAAAACTAGGCAGTCCCAGTATTGTATTCAAACTGAACTGCAGTTGCCTGGAAAAGTGTATAGTGGGCCATATTGGTGTGTGTATGTATTTGTGTGTGTCTGTGTATGCGTGTGGGGGAATGAAGTGTGGTAGTCATTTTATAGGCGATCCATCATGGCATGTTGGATAAAGTGCTGACCTTGTAGTAGAAGGAGCTAAGTTTAAATCGTTCCTGTGATATAAATTGGCTCTGGCTCTCTTGGTGAGCCATTTAGCCTCTCAGTGCTCCTAGGTAGCTTTCTCTTAAGATTTTAAATTGCACAGAAGATGCCAGTCTGCGTTGGTAAATTGGTCCTCACCAGGACCATTCTATACCAAGAAGTGACAGGTCTACTTTCTATCTTTATATACATGAAGAAAATGTTCAGTATTCAGTATGTATACACTGGGATATGGTACCTGGAAAACAGGATCATAGAATATCTACAAGGGATCTTAGAGGTAGGTTAAGTGACTTGCCCAGGATCTCACTTGTAGTGAATAATAGAAATGGGATTTGAACTTGGGTCTTCTTGAATCCAAATACAGTGCTTTCCTTCCACCATTGTACCATTGATTTAGTAGATGATTAAATAAATATTTTTTACACTCAATTCAGTCTGTTAAATTATACCCTTTTGGAAGAAGATTCTGAGAAAATGTCAGAGTAGGTCAGAAAACTTTCAGCTCTCCAAATTTCCTCCAGAAAAAGACAGAACATTGCTTCAGAGGGAATGTAGAGTAGTGGACATAAGGAAAAGTCAAGGTAAAGAACCTAAGAAAACCCAAGAAAAGGCTTAACCTCCAGGGCAGAGGTTCAGCCTGAGTGAAGGGCAGACACATCCAGGCCAATGCAGCGGCATCAACAAACAACAAGCCTGGGGGGCAGCTGGATTTGGGAGGGAGCCTTAGAGACTTTCATCTCACTGATAGTGCAGGAGTCTGAAGACTGAGTAGGAGAAGATTGAAGAACCTTTGAAAATTTGAGGGATGCGAGGTGCACTGTGCTAGTCACATGTGTCTTGGGCTGGGCTGCTGCTGCAGGGGACGAGCTGGTACCCGCTTGGTGAGTGCAGGAGCAGAGGAATGGCGACCCCGCTGGCTGGGGCACGTGCAGGAGAGCAGGGGCCCTGATTTCAGTTCCAGGGAAGAGAGGACAGCTGTAGTTTGCAGCCACTAGAGGGACCACGCAGAGTAAGACCATTTGTGGGACACTGTGGCTTAGGAGTAGAGGGCACAGCCCAAGGTTAAGCCCTGGGACAGACCTCAGAAAATAATAGTAACAAGGACTTTTGAAGCCTGGGATAGTATTCCCTGTACCTCGGGACTGGCACTTGATTACACTAGTAGCTGCTAAAAATAAAACAAAAAATAAATTAAAATGAGCAAGCAAAGGAGAGAGAACCCAACCGTAGAGAGCTACTATGATGAAAGAGAAAATCTAGGTTCATGTTCAGAGGAAGATAATGCAGCTAAAAAAGCCACTCCTTCAAAAACCACTCCTTTTTCAATGAGCAATATTAAGTGGTCCTAAACACAAAAAGGTTTCTTAAAAGGACTTAAAAAAGATTTTAAAAATCAAACGAGAGATAGAGGAAAAATAAAAAAAATAACAGCAACCCAAGAAAATCAGGAAAATTATGGAAAGGTCAACTAACTTGAAATAGAGAATCAAAAACTTTTTCCCTCCAAATTTATTAATTGTTCTCGGTTTCAATGTTCACTTCCATAAGTTTTAAAATTTCTCCTCTTCCCTCAAAGCCTTCCTCCCCAAGACAGCATACAATTTTATATTGTATTCCCCTTAAATACATTTTCACATTAGTCATGTTGCAAAGAAGAATTATAGCAATTCTGCTATATAGTTCATGTCATGGTTTTTCTCATGACATGAACAGCAAAACAAAACATAACAAAAGAGAAAAAGTCTGCTTCTTTCTGCATTTCAGCTCCATAGTTCTTTCTCTGGGAGAATCAGAAACTTGAAGAAAATAATTGCTTAAAACCTATAATTTGCAAAGGGAAGCTAATGGCATTCTAAAACACAAAGAAACAATAAAACAAAATCAAAAGAATGAAAACATAAAAGAGAATGTGAGACATTTCATCAGAAAAATAACTGGAAAAAAGATTGAGGAGAAATAATATAAAAATAGTAGTCTAACTTTCTGAAAATTATGATAAAAAGACATCTTGATACAATATTATAAGAAATTATCAAGGAAAATTACCCTGAAATTCTAGAACAAGAAGGCAAAGCAGAACTAGAAAAAATCCATCCCTGAAAGAGATCCCAGGAGGAAAACTTACAGGAATATCATGACCAAGTTTCAGAGCTCCTAAGTTAAGGAGAAAATAATGGAAGCAACGAGGGAAAAAAATTTAAATGTTGTGGAGCTATAATAAGAATTACACAAGTAATCCTAACAGCTATTATGCTGAAGGACTGTAGGTTTTAGAATACCATATTTCATAGTGAAGAAGAATTGGGGTTCTGGCCAAGGATAATTTACCCAGAAAAGTATAATTCTGAATGAAATGGACATTTAACAAACTGAAAACTTTCAAGTATTTGCAACAAAAATGTAGAACTTAAGGGAAAATTCGACATATAACATTGTAGGAGAAATATAAAGTAAACATTAAGGACCAATTATAAGGGACTCAATAAGGTCAAATTATCTACTCCTTATATATGAAAATATTATCATTTCTTTTATGACTTGTCATTTTTATTTGGGTAGTTTGAAAGAAAGGCTTGGGCTGAGTTTGAGTATGATGGAGTAATTCTAAAAAAAAGGAATTATCATACAAATGAGGCAAAAACGGAAAAATTGATATAAAAGAAGCTAGTGGGAGGAGGAGGGGTAATGTTGAAACCTTACTGTCATAGAGAATGGGTTAAAGAGGGAACAACATACACATATCTAGAAGAGTATTAAAGTCTTCTAAATTCGGAAAATAAGAGGGCAAGGGAATAGGATGGTAGGGGGAGAGAATAAGGGAGGGGTTTTTGGAGGGCTGGGTAGATTAAAGAATAGGAGGGCATGGTACAAGGTGGTGGGTAGAAGTAAAACAAAGGAGGAGCGATAGGAATAGGGTGAGAAGGACAGTGAAGAAAAATAGGAAGGAAGAAAATATATAACAGAGCTTAGGATGTGAATGGGATGAATTTACCCATAAAATGGAAACTGACAGCAAATTAAAAATTTGAATTCAACAATGTGTTGCTTTCAGGAAATGCTGTAAAAATGAGAGATCAGGAGTAAAGTTTATTATATAAAAAAAGTAGGGGTAGTAATCATGATTTCAGACAAAATAAAAGCTGAAATAAATTTAATCAAAAGAGAAAACTAGGGAAAGTACACTATGTGTCAGCCATATTATTCAGTATTGTTTTAGTCTATTTAAAATAACTAGACAGTATAAAATGCCTGGCAGCATAACTATCAAAATAGACAGAGGAACTATGCAAATGTAAACATGAAACACTTTTTATACAAAAAGTTAGAATTAAATAATTGAAGTAATATTTATTGTTCATGGGTAGGTAAAGCCAGTATGATAAAAAATTGACACTTTTACCTAATTTCATTATTTATGTAATGCCATCCTAATTAAATTGCTAAAAAAAATTCTTAGCAAGTTAGAAAAAAAAAACATAATGAAGTTCATTTAGAAGAACAGAAGGTCAGGAACTTCAGAGAAACCAAGGGAAAAAAAATGACATAAATTAAGACAGATTCAGTAGTATCAGGCCTTAAATCATAAGGTGAAAGCATTGTTGAAGTGTAAAAAAGAATAATTTTGATTATTTTAAATTAAAATTTTCTAGTATAAATAAAACCTATGTAACCAAAAGTAGAAGGAATACAGGAAATTGGAAAAAAACTTTCATAGATAATCTCTCAGATAGAAGGTGATTGGGTTGGAATATTTTTGTGGTATAGGAAATGATGAGATGGTTGGTTTAGAAAAACTTGGAAAGACTTGGTTTTATGAAAGGTGATGCTATCCACTTTCAGAGAAACAGATGACAAGTAGAAAACCATAGTTTGGTCTTACATATATGAGTGTCTATGTGTATATATGCTTTTAGGTTAAATATGTATATATGTATGTATGTTATATACGTACATCCACTCTTAATTGCAGCCTTCTTTGGTGAGGGTAGGGGGAGAAGGACAGAGGGGAAAAACCAAAATAAAGTAAAAAGTGCACAGAGAGAATAAAAGAAAACCTACAAGAAAGTAAAGAAAAACTGCATAGCTTTGAAAAACAATATGTACTATTATATAGGTTTTCTTGAAATGAGAATTTATTGCTTTATATTGAATTCTTATATTCTGCTGTATACATGGCAATTTTTTTTCTGATTTTGCACTTAAGTTTAAAATAAATTTAAAAACTTAAAAAAAATTACAACCTTTCTTCAACATCTTACATTGTATAATAGGATAAAGTCAAAATAGGTACATGATTTAAATATAAAGCGTGATGCTACAAACAGATTAGGGGTGTATGGGATAGTTTATCCATCACTGAATTTATGACCAATGAAAGCATAAAGAGCATTACTAGTTGTAAAATGGGTAATTTCGATTACATTAAATTAAAAAGTTTTTGCACAAACAAAACCAATGCAACCAAGATTAGAAGGAAAGCAGAAAGCTGGGGAGCAATTTTTATGGCAAGTTTCTCTGATATTTCTCAAATATATAGAGAACTGTGTCAAATATAAGAATACAAGTCATCCCTCAGTCAATAAATAGTCAAAGAATATGAATAGGTGTTTTTTCAGATTTTTCAGTCATGAGAAAATGCTCTAGATCACTATTGATTAGAGAAATGCAAATTAAAACAACTTTGGGATATTACCTCACACCTATCAGATTGGCTAATATGACATCAGAGGAAGATGATAATAAACATTGGAGGGAATGTGGGAAAATTAGGACACTAAGGCTCTGTTGGTAGCACTATAGACTGATGCACATTCTGGAGAGCAATTTGGAATTATGCTCAAAGGACTATAAAACAAAGTTATATGTTTTGATCCAGCAATACTGCTACTAGGTCTGTATCCAAAGAGATCATAAAAAGGAGGAAAGGACCCATATATGCAAAAATATTTATAGTAGCTCTTCTTTTTGGTGACAAAAAAATTGGAAATTGAAGGGATGTCCATCAGTTAGGTAATGACTGAACAAGTTGTGGTATATGATTGTAGTGAATACTATCATGCTGTAAGAAATGACAAGTAGGCTGGTTTTGGTAAAACCTGGAAAGATTTACATGAACTGATGCCAAGTGAAGTGAGCAGAGCCAAGAAAGCACTGTACACAATGACAGCAGCATTGTGATGACGAGCTTTGAGAGACTTCGTTCTTCTGAGCAATGCAGTGATCTAGGACAGTCCCGAAAGACTCATGGTGGAAAACGACAGAGTCTGAATGCAGATCAAAGCATACTATTTTTCATTTAATTCTTTTTGGTGTTTTTCTCTTTGGGTTTCTGTCTTCTTTCACAACGTGGCTTATGTGGAAATATATTCTGCATGGCTTTGTATCAGCAAGGACTCTGGCATACACAGGAGGATCTGCTATACAGGTTCTTAGATCTGCTTTTCTAAAAGGAAAGCAGCTTTTGAGGGATCAACACTAACTTTAATCAAAGGAAAAAGTCAGCACCCTGAACATCAGAGAGTATACAAAGAAATAATAATAACGGACAGGGCTTCCAGTACATATGTCACAGAACAGACAGATCTGACTGTCATACCATACATACATACATACCAGAGGGAGAAGCACCAACATCTGGGTTTTCAAAGCCAGGGTGTGCCTTAGCTGCTGCCCGGAGTCTCATCTGGCCAAACAAACACTTCTAATGAGTAAGCCCCAAAGTAAAAACCTCACCTCAGGGTATATATATGCTTTTCAGAGCCAGAGGGCATCACAGCCCTTGAGAACCAGTGCCTCACTAGAAAATTGACAAAGGGTACTTGAGGCCTGTTAATAAGTGGGGAAGATCTAATTAATATTACAGACTTCATATGTATAATCTATATCAAATTGTTTACCATCTCAGGAGGGAGAAAATTTGGAACTAAGAAAAAATTTTTAAAAAATGAATATTAAAAATTGTCTTCAAATGTAATTGGGGGAAAAGTAAAATATTATTTAAAATTTGTTTTAGAAAATTAATTATATAAATAAAATCAATGCAACTGAAAGCTGGGAAAGAATTTTTCAATTGTCTCTGATAAAGTCATTCCCCAATTGATGAATAATCAAAGTTGAGGAACAGGCAGTTTTCAGATGAAGAAATTAAAGATATTTACAGTTATATGAAAAAATGCAGAGAAATGCAAATCAGAACAACTCTGAGGTATCATATCGCATCTATCAGGTTGGTTAACATGGCAAAATAGGAAAATGATAAATGCTAGAGATGTGGGAAAATTGGAATACTAATGCATTGTTGCTGGAATTGTGAACTGATTTCAACCATTCTGGAGAGCAATTTAGAATTATGCCCAAAGTATAAAACTGTGCTTTGACTCAGCAATACCATTTCTAGGTCTATATCCCAAAGAGATCATACAAAAGGGAAAAGGATCCACATGTACAAAATTATTTATAGCGGCTCTTTTTTTGGTCGCAAAGAATTGGCAATTGAGGGGATGCCCATCAATTAGGGAATGACTGAGTTGTGGTATATGAATGTAATACTATTATGCTATAAGAAATCATGAGCAAGTGGACTTCAGAAAAAACTTCAAAGACTTATATGAACTGATGCTGAGTGAATTGAGCAGAACCAGGAGAACATTGTACACAGTAGCAGCCACAGTGTGCCATGACTGCCTTTGATAGACTTAGCTCTTCTCATTGATGCAACGATGTAAGACAACTCCAAAAGACTCAAGGTGGAAAATGCTGAATGCTGACAGAAGCATACTATTTAGTCTCCTTTTCTTTTATTGTTTTGTTTTGTTTCTTTTTTCTCATTATTCCTTCCATTAGTTCTAATTCTTTAAATCATGACTAATGTGAAAATATATTTAATATGAATGTGTAAGTAGAGCCTATAACAGATTGCATGCTGTCTTGGGGAGGGGGAGGAGAAGGAAAGGGAGAAGATTTGAAATTCAGAATCTTATGGAAGTGAATATTGAAAACTAAAAATAAATTAATTAAAAAAAATAAATTATACCCTTTCTTCCTGTGGTGCTCGTTCCTCTGTCCCCTAAGAAACCAAACTGAAATTGAGGGGGTATTGTTAAAGCATGTTATGCAAAAGAGAAAGAAACTGAATGTTTTGTGTATTCCTAAGCCTTTAGGTTTGAGTATAAATTTTTAACTATTCCAAGGTTGTCAGCATGGTAACTGGAATTACCGTTATACTTTCTGCAGCAAAAGGAAATTTGTGAAGTGGGTGAGGATTATTTTTTTAACTTTGTTTTTTTTTAGGGAAAATAAGTTTTAATTTGAGCATATTGCATTTGAGATATTTTGGGACATTCAGATGGAGCTAGCTGTCCATCTCTCAAAACCTATCTGTTTTTCCACTCACATAGCTAGTGCCTTAGTTCAGACCTTAGTTACTTCTTACTCGGATTATTGCACACAGCCTTCTAATTGTTCTGTTCCCACTTTAGTCCTTCCTACACACTGCTAAAAAAGTAATTTTCCTAAAGCATACATCTAACTATATAAAGTCTCCTACTCAGTAAACTCCAGTTGTTCGCTATTACCCCTGGAGTTAGCTTTTAAGTGCTACATACTGGACCCCAATCTATCTTTCTAGCCTCATTGTACATTATTCTCCTTCCTGAACTCTGTGATTCAGACAAACTGGTCTGTCTGTTCATAACAGAAGACATTATATTCCCCATGGCTGTAATAAATTCCTTCCTTAATTCCACCCCATAGAGTTCCTGTCTTCTTTTTTTTTATTTGTTTTCACTGTTCTACAATCACTTCCATACATCTTAGATTTTTTCCCCCTCCCTCCCTCTCCTTCCCCCGAGTTTCTATCTTCTTAAGGCATATCTAGGCTTCATCTTATTTCACTGAACCCTGGAAAAATACAAAATACAAAACAGTGAACTCCATAGCCTCTTACTAGAGACTTGTGTAACCATTCATACTGGAGAGAAAAAAGTTAGATGAAAATTACATTTTTGCCCAGATTTATTAATATAGATGGACAGTTTCCCAGTATGTTTTAGCTGCTTTGAATATTAGAAGTTTTTGAAGAGGAGGTAGCTTGAGCATTTATTCTGAAGGTAGATCTGTAATAGAAGATGCATTTTTATCAATAGGATCTTAGATTAGAGCTAAAAATGTCCTTAGATTCTATCTAATTCAAATATTTTACCTTTGAGGAAACAGAGTTTGAGTGACTTGTCTAATGTTACACAGTTAGAAGTTAGAGCCCTGAGTTTCAAAGCCTGGTCCTTTGATTTCAAGTTAAACCTTCTGTCTACAGCTCTGTGCACAAGGAAAGGCTTGCATCTTGAAACACCCAGGGTCAAGGTGGAAGAGAGGAAAAGGCAGAGGATACATCCACCTCTCAGTACTTAAAGGTGAACAATACAATTGAATCTCAGTTTCTTGGAGTGGGGGAAGGTGAGTTGCTAGGCCTTGACTGCAGTTTATCTTAAGACCGAAGGAGAAAGGAGATGGATCCTTTGAAAGGCTTTCATTAAGACTTGCTACCCTAGATTGCCAAGCTCTTATTATTTTGCCTAGTATCTTCCACATCAGAGCATCTAAGAGACAGATATGAAGGTCAGCAAATTTGTAAAGAAGAGTGTAGTCTCCTGCTTATATGGTTGGTTCCCTGTCTTTGATTATACTGCCAGGACTCACTTGAGACCCAGGAGGCTGTGGTATGGGCTAGAAGTTTCTAGAATGGAAAAGTCTAGCAAAAGAAGGTAGAGTTTAGCCAGAGCCAGCCTGTCACATACTGGATTTATAGATCTAAGAGCGCCTAAACCAGGTATTTTTTGACTTTTTCAGATGGGGAAACCTTAAGCTATTAATCCCTCAATGAGTTGGATTCAGAGTTGAAGCAGGAGAAATTATACTGGATTGCATTGGGGAACTTTTGCAGTATTTTCAGTAATTGTGGGTTTCTGTAGATTTCTGTCTGTGTACTTCTAGTATTTCTCCCAGTGATGCTAATCATACAATCATGGAAGTAAAAACTGAAACTTTCTAAAAAATCTTGCTAATGTTATTGTTGTTATGCTATCCCCTTGGGAAATATATTTACAGTGATGTGAGAAAAAAAATATGTATGCGCATACCCACATACATACATACACACAGAGGGAAGACACTACAGTTAAGGGGAAGTTGGAAGGCTTCCTGAGGAAGATAGATTTTAGGTGGGACTTGAAGGAAGCCAGGAGGAGGAGAGGGGAGGGAGAATATTTCAGGCATGGGGAAACAACCAAGTTTAAATGCCCAATTTGGAAATGAAGTGACTTTTTGAGGAACAGCAAGGCCAGGGCCATTGGCTCTAGTGTGTGTGTGTGTTTGTGTTTGTGTATTTGGTTAAGGGGGTTGTAAGGTGTAAAAAGATTGGAAAGCTGGGACAGTGAAGGGCATTGAATGCAAAGCAGGATTTTATGTTTGATCTTGGAGTTGATAGGGAACTATTAGAGGTTATTGAGTGGGGGGGGAATAGCATGGTCAGATCTATGGTTTAGAAATATCACTGACAGCATAGTAGAGAATGGACTGGGGAGGGCTTGTGCCAAGTAAATTAATTTAAATAGAATTATCATTTGTATTATATTGACATAGTCCAACTTTAACTAATTATCTGTTTTGTGGAGTTTTCTTTATTTCTGTAAATCTTATTTTATGTTGTATTCATATAATTTCTGTGTATGTCATGGTAGGTGACCCAGAAGTACTGCTGCTACGTCTACTCTTTAAAGAAATCAGAGAAAAAGAAAAAGGATCTGTATGTACAAAATTATTTATAGTAGCTTTTTTTTTTTGTATTAGCAAAGAATTGGAAACTGAGGAGATGTTCATCATTTGGGGAATGACCGAATAAGCTGTGATATGTGATTGTGATGGAATACTCTTGTGTTGTAAGAAATGATTAAAGGAATGATTTCAGAAAAGCCTGGGGAGACTTAGATGAACTCTTGTAAAGAAAGCTAAGTGAGCAGAAGTAGGAGAACATCGTACATAGTAACAACACTGTGATGATCAACTGTGGAAGACTTAGCTATACTGAGGAAGAGTGATCCACAACAGCTCCAGAAGACTAATGATGAAAAATGTTCTCCAACTTTCAAACAGAGAAAACTGATGAACTTTGAATGTAGACGGAAGCATATTGTGTTTTTCACTTTTCTCCTTTTCTTGCCCTCCTTCCCTTTTATCAGCATGGCTAATATGGAAGTATACTTTGCATACCTTCGTGTACATGTAATGGACGTTGTATTTCTTGTCTTCTCAGTGGGTGGGAGAGGGAAAGAATTTGAAACTGAAAATTGAAATTGAAAAAATTTACTATTCTATCATCCAACTTTTCTAAAATTTTATTTAGGGCCTTAAGTTTTTTTTTTTTTTTTAATTGTCAGTGTCTGAAAGTAGTATTTCAAGGTCCTCAACTGTTAAAATTTTGCTTTCTTTTTCTTCATGCTGTTCAGTTAATTTTTCCTTTACTTACATCTTATATCATTGAGTACAAACATGTTAAGAATTGATATTTCATTGCTTATGGTACTTTAAGCACATTATAATTTCTATTTACCTTTCTTAATTAGATCTATTTTTACTACTGCCTTTTCTGGAATCATTATTAGTGCCCATGTTTTTTTGAGCTTACGTGAAATATGCTTGTGGTTAAGCCCCTTATTTTAATTCTCTGTGAATTTTGTTTTCAAGTGTTTCTTATAAATAGCATTGAATTTTACTTTAGAATCTGTTGTCCTATCTACTTGTTTTAAGGGTGACTTAGTCCTATTCGCCTTCATGATTATGTTTATCAATTGCTCATTTTATTCCATCATGTTCTTTTACAGTTTCTCCTCTGTTTCCAGTAAAGGAAGAAGAAAGTGGTAAAAGAGAAGGCATATGATCAACTTTAAGGATTTGTAATTAAAGTGATCTGCTTCCAACTACTACTTATCCCCACTTCTTTCAGCTAGACTTTGATCACTTGTTCTTACTCTTTCTTTTAATCCCTCCTTTATGATCTACTCTCTGAAGTTGGCTTGTTCAGCTTACACATTCTTAACTGAACCCTTCCAAGCTTCATTGTCCCATTTTCTCTGTTTAGCTGAACATGTTCCTATACCAAATTCTATGTGGATCTTCAGTTTTCTTTTGTTCTATTCTAATGAAAGGAAGGTTCATGTAATGTCTATTCTCTTCCCGCTCCTTTCTCCATATTCACCTGTTATGTCCCCTTTTTCATCTTTTTTTTCCTTGGAATGTTAACATTTTTTGCTCCTGTTTATTTCCTCTTAAGAACATTAAAACAGAGCAAAACCAACTCATGCTTTTAGTTTACCTTTTTGAATTCCCTACGTGATCCATAAAAACATTAGAATTCTGAAGGGAAATTTGTACGTTCTCCCCCAGTAGAATGAAAGCACATCATAATTATTTAGCCCTTTATAGCTGCTCACATCATTTACCTCTCTAGGTTTCTCTTTATCTCTATTCTTATTTCAAAGTATTTACTCATCTCTAGTCTTCAGGAAGACTTGAAAGTCCCTTTTATTAAGGGAACATGTTTTATTATAGAGGGTTATATATACTCCGTCTTTCAGGGTAAGTTCTTTGTTGTATGCTATTGTCTTTTGCTTTTTGGAATATTGTATTCTAAGATTTTCTCTTACGTTTAATAGTAGCTTTCAAGTCATGTATAGTGCCAACTATTCTGCATTGAATTCTTTCTAGCTGTTTGAAGTATTTTTTTCTTTGATTTTGGTGATGATATTTCTGAGAGTTTTCCATTTGGTATTTATTTCAGTAGGTTACTGTATTGTATGTATTCTTCATAATTTATTTGTATTTTGATTATTTTCATTTATTATTTCTTGAAGTATGGTATTTGGCTTTTTTGTTTGATCATGGTTTGGGGGGAATCCAATGATTTTCTTTTATTTTTTTCTAGCCTTTTGTTTTTGTTCTAATATTTCTTGTCTCCTGGAGTCATTGAGTTCTATTTATTCTATTTTAATTTCCAGAACATGAGTTACTTGTGCAAGATTTTCTTTCTTCTTCTCCAAATTATATATTTTCCTTCCAGTGCTTTCCTCTAGAGTTCTTATTTTATTTACAATTTGATGTTTTTAATCTTGCTTTTTTTTTCTTCCAAGTACTAATCCAGTTCTTGTGGCCATGATGTATAGTAATAGTAATTATTATTATTATTTTTTGAAGTTCTGTATGTAGTTCTGTAATTACTGCCTTACTCTGGTTGTGCACTTTAGTCATCTCTTGATTCATAAAATTTCTTCATAGTGTTCATTGTGTTCTTACTCCTAAATCCAATCTCAGTTTCTGATTTGGGATTTTGTACTAGGCCCAGGCTTTGCTTCCTTTTCCATTGCCCAAACCTTTCACCCAAAGTGCTATAGTTGTGGTCCCTCTGAAATGATTCTGGGTTGTGTTGATAGGATTCTGACCTTTTAGCCAGAGTGCATGGGAGATGAGAAAATAAGATGTGGTTACCCAGGTAGGGTTGATTTAGGGTTTTGCTTACATCAGATATAAGAGGTTCTGCATCAATAGGTTTAGAATAACAGGAAGTTTGTTGGCCATGGATGATGCACCTTTTGAATGGGGTTCTCACTCTCAAGAGTCCTAATGTCAGGGGACAGAATCAATTCTCTTATAAGTCTTAGGGAAGAAGGGAAATTAAAAGTAATGTTCATATCTCTTACTGTAGATGACTTCTCAGCAACAAGAGGGCTGCCATCTGAGTCTTTCTTTCTAGGCTTAGTCCTTCAGAAGAAGGCCAGGTATTTGTAGTTTCCATCCTAGAGATAATAGCCCAGATGCATGGATTTTAGTCCTAGAGGTATCTGTGGGTCAAGTCCTAAACTGGGACTTGGAGGTAAGAAGTGAAGTAAGTTAAGTCATAAGTTATATCCAATTAACCAAGGCTTTACCCAGGGTCCAATAAGATGGTAAAAGAGAACTGAGTTTTCTGTTGATACAATGAGGCTGGGCAGAGTAGCAGAAGACCCCGGAGTGATACAGGGTTTTCACATTGCCATCTTTAACAGGAAGTGAGCTTGATATATTTCATTCACATTGGTATATTTTTTCCTTTTTTGAATTTTGTCTCTAAAAAGTGACCTTGAAATATCAGATTTGTCAAGTATCAGAATCTGCCATTTTGTCAAACAAACTTTTAAGAGTGAAAGTCCGACCTATCTTTTCCTCCCTTTATCTGCTTAGTTATCTTTGGAAGATTAATTAATGAATGTGTGTGCCTTTTATTGAGAGGAAGACAGAGTAAGTTTTTATAGACTATTTTATACTGTTAAGTTTATCATATATAAAACTGTGTTGCAAATAATATCTCTTGGTATTTTAGTAGTTAAATCCCCTTGGATAGGGGTCCATCTTTTTTTTTTTTAATTTATTTACTTTTAGCTTATGACATACATTTCTACAAAATTTTGAGTTCCAATTTTTCTCCCCATCTCTCCCCTCCTCCTTCCACATAACACCTTGCATTCTGATTACCCCTTCCCTCAATGAGCCCTCCCTTCTATCACACCCCACCCTTCCCTTATCCCCATTTTCGGTATTTTCTTGTAGGGTAAGATAAATTTCTATGCCCCATTACCTGTATTTCTTATTTCCCAGTTATATGTAATAACAGTTCTCAACATTCGTTTTCCAATACTTTGAATTCTAACTACTCTCCCTTTCTCCCTCCCCACCCATCCCCACTGAGAAGGTAAGCAATTCAATATAGGCTATATATGTGTCATTTTGCACAAGACTTCCACAATAACCATGCTGTGTAAGACTAACTATATTTCCCTCCATCCTACCCTGTCACCCCTTTATTCTATTCTCTTATTTGACCTTGTCCCTTCCCAAAAGTGTTTACTTCTAGTTACTCCCTTTTCCCATTTGCCCTCTCTTCTGTCATCCCTCTCATCCTGCTTGTCCCCTTCTACCCTACTTTCCTGTAGCGTAGGATAGATTTTCATACCAAATGTAGTGAACATGTTATTCCCTCCTTAAGCCATATGTGAAGAGAGTAAGCTTCCTTTTTTCCCCTCTCACCTCCTCCCTTTTCTCCTCTACTGAAAAAGATTTTTCTTATCTCTTTTATGAGTGATAATTTGCCCCATTCCATTTCTCTCTTTCTCCTCCCAATATATTCTTCTCTCACCCCTTAATTTTATTTTTTTATAGATATCATCCCTTCTGATTCAGCTCAATCTGTGCTGTGTGTGTGTGTGTATGTGTGTGTGTGTGTCTGTATAATCCCTCCACCTGTCCAAATACTGAGAAGAGTCTCAAGAGTTACAAATATTATCTTTCCATGTAGGAATGTAAACAATTCAACTTTAGTAAGCCCCTTATGATTTCTCTTTCCTGTTTACCTTTTCATGCTTCTCTTGATTCTTGTGTTTCAAAGTCAGATTTTTCTCTTCAGTTCTGGGCTTTTCATCAAGAATGCTTGAAAGTCCTTCATATCATTGAATGACCATTTTTTTCCCTTGAAGAATTATACTCAATTTTGCTGTGTAGGTGATTGTTGGTTTTAATTCCAATTCCTTTGACTTCTGGAATATCCTATTCCAAGCCCTTTGATCCCTTAATGTAGAAGCTGCCAGAACCTGTGTTATCCTGATTGTATTTTCACAATACTCAAATTGTTTCTTTCTAGCTGCTTGCAATATTTTCTCCTTGACCTGGGAATTCTGAAATTTGGCCATAATATTCCTAGGAGTTTCTTTTTTTGCATCTCTTTCAGGAGGTGATTGGTGGATTCTCTCAATATTTATTTTGTCCTCTGGTTCTAGCATATCAGGACAGTTTTCCTTGATAATTTCTTGAGAGATGATGTTTAGGCTTCTTTTTTGGTCATGACTTTCAGGTAGTCCCATAATTTTTAAATTGTCTCTCCTGGATCTATTTTCCATGTCAGTTGTTTTTCCAATGAGATTTCACATCATCTATTTTTTCATTCCTTTGGTTTTGTTTTGCAACTTCTTGGTTTATCATATAGTCACTAGCTTCCCTGAACTCCACTCTCATTTTGAAAGAACTATTTTCTTCAGTGAGCTTTTGAACCTCCTTTTCCATTAGGCTAATTCTGCTTTCTAAAGCCTCTTGTCCTCATTGGCTTTTTGGATCTCTTTTTCCAATTGAGAGCCTATTTTTAAAGGTGTTATTTTCCTCAGCATTTTTTTTGGGTCTCCTTTAGCAGGCTGCTGACTCACTTTTCAAGCTCTTCCATGGCCTGGGCCCATTGTACATTCATGTTGGAGTTACTGAATGTAGAAGCCTTGACTTCCTCTGACAATATGCTTTGTTCTTCCTCATCCAAAAGGATGGAAGGAAATACCTATTCATCAAGAAAGTAACCTTCTATGGTTTTATTTTTTTCCCCTTTTTTGGTCATTTTCCCAGCCAGTTACTTGACTTCTGAATCCTTTGTCAAAAGGAGGATCCTGGTGCTCCTCCTCACTCCAGGATCATGCTCAGGGCTGAGGTTCAGATCAGCTGCTCAATTCCCCCAGGGTCTTTAAGCTGAGTCGCTCCCAGGATGGAAGTTGCAGCCTGACTCGGCCACTGCCATGCAGCACTGCCACTCTGCTGTTGCTACTGCTGCTGCTGGGGCCCATGCCTAGGGGGACCCTGCTTCCTCTTGCCCAACTGGGAAAGCCCTCTCACTGACCTTTAAAGCTGTTTTTTTGGTGCTTTTGGGTTGAGGAATCTGAAACCCTCCCTACTGGGGATTCTGCCCTGGAGGCCTCTTCTGGTCCTGTTCTACCTCGTGCTATATGGCTAGGACTGGGCTCTGCTCTGCTCAGCGTCCCATGGGATAGACCTTACCTGTTGGCCTTCCAGGTTACCTTTGACTGGAAATCTCTTTCTGTCATTCTGTGGCTTCTGCTGCTCTAGAATTTGTTGAGTCATTTTTTACAGGTATTTTATGGGCTGTGGGGGAAGAGCTATAGTATGTGCTTCTTTCTATTCTGCCATCTTTCTCTGGTCCCCCCCTCACCCCCCAGGGATCCATCTTTTTGACTCTGTAGATTTTGTTTTTTTCACAGTGACGGTCTTCAACTCCATTTATGGTGGGTTGTCCTGATAGTATGATGGCAGGGTTAGGAAATTCTAACTTATTTTGGAAGAATTGAAGGAATATACCTTGGAATCAACTACTATTTTTTTATTAAACAAATTTATGTAAGTTGGTTTTAACTTTTTATATTTGGAAAATAAAAGATCATATTTATTAACAACTCTTTTCTGAGTGTTTTTAGCTTAATAATTTTTAGAATTAGATAAATTTAGCATTCTTTTAGAGTCCTCAGAAGAGATTAGACTTTGGTATTCAGTTGCTTATGTTTTCTTTGATAATATTTTTTTTTTAGCTTCATAATGAAGATGATAATTCAGAATCACCTGCTGTTGAGTCACCATCACCTTCAACACAGATAACACAAACTTCTTCTGGATCTGTACTTGAACCTGAGACTTCTCCTCCACCTTACAGTAGCATTACTGTGGAAGCAGCTGCGACTTCAGGTAATTTAAGAATTTTATGTTTATTTCTGATTAGGCTATATAGCTTTTATGAGACAGGGAAAATGTATGTTTGGATACATAATCACAGCTTTTTTAAAAGATGTTATTGGTAGTTGGTAGCAGCATAGCTGTTTTTTCTGTGTACTTTGGACAATAATTGGTTAGTTTGAAGTGATGAATTTTTGAGTTTATTACTGTTTGCAACTCTCTGTGTTTTATTTCTCTGACTGTATCTTTTTCCAAAAAAGGACCCACTTAATGTGTTGTTTTGTGTATGTGGTTTTCTTTCTGATGCAACCTTGTGTCATTTTATTTATGGTGGTCACATGAAATTTAACTGTATAAGTGATTCCTTAGCTCTTTTTCCCATACTAAGGCCCCAGAGTGCTATGAGTATCATAGAACATGCTATCATACTGTACTTTCTCAAAGAACCATACCTTCCTGATTATTCTGTTTTTGTACTTTAAGAATTTTTCCATTTTATGTATTTGTCGAAAAAGTATTTCAAACTTTATCCCAAACAATATTCTATATAGTTTTTTCTGTTTTTCTTATTTTCGTTGTCATACCACTCTTAAACATCATCTCCTTTAATTTTGCCTGACTCGTTGCCCCAGTGCTTGGACCTTTGCTTATTCATAATTTTGCTTTCATAATTGTTATACTCACTCTATGCGTATGAGAGCTGAAAGTTACCTAGTTAAGTCATAATTTTGACATATAGTCCTTTAAAATTTGCAAAGCACTTCATATTAATTACTCCCATTTTCCAGAAGGATAGAATTCCGTGATAAAGTACTCTGGATCTTGTGTACCTTGATACACGTATCCTGACCTCTTGTACATTTTTTACCTTCCTTGTACTTCAGTTTTCCTATCTGTAAAGTGAGAAGATTAAATTAGATGGGGAAAGGCCTATCAACTCCATGATTCTAAACTTCCTGAGAGAAGAGAAGTGACATATCTAACTCTACACAAAGCCTGAGTTTGAATAAAAATCTTCAATGCATATTGCTTCCCTGTTTTGTTAATCTGCATGCATATTATTGCTTGTCCTTGACCAGGCCTCTTTATATACTAGATATAAAACCTGGCACACTGTCATGAACAGATGGGGATTGTGTTTCTCTTTGTCGTAGCAAAACATTTCTTTTAAAATAAATAGTTATGCATGCTAAATATTCTTCTTTGCATTGCAGAATTTTTCCTTATACTGTGGCATAGTGGAAAGAGGATTGAATTTGGCCAAGTGTGGTGAAATACTCGGGTCATCCCCAGCTCCTGGGGAGACCCAGGCTAACCGAACTCTTGAGATTGGGAGTTCAAAGCTGTAGAGAGTTTTTCTTATCACTTACTCATACTAATTTCTGTATTAATATGGTGAGCCCCCAGGAAGGGCGCTGGTTGCCTAAGGAAGGATAAACTGACCTGGTTTAGAAATGGGACAGGTCAAAGTTCTCATACTGATTATAGTGGGATTGTACTGTGAGCAGCCCTTGCACTTATAGCCAAAGCCGGATAGGTTGAACCTAGTGTGTATGTTGTTGTTGTTGTTGGCTTTTTTAAAAGATTTTTTAAAGAGGGCCTGGGTTTGACTTCTGGCTCTTCTACTTGCTCCTTGAGGACCTCGGGCAAGTCATTTTATCTCTCTGGGCTTTAGTTTTCTCAATTACAACATCAAGTGGTTGAATTAGTTAACCTTTAATGTTCTTCACCCCTAAATCTGTGAATCTGTAAGCATGGTTTTCACTTAATTTTCTTTGATAATACCATAAAGTTGATTTTCAGGTCACCTTGAATAGAAAATAGAAGAAACTTTTTCAACTCTTTTGAAGTCATTGTGGTTTCGACAATGGTAAATGCTTATTTAAAGTCCTGTATTCCCAATTCCATTACACTGTCTGGTACAGAATAAATCACATTAATTTATCCAAGGATGATTATGCATCTTAAGTGCAGTAAAACATTTTTGATTATATGTAATATATATATCTGTCAACAATATCTGTGCTTTTTATTCCTTTTCATTTTTTGATGTGTTATTAAATCTGAGTTGATGATATTCTTATACTGAAGAGAGAATAATAAAAAAGAAGAAAAGAATTGAAGCCTGGAAAAATAGTGTTAAATCCTTCTGCTGTTCCCAACACCTTTCTTGGGGTATAATCTCAGATGTTTTTCTCTTAGTCTGTTTTAAGAAAAATGTCAAAGATTTGTTTTTTCTTAGACATTTAAGTTTTTTGTATGTTGTTTCTGCTCATCTTTCCCTTCTCAATTTTATTTTAATTAGATTTTTTTGATTATACCCCTACTTTTAAGCTTTTGTTTTTTATTTAATGCTCCATCACAGTATTTATTTAGTAGTACATTTGTTTAAAGATAAACAGAATGAATGCTTTTGGACATCTTAGGGCTAAGTGTTCTTCCTGAGGTGTTTATGAATCTAGAACTTATTATTGTTGAGTCATGACCCCATTTGGGGTTTTCTTGAGAGAGATACTGGAGTGGTTTGCCATTTCCTTTGCCAGCACGTTTTACAGATGAGGAACTGAGGCAAACAGGGTGGAGTGACTTGTCTAGGGTCACACAGCTATTCATAGTCTGAAACTTATTTAAACTCAGGTCCTCCTGACTCCAGTGCCAACACTCTATCCACTTTGCCACCCAAGCTGCCCCACTAAAGTCTTGAACTAGTTTTTTCTTAATAACTCAGGTTTTGGTTTATTCATCGCTTTACTTTTTACAATTTTTTGTATTCTTTCATAGTTTTTTTCTCCCTAAATTTAGCTCCAAGAATTAGTTTATCCCCAAACTTTTGAGCATATTTTACTTTGTAAATATCATTTAGGTGTTTGCAGTAATGCTTTTTAGAACAGACAGAATTAAAAGTGGCAATAACCTTCATTCGTTTGACTATTACAGTACATTTCAGGGAAGCACTAATTAGTAGATGCTTTAAAACAGTGTGAGTAAATAAAAAATATGGACACTCTCCATAATTGGAGCACCTGATGAAAATTCTGATGCATTTATTTGCCCAACACCAACTCCCATGCATATTTTATTTTAGGGATTGATTGCCATTCTGTGCTGATCACTCAGGAAATGTTACTGAAAGTAGGAATTGTAGTCTACAAGATTGCTCTAAAATTCACATAATGCTTTGTGCCCTGTATGCTGTGTGTCATTGGATAGTTGGTATAGACAAACTAGGAACATGCACTTCAGTAAATCTATGATCTCATAGATGAAGGTACTTCTTCCATTGGTACAGTTCACAACCCAGTCACTCCTTTTTATCTTATATAATTTTTGTTCCTATTCTTCCAAAAATCCTCCATTAATCTCTACCCAAGAAGACTGTAAATATAATTGAGATTGTGGTTTTCAAGCATTGTTTTATTATTTTTACAATGACGGTTGTAATTTTGCCTTTCACAAAAGGTAGGGCTTGAGGTATCAAAATTATGATGAAAATTTCCAGTGTTACTAAATGGTATAAAGTACTGTTGGTGTGGTGAGGTAGTGAGTTTAGAATGAAAAAAGTCATTGTTTAATAGGGTTATTCAAGTCAGCCTCTTAAATTTCTTTCTGTTGAATAGTTTCACACTTCTATGCCTGAATTTACAATTACAAAAAAAGGAATTGTAGACTACCATTATGTCATTAAAAATAATATCACCTTGTGGATTTGTACAATGCATTTTCTGAATCATTTGATTCTTAGAACCTCCTAATAAGGTAGAAGGAAAGCAGATGGTAAAACAAAAGCATATGATTTTTAAAAAGCTTAAGTGCCTTTATGGTCTTTTAGTTGTCATTCCCCCCTCACCTCAGTTGATTGTATTTCATTACATCTAATAAGAAGATCAGACATATTATCCCAAGAAGATGTCCCCTTCAAGGAATATACCTCACATCTTTTTTTAAAAGTTATTTTGTTTTCAGTTTTCTATATAATTCCATATATTTTGGATTTTTTCCCTTCCTTCCCTCTTCCCTCCTCACTCCCTCCCTGAGATGGCGTGCAGTCTTATGTAGGTTCTACACATACATTCCTATTAAATACATTTTCTCCTTAGTCATGTTGCACAGAAGAATTAAAATGAATGGGAGAAACCATATAACAAAACAAAACATAACACAAGAGAAAATGATATGCTTCACTCTGCGATCCAGTTCCATAGTTCTTTCTCTGGATGTGGAAGGCATTTGGCCTCAAGAGTCCATTGGAAATTTTTTAGGTCCTTGCATTGCAGTGAAGTACTAAGTCTTCCAGAAAAATTCCCCACGCACTGTGGTCGTTGCTGTGCACAAAGTTCTCCTGGTTCTTCTCCTTTCACTCAGCATCAGTTCATGGTAGTCTTTCCAGGCCTCCCTGAAGTTTTCCTGTTCATCATGTCTTATAGCACAATAGTATTCCATTACATTTATATACCATAACTTTTTCAGCCATCCTCCAATTGATGGATATCCTCTTGATTTCCATTTTTTGGCCATCAGAGAGAGATGCTATAAATATTTTTGTACATATGGGACCTTTTCCCATTTTTAGGATTTCTGTGGGATACAGTCCTAGAAGTGATATTGCTGGGTCAAAGGGTGTGCACATTTTTGTAGCTCTTTGGGCATAGTCCCAAATTGCTCTCCAGAATGGTTGGATCAGCTCCCAGCCCCACCAACAATGAATTAGTGTTCCAAGTCTCCCACATCTTCTCCAACGTTTATCATCTTCCTGTTTTGTCATGTTAGCCAATCTGATAGGTGTGATATGGTATCTCAGAGTTGTTTTGATATGCATTTCTCTAATCAATAGTGATTTAGAGTATTTTTTCATTTGACTATAGATAGCTTTATTTTCTTCCTCTGAAAACTGCCTGTTCATATTCTTTGACCATTTATCAATTGGGAAATGACTTGTATTCTTGGAAATTTGTTTTTGGTTTTTTTTTTTTTTTTTAGCTTTGGAAAATTTATTTTTTTCTTTTTTTAAATTTTTTTCTTTTATTCTTATTTTTTTAATGTTCTACAATCACTTCCCTAAAATTAAGATTTTACTCCCCACCCTCACCTTTCCCCAACTACCCCCCTCCCTCCCTGCGACAGCATACCATTCTGTATAGGTTCTACATATACTTTCCTATTGAGCACATTTTCACTGTAGTCATGTAGTCGAACTAAAATAAATGGAAGAAATCATATAACAAATCAAAACATAATACACTAAAACCCACATGCATACAAACATGATCTGCTACATTCTGTGAATGACTTCCATATTTCTTTCTCTGAGTGTGGAAGGCATTTTGCCTTAGAAAACCACCATTGGGAGTTTTTTTTTTTAGTAAGTTCTTACATTATCAAGAAGTTCCAAGTCTACCAGAAAAAATTCTCGCACACTGTAGTCGTTGCTGTGCATAGAGTTCTCCTGGTTCTGCTCCTTTCACTCAGCATCAGATCATATAAATCCTTCCAGGCCTCCCTGAAGTCTTCTTGTTAATCATTTCTTGTGGCACAATAGTACTCCATTACATTCATATACCATAATTCAGCCATTCCCCAATTGATGGGCATCCCCTTGATTTCCAGTTCTTGGCAACCACAAAGAGTGCTGCTATAAATATTTTTGTACATGTGGGACGCTTTCCCATTTTTATGATCTCTTGGGGATACAGTCCTAGTAGCAATATTGCTGGTCAAAGAGTATGCACATTTTTGTAGCCCTTTGGGCATAGTTCCAAACTGTTCTCCAGAATGGTTGGATGATCTCACAGCTCCACCAACAATGAATTAGTGTTCCAATTCTCCCACATCCTCTCCAGCATTTATCATTTTCTTGTTCTGTCATGTTTGCCAATCTTATAGGTATGATGTGGTACCTCAGAATTGTTTTGATTTGCATCTCTCTAATCAGTAGTGATTTAGAGCACTTTTTCATATGATTATAGATATCTTTAATTTCTTCCCCTGAAAATTGCCTGTTCATCTCCTTTGACCATTTATCAATTGGGGAATGACTTATTCTTGGAAATTTGACTCAGTTCTCTATATATTTTAGAAATGAGGCCTTTATCATAGACACTAGTTGCAAAAATTCTTTTCCCAGTTTTCTGCTTTTCTCCTAATCTTGGTTGCATTGGGTTTGTTTGTGTAAAAACTTTTCAATTTCATGTAATCAAAATTATCCATTTTGCACTTCATAATGTTTTTTCTATCTCTTGTTTGATCAAAAATGTCTCCATTCTTCATAAATCTGACAAATACTATTCCTTGCTACCCTAATTTGTTTATAGTATCAATCTTTATACCTAGATCATGTATCCATTTGGACTTTATTCTTGTATATGGTGTCAGGCATTGGTCTATACCCAGTTTCAGTCACACTGTTATCTAGTTTTCTCAGCAATTTTTGTTAAATAGTGAGTTCTTATCCCAGAAGCTGGGGTCCTTGGGTTTATCAAACAGTAGATTGCTATATTCATTGACTACTGCATCTTGAGTACCTAACCTATTCCACCGATCTACCCCTCTATTTCTTAGCCAGTACCAAGTGGTTTTGATGATTGCTGCTTTATAATACAATTTGAGATCTGGTAGGGCTAGACTACCTTCCCTAGCATTTCTTTTTCATTAGTTCCCTTGATATTCTGGACCTTTTTGTTCTTCCAGATGAATTTTGATGTTATTTTTTCTAGCTCTGGAAAATAATTATCTGGTAGTTTGATTGGCATGGCACTGAATAAGTAAATTAATTTAGATAGAATTGTCATTTTTATTATATTGACCCAGCCTACCCACAAGCAACTGAGGTTTTTCCACTTACTTAGATCTAACTTTATTTGTGATAAAAGTGTTTTGTAATTGCATTCATATAGTCCCTGGGTTTCTTTTGTCAGGTAGACTCCCAGATATTTTCTACTGTCTACCCTAGCTTTAAATGGGATTTCTCTTTCTATCTCTTGCTTTTGGGCTTTGTTAGTAATATATAGAAATGCAGATGATTTATCTGGGAATATACCTCACTTTTGAGAATGTAGCAAGCCTCCTCAGATTATAAACACCAATTATGTCTGTTATATTTTCAGGTTTGGGTTTCTTTGAGTAAAGTTTAGTGAGATTACCATGCGGGTCATAGTCTTTGGTTCTCATCACATTAGTATTCTGGCATTGACACATTAGCATACAGTATTACCCAAACTCTAGAAATCTTTTTGACCATTTTGTTTTATTTCATTTTAGTTATCCCTTCCACATTGTGGCTTTCTGCATTGTGGTTTTGACATAGCAGTGATTGGGATAAGAACTCAAATGAGAATTTTTTGGGGAGTTTTGTGGAAGTGTCAGAGAACTCACGAAGGCCAGCAGATGACACAGAAAAAGTTTAGAAATACAGAAATGCATAAAACATATGTATAGTTTGCATAATATCAACATATTTTCTTTTAATACAATAAATATGCACAATTTTCTTTTTTAAAGTTAAAAGAAGTAAAAAGTTAAAGTTTGCGAAAATAACATGAAAGCCAAGCAGATGACACACAAAAGCTAATATTTTTATTTAACATTGACCTACATATAGCCTATGACCAAATGCCTAACGCAGATTTTACAATAAGGTACTGTAAATACTCCATAAAAGAAAAAAAATTCAGACTCTTTCTCTGTTATGAAGAGAGCCAAAAGGTTTTGCACAGATTTTCCAGATTGTGGGAGCTCTGTGTCTAACCCCTTGTGATGTGGAAGGGATAATTGTATTTGGTACTTTCTCTTCCTTTCCTCCTTTTTCTTTTTATGTTCTTGCTTTTCCCGTCATCATTCAACTGAAACTGCTCTTTCTAAAGTTACTACCTTCTCCTAAATCGCCAAACTTTCTGGCCTTTCCTTAGTTCTCTTTGAGGCAGCCTTTGACACTTAGTGACCCTTTTCTCTTAATTCTCTCTTCTCTCTAGGTTCCTGTTGTACCACTTCTGTAGACTGGTTTTCCTGTCTCTTGCAGATGACTCCTCAGTCACATTTGCTGGATCTTGATTTGGGTCACAACTGCTAAAACAACCAGCAAACAGTTGTAGGAAACTAAAACCCAAGGATAATACTTAATTTGATTAAGCTTGTACGACTAGTTATTGATAAAACTGAAACTAGAATACAAGCCTGTCAGCTCTCAGTCTGCTGTTAGTTTTGCTCTGCCATAATACTTACTAATATTATAGTATGCTGCAAAGATAGTGACACATTTTATAACTGGAAAATATATAGGGGGAAGTGCTTTTGGTATCTCTTTTGTTTTTCATGCCTAAAATCCTAAAGTAAAAAGTCTAACATAGTTTTTATGGTCACTTCCTGATTTTTGAAATAATTCTTCCTTGGAAACAGTAATTCAACAAATATTTATTAAATATTTATACATATATATTTACATAATAATATATGCTAGATGTTGGGCCCCATTTGGTCTTAGAAATCGAGGAAGGGGAGATAAACCAATATAAAGGTGACTGTTTTAAGGCATAGTCAGAATTGATAAGGAAGGGATGAATTACTTTTAGATAGAAAGACAAGGGAGGGTGTTGTAAGTATTTGTGGTAGGTGGGATGTTAGCTGGTAAGATAGGAGATGGATGTCATCTCTCATCTAGGGAATAATGTGAATAAAGGTCTATAGGTAGGAAGACTTAGAATGTTTTCAAGTACATAGTCCAGTTTGGTTGGAATATAGACTATGTAAGCAAGACTCCTGTGAGATAAGACTGCAGAAGTAGATTGAAATTAGATTATGAAAGAGTTTCAATATCAGACTAAAGAGTATAGATTTCATTCAGTCCTTAGTGATATGCCCTTAAAGATTTTTCAGTAATAGTGTCATGGTTAAAGCTGTACATTAGGAAAATGAAATAGCAATTTTATAGACTAGATTGTAGAGCGTTTTACACTGAAGACAGGTTTAAAATGGGAGGCAGTAGAGACCTGAACTAGAATTATAGGCTCTAGGATATTACTAGAAGGCAGAAGGGATTGGTGAGATCACTTAGTCCAACTCCTTTATCTTTTAGATAAAGACCCCTAGGCTGCAGACAATACAAGTTTTCTGACATTACAGTTAATAAATGTTAGAGCTGAACTTTCCTTGCTTTCCGATCTAGTATACATTCTACTTTCTCACTCTGCCTCTTTTATGGTAATAGCAGTCGACTGGGAAAGCTTTTAAAATAGTTGTCAAATAGCTTTACAGATTAAAAAAAATTCAACCTTAAATTATTTTAGTTCCTTTTCTCCTTAGGCTACATAGCTATATAGATAATCTTTGTAAATTATCATTGATGTAGAATTGTACAATGTACAAAATTGTACATTATGTACAAAAATGATTTCACACACTTTGTCTTTCATGTTTATGTTTTTTCTTTTTCTTCAGAAACAGAAACTCACAGCGATTTTTATCCTGTGCCACCACCCTACAGTGTAGCTACCTCTCTTCCTACGTATGATGAAGCAGAGAAGGCCAAAGCTGCTGCAATGGCAGCTGCTGCAGCTGAAACATCTCTGAGAGTAAGAAAAATACTTATCATTCTTTCTAGAAATGCTGTTTTTGTTTGCCTTTGGCCATTCTGTATCGCTTGTCTGCAGTAGAATTGCCCCATCCTCCAGCTACCTTTAATGTTTGAGTCCTTCCTTCCTTCCAGGGAACTTTCTTTTATCCAGCTTGTTGAGATCATTTCTTCTGCTTGAGACTTCTCAGCAGTTTTTCTGGACTCCTCCTTTGTGTTTATCATATTCTTTCTTGTATAATAGTTTTTGGTGTGTTTTTCTTACCTCCCATATTATATTTTAAACTTAGTGATGTTATTTTTATATTTTCTGCGCCTATTGTAATGGATGCCTTGAATCATGAAATCATTTGACTTTGGATGATATTAAGGAAATAAACAAGGGCAATCCGTCCTTGTTTAGGTCCATATTAAATCTGAAGGGTAAGTAGTCCATGCAATTTTAAGAGCCTAACCTGATTAAGTCAAATATTCTAACACTATCATAATTTAAAAAAAAACAAACTACTATTAAAAAAAGTATGATGCACTGCCAAGTGTTGTAGGAGAAGTTAGATACCAGTCCATCCTCTCGTAGCTTACCACCTGGACAGATAGCACATTGATATGGATGCACATTTATAGGATATATGGAGATAAAAAAAATTTAAGAAATACATTGATAGTAGTAAGGTACATACGTTATATGTAGTTGAAGAGTGTGATTTCAGAAGTTAACTCTACCTCTGTATTGGTCTATGAATAGTTTCATAATCCATTAAAACTTAGTGGTTGAAGAAGGTGAAGTTTTAGGAGCTGTTTAAAAGCTCAGTGAACTGGAGTGAGTTTTAATAAAAGGTAGGATGTTGCAGTCATAAGGAGGTTTGGGGATTTGTGCTCAGGGTGAGCACAGAGGGTGGAATGTGTTACAGGAAAAAACAAATGAAATAAGACAGTCCAGGATGCTTTTGAGTTGACCTATTAAGAGCTTAGACTTCAGAAAATGCAAAATGACAGCAAAATTATAATGTGTAATAATTAAAAAAAGGATAAAATAACTTTGGCAATGCTGGAGGATAAGTTAAAGACAAGCCATCTGGTAAGGAGGAAGCTACAGTACTCTAGGCAAGAGAGGACAAGTTTCTAGGGCTTTGGCAGAGAAGGAAAGGCAAATCAAGACTATAAGTTTAGGTGAAAAAGAAAAGCAGCATTATTAGTTACCTAATTAGTTAGATAGCTATAGGCTAATGATGACTCAAAGATCACTCTTAAATTCCTGACTTAGGGTGTGATAGTATTACCTCTTGTGGTGGAAAAGTTTGGCACAGAGAATCGGTACCAAAGGAATATATGAGATTAAATGTGTTGATCTTTACATTCTAAGTTAATTATGAAATGGACAGTCCAAAATATAAAATGCTGTGGGCTCATGATAAAAAATTTGGAGTAGGGGGGAAGGCTAGCTCTGCTGTTCTCCTTGATGATGGGTCTCATGAGTCTAGGGATGGAAAGGAAAGACCCAAATAGTTCCTGCCCTCAGGGTGTTTTAATTTTCCAATGGGATACAGCATGTACATAGACATATAAATACAAATATTATATTTGTATAAATACAAATATTTATATGTCTAAGAGAGAGGGAGAAATATTAACAACTGGGGTGATCAAGGAAAACTTTATGGAGGAGATTAGTAGCAGAGTCATGAAGACAAATAAAGATTTTGAGAGATGGAGGTAGAGGGGAGGTATAGTGGGAAGGGTAGGCTAAGTTCAGAAATAGCCAATGATACTGTTTGGCTAGTATGTTTATTGTATGGAGGAGAATAAGCTGAAATAAATCAAGAAAGCTAGGTTAAAGTACCTAGGGCCTTAATGTGAAGGGCCTTAAATACCAGGCTGAGGAGTTTGTATTTTATGCTACACACTAAAAGGAGCTACTGAGTGTTTTTGAGCAGGGCAGTGAAATGGTTAGACCTTCTGCCTTAAGATGATTTTTTTTTGGTAAGTATATGGAGGATGAAGTGGAGAGGGGAGAGACTGAGAGATTGTTTTGGCAGCTCTGTGGAAGAGGGAGAGATTAGAAGCAAAGGGATCATTTAGGAACCCAAGCAACAACAGATCTTTGCCCCAACTAAGATTAGTTGTGTGTGTTCGTCCTTTGTTGCTGAAGAAGACCAGGCCATCAGAGAAATGATAACATGACTTGCACTTGACTTTGTTTTGAGTGAGGGAGGATTGTGCAGCCTCACTTCTCCTCCAGAGCCATCTGAATCCAGTGACCAGGTATTCATCAGGATGATTGGAAATGACCCAGAATGAGGCAGTTGGGTTAGGTGACTTGCCCAAGGTCACACAGCTAGTGAGTATCAAGTGTCTGAGGTGAGATTTGAACTCAGGTCCTCCTGACTCCTGCACTGGTGCTCTATCCACTGCACTGTATCAGTGTAGGGAAAGACAGAGGTGGATATGATAGATGTTGTAGAACTAGAACTCACAAGACTAGGGGATTAATTGAATGTGGCAACTGAGGAAAACAAAAAAAGTTGAAGTGTGATGACTCAGAGATTATGAACTTGTATGATTAATAAATGTTTCTTGAGTTGAATTAAATGACTAGAAGGATAGTGCCTTCAACAAAGATTGGGAAGGTTATAAGATGATGGCAGCAGCACAAGGAAGACATTTGGTTATTGTCCATTGAAAGGAAAAGTACCCATTTCTGACATATATTAGTGACACCTCATCAGTTGCTCTACTTCTTGAAGGGCCTAGAGCAATGATTATCCAAGACAGGTATGGCTGTACTTAGGGTTGGAGTGCTTGACTTGATAAATATAGTTTCTTGGGAATATGAGCAAAGGACTTCATACTTAGGAATGGTTATGTGTATGTTTGTATATGAGAGTCAGTAAGCATTTATTAAGCACCTCTTATGTACCAGAAACTATTCTAAATACTGGGGATATAAAGAGAGGCCAAAGACAGTCCCTTTCCTCAAGGAGCTAACAATTTAATGAGGGAGTCAACAAGCAAACAAATTGAAGAGTTATGTAGTGGAAAAGGGGCAGTGTAAGAAGCCTGGGGAGATGGGGATAGGGTATGAAAGATTTTGAATATTAAACAGAGGATTTTGTATTTGATCTCAGAGCCCTGGAAGTGATAGGGAGCCACTGGATTATTGAATTGGAGGGTGACATGGTCAGACCTGTGCTTTAAGGAAATCTCTTTGGTGGCTGAGTGGAGGATAGACTGAAGTGGAGAGGCTTGTGGCAGACAGACCAACCAGCAGACTATTTCAAAAGTCTAAGCAAGGGTAAATTAAGGTCTATATCAGGGTAGTGGCAGTATGGGAGGGGAGAAGGAAACAGAGTTGTTATAAAGGTGAAATTGGCAGCTCTTGGCAACAGATTGGATATAGGGGGTGACAGACATGTAGAAATCAAAGATATAACCTGTACTGTAGGCTTGGGAGGTGATGGGAGGATGATAATGCCTTTGGTAATAATAGGAAGGAGTTTAGGGACAAAGATAATGAGTTCCATTTAAAATATGTTGAGGTTAATATATCTACTGGACATCCAGTTTGAGATGTCTGACAGACAATTGGAGATGTGAAGGTGGAGGTCAGGTAAGAACTAGGTAGGTAAATTTTAGAATCATCAGTGTAGAGAGCTGATGAAATTACCAGGTGAAATAGTATAGGAGAAGAGAAGAGGCCCTGTGGGACATCCAAGGTTAGTGTGCTTGACCTGGATGAAGATTCAGTAAAGGCAACTGAGTAGGAATGGTTTAGATGTAAGAGGAGAACCGGAAGAGAGTGCTGACCAGAAAACCTAGAGAGAAGAGCATGTCAAAGAGCAGGGGGTGATCAGCAGTGTCAAAAATTGCAGAAAAGTCAAGAAGAATGAGGATGGAGAAAAGGCCATGAATTTGGCAGTTAGATTATGGGTAACTTTGAAGAGAGCAGTTTGAGTTCATTAGTTTTGTAGGGGTTAAGAAGAGAGCGAGAGGTGGGAAAGTGAGGCACCTGTAGTAGATTTCACTGTCGAGGAGTTTAACTACAAATCCTGAAGAGAAAGAGGACAAAAGCAGGCTTGGGAGGTTCAAGTGGGGCTTTTGAGGATAAGGGAAATGTGGGCATGCTTGTAAGCAGTAAGGAAGGATCCAGTAGAGTGAAAGAGCTTGAAGAAGGTTGTTCAGGTGCTTGAATGATGGCCCTTGGAAGAGATCTTTCTTCTACACTCACAGGCAGTTGGATTTTGACAAATCCAAGCTAAGCAAGGAAGTTGAGTTTAAACTAGGTCACTAAGATCCCTTCTATCTCTAAAAGTCTGTGATTAAAACATATTTTCTAGATTTATCTTTCATTATTTTTTCAATTGCTGTTCTACCCTAGAATGTTCATATTAATATATGAGGGAAGGGTGAAGGATTTTTAAGGAAGGAAATATTAAAATTGAGCTTAGTTTGTCACTGAGTGATTTTTCAGTCATGTTTGAATCTCCATGACCTCATTTGGGGTTTTCTTGGCAGAGATACTGGAGTAGTTTGCTGTTTCCTTCTCCAGCTTATTTTACAGATGAGGAACAGAGGCAGACAGGGTTAAGTGACTTTCCCAGGGTTACTTCACAAGTAAGTGTCTGAGGATGGATTTGAACTCAGGAAGAAGAGTCTTCCTGAGTCTAGGAGTGCACTCTATCAACTGTGTCACCTAGCTGGCCTAGTTTAGTCCACCACTGTTTTTATTCAGAATTTTAAGATAAAGCAAATAATTTCTAAGTCTTGTATTGTAACCCCAAATGAGAGGAGTGCCTTTTCTGTGTACCATGGGTAAAAAAAGTAGTGCCTCAGCTATTCTTTCTTTTTATTTACTAGCTAATTTGTTTTTTAAATTTTGTTTTCAGTGTTCTACAATCACTTCCATGTATCTTAGACTTTTTCCCCCCTTTCCCTTTCCATTCCTTCCCTGAGATAGTGTGCAATCTTATATAGGTCCTACATATACATTCCTGTTAAATATGTTGTCACCTTTGCCACCTTAGTCATGTTGCATGGAAGAATTAAAGTGAATGGGAGAAACCATGAAACAAAACAAAACATAACACAAGAGAAATTGATCTGCTTCATTCTGCAGTTCAATTCCATAGTTCTTTTTCTGGATGTGGAAGGCATTTTACCTCAAGAGTTCACTGGGAATTTTTTAGGTCCTTGTATTGCTATGAAGGACTAAATCTACCAGAAAAATTCCTCACACACTGGTTGCTGCTGTTTACAAAGTTTTCCTTTTCATCATTTCTTATAGCACAGTAGTATTCCATTACATTCATATACCGCAACTTGTTCAGCCATTCCACTGGTGGACATCCCCTTGATTTCCAGTTTTTGGCCACCACAAAGAGCTACTATAAATATTTTTGTACATGTGGAACCCTTTCCCATTTTTATGATCTCTCCCACATCTTCTCCAACATTTATCATCTTCCTGTTTTGTCATGTTAGCCAATCTGATAGGTGTATAGTGGTGTCCCAGAGCTGTTTTGATTTGCATTTTGTCATATGACTATAGATAGCTTTAATTTCTTCCCTGAAAACTGCCTGTTCATATCCTTTGGCCATTTATCAATTGGGGAATGACTTGTATTCTTGTAAATTTGACTCAGTTCTCTATATATTTTAGAAATGAGGCCTTTTATCACAGACACTAGTTGCAAAAATTCTTTTCCAATTATCTGCTTCCCTCCTGATCTTGGTTGCATTGGATTGCCTCAGCTATTCTTGAAAGTATTGCTTTGGAAATAATTTTCTGATTAAATTATGATGAAAGGATGTCTTGAGGTTTTACTCTTTTTAAATCTTTGTGAGGTAATATATTCCCATGGTACTCAATAATTAACATGTACATTTAAAGTATGAGAGGGAAAAGTAACTCTTTTTTAAAACAAGAGTTTAAATAACTCTTATTTTAAATAAGAATTTGAAAATTTAGAATTTTGAGTTTTAGACTATGGTAGTGCCAAGAAACTCAAAATGTTGACATTGTTTAGATTATGTATTATAAGTAATTTTCACAGTTTTTAGTTTTCATCTTATATTTTTCTGTTTTATTGTTTTACATGCTTAGCACGGACAGTTTAGGGAGTCTAGGAGTCTATTTGATGAAATATTCCTGCACTCACCAGAGGTACGGTACAGTTCTACATAGTTTAGACTTTGTGATAATTTTTTTTCCTGGCAAATAAATGTATTTTGTGTTTCAGTAATGTTGATCTTACCATAAAATATTCATTTACAATTTTTTTTTATAATTTTGAGTTAGCATTTGACCTCCTCAATATTGTAAATTTTTATATAAAGTTGATTTTAAGACTGCTTTTGTTTGTTTTTGTTAATGAATGACCATTTATAACTCAGTTAAAGTTACATTAATAAAAATTATTGCATAGGTTCCTTGAGGACAGAGACCAGTTATTTATCTTTATGTCCCAGTCTCCGCCTCTAAGGCCCCTGCCATCCTTCCCCTGTGGCATCATAGTGAATCATATGTTGTGGGTCCTTTATAAGTGTTGAATAAAAAAGTGAACCAAAAAAGGGCACTCATACCTTAGAAAGTAGGCCCTATGTTTTCTGATCCTTTCCCCTACTGGTTTAATACAGGATCACTGGATAATCTTCCAGTATGAAAATCCAGGGTTTATCCTTTATGGTCATTTAAAAACACAAGGTTGTAAATTTTCAGCCCAAAATTACAAAACTAATAACTAAGATGACCCAGATTCTTTCCTGTTCTTGTCCTCGTTACATTGATACAAAGAATCAGCTTATTTGTAGACTAATACATATGATAAAATGGATTCAATATAGTTAAACTAGCCATCAAGCAAAATTTTCATGTGAAAAATTAATATAGGTATCTTAAGTAGAAAAAGTAAGATTAAGTAAACTTGTTATACAGATGAAAAAAGCCTTGTCATGAATAATTACAAAGTGAAGTAAAACCTGTGATGTTATTTAATAGGCAATGTTATCTTGCTATAGAATTCCCTCTTTGTGATTTTAGTTATGGGTTTACCCACATCCTGCTTTTAACTGCTAGTGTGATTTTCCTAGGGTTCAAGTTCAGTCATGTCACCCTCTGCTCCAATAAATGCCAGTTGCTTCCCTATCATCTATAGGATCAAATGTAATTTTATTATGGCTTTCAAAGCCCTTCCCAATTGACTCCCCCTGCTTTCTAGGCTTCTTCTAACTTCTGTCTTCCCCTCCCCCACCCTCCTGTGCCCTCTTGATTCCAGTGGTGGCCTCCGTGCTGTTCTGGGAACAAGGCCCTCCATCTCTCTTGCCTCTGGCCATTTCCTGTGTCTCGAATGTTCTCCTTCCTTGCCCTTGTCTTCTTTCGAGGCCTGATTAAAACAGGAGGTCTTTTCCAGTCCCTCTTAATGTAGGTCCTCCGTGTTGTTGATTATTTTGTATTCATCCTGTACATAGCTTGTTCATACATGGTTGGTGCATATTGTCTTCCCCGTTTGATTGTAAGCTCATTGAGCCAGGGCTTAGCACAGTGCCTGGCACATAGTAGGCACTTCATAAATGTTAATTGACTGACTTACTAGCTTCAAAACCTTAAAAGGCTGTATAAATATCAACTATTGTTTATTATTGTGGTTGTTACGGTTGTGGCTGTCCTTATGGAATCATGAGACTGAGAAACCATCTAAGTGTGTGTATCCTGTGAGAGATCCTAACTGAACTTTAGTGTTCCCTGGTCCAGACTTGAATTGGCCAACTTTCCCATCTTTTATCCATTTTCCATCCCTTGATTTTGATTTTCATCTAATTAGGATCATAAAATCTAGAGCTGGAAGGGATGTTACAGATTATCCAGCCTGACCCTTTCTTTTTAGAAAAAATTAGGAGGCTAGAGAGGTTAAATAAGTTGCCAAAATTTCACGAGTAGCGAATTGCAGAGCTGGGTTTCAAATTCCAGTATTCCAGTTCCATGTTCAGTATTCTTGTTCATTGCTGCATCTTCAAATTCATTTCCAGAAAGAGCAGACAACCTGATTTGGGAAGATTTGGACTGTGAAATGAGGACAAGTTAGTGATACTAAACCCCTCAGTCATTAGTTTTCCATTATTGTGTTTATGACTGTATCTCCTAGTGTCCAGAGGATGTACAGAAGAATTTAAATTTGATTATTCACTGAAGTAGAATTTTAGTTTTAGGTTGAACAGAGCATTTGGTGTGGACATTTCTGACTTCAGACTTCTATACAGTTTTCCATGGTAAATGATCATCTGATTTAGATTGATTCTGACTAAAACCTTTTAATCTAGTTTTGCACACAACCAGTCATTCTTGTATCAAGAGTATTGATTTATAATAGACAGATTTTTAAAAAAGTTTATTTCTGTCTGCAGTCTGCATACATACCTCTTTGGTGGGCTGGTTTTAAATAAAACATTTCAAAATTAATTTGAAGTAAAAATAAATATAAATGTCCATGAAAGTTTGACATTCCATTTTTCATCTTATAAGATGTGTGATTCAGGACCAAAGTAAAGTTCTTTTTCCTTCTTTCCCTCCCTCCCGAGCTTCAGGCTGTGATCAGAGTGAGTCATCCTAGATACCCTTTCCTCTAGAATCTGAGGCCTTACCAGAAACATTTCCTCTGGCTCTCCATATTGCTCATTCCCTTTTACACAGCCAGATGCTATTTGAAACCCCCTTTAGGTCAAAGCTTATTTTAGCCAGAAATTACAACTTGATTTAGAGAGAAGGCACCCAGATTTTTTTTTTTCAGTTACGTTTTCTGACTTGCCACAGGGAATTCTGTTCTGTTGCTGTTTGTGCTTTAGTGTTGTGTGGGTATAAGCTGGCTGTACTGTAGCCAAGCAGTACCTCAAATGCCACTATGCACAGCTTTTGTCTGTACACAGTTGAAAATAGATAAAAATGAAGCATGCCAAAGTGCTCTCAAAAAATGTTTCAACCTTTTTTCTGCATTTTTTTTAATTGCTTGGTGGTGACACCCTCAAACACTCTGCCCCTCCAGTAAAAACCCAAACCAAATGAACCAGTCCTCTATAGTTAAGTAAAAGGAAGCCACAGTTAAGAAAGTGCCGTTGGCATTGACTCTCCAGAATCCACTCAATGGGGTAGGATGTTTCATGAGTAGAATTTCAAAAAGGAGTGATTAGACTGGAAAGTATAAAACTTTAGACATAAAGATAGGTATAAACTTATGCGTAGCTATTCATAATTAGCTGTACATTTCCCTTGTCCTTTCTTTGCTACTAATTCATACTTTCTTTTGGGAGTAGTGATTAAAACAGTACCTATGTCCCCTAAATCCTTTTCTTTCCTGATCAGGAAGTCCCAGAATTTCAGATATACTTAAGTGATCATCTAGTCCAATCAATACCTGAATAAAGAAGCCCCACTGTAACTTATCTAACAAATGGTCATCCAGTTTTTCCTTAAAAAATCTGTTGTGAGAAAGAATCCATTGTTGCCTGACTTAGCATTTTTAGATTGCTCTAGTTCTTCTTTAATATAAGCCTAAATTTAACTAGACATCTTTTAAGCTTTCACTGTTCGTGTTCCTGCTGTACCTTGATTTCCAAGGACAATTCATTTTGTAAAAACTGTTGATTTTTATTGATAGCTTTTGTTTTTACATCACCTTCAATTCTCAATATATCCATCTTCCCTGATTTACCCAGTGAGCCATTCCTTGTGACATTTTTAAAAAAGCATTTTAGTAAAACCAACCACAGCATATTCCACACTCATAGTCTCCTATCTCTGTGGAGGGAAGAGAGGTTCATTTTCCAAGTTCTTCCTTGGGGCTAATCTTGCTCATTATACTTTGACCACACAGTTTTGTAGTGACATCGTTTTTCATTTTCATTGTGATCATTTCTCTCTTTCCTGATTATTCTTTCTGTCGCTCTGATCTTCCCTCCCTCAAGCAAAAGTTTTACCAAGTCCGTCTTCTGCATAGTAAATTCTGGTGGTTCTCTTTTTCCTCTGGGACCAAAAATAAATACCCTTCTAACCTGGCTCCACCGTACCTTGCCAGTCATAGTATAGTTTTCTGGCCTTCTTGTTCCTTACACACTGTGTTGTCTCCCATGGTCATGCCTTTGAACAGACCATAGGCTCCTGCTCCCTGGAGTACACGCCTTTCTTACTTCTGTTCTTAGAATCACTAGTGTTCTCCCAAGTTTAGCTCAGTGCTGTCCCCTACTTGGTTGATTACCCCCTCAGGTACTGGGGTTTATTTATTTGTATATACTTACATGTTTATTTTTTGTTTCTTTAGATTGTTTCATAAGAGTGAGGACTATTTCAGTTAAGTCTTTGTATCCTCACTTTCTAGCACATGGTAGGTGTTTGGTAAGCGCTTGCTGATTACTTTGCATGTCTTCCCACACATCTTTGAATTCTTTGTATTCGTTATTTCTTCTAGCACAGTGGTAGTCTAATAACATTGTGTGTCATGACTTGTTTACAGAAAATGTATTGAATATTTTAGTGCATGTGGAACTTTCCTTTGAAGCACAGCAATCCCAATTCTTCTTCTGTGTGACCTTTCAGATATTTATATCGGTCAGATAGGTGAAGGCAGCTGATGGTCCTAAGTTTGCTCTTCAGAATAGCCCCTCCCCAGCTGCTTTGTGAGGCCCTTTACTCTCATGGCTACCTTTCTCTGCACTTTCCAGCCCAGGGGTTCTTAACATGTCTGAGACTTATGAATAAAAAAAAAATTATAACTGGATTTTGTATAATTGGTTTCTTTTGTAATTCTGTGTATTTTACGCATTTGAAAGCATTATTCTGAGAAGGGGTCTATGAGAAGGTTCTGAGGTGAAACAAAATTTCAACAGACTGCTAAAGTGGTCCATGACCAAAAAAAATGGTTAAGAACTCTTGCTCTAGCTTATTAGTCCCTTTTCTAGAATGTGCTTCTAGAACTAAGTACAGGAACAGATTTTGTGTGACTAGAACATTCAAGCCGTACGACCGGGGATATTCTAGAGCTAGTTTGAACCCAGTCAGTTACACAGTTTTCAGTGTGAGCCATTTCTCTCTTTCCTGGTTATTCTTTCTGTCACTCTAATGGGCAAATGCTACAAATTGGGGCTTGGTTTATGTTTTGTTAATTAATTTAGACTTAAGAAAATGATGGAAGAAATGTTAATGCTGAATAAACTTAAAGTGAAGAGCCAGTTGCTAAACATTTACCAGTGTACCCCTGCTTATGACCCTCCTAATTGTTGAATTACATGTTAATGTGAATAAAAGTGAACTACGGGGCTGCCATAGCACACTGTTGCCTCATACTCAGCTTGCATTATAATAAAACCACTACATTTTTTTCAGACAAGCCTGAGACATGCACTCTATATTTCACCTGTGAAATTAGAAAAACCTCAAGTATAATATTGAAAGTTTAATAGGAATAAGTGTAATCTTGTTAACCAGTCTAAAGTTTATTTTGTCAAGAACTTTTTGAAATCTTATAATCATCTAACAGTGATCAATCTCTCTTAGCTTTGTTTCATTTTAATATTTGATAAGAGAAACAGTGTAACCAGAAATAGTACTTATTATTTTGCTCTGGTTTTTCTTTGGAGATCATAATAGAATACCTCGATGCACTTGGTGAGTTTAGATTACCTGGTTTCAATGAAACATGTTATCCCAAGTTACTGAAAGAAGTGGCAGAAGCGATTGCTAACATCCATATTTGAAAGATAGTGGTGAAACTGAGAAGTACCAAAAGACCAAAAAAGAGTAAATGTCCCAATTGAAAAAACCAAAAACACCAACCCCAGCAACATGGGAAGAGAATGGAGTCTTACGGTTGTAGGTTGGTAAGTCTAACTTTGACTCCCAACAAAATTCTAGGATAGATGATTAAAGAAATTGTTAGTGAATATGGCATAACTGTGAGCGGTGATTTTATGAAGGAGGATAATTTGGGTCATTTGGCCTAAGAGGACAGGACTAGGAGGGGTAGAATTACAGTGGATCACATTTACCATAAAGAAAGCCTTTCTAATAGAGCTACCCAAAAATGGAATGGACGGTTTCAAGAAGTAATGATTTTTTTTCTCACTCAAAGTCAGCTGTTGGAGACCGGACAACCTAATTGTCAGACAGCGATTTTTTTGAGACACTCTTGTTCACATTATGGGTTATACCTTTGAGGTCTCTCAGCACTGTGACTGTGTGAATCTATCTCTCATTTTGCATGGGCAGATACATTCTTGACTTCCCTAAATCTCTCAGAACCAAATTTTGGAACTCAGCCTATTCATATGTTGTTGACTAGTTGTGATGTAAACTTATAGTGAGTAGGACTCATTGAAAACAAACAAGCAAAAACACTTTATCGAAACTAATGCCATGCACCATGTGAAATGCTAACCGTTTAACCAATATATGTTGAATATGTGCTCGGCATTCTGGTAGCCAAAATTCCTTAACAGATAAAGAAATTGTATAAGGCATGTTCCTTCCTTGAAAAAACTTGAAGACACAATTAACATAAGAGATGGATCATGATTTCATCTGAGTACTTCTTCTGTTATTTGAGATCATGCCCTAGCCACAGGTTCTCATCCTTTCCAAATCTTGTCTGTCCCCTTCTCCTGGGGGCCTTCTTTTGGATCTCTTGCTATTATATGAATACAACAGCCTTATTAGATTGATATATTATAAACATTCTGTTCCAGTTTTATTTCTCTCCAGCATCTTGGCAGTGATACAGTCTGTAAATATCAGAGACGAGATTCCGGTAAGTTCAGTCCTTTGTACAGCATGTCCTGCTGACCAATAATGTCTGAAATGTCTTTTGTACACTTTTGATCTTTACTTCTCTCTCAGCTGTTCGAAGATTTCGTTTCTTAGCACCCTCAGCACCATGTCTTCTCTATTTATACTTGGTCTAGTCCAGCTGCTTTCCCATGAATGGTGAACTGTGATATTGAGAGTTAAAAGTGGTAATTCTGCTGTTATTGGTGGAAAAGAAGAGTTCTAGAAATATTTACAGTTTTATTTCATCTTCCATCTGTTTGTTCCTCCAGCCATAAACTTAAATGCCCTTTAGGATGATCTGCTCATACTTTCTCTTGGGAAGTTTTTTTGTAAGTTTGTTTTTCCTTCTTGTTTCTTACTGTTTTATGAGGTCACATGGTTTGTATTCTTCCAACATCTTGTTCTGTAGGATTCTACACATTAGATTATATTCTGAACTAATGTTTCCCTTGGCTGCCACTTAGCTGCACTTGACAAAGAAAGCAAGTGTTTGCTGGTTTCTTGGTTTTTTTTCTTTTCCTTATTATGGTATTTTATTTGTACCAGTTGTACTTCTTTAGGAACTAGTGATAGTCTATTGATGTCTTCTTTTGTCTGTTTCTAATTTTTCTGCATCTGCAGCTTTTAAAAATAGATTTTAGGTTCTTGAATTGTGTGACATATAGTCTCATTTTTTGTCTGTTTTTATATGGTACTGATTTTTATCTTTGTTCTAGAAAGTCAGAGGTATGATCGTAAATAGCTGATTTGGAAATGAACACCACATCATTAACTAGTTATTCACTTGCCATTTAGAAGATAAACAGTTTGCTTATGCGTTGTCATTTGGTGCTTGCCACAACAAACATAGAGGAGGTCATTAGTAGATTAATTGTTAAATTGTACTTCTATACACAGAAATATTGTAGATTATAGTACACAATGCAGCCATTGAGATTAAGGGGGAGTTAGCAAAAACTGCAGAGGCACTAGCGCTGAATCTGATCTTGGAAGTGAGGTAGGATTTAAGTTTATGAAATGGCGAAGGGAAAATGTTGGAAAAGGGGATAAGATGGGTAAAAACACATTAAAAAAAATTACTAAGCATATACTATGTACAGACCTACCATTCAATCCTGGAGCAGATAAAAAGTTTTGACAATTTCATGTTACTCTGAGCAAGATATAAAGTTTAGATAACAAATTGTGCCCTTAGTTGCTAAAGTACTATGCATGAGCAGTTTTCATTCATTATGTAATATTGATACTCAAAACTTCATAATGTAGTTAGCATAAATATTATTTTCCTTTATGGGGATCAGAAAACTTAAAGCTTAGAGAGATTATAATTTACCCTATACAGGTTCAGATTATGGGGCATCTTGATAGCTAGCTAGAGTAGTTTACTCCTGTTGAAGCAGGAAGTAGAAATTTATTAAAGTTTTTTTTATAGGTTTGTAATACTATTATAAAGTACTGTAAATAGCATGTGAAGTGTAGAATATCCGTTTAGTTGCGTGATATACTAGTGAATCTTAAATAAATTGTCCTTTCCACTTGTGCATGAATAAAAAGTGTTTTCTGCACAATTGTTTTAAAATCCATGCTAAGCAGAAGAGATCCTGAGAAATGGCTTTTTTGAGGAATGAAATTGTTTGGGAAGTAAACTCCAGACTCAGTGTTAACCCTATGCTACTGTCAGTACTTGTGATTTGTCATCTTCCCTTAAAACTATCTAAAATTATTTTATCCTATTTGATATCATGTTGACAATCCTTTTGCTTTAACAATGCAGTAAGTAGGCATTTATTTCTTCAGTCAATTAGGATTGTTATGGAATTTTGCAAAGGAATGCTGTGAAAAGATATTTCATGGTTGACATAACATCATTCTAAATAAGTCTGTTGAGGATTTTCTTTTGGGTTCAGTGATAAAGAACACAACTGTTTAATCCTGAAACCCTTTTTTCTTCTCTTAAAATGACATCATTTATTTGTACACATTACCCGAATTTTATAGATTTTACTTATTTCTTATCTTACTATTGTTGACATTATGGGATGCATACATACATGAAAATTCTTTTTTTAAAAAATAGTTTTCTTTATTTATTTTTAGATTTTAACATTCATTTCCACAAAATTTTGAGTTCCAATTTTTCTCCCCATCTCTCCCCTCCCCCTACCCCATAACACTTTGCATTCTGATTACCCCTTCTCTCAATGAACCTTCCTTTCTATCACACCCCACGCTTCCCTTATCCCCATCTTCTGTTTTTTCCTTGTAGGGCAAGATAAATTTCTATGCCCCATTACCTGTATTTCTTATTTCCCAGTTATATGCAATAACAGTTCTCAACATTCGTTTCTAATACTTTGAATTCTTAACTTCTCTCCCTTCCTCCTTCCCACCCATCCCCACTGAGAAGGCAAGCAATTCAGTACAGGCTATATATGTGTCGTTTTACAAAAGACTTCCATAATAGCCATGTTGGGTAAGACTAACTATATTTCCCTCCATCCTACCCTGTCCTCCCTTTATTCTGTTCTCTCATTTGATCTTGTCCCTTCTCAAAAGTGTTTACTTCTAGTTACTCCCTTCTCCCATTTGCCCTCCCTTGTATCATTCCCCTCATCCCACTTGTTCCTTTCTCCCCTGCTTTCCTGTAATGGAAGATAGATTTTCATACCAGATTTAGTGAGCATGTTATTCCCTCCTTAAGCCATATGTGAAGTTAGTAAGCTTCACTTTTCCCCTCTCACCTCCTCCCTTTTCTCCTCCATTGAAAAAGATTTTTCTTGCCTCTTTTATGAATGATAGTCTGCCCCATTCCATTTCCCCCTTTCTCCTCCAAATATATTCCTCTCTCACCCCTTAATTTTATTTTATTTTTTATGGATATCATTTCTTCTGATTCAACTCAACCCGTACTCTGTATATGTGTGTGTGTGTGTGTGTGTATAATCCCTCTACCTACCCAAATACTGAGAAAAGTCTTGAGTTACACGTATTATCTTTACAATACATGAACATTCTTATGCACATATATGTGTGCATATACGTAAACCCCATTGTGTAAGAATTTTAATGTGTGAGGGGGCTGGGACTATCCCAGATTTCCAAGATAACCATTGCCAGCACCTTAGAGATAGGCCACAGAAACCTCTAGAAGTAGATTGTAGTGACACATTTCTTGTGGCAAATCTAATACTTAAGAGAATGGCTTTCAGTTCTGCAAACACTGAACAGGTTTTAAGTTGATAATTTAAATTGTCATGGATTATTTATGAACCTGGAAATATACCTTCTTAGTCAGTGCTGTTATAATATTATCAGAGGTAATGGTGAATAATGTCTCTGTTGTTGTGTTTGATCACTATTGCAGGTCCAATCTTAATTTCCCTACTCATTCATCCTGATCTCATTATGAGACACTTAATGTTTTAAAACTTTTCACATAATTCCTTCACACCCACATAGAAATCTGTGTAAGGTCTAGGTTCTAAAATTTTATCTTTAGACTTATATAGATTATTGTCCATCTCTGGGCTACTTATTTGAGTCTAATGAAATATATTTTTAATTGTTAAATTTTAAATATTGAACTTAAATTCATGAGTAGTCTCATATACTATAAGTCTCATAGACTCAGTAGTCTCACAGATTACAAGATGGAATCTATAAAACATTATTATGCAGATTGACTCTTAAACATCAGTTTAGAAGTAATCTTAAATATCAGTTAGGAAGTAAAACAGTATTGTAAGATGACTTAGTCAAGGATACAAAGTTTTCAAAAATATATGATTAAAAACTCATAAGGGAATTGTAGTTGGGTATGGTATAGGCCCCTAAAATTTAAATAAGCATTTTAAATATTAAAAAAATTAATGATGATTTTTTTATAATCTAATTTTAAATATTAGGGCAGTTACCTATATATTTTATTTTATTTTTTAAGGAACCATTATTTATTTTTATTGGACATATTTACCTTTTTTTGAGGAAAAGAGGAACTACATAGAAAATCTTAATATAGAACAAGTTGAAAATGAGTTCAAGTTCTGTGCTAATCATACAGAGTCAACTTCACTGTGGGTCAAAAAGTATCCCCTATGTTGCCCAGTGCATCCCTATTACCAATAACAAATGCATAATCTTTCCCTTTTGACATCAACATAACACAGCCTACTGTAATACAGAATCAAATTTAAATAATTATAAAAATGAATATAATATGGAACACAGAGGACTATTTGTGGCCTTTTTTGTATGTGTGTATTTGGGTGTACTAAAGTTTGTCATGCTTAACACAAGGCTATCAATGAAAGCCATTACTTTCTACTATGTGCGTATATGCATGTATGTATTTATAAATGTATATATGTGTCTGTCTGTATGTGTATGTATATATGTAAACACACACATTTGGTATGTTTGTGAGAAGAGAAATAAGGAATTAACCTCTGAAGAGGAATAATGAAGCATCAACATTGATTGTGTTTTAAGAATTTTTTTTACTTATAGGATATAGGAAATAACTTTTCTTTAGTGCCAATATTAATGTCTAAACCTGAGAAAGTCTTTTAACCTTTATTTGCCTTGACTTCCTCAACTCTAAAACATGGATAACAATATAATCTACCTCTCAGAATTGTTGTGGTGATCAAATAAAATATATTGTAAGAAGACACTTAGTTCAGTGTCTAGCCCATTTTAGATGCTATATACATCTTTATTCCTTTCCCTTTCTCCCTTGCATCTTGGGAGCAGCAAGGCTTGATCTCTGGCTTGTGGTCTCAGTTAATAATTTCAGAAAAGATCATTTCCCCAGGTTCATCAGATCTTGTGAGCTAGGTAAGAGCTTAGAGATAGTGGGCTTTTGCAGTTCAGTATATAGTATTTTATTCGACTTCACTTCCCTAGCCTTATATACATACATACATATGTATATACATATAATTATTAAAGTGACATTGCATTAATCATTAAAATTTTAAATTTTATCATCTGTAAACTTTTGTTTAGCTTAAGCACTATAGTTATTTTTTTCAAATGGTCTTATATTTTATTTTTAATTTAATTTTATGAAGTCTAAAATGTGAAAATTATAACTTCATTAATAGAAAAGCTTTTTAATGAAACAAACAACCAACGTAGACTTGGGTTATATTTGATTACACTCTTGCCATTATATTCAAGATTACCTATTTGCAGTTATTTCAATGGGAAATACTAACTTTACATGTCATAAATTTAGGAAGAAGAGTTTCCTCCACGAGATGACTTCAGTGATGCAGATCAGCTTCGAGTTGGCAATGATGGCATCTTTATGCTGGCATTCTTCAGTAAGTTATTTTACATTTCCAGACTGCCTTTACAGAGATATACCTAAATAGCAATTGTAGACTGACTTTAAAAGAACATAGTAGAGAGGAGTAACTGTTTTTTAAAAATTATATTTAGGAACTTTAAAAGACAGAGGTTAATAATGAAAATATTCATTAATATTGATCTATATGTTTACTTTCCCTGCTCCACAAAATTTTTAAGAATAAACTTAAAGGAGAGGGTCATTGATTTGGATGTAAAAAAAGGAACAAACTTTTGAAAATTATATTCTACAGCAGATCACATCTTTGTAGTCTTACAGTTGACTGAAAGGGGCAGAAAAGGTAAAATATAGCTCATTGTTGATTACCAAAAAAAAGCTGATTCCATAAACCAAAATACAGCTCTTAAGACTCTCTTCCAACAATGTCTTTAGTGTTTATATCAATTATATAGTGTTTATCATTTATATTATACAATGTTTATATCAATTACCTTTGACATTTAATTTTTTTTTAATTTTAATTTTTTTAAAATTTAAAACATTTAAATGCTTACTCAGTGCTAGGCATTGTGCTATAGGGGCTATAAAGCAACAGGCTTCTATTGAGTGCTTGATATGTGACAGGCATGTGCTAAGTGCTCAGTGTTTAAAGAAAGGCACAACCTGTTCCTGCCCTCATATTCTAATTAAGGAGACAGCTTGCAAACAACAAAATATATTATATGTGTGTGTGTGTGTGTGTGTGTATATATATATATATGTATATATGAGATATATACAGAGTAAACTGGAGGTGATAGCCAGGGCTCTTCCTGAAGTTAGGATTTAAGCAGCCTCAGACCTTGCCAAGAGGAGGGGGTGCATTCCAGGCTTGCAGGACAGCCAGTAAAAAATGCCCAGAATTGGGAGATAGTGTCTTTCTGGAGAAAAGCGAGAAGGCTGTATCACAAAGTCTGTGGTGGGTATTAGTATAAGAGACTGGAAGGGTAGTGAAGGGGCCTGGCCACAGTCCAGGTATGATGTAATGAGGACCTGTACCAGGGTAATGACTGAGTCAGAGGAGAAAAGGCAGCTCATATAATAGATCTGCAAAGTAGAAACTATAATACTTGGCACCAGATTGGAAATGTGGGTTAAGAGTGAGGAGTGGAGAATGACATAAACGCCTTGTGAGTCGGTATGACTGGGAAGATGGTAATGCCTTTGACAATAAGGGAAGTGCATGAGACCAAAAAAAAACAAAAGGAGGTCCTTGGCCTCACAGAGCTTATTCTACTATGGGGAAACAATAGTCCGTGCCCTCAAAGGAGCTTACAATCTAATGGGGGTAGGGAGAGAAGACAACACATTAAAGGAAGCTTTTCCTAAATTCTAGTGGTGGTTGATTAAAACCAAGCAGTACAGATTGGAAATGAAGAGTTGGCTGGGCTTTTGAGCTCTCTTTAAATGGGAATTTGGCCAGTGGTATCAAATTCAAATGGAAACAGATCCCTCCAGCTGCATATTGACTTAGAAAATCACAAATTAATTTATATATGTTGTATTATATTTTTATTTATTTTGTTGAATGTTTCCCAGTTACCTTTTAATCTGGTTCCTGCTGCCTTGGGAGTTTTGCTGAGTTTGACATCTTTAACTTTTACATTGTTATTAAACTAATGGGTTACAAGTATTCCAAATCTGAGTATTGATTCAGTGCCTAACACCATCTACTACATCAGCAGACACTGGAAACTGGACACTTCCCCAATTCTACTCTTGAATATTTTCACAATTCTGTTTGACTTCTCATTTCACTCTCCATAGTGAGAATAACAAATATTTTCCTGTCAAGTCCTCAGTTATACCTAACTGGCTTTTCCCATTTCTAGTAGATGACTGTTTTTGTAAGTCAACCTTGTATCACCCCAGTGCTTCCAAATATAGAAGGTATATTCTCACTAAATATTTTAATTGAACACAGATAAGAATCAAATTATCTTAGATTTGAAATGTAAGTGGGGCTGATGCTGTTTAAATAACAGCATTAAATAACAAAATAAGATTTCTTGGGAGAGCTGAATGGTTTCATAGGTATAAGGAATTCTTGAGGTGGAAAGACTATCCACCAATACAGACTGATAATTTTCTGTGAGTTAAGAGATTGATTGGAGGACTGAACTGCTAATAACTAGTATATATCAGAGATAGAAATTGAATTTAGGTCCTCTGGAGTTCAAAGCTAGTCCTTTTCACTGTACTGAGCTGCTGATTATGATTTCTTATGTATATAGAAATTCCACTTTAGTCTTTGACTTAGAATGCTGAAATCATTGGACATAGAAATTCCACCTTTCTATGGTAAAATTCATTATGTACATGATTATTGCATTAAATTTATTGAATTCTCCAGGAGGTGAAAAAAATTAGGGTTTCATATTTGCTGGGCACCGACCTTAGTATGTTCATGGTTTAATTCACCTTAATACTTTCCTTCCTGTCCTCCAACTCTGAGAACCGGTAACACTCCTGTTCTTGCTATTTCTTGAATGAGACTCTATCCCCCCAACTCTGGGCATTTTTATTGGCTGTGCCTGGAATTCTCTCCCTCCTGATTTTCCTGGAATACTTTAAGTTCTAAACAAAATTCTACCTTCTACAGAAAGCCTTTCCCAATTCCTCTTAATTCCAAGCCTTTCTTCTTTTATTTCGAATTTATTAAATATATTTATACATATATGTATATACACACATATACACTTTTTGCTAAGTTCATTACAAATTTATTTCTCAGTTGTTGTATGACGTGAATTTGTAAGCTTTAAATCTTAGACTCCTTTATAGAATTTCAGTATTGTACAAAAGTACATGAGTTGATTTTTTTACGTCTTATTTAAAGGATGTTATTGTAAATGGCTACAACCTGTTGCTTTGGATTGGTAATATTACATTGAATATTAAGGGATTTTGTATGTTTCAGGATGAATAACACATTCTGTCCTACAGCACAAATTACTTTTCTAAATAGCCTATTTTCTTAAGAACAGCTTGAACATCTATTTATTATTGTTTTTCCATAGTTAACTTACTTTGGATGATAGGCAGTATAATAATTTAAATGTTATTTGCTAGAAATAAAGTAAATTGTTATTTGATGACAGTGTCTCTGTCTTTTAGTATTAAATTCTAGTTCCCATTAGTCTTCTCATTTCAACATTTACTTGGAACAAGTTAATCCTTGTATTCTTTCTTTTTTTTGTTTAACTTACGCTCATCATTAAATGATGTTTCAGTAACCTTTAAGTAAAAGGCAATCTGATCATTATATCAGTTTTACTAATTAAATCAGGTTATTAATAACTGTATGAAATCTTACTGGCTTGAAACTTTCACTAAACATATCGCAGATAGAAATCCTATCAACATTGACCATTAAGTATATAGACCCTCAATTCCTACTATTTTCCTATCTGATTTATGTTATACAGGGACTTGAGTTTATCTCAGGTTTTCATTAGCCTCAGGTCTATTTGTGATCATTAGCTACCATCTAGTGGCTAATGTTTAAATTGCAATTTGAGCCATGCCTTCCAGGCCATCTAGTGGTCATTTCTGCATTTGACATTTCTTCATAGCTGTTAGGTACCAAAAAATGATCTATAAGTCATGTTATATTTAATATAGTCCAAAGGACTTGTATCTTAAATTCTTGCTATTGTGCTTTCCAAATAAGTTATTATTAAAAGGAAAAGTAGTCATTTTGATAATGGTCAGTGATCATATCTTATTTCTTTAATAAGCATTTAACAAATGCTTGTTAAATTGCTTACCTTCTTTATTTTTCTTTGTATAAACTGTCATCTCTTATACTGCAAATAACTACAAAAGGAAAATAACACCAGTTGAGTGTGTGAATTTCAAAGTTTGGTAGCATGGGTATGGAAAGTTTGTGTGTGTGTATGTACATTGTATATTTCATTTGATTTATATTCAGTAAGCTTTTATTAAGTACTTACTATGTGCTAAGCTCTAGGAGTACAAAGAGAGGTAAAAGATAGTCTTTATTCTCAAGGTGATCACAATCTAATGGGGAGAAAATACAAACAAATTGTATGTAGGATAAAGTGGATATAATCAACAGAGGTGAAGAAACTAGAATTAAGAGGGATTGGGAGAAGCTTCCTCCAGAAAATAGGATTTTAATTTATATCTAAAGGAAGCCACGATGTGTAGTGATGAGGAAGGAGAGCATTCCATATGCGAGGGACAGCCACTGAAAATGCCTGGAATAGTGAGATGGAATTTCCTTGTTTGAAGAACACCAAGGAAGCTAGTATCACTGGATCTAAAAGTACATGGGGGCAGAAGGGATATCAGGTATAAAAACATTGGAAAAGTTGGGAGGGGCCAGGTTCTGAAGGGCTTTGAATGCCAGAGGATTTCATATTTGGTCCTGGAAGTGATAGGGACTCACTGGAGTTTATTGAATATTGGGGTGACCTGGTAAGACTTTATTTAAAAGATCATGTTGATAGCTGAGTGGAGTTTGGATTGGAGTAGGGAGAGGCTTGTGGCAAGGAGACTAACTAAAAGGCTTCTGCAGTAAATTCTGATAAAGTGATAAAGGCCCATACTGAAGTGGTGGCAATGTTGAAGGAGAGAAAGGAGCAAATGTGAGAGGTGTTAGGAAAGGAAAATGGATATGCCTTGGCAACAGATTGGATAGGGGTGGTAAGAGGGTGAGGAGTTGAGAATGACACCTAGGTTGTGAGCCTGGGCCTGGGAGGATAGGATGTTGGTACCCTTGATAGTAATAGGGAAGTTTGAAAGGAAAGATTTAGGGAGAAAGACAATGCATTCAGCTTTGAACATGCTGGATTTACCTGCAGAATCTAATCTGAGATGTCTGAAAGGCAGTTAGAAATGTGAGACTGGAGGTCAGCAGGAGATGAGGGTTGGTTAGGTAGTTTGGAGAATCATCAGTGCAAAGAAGTTTATTAAATCCATGAGAGCTGATGAAATCATCAAGTATAGCAGTGTACAGGGAGAAGAGAAGAGATTCAGTTGAGAGTCCTGTGGGCTACCCAACATAAGATAGCGTGACTTGTATGAAGATCCAGCAGAGGAGACTTAGGAGAGGTCAGACAGGTAGGAAGAGAACAGGGGACTGTAGTGTTTGGAAAACCTACAAAGGAGAGTTATCCAGAAGGAAGTGTTTGACATTGTCAAAGACTAAGAGAAGAAAAGCATGAAGATCTTGAAAAGATTTTTGGGTTCTTAAGAGATTGTTAGTAGCAATCCTGATCTCAGACAAGGAAAAAGTAAAAATGGATGTAATTAAAAGAGATAAGGAAGGAAATTACATCTTACTAAAAGGTACCATAAACAATGAAGCAGTATCAGTACTAAACATATATGTACCAAACAGTATAGCATCTTTTTTTTTTTACTGACAAACTATTGCTTTATTTTTTTTTGTAATAATTTCTTTTTCAGTTCTCACAAGAATTTGAATTCAAAATTTTCTCCCCATCTCTCCCCATCACCCCACCCCAGGACAGCATGCATCCCATTCATCCCTTCCTCCAGTCTGTCCTCCCTTCTATTACCCACCCTTCTTCCATCCCCCTTTCCCTCTATTTTCTTGTAGGGCAAAATAGATTTCTATACTCCATTGCCTGTATGAAGTGCTAAATCCAGAGGGCAAAATAGTCATTGAAAAATCCACTGTTCACCTCCCCAAAAGGGATCCCAAACCAAAAACACCAAGACATATTGTTGCCAAATTCCAGAACTATAAAGTGAAGGAGAAAATAGTACTGGTAGCTAGAAAGAAACCAAATATCGAGGAGCTACAGTGAGGATCACACAGGACCTTGCAGCTTCTCAAGATTGAAAGAATTGGAATATGGTATTTTGCAAGGCAAAGGAGCTGGGACTACAATGAAGGATCAGTTACCCAGCAAAGTTTAGCATAACATTTCAGGGAAAGAGCTGGATATTCAATGAAATAAGGGATTTCCAGACCTTCTTGATAAAAAGGTCAGAACTCAATAGAAAATTGGATCTTCAAACGCAGGTCTCAAGAGAGGCATAAAAAGGTAAACAGGGGAAAAGAAAACTTGTTACTCAATTTGGGCAAACGGTTTACCTCCCTATAAGGGAAGATAATACTTGTTAATCTTGAGAATTGTATATCTATTATAAAATATAAAAGGGATATACAGAGATAGAGGGAACGGGTATAAAGTAAGTTATGTGATGATAAAAATGTGATTTAAACATGCAAAGGGATTGTAACAGGAGATGTGAAGAGGAAGAAGTAGAAAATGGTAAATTACATCACAGGAAGAAGTACAAAATTATATTATAGTAGAGGGAGATGAGCATTGTTTGAGAGGTACTCTCTGATTTGGATCAAGGAGGAAACAACAAAATTAAGTATATAATTCTAACCATCTCTATATTGAAGGGGAAGGGGGAAGCTAAAAGGGAGGGAAGAAGTAGTAAGGGTAAAGAGCACTGAAAGGGAACGGGGCTGAAAGAAGGAAGGGAACACTGTGGGAAGTGGCAGTCAAAAATTAAAACCCTGTTGTGTAGGGGAAGGGAAAAGGGAGAACTGAAAGCACCAACGATGGGAAAGAGGATGGAGGAAAAGATACAGATAACAGTCATAACTGTGAATGTGAATGGGATGAATTCTCCCATAAAACGGAGACGGATAGCAAAATGGATTAAAAGCCATAATCCAACAATATGTTGTTTACAAGAAACACATTTGAAATGGGGGATATACACAGGATAAAGGTCAAAGGTTGGAGCAGAATATATTGTGCTTCAGCTGATGTAAGAAAAGCATGGGTAGCAATCCTAATCTCAGACAAAGCAAAAGCAGAAACAGATCTAATCAAAAGAGATAAGGAAGGAAACTATATCCTGCCAAAAGGCACCACAGAAAATGAAGCAGTATCATTACTGTACATATATATGCTCCAAGTGGTATAGCATCCAAATTCTTAGAGGAGAAGTTAAGGGAATTACAGGAAGAAATAGCAAAACTTACATTAAATTGAAAAGTTTTTGCACACCCAAACCAATGCATCCAAGATTTGGATGGATTTGGAGGGATGCAGAAAACTGGGAAAGAATTTTTGCAGCTAGTGTCTGTGATAAAGGCCTCATTTCTAAAATATGTAGAGAACTGAGTCAAATGTAGAAGAAAACAAGTCATTCCCCAATTGATAAATGGTCAAAGGATATAAACAGGCAGTTTTCAGAGGAAGAAGTTAAAGATATCTATAGTCATATGAAAAAATGCTCTAAATCATTATTGGATAGAGAGATGCAAATCAAAACAACTCTGAGATGTACCACATCACACCTATCAGATTGGCTAACATGACAAAACAGGATGATGATAGATGTTGGAGAGGATGTGGGAGAGTTGGAACACTAATTCATTGTTGGTGGAACTGTGAGCTGGTCCAACCATTCTGGAGAACAATTTGGAACTATGCCCAAAGGGCTACAAAAATGTGCATACCCTTTGACCCAACAATAGTGCTTCTAGGACTATATCCCCAAGAGATCATAAAAATGGAAAAGGGTCCCACGTGTACAAAAATATTTATAGCAGTACTCTTTGTGGTGGCCAAAAACTGGAAATCAAGGGGATGCCCATCAGTTGGGGAATGGCTGAATAAATTATGGTATGTGAATGTAATGGAATACTATTTCAGTATAAGAATGATGAATAGGAAGACTTCAGAGAGGCCTGGAAATACTTACATGATCTGATGCTGAGTGAAAGGAGCAGAACCAGGAGAACTTGGTGCACAGCAACCACCACAGTGTGTGAGGATATTTTCTGGTAGACTTGGAACTTCATTGCAACACAGGGACTTAAAAAAATTCCCAATGGTTTTTTAAGGCAAAATGCCTTCCATATCCAAAGAAAGAACTACAGAATTCAGTCGTAGAATGTAGCAGATCATTTTCTTTTGTATTATATTTTGGTTTGTTACATGATTTCTTCCATTCATTTTAATTCTTCTACACAGCGTGACCATAGTGAAAATATATTTAATAGGAATGTATGTATAGAACCTAATAAAATTGTATGCCATCTATGGGAGGGAGGGGAGAGGTAGGGGGAAAAAAATCCAAGTTACATGATAGCGATTGTAGAACACTGAAAATTAATAAAATTAAAAAAAAGAAGTTTGGAGAACAAACTTAAAATTTTCTACCCAGCAAAATAGCATGAACATAGAATTATCCACTCAGAAAAATTCATTATGCTTATGTAGAAGGAAGAGAATATTTGAAAATGAAATAGACTTTACAGAGTGGTACAACCACTTGAATAACATATAACAATAACAAACCTCCTTACCAGAAACATTTAAAACAACCAGGATAAAACAGTTATTAAAGTAACGTAAGAATTCTCAGAGCATCACATTGGTAATCTGCTAAAATCTTATAAAGATGTTTGCTGGAGAATTTTAGATGTATGTATGTTTAGGATTACTGTTTTGTCTGGCCCTTTTTTTTTTAGTATAATATGATGTTCTTTCTCTATTTTTAATACTTTTTATCTTAAAATAAATTTTTATTGATAGTACCACTTATGTCTTTTTGTGATTTAACAGTACATGGTGACTTTAGACTGGGTTTTCATTTTAAATCTGTTTAAATGTTTCTAATTTAAAGGTGTTCCTATAAACAATATATTTTTTGATTCAACTTTTAATTCGTTCTGTAATTTTTTATTTTATTTTATTTTATTATTTTATATAATATATATAATATATATATTTTTATTTTATTTATTTAGCCTATTGCTTTTCATTGTTAAATATCTTAATGTTTGTCTTTTCTTTTATTCTCCTGAAAAGGAATGCATACTTTCTTCTTCTTATTTATTGTTAATTAATAAAACAGGATATCTCTAAAATAAAGTTCCTTTGTCTTATGTTATCTATTAAGTAGGTTACTTTAACTTGGATTTTCTCTTTTTAAAGACAGGACCTTTACTTTGTTAATCTCGTATTGAAAGCCCTAATGACCTTTCCTCCAGACGTTTTTAATATTTTCCTTATCAGTCTCATTGCCTCTCGTCTGCTCTCCACTTCAGTCCATTTTTCACATTGCTGCAAATATAATCTTGGCACAGATCTCACCTTGTTACTTCTCTGTCCACAAACATTTTTTGGCTATTGCCTCTAATATAAAATACAAACTCTTTAACCCAGTATTTAAACTTTTCCATACTCTTGACTCCAAGCAACCATTCAAACCTTACTTTTTATTACTTTTTGTTATATTTCATCCAAACTTGAATTCAGGTCTTATATAAATTTAGGATTCCCCAAACTTAACATTGTCCCATCTGATTTTACCCATGCTGTGTCTCATGCCTGGAAAACACTCATCCCTTGTTCTCAACTTTCAGAATCCCTGTCATCTTTCTGAACATTGCAGAATTGGTGATTTTCATCCATTCACCAGTCCCTGTTCCTCCCAGCTTTCTCTCTAATTGATTTTTCATAGAATATTTTCTATGTATGCCTCCTTTGCTTCCGTCAGCATCCTACTTTGTTTTATACTTTTTGAATGTTTTGCTCTCCTTCCCCTACTTCCTTTGAGTAAGATACAAGCCTCCTGGAAGAGTGGGCCTGTTTTGTTTTTGTCTTTGTTACTCCAGAACTTAGCATAGTACTTACTTTCCACATAGCAGGAACTTAACAAATGCTTATTTGTTTGAATTGAACACAGAATTTCTACAACTATTCATTTCTACATATTTATTTCTACACTTTTCATGTATTTGACTTTTTGTCCCTAAAATGGGATATTTATTTCTGAACTATATTCTGTCTGTATGCCATGTATGTTTTGTGACTACTCAGCAAATGTATCATAGAGAATTGGGAGAAGTCTGTAATTCTTTGAATTACAATTTAAAATGTTTAAAAAATATTTTTCAATGTTAATTGACTTAAGAGTTGCCTCTGTATCATAGGGAAAATGTACTCTTTCATTTTTTATTTCTCTTCCATTCAGTAAATATCATTGGGCAAAATAGTATGGTAACGTGGAAAGAACATTGACTCTGGAGTCAGAGGATCTGGGTTGAAATCCTTCCGTAATATTTAACTATTTGTTTGACCTCAGAGAAGTCAGACTGTTCCATAGCTTCACCTTACATCGGAATCAACCAGATCCTTTAGAAAGTAGAGCTAAATTAGAATCCCTACAGGGCTACACTGAATCAGAACAAATCAGAAAGGCCTGCTTGGTGTGCTCTTGGACTTTTGGGGCTAGTATAAAAATATATATATATTTCACCGAACCATTTGTCATACTGCCTGATTTTCCCATCCAAAACTTTCATTATTCCTCAGGCTAATAATTTATGCAGGACTTTACAAAATTGTATTATTCTAAAGTGCTAATTAGAATAATTCTTAATCATGTTAAAATCGCTTAAACTTCATAACTTTTTGTAAAAGATCAACTACTGAAATATACTTTTTGTTGGATTTATAGGAAAATTCTTTAGGAGTTAGCAACTAGTTTTTTATTCTTATACTGAATGGGTTGAGGGCCAATCTGAATTAGTTGGAAGTTTGAATTACAGAATTTATCCAAAACATATAGTAATACAGTTAGGCTAGGTAATTATTTTCAAGTAAAGATCCTTGTGGGTTTACTTTTATTAAGATTTGAATAATTGGTAATTATATGTAAATGGGGGCTTCTAAAGTGTTTTAAATTAGTCTACTTAAATATATAGGTTAAATAGCATACAATCTTTGTTTATATTACTACTTAGCAGTAATGTAGCATACTGTAGAAGTAAGCATCCATTTATCTTTGGTTAGATTATTAGCAATTTCAAATTAGTAGGTTCTGAATTAATGACATTTTGTTGCATTGTAGAAAAGGTCTTGAATTTGTGTATTTGAAGTAGTTTTAGAAAGTATCCACCTTCCCAGCTGATCATTAAAAAGGGTTCTATCATTTTGAAATTCTGTTGTTCAAAGTGTTCAAACACTTTAGTTATTTTACTAACGACTAAATACTGTCTAACAATGTAGGTAGTGAATTTTCTGTCACTAAAGGGTTCAAGTAGAGGCTGCAGATCCCTGGAGATGATCAGTGAATGTTGAACTGAAGAATAACACAAGTTTAGGATGGGAAGTTATATGGATATTGGCAGCTCATTTGTAGCATATTCTCAGAGAGTTGTTTATGGTACTCATATGTGAAAAGACTTGCCTATGATTACAAACAGAGTACGTGTTAGGGGTAGAATTGGAAACTAAGTGTTCCTGAAGCCAAAGCTAGCCTTGTATTCACAGTGCCATGGTGTCTAGTGAATTGTTAATTATCACTGGCAAATAGAGTTTCTATTTCCAAGGCACTATTAACATTTTATTGCTTAAAAAAAAGGAAATGGAGTATGAAACAAATGGATAAATTTATAATAATAAAGTGAAGTATCTTAATTATCTGAGATTTCAGTTTGATTTGACATGAACTGTAAAATGGCAGTAAACCAAAGCAGTGTATTGGGTTTATTGTAATATATGTTTAAAAAGAAAATACATTACATAAATACATTATAACCTCATACACATATAAGTATATACATATACATGTGTTTATATATATATACATGTGTGCATACACATGCATATACACATACATTCATACACGCATACACATACACATACACACACACACACACACTCTCTCTGGGCAGCAAGGCAGCACGGTGAATAGAGTACTGGGTTTGGAGTCAAGAAGACCTGAGTTCAAATCCAGCCTTAGTTCATAATTGTGTGACTCCCTCAACTGTTTACTTCAGTTTCCTCATCTGTAAAGTGAACTGGAAAAAGAAATGGTAAACTACTCCAGTTTCTCTGCCAAAGAAATTGCAAATGGGGTCATTGAAGTCAGATGCAACTGAAAAACTATTGAGCAACATATTGTTATTAAATTCTTTGCATGAATTTGATGTGTAATCGTGTGTGATTCAGAATGAAGTATTACATTACATTGATTCTTTCTAGTTACTTTGGTCATTTTTTCTTTGACTTAGAAGCTCTGGAGTTTGACAGTAAAATTTCTGGGTGTGTTAATTTTTTTGTCTTTTCATTTTTCTCTTTGGTACATTTTCTTGTTGTTCTTTAGTTAATTTTAGATGAAGCTGGGTTTAGCTTGAAACATTTCCATCAACATCTTTATTGCCCTGTGATAGAATTTAGAATGAACACACTGGGTAAACTTCAAAAAATTCTTTCTGTTTACATCATTATAGTTATTATCTTTATTTTCCCCCAGTTCTGCACACATCACTTAAGTTTATACGAGTCTTTCAGACCATCCTTCTCTGTTTTCCTCATATTTATCATTTCTTATAGCATAGTAATAATATACTACATTTATGTACCATGATTTGTTTTATCCATTTCCCTAATGCATGGGTATTGACTTTGTTTCTAGGTCTTTGCTACTACAAAAAGGGCTACTAGAATTATTTTGGTGTACGCTGGGCCTTTAGTTGTTATTTTTTTTTTTTGTTTTTTATTTGTTATTTATTTTATTTGTTATTGACCTCCTTGAGAATATATGCTTGGCAGTGGAATCTCTGAATCTAAGGGTCTAATGTTTTGGTTGATATTTTGCATAATTCCAAGTGGCTTTCAGTCATCAGCAATGCATTAGTGTGACCACTGTTACACAATAATCAGTTCCCACCTTTTCAGCGTTTTTGACATTTTTTTGGCATATGTGGTTGAACTTTAGGGTTGTTTTGATTTACTTTTCCTTTATTAGTTGTTTGAATCATTTTCTCACATACTTGTTTAAAGTAGGCTGTAGGCATCTTGTGATTGGTAGGAACTAGACATTGAGGCATTGCAGGTGGAAAGAAAAGGGAATAAGCATTATTTTAACACTTAATATGTGCCAAGTACTGTGCTAAGTACTTTACAAGTTTTATCTCATTTAGTCCTCATGACAACCTTCTGAGATAGGTTCTGTTATTATCCCCACTTGATAGTTAAGTCAACTGAGGCAAACAGAGGTTAGGTGACCTGCCCATGGTCACGTACCTAGTGTTTGCTGTCTACGAGACACTTGACAATATAACTGTGAACATGATATGGTTCTGTCAACAAAAAGTACTGTCTTGGAAGAGAAACTAGATATAACTAGTATAAATGATCTGCATAGGAGAAATTCAAAGTTCTGTGAACTGAGAAGGGAAGAGAGTTCAGAAATAAGGAATATTTAACAATTGATGTTATCCTTGCTAAATAGAGTATTTGTGATTCTCAGGAAGTTATTTAACTACTTAGAATTTTGTTATAAGGTGTTTTTGTATTGGTGGTTACAGAATTTCTCTTATTTGGATGGAAAATAGTTTCTGAACTCAGAAAGTATTGTGTCTTTTATTCAAAGTATGCAGATGGTAATAATACATAAAGTTTCACATAGTTTCTACAGAATGAGAAAAAAATGATCTCACACTAGATGAAAACATTTGGTCACATTTGTTCTGCTGGCTCAGCAGCTAGTTCAACATTTCCTAGTCTAGTTCCACATAATGACAGTGGGAGAGTGCTATGGAAAAAGAAAATAAAGTTAGTGATATTATCTGACTCTTCCAGTATGAGGAACATACTTATAAAGTTAAGTGCATATCAAAAATGCTGGTTATGTGAATAATTTTTCAGTTTGAAAGTAGTACTGCTATTCTAGCTTTAACATTCTTACTCTTCTTTATCTTGGGGTTATCCTATGGCAATGTATTTTGAACCCAAAAGCTGTTCTTTGATGAAAATACTTTGCTAAATACACCAATTAATCAACTTATGAATATTAAAGTTAACCTTTAAATTAGTATGTAAGACATCACTAGAATTACCTCCATATCAGACTCTCTGCTTGCAAGGCTGGGTACCAAAAATTCATTTTATCTTATATGTGATTTTGACCCAAGATGTCAGTCCTACACAATCATCATTTCTAACACATGAAGAGTTAACTTCTATCATGAAGTAAACCAATAAAAGAGACTTAGGTTGAAAGTAAATCTTTAAAGCCAAATCATATTTCAGGGAAAAACTGCAATCTAGTCTAAGTCAACTTTATTGGAGGGTTGTACTTAGAAGAGAAATGGAAAGGCATGTATGTAGAGATGAGATGGCGTACCTTCCCCCTCCCTCCCTCCCCAATTCCCCAACAATATGGATGGAAATTTCTCAAGGTTTTTCTGTTAATTCAAATTTATGTTACAGTTTTATTTACATCTTGAAATATTTGGGATTTGGCAGAATTCTGCTTTTGAAACTATCATTTGGTAAAAATAGGAGAAAATTCTGTTCCCTCTCATGTTTCATTCATTCCTGGTTCTTTTCTTTTTTTTCCTCTTTTTTTTTCTTTCACCTCCCTATACTTTTTCTAGCTCAGTTTCAAGTCTGATTTTCCCATGTTTAATAGGTAAATTCATTTAAATAATTTTAAATACATTAATTTAGGTCTCACCAATTCAGAATTCCTGATAGTTCTACCAGAGCTGATTTTTAGTTTTATCTTTGTTTTATTCATGAAGAAAGAGTTTGTTAAGTAGATAGTGTAAGCAAAATGTTGTATCACATGTAACCTACTCAAGAGAACCTCCATTGATAAGTAGATGGTTAATGTGATAATTACAAAAGATTCTCATTCATACAGCAAAGCAAATTTGGAAGGTTCTCTCCTTGACAACATTGTTTTCTCTTTCAATTTTACTATTATGTATTTTTAAAAAAGTAAAATGATGGTTTTAAGAGTTGTAGTATTTACGTATGTGTTTATATGATTTTATAAATTCTTAAAATCTCAGAATTTTGTCTTCCTTTTTTTTTTTTGGTGTGTTTTCCCCAGAAAATTTTTCATGAATATATATTAAGATTATTTTATTAGTGTTACATGTTCTGATAAACATGTATTAATTTGGTTTGCCTTAAGAGGAATGATTTCTCTTTCCTATAGTGGCATTTATTTTCAACTGGATTGGCTTTTGTTTATCCTTCTGTATAACTAATACCATTGCTGGAAGGTATGGTGCCATCTGTGGATTTGGCCTTTCATTGATCAAATGGATCCTCATTGTTCGGGTAAGTTTCTTTATGGAAAATATGTTCAGTTAAAATGGGGAGATGATTCAGGATTTGGTCATTTTATCAATATATGAAGTACTGGTTTTAGCATTATCCTTGATCGTTCTAAGTTCCTATTATCACTGAGATGTAAGGTAGTTTTGTAGTTTGGTGAAATAAAAATTTTAGATTTAGGAAGGTGACCCATTATTACATGTAAAATACGTCATCTCATTATTTTTGGAAGAACATTTTAAAAAATTCTTAATTTTTGATATTTTTTGTTTTTAGGTGGTTTCATGTAGTGAAAATAGTACTGGACTTGTGGTCAGGCCTAGATTTGAGTCTTGCCTCATCCTTGGGCCAAGTCAATTAAACTCACTCCTGGAGTCTTAGTTTCCTTATGTGTAAAATGGTGATTCGAAATTTGTATTAGTCACTTCTTAGGGATGTTTGCTATGAGGATAAAGTGATAGGATATATTGTAAAATGTATTAAATTTTGTAAACCATGAAGTGATGTATAAATGACAACAACTATTTTTCCCATATAGTTAAGATGAAAGTATTTTGTTAACTAAAGAGTTCTATAAATGTGATTTGCTATTTAAGCTTTCTTTGCACCAAAAGCTTAAAAAATTGAAAATTAAAAACTTCTTTGGAAGTGTTATAAAACAGAACATTTTACTTTGCAGGGAATTTGGCTTTCATAAAATGTTATATATGTACAAATCTTTTAACTAAATGATATAACTTAAAATTAAGACTTGAACTTTTTTAGGAAATCAAAAATCAAATCTCATCATTTGGTTCAAGAAAGCCATTAAGGAAAATTTAAAAAAAACCAAAACTTTTGCTCTACAAAATAATTACTAGTTTTTTTCACACCTCCTCATTTCTTAGTGATGATATGTTTTTGCCAGTTAGCAGCACTGACCTTAAAAGACAAAGCAAATTTCTGTGACCTTTGTTAACATTTTTCTAAAGTCTTAATTTTCTTAACTATGGCTGTTAATGACCATGACTAGCTAGTTTCATATATAAGAAACAGATTGTTGTGAAGATAATATATTTAAATTCAAATTTAAAAAAAATCTGTTAATCCCCTAATAAGCTCGTGTAGCTCAGCACTTTAACTTTGTTATTGCATAGTGTTGCCTATCTGTTTTCTACATTTTTTGAGATTAAAAAGTTAATTGCATTTCTTTCTTAAAATAAAGAAGAAAGTAGCATTTTTTTTTGGTGGATTCTGACTCTGTTGTTAATCTCTCTTTATGTGGCATCCCTCACTAGTTAACATTTAATTACCTAAGTGTTCTACATTTTTTCTTTAATTTTTCTTCTTTTGGTATTTTCTTTTCCTTTAGCTTTCTTTAGCGTCAAAAACATGTTTGATGTTATGAGTTGTTTGAGTAGAATTGCCTGGGATGTGCTGTTTCAAATTTTTCTCTCTCAATACACAAACAGTACACCTTTCTGTAAGCATACTTCTAAGGAGAAACATTGTTAAAGAAAAACCACTTCCTTTTATTTTGGAAAGAAAATTCAGGAAAATATGGGATTTCTAACTTTTTCTTTGTGTGCTTCAAAAGATTAGCTTTCCTCTAAAGCACTAATCTAGAAACTTAGAGCTAAAATGACATTTATCAATTGGATAGCTCCTTAATATTTTAGAGATTTTTAACAATGTAATCACAGATTGTATTCCCACTTTTAATGGGTATTCCTTCCTAATGGTGATGTCTTTTGTAGTCATTAACATATTCAATATTTCTAATTGTATTTTTAAGACTTTATGAAAATAGCACTAAACAATTGGAAATAATTTCTGGTAAAGTTGGAGACAGATTCTTCTAATTAGTTTCAGATTGAAGTGGAGAACTTGCTTCTATTCTGAATATAAGACATTTTAACTGGCCATAATTTATTTTGGAGTCCAGTGGGAATATATTGAATATAAAAAATACTTTTAGAGTAGTTTGTCATTAATCACATCTTAAAGCACTAGTACCAAAAAAAGCATAAAGTGTTAGAATGAGGAATTCAAAGAAAGTATCTGAAATAAGATCTGTAGACATTTGATTAGATTAGTTTTTTTTTTTTTTAAACCAGTGAAGCATGTAGTCTGGAGTCTGGTCAAGGAAAAGATACCTGTCTCCAATAGCATCACACCCTGCCCTCCAGCTGCCTGTTCATATTCCCACATCACAGAGAATATAAAACTGTCTACCATGGTCACTAACAGGAACAGTTGAAATGCCACTTCAAGGTTCATTTAGCTGTGCTCAGCTCACTGCTGGGAACTGAATGCTGGAGCATCTAGTTTGAAAATGAAAAGACTTTAATGAGTTGGGGGTCTTTATGCGACTAGTATTCTTGGCAGTGATTAACAGTAGGGGGTGTACAGGAGGTCAAAAGCTCTTCTTTTGAGGGGTCACCAGAACATCCCCATCTGATAAGATTAAACTAATGTGGCTTTTGGTGTTAATATCTAAAGCAGCGGGTTGCTGTAGTGTTTGGAATAGTAGTTGGGGCTTTGAGAAAACTGACAGTGACTCTTTAATGGATAAAATGTTTGATTCAGATACAACATTTTCTTACTTTCTTGTAAACATGTCTAAATTGCTTTTATTTTCTGAAACACTAAAAAATTGGGCTTACATTGAACAAAATACAATTTTCAAGTTCCTATAGCTTATATATATATATATATATATATATATATGTGTGTGTGTGTGTGTGTGTGTAGTGTGTATGTGTATAAAATCTATAAGTAATTTTTCCCCTGTCATCTCTATTTTCCCTTTTTTGTTTTATGTGTTAAATAAAGATTATTAGGGTGGGTAGAAAAGCTTTCTCCCACAATGTTTTCTTCTTTGAGGCTATCTTATTTTAATATTCAAGTATGACATAACTCTATTCATGTTCTTTTCACAGTTTTCTGATTTTTTTACTGGATATGTCAATGGACAATACTGGCTTTGGTGGATATTTCTTGTCCTTGGTAAGTTTATTCCTAAGTCATTTTAATGATATTCCAGTGTGATTTTTTTTTTGCATAATTCTTAAAAAGCATGTTAACTTATTAGAATATCGTATTAATATTATCCCTAGGTAAAAAGAATAATATTATATTGCTATTATCTTTAGGTAAAAAGAATAAAAGAAAATCAAAATAATTTCATGTTTTCTTCGCATTAAGTAACTGTGTCACCAGTACATAGGCTTATAACAACTCAAATCTTCTTGCATTAACATATTACAGTGGTGTAATATTAATTTATCTGAATTAAATCAGGAAGCTATATAATTTAAGGAATCATCAAAAGGCTGAATTATAATTTAGCACCATATAACTTATTAGAAATTCTACAATAAGTTTAACACCCAAAAGGTGCTAATTCTTAAAGCAGTCTTTAAAACTCTTAGAGGAAGTTAAGGGGAAGGGGGAGGCACTATGACTAGTTTTGGATGTTATATCTGCCCTTTTATTTTTGAATTATGGAAACATCCGTTTTGCCTTTGAAATGCACACTGCATTCATCATCACTCAGCCAGGCACAGGGAAAGGCTTCATGCCTGCTGATCACAGTGCTTCCGTTCTGTTGTCTTCTTAAAAAGTCTGTCTTTTCATTCATGCTAAGGAGCTTTATGGATTTTCAATTTTTGCCTCCTTGGTTCTGTGTGAGTTAAAGGAGCAGGACTTTAAAATCAGACCTTTTGAGGGGATAGATTTTTATTTCTGAATTTGTTGTGCGTAACGCTAAAAAGAAAACAAATTTTGCTTCCTTTATCTCGTGTTAGCTACTAACAATTAACATCTCTAGAATTATAACAGAAAATGGTGTTGGCAGTTCAGTAGGTGGCACTCTTCTCTTTGTGTACTTATTTAATCACTGGTGATAGATCTTTAGGATCAGAGGAAACACAGGTTCTTGGTAGTCAGTTATATCTAGTAAAGATTATATGTTTAATTAAAAAAAAAATTGTAACAGGAACATCAGTATGATGTTGTCATACCAGCTTTGTATCAGTAGATTTTTCTCTAAAATTTCCATGCACTTGAATAGCCAAGCAAAGGGAATATGGAAATTGTACTAAATATTTGAGCTGCATTTGATTACATCTCTGTACACCGTGGGGTAAGGGAATTAGAAAAACTTTAAGGGAACATTCATAGGGTAGAATGGGGTGTGTACAGTTCCAAATCAGATCTGTAATCTCTTGTGTGAATTTAGGTCTTAAAATCTTCTGTGACTTTTCACCCATCATCTTTCAAAGATATGATCTAAGTTTGGATTATAGGGTAAAAGGTAGCAGCAGCTGGTCCTTGCTGCATAGAGATCATCAGTGGAGTGACTTTAGAACAAAGACTTTGGTTTGTCTTAGGGGATAAATGGAATAGTGCCTGGAGTAGAGTTTTAGTGGTGGGACCAGCGCAGGCATGGGAAGTAGATGGGATACGTTTATTTTTTCCTAAATTGGCCCCATTTGCTTTGCCATCACTTCTTTTTCTGTCTGCATCCTGTGGTTATGTCTGCATCCTTGCTTTTACCTTAAGTGAATTGTTAATACAGTCGGACACTGAGGTACTCCTTTTGTTTTTGGCTCACCACTTCTCTTGGATCTTTACCTCACTGCCATGTTGTATACTTCTCTTTCACCTCCCTGCCTCGCTGTGGTTAAAAATTCACCTGTTTTAAATGTTGATGGGAGAATTAGATATTTAAAAATTGGAAAGGCTTAATTCTGCTAATAATGGCGATACTTTATACTTAGCTAGAATCTTTCACCTGGCACTTTGATCTTAAAGCACTTTACCAGCATCATCTTATTAATTCTCAGAGTACATATTGTATATTGAGAGAGAATATTTTACAGAGAGAGAAAAACTGATAGGTGAGCTATATTTAAATTCCTGTAACAAGTCATAATGGATTTAAATATGCACCTTACATAGCTTTTACATGTTCTTCCTTTTAGCCATTCACAAATTAGTCTTCTGTACACTGTTTCTAAATATTACATTTTCTAAATATTGATCCTTGAATGATAATTTAAATGTGTAATTATACATGTATAGACAAATATCTACATAGAATATATATTATATATATATACATGAAAGAATACTTATTATTAGACAAACTTACTGATCCTCATCAAATAGCATTGTTTTGCAGCAATATATCCTGAATGTCTCTCTCCTGAATATGTTGAACAAATATATATATTTCACTTTATTCCATAGATATATTCCTGAAAAATCTGTGAATTGGAAACTTAATTGAATAATTTAAAGTACATTAGGGAATCTAAATATTGAAGTCTTGTGGCAAACCCTCTTTAAAAGCAAATAACTTTAAATTTTCCTTTTTTCATAAACCATGTATTTTAGTCAGAGTATAAGCACAAAATGTACACAAAATAGTTTTACTAAACTTTTGGGACTCTTAGTCAATGAGGTTGTTAGAATGATATAACATAAAGGTTCATTATAAGTTAAACACAAAATAATTTAAGATTTTTATCCTTTTGTTTTATGTCATATGAGAATGAAAGTAAAGTTCATTATGTATTTCTTCATGATGAAGTAAGTATAGTAGTAAAATTTAATTTTGAGTGGATGAACTATTGTAAATGAAGTTCTCAAATTGACTCCTAGTGAAGATATTCTTTATATTTAACATTTTTTTCTGTTTATGAAAATACATACTATATCTTAGATGTAAATGATGTTATTTTAACTTACAGGCCTCCTCCTTTTCTTCAGAGGATTTGTCAACTATCTTAAAGTTAGAAACATGTCTGAAAGTATGGCTGCTGCTCATAGAACAAGATTTTTCTTCTTGTATTAGTGGTAAGGAAAAGTTACCAATGAACATATTTATTTATCTTATTTCCATTGAACTCAGTAGTCATTTAATACTTCATTTAAATGAAAGAGTGATTATTTACATGTTGGATAATTTTTGGACTTTTATTATCTAACTAATATCAGCTTTTATTTTTCATTTATAACTTAAAGATTCTGTCCTTGCTTAGTGATCATAACCACACTTTCTCATTTATTCTTTAAAGTTTGGCCACAGAAGGAGTGTGACATTATCAGAAGCACAGTTTTGAAGTCTGAAAAGCCATGACAAAATAGCAGAAGGAATGTGCATTTTACTTAAAACTGTCAAATCTATACAAATATCTGGTGTAAAAGCATATCTGTGATGATTGTAGATGAATTTGGCACATGCTGATATTAAATAATCTGAATCAATAAAGAAACGTTAAATGAACAAAATAGAAATTTTGTTGCTTACAAAAAGTAAACTGTCAGTTTACCTCAAAGTTTAAGGAAACTATGAAAATAAGAGAAATAAATATAAAGAACCTCCTCTCACTTCCTTCCCCCTTTACAGACATTCTATTCTGTTTATTGAAGGAACAAAAAAGTATTTATTTCTCTTTATGGGAGTAACATTTTTTTTCCATACAGTATGGTTGTATCTTCAGATGAAGGTTATAGCTTTTCTCTTTGTAGCCAATAAGCCTTAAAAACATCTACTATATACTTGAAGTTTAGTGATAATTCTTTCTTAAAGTATGTGAAGTAGGAAAAAGAGATCATAAACTTATCTTTATAAGTAAGAATATAAATGCAAGCAGTCATTCAGTTATCATTACTTGAAGTATGGCTTGTGATAGTGTCATTAACTTCTTGATGTTAGTTACCGGTTTGTCTATAAGAAAATATAATTTGGCTTTAATACATTACATGTTAGATTTTTTTTCACCTGAAGAGAAAGATAGGCAGTGAATATTTCTAAATAAAAAGCTGCAGTGAATTTTAGCTATCAGATTTAAATTTCCCTAGACCATTTCTCAGTGGTGTGGTGGGGAAAAGGGAATAAAGGTTAGTAAAAACATGAAAAAACATTGCAAGGATCGGCACCATCCTTTAGGTCACTAGTGTTAAGTATTAAAAATAATGGGCAAAGAAGGTGGCAACATTTGAAATGATATTCAAGAGGTTTTTATCAGTGGCATTATTCTATGTAAATTTTTGTCTGTTAAATATTCTATGTCATTTTTATGAAAGTTCCCCAATTATTTTCATATTTTTTATATCTTTTATAGTCTTTAGTGTGAATAACTTTTTATTAAAATTAGCTCATTAATACAATTTAATACTTTTAAAGAATAATCCTCTCTTTATTCCTAGACTGCATCAACCAGACATTCCTTTCCTATGCCAATGTGAAGTTTCCAGAAGATCTGTAAGCCTCCAACCTAACAGAACAGAAGATTTCTAACAACACAAGACCAATTAGTGAAGAAAGTAAATGGAACGGCAGGTGGTTTGTGCTTTCAGGCCATTTCTGTTCATTCGTCAATATTTGTTACCTTTGTTTTTTGCACATTTGCATATGTCTCATTTACAAGAAAAGAATTCAGATGAAAAAGAAATTCATATAATTAAATAGAGATTAGGTACAGTTAGAACTGGTTAATCAGTGTTCAAATACCTGAAAGACTTAGAGTGGTTAACCTCTCTTATAGCATGTATGTGCCACTGATATGTTGATCTGAACTTGAGTTACATAAAAAATTCAATTTACTAAACAATTCAGATTAGGTAGGTCAGACTCTTAATTAGTTTTATGGGCGGTAGATTCATTTAGTGATGATTATACGTGTAGAATATCCTTTGTTTTGAAGTTTGACAGAACTTGCAATGCTATTAGAGGGGTTGTCAAGTTTTGACCAAGGTATTACTTCATCCTTCAAAACTTATTCTTTCTGTAAATAACCATGCATTAATTTCTTTTCATATGACTTGCTTAGGGATTCTTTTCATATGACTTTCTTTTCCTATTCATTTACAATGGTTTGCTTTTAATAAATATGGAATATATATCAGTCTGTAGACATATCTATAGATAGCTATAGACCTTTTGGGTGTTGATGACATAGAATATTTTGGAACAAAATTTCAGAGGCGGTAAGTGTACCAAACAACTGGACAAATTTTCTTTCAAGTTTCAATGATAACTAAGGGAGAAACTTGGTTTATAGTATGATCCATATTATTTGAACAACAGTTTGTTTAAGATACTAACATCACATCTGTTTTTTAATTTAATTTTTTTGAAAATTATTTTTGAATTATATCAGTCTCATTTTGAGATAACCCTTTAAAAAAAGAGTAGTCTTGGTAGTTGTCGATGTCTTTTTAGTAAGTAATAAAGACTTTTTCCTTTAGGGATTTATTTAAGCTCAGCTAACAAAGACCTGCACTATAAATAGCTTCTTGCTTCATAGTAACGGTGTTAAGTTTTGAGAAAATCATCTCTTGCATATAGACATGTAAAACTTAGGAGAATTGCCGATGGGCTTTATGCCACACTTTAAGAATACACCCTTTCAGCCATTATTAACAACTGGAATCCAAGTTGCAGTCGTAACTTAATGTATTTTCACCTTTCAAAAACATTTTTCATCAGTTTTTATTTTTTAAATTATAATTTTACTTTTTTAATGTTGAAATTGGTGGAGTCTGTGTCATATCCTCAAAATTAACTTTATATCTTTGTGGGACATAAATATGGCAAATATTGATCATTTGGTTTATTATACTATGAAGGCTACTAACAAGTGAATAAAGCTATTCAAAAAGACAGATGCTCTCTACTTTATGAGTTTCAGTTGTGTTTGGCATCTTCTGAATTTTATCTATACTCTTTTGTTTTTTTTCTCATTGTCTTTATGAATGGCAAATAAAAACATATAGTTTTGTTTTGCTAATTGAGACTCCTGTTTTTGGCTTCCTTATGTTCTTTTGCTTCTGTCTGCATTTCCTAAATCTTTGGCAAATGAAATGGAAATTTTGGCAACTAAAATATAAATTTAATTACAGGTTAAAACAACTAATGGTTTTCCTTTTGATATTCAGAATTTATTTCCTGAAGACTTGATTTCTTTGCTTATTATAAAAAATTGTGTTGAAATGTAGTTAAGATTATTCATTGCTATTAAGCTTGCTTAGCAAGCTGAGCTAGAAAACCCTAATTTTATCAATATTGTCTTCCAATTCAATTTTTCCTCTCCTTCCAACCTGTTTTCTGAATGTGGTTATGTCATTTTGTGCCCCGAATCAAATGTAACTTCTTTATTTAACTCTACAGTGCTAAATCTGTATGAAGTTAAAATTTTCACATTTTTTCAGCCCCTTTAGTTGTTACAGTCTTGTGGTAGCCTGAATTATCATCAGGAACAAGGGAATTATGACATCATTTTCAAAGATGACAATTATTTACAGATGTATCAGATGCTGCGTACTCCCTTGTTATTTTCTGCGAACTTGGATAGAAGAGCAACTGCCTTTGTGTTTTACGGATACCTGACTAGCTATGCCTTCTGCCTTAAAGCTTGGAAACCAAAAAGTAGAGTTATATTAGAATCAAATTATGTACAATGATTTTGAGTGGATGCAGACTAACACTTGGAATATAGTTAAAATTTCCTTAAAACCTTTTCATTCTTTTGTCATCTAGCATATATCTGCACGTGACAGTGTTTTAATGTATGTATCTTCTGCACTGTGCTTAAACCCTTTGCTGCTTCTTTTACTAACAAGTAACATAGTACAGTCAAAGTGCTGTTTTTAGAACCTCAGTCCCTGTATGACCTTGGGGTGTAGTCTCTTTGGGCAGCAGTTTCCTCATTTTTAAATTAAGGGGATTGGACTTAATGACTTTTACGATTCTTCCCATCCTAAAGCTATTATTTTCTCCTAAACAATAGATGGTTTCATCTATCTTCTTTTTGGAATTTAAGACTTAAAATGCTTGAAATTGATTCAGGACAAATTACATCACCATGAATGCATGAATATTCAAACTTTACCCAGAACCTAGCTAGTGCCTCAATTTTTATTGTAAGCAATATTCAATATAATGAACTTTCACTAATTTTAAAACATATTGAACATTCTTTGAGGTTCATTATATTTGATCTCTAGTATCATTTCCCTGACATTCTTAAAAAAAATTCATCGTAGTGCATTGAGTGCTTTATTTGGAGTCAGAGGACCTGGATACCAACCTTGACTGTGCCACCTTACTAGCTGTGTTATATTGATCAAATTTCCTTACTCAGTGGTCTAAAGTTTCTTCATCTGTAAAATGAGGATACTAAATGAGACAGTCTTTTAAGGTCCCTTCCATCTGTAAAACTGTGATTGTTCCTTCCGCCCATCCTATGGACATTGTGCCACAATTAACTCAGTGAAATGTTTATGATTAGAATTTTTTCTATTATAGCATTAGAATACATAATAATAACTTATTAAGTACTTCTATGTGCCAGGCATTTTGCTAAGCACAGGGGATACAAAAATAGATAAAACCGCATAAAGCCCTCAAGAAGGGTTTACAAACTAATGGGAAAGACAACATGTAAATAAATTAATACTTAAAAGATGGATAATCTTAGAGGGGAAGACTCTAGTGACTGGAGAAATGGAAAGACCTCTAGTGGATGGTTGTATTTGAGCTGAATCTGCAAACACAGTGCAAAGACAGAGATGAGTAATGATGTGCAAGAAATCAGGCTGGAATCATAGTCATGGAATGTGTGGAAGGGGAACAAGTGTGGAAAGACTGGAAAGGTGGGAAGAAGCCAAATTATGAAGATCCTTAAATGATAAACACAAGACTTTCTATTTGATCATAAAGGTATTTGGGAGCCATTCCGCTACATTGAGTGGATGGTGAAGGGGTAGGTGAGGGGTGTGATGTGATCAGATCTATGCTTTGTAAGAAAATCAGTTTTGCATCTGTGAAGGAAGACTTGGAATAGAGAAAGACATGAGGCAGGGTGACCAGTTAGAAGACTACTGCAATAATCTCGACTATATTTGATGAAGGTCTGAATTAAGGCAGTTTCTATATGAGTAGAGAGGAACATATGTGAGATGTAGAAATAGCATTTGTTATAATATAGGTAGGTGAGATGAATGAGTGAGGTATCAAGGATTCAGGGATTGTGAACCTAGGGAACTGGGAGGGTGGTGGTGCCCTCAGCAATTGTTTGAAAGTTTGTACAAGGGGAGCATCTAGGGCAAAGATGAGTTCTGTTTTGGACATCTTGAGTTTGGAATGGCCAGTAGGCAGTTGGAGATGTACAATTGGAGTTCAATAGAGAGATTATATATATATATATATATATATATATCTGGGAATCATCTGTATACAAGTGACTAAACCTGTGAAGGTTGATAAAGGCACCAAGGGTAATAGTATATAAAAAAAGAGAAGACATATGTAGAAACATTTTAGAATTAAGAAATTACCTGGCTTTTGAAAATCTAATTAATGTATTTTGACCCAATAACCATAAATTCCACAATTAGAGGAGAATATAATTTCACACTTTTCTGAATTTGTTTATAAGTTTTTTTCTTTTTAGAGTATGCATATGATTCTCATTGCAGAATAAAAAAAAGATTGAAATTTAACTTAGAACCTAATACTATTTAGTAATTACTTTATGGATCATATGTCTTAGAAAACTGTGGTAACTGATTGTGTATTAGGCTAACCTAGAGTTGGAATGAAAAAATGTATAAAACAGGAACTCTTTCATTAGCATACTTGTAGATATAGGAAAGACCTTTTATTGCCATAATTTTCTAAAAATGTTTTTGTTGAAGACTTTAAAAAAAAGTCATTGTCTCATCCTACTTACAAGTAAGCGTAGCCAAGCAAAATGAAACACATTTACTGCAGCTAAATGTGCACACTTCATTCTGTACTGCTAGTCTGCCAACTCTCTGCTGAGAGATGCAAAGTGTGTTTCACCATCTTTTTCCAGAACTTCATGTCACTACAGAGTTTTGAATTTTCAGTGTTGTTTACTTTTACATTATTTTGGTCATCCTGAAAATAGTTCTACTTGTTTTTCTCTGCATCCTTTTCTTTATGTAAGTACAAGCAATGTGCCTTGGGAAAATATTCCATTCACAGAAAAATTGGAGGTGGAAAAGAGGGCTTTTTGTAGAAGGATTTAGATGAGGGAGAATGATTTAAAGACAATAATAGCATTTTTTCAATGCTTTACATTTGCAATATGTTTTCATGTGCATTCTCATTTGATTCTGACAATAATCCCATCAAGTACTTGCAGATTGCATGCCCATTTTACCCATGGATAAACTGAGAATCATTGAAGTTGAATGACCCATTGAAGTACACTTAACTAGTCAGTATTGAAAGGTAGACCTGACTCCAAGTCCCCAGTGTTCCTTTCACCACGCTTAACAACCTTGATAATTATGTGTAACGAAAGGAGATCTACCTTTCCCTGAGGCTCCTAACACCAAACATGTTTCAAACCTTGAACTGAATGGTTACTTTGCTGTGTATAATATACACAACTTTTCTGTGTCTAGGAAACCATCTATATGTGTATCTGTTGAAGTTACTGAAGATGATGAAAAATTAGGGCAGTAACTCCTAAAGGAAAAATTCAACTAAAAAGTCATCTAGTATAATTTTAAAGTTTCCATTTAGACTAAAATAAGTAAATGGAATTTTATCCTGATACGTACAGGCAGAGGAATACTGAGTTTGTGACTATGAGTATGTGTATACCTATTAATGGTATTCTAGATACAAAGTTGTAATTCATAGACACAATGCATAGGTCTAATCTTTTACTAATGGATAAGTCTAGTATATTAATTGTAAATGCAGAATTCAATATTAATATTAAGTTTTGTTAATTTTATACTTTCTATTTCTTTGGACTGTTTTGTTTTTTGAATACTCAGAAAAATATGAGATGAGGGATAGGGACAGATGTTAAAGATGTTGGTTCTTAATATGGTTACCAAAGTCATAGGTAAGACTGACATCATTTTCTAGAAATATGAGTATAGATCTATGCATTGGGTATATTTGTGTAAAACTGCATATATGAGAATTTTGTTGTGGTTAATAGAGATTCTTTGGACTTTGAAAATCCAATTAGAGATTTAAGGGGAAAATGGGAAAAATAAGAAAGATACAGGTACATAAAAAGGGACAAAACAGAACAAGAGTGATACATTTAAAATTAAAGTAAGAAAAATCCACTTTTTTTTTTTTAAAAGAATACAAGGCACTGTCATTAATATCTGTTTTTTTCAGTTGTTTTTTTTTGTGGGGAGGATTAAGGGAAGTAGGAATCTTATCTAAAAATTTTTCCAGTGCGTACCCTAATGTGTTCATATCATTTTTCCTTTTTGATTTTTAAAAGCGGGATCCCCTAGAAATGTGTAGAGATTAGTGCTGTAGTATATCGGTGATCAATTTTATAGTCTTTTGTTTATTGTATTATGCATGACAGCCTCAACTTGTTAGAAACTTAGATTTCAAATCCAAATGTATTTCTCTGTTTCACATATGTTCCATTTTTATTAATTCTAGTCTTTTAGAAATCTTGCCTAAAACAGAGTATTGCCCCCCTATCTTGTTACCTCTTCCATTTATGTAATTACCTCATTTCTTATTATATGACATAAGAATATCTATGTAGTATTTCAGTGTCTGTGCAACAGTGATTGAATTTTTGCCTTGGAAAGAGTGCTGTATGGTTTTGGTGGTAATTATTGCTTTAATATGACTCTTCTGGCAAATGGGAAAGAAAATAATGATTAAGAATTTGAGTTAAAATACTAGCTATCATGATGCAACTGTGCAAATATATTATTGAAGACTAGTAATAATTTAAATGAAGTGTGCTTATAATTGTTTATCTCCAAATGTTTCTGACAAAATTAAATGAGATATTCTAAGTTCTGCAAGCTGCTTATCATTTTGATTGATTGAAAAAGCAAAATTTGATGGACAGACAATGTTATGATGCATATTGGCACATATGTATATATTCTGTTGTAGTAACTCCTTAGCACTCTTTTATCTTTTGCTTTGCACATTGTTAAGGGGTCCTTTGAACTTGTCTTCTGGAGTTGCCATATTTTCCAGACATGTTGGACCTGGAATATGCAGGAGGCCCTGAATGTGTCAAGGATGAAACCTCTCCTCAGCTGATGTACTTTGTTGTCTGCACCCCACAGCAGACACTGCCTGGCAATCAACTACAGAAACAGCTGCAAAGCAGCGCTCTTAACCACATTATCCCACATGTATAGGTATTTTGCTTTTCATATTGTTTGTTAACCTTGTGTTTAGTGGATGACAGAAAAAGGTTACTAATATTAGACTGCTAGATGTACTTTCTCTAGATTCCATTTGCTTTTCTTACATATAATTTTGTTTTGTTTTGCTTAAACTAAACTTGATTTGAGCACAGTTGTCTTCAGAGTTTCTTTAGACTCCATGTGCTGACATATTTTTTGTAGCCTAAAAGAGAATGTATAAATTTCCAAAGCATTTGGCATTTTAAGGAAAATTAAATTATATTGTTGGTGAATAATCAACAGTGAGGTGTTTTGAAATTTGTCATTTTAGGGTATAAACCACTTCTTTGGTCTTCAGCTTTACCTAAAAGTTGACACCCTTCTTAGAAACCAAATGGCAAAGCCTATATGAGAATTCTGAAATGCACTTTTTTATTCTCAAAATATTGAGCCCTCCTGCATCCTAATGGATTGAAAACCTTTTTTTCCTTGATGAAAATGACCTGTTAAAACTGGTTTTATTCATGATTCTATGTTCTGTAATTTAAGAAATAATTGTTAAAAAAACAAAAACATTGATGCATGGAGAAATATCTGCCTTTAGTTATTGAATAAAATTGTAAAAAATATGCAGTTTATATACCTGTTAGGCATATAATTTAGTCTAGTATCACCTAGGCAAGGTCTAAAGAGTCTAAGAGAGATTAGGTAATGAATAAGTAAGAATTTGAATAAAAGTAGGAAATTTGACCTATAATAGCATTGTTACTGTATTTTAAGATTATTGATGCACCTTGGAACCAGTGGTTTTATTATTATAATGAAAATAGTATGTGTTAGAAGGGCTGTTGAAAATATTGGGTATTTACACTTAACTATTTTCATTAAATTGTCATCTTGGGTTTCTTCCTATATAAATTTCAGCTGATGGCATGAATATGAATTGTTGCCTTATATACAAATGCAGTTAAGTTGAGTGAACATGTATTTATCTGTTTTGTACATTTTACAGCATATGTTTTCTCACGTTATTTTTATGTGTGATTTACATATGTTGCTTTATTTTTCTCGATTCCCAAGTGGTTGTGTAGTAGATTGATATTAATATAATTGTGGCAAATGAGTTCATTACTTAGTGACTTTACATAGTCCATGAACATTTTACCTACTTAATTGATGTGCATAATTCATCATTTGTTTTATATAAGTGTTCTGTATTTTAAGCCAGTTAAACCTTTTACAGTATACATTTTTTTTCATTTTCCATTTCCTAAATTGTGTATAAGGAATGTCAGGTACTTTTTGAGAAATGTTCTTTATAATACATTTCTGGTATTCAGTATTCAGAAAAGCATATTTTTCCCATTTCCAGTGTGAGAAAATTGCATTATTTCCAATGTTGCATAAAGTCTTTCTTAGCTAACTGCCTTGTTAGCATGCAGAATATATACAGTATCGAGTAGATTTTTTAAAAAATATATTTTTATGGAACGCATATCTGAATGACTATAGACTTGTTTTGAATAGTTAACAATTACTGAGCTTTTATGTCTTAAACTATATTAAATATATTTACCAATTTGAGCCATTTCATTGCTAACAAAGCATGTCAAATATGTCAATTATGGAATGAAATATATTTTAAATATAATTCAACTGTAAAATTATCATACAATTGAACCATGTGATATATAGAAATGTCATATTGCCTGTAAGCATAATGTGTTGGCATGTATTTTAATTATTAATAAAGTTATAAATATACCAAAACTGGATCTAATGCATTCTTCTAAAGGTAAATTTAAAATTTAATTATGATATCTGTTTCATAATTTTTCTACATGTAAGTAGTTCCCTTGCTTTGCTGAAATTTTGTGAAAGTACTGATGCTTTTAGATTTTGGGGGGACTTATATTAAAATGTCTTGCTTTAATTAGGTGATAAATATGTCTTCTATATTTATATGAAATGACAGATTATAACTAATATTTAACTTTAATGCATCAGTACTAGACAGAGCTATACTAACTCACCATTAATTTTCTGAGAACAGTGCTCAGAATAGAAAGGTTAAGAATTTTTAGAGAGAATACTTACTAGTAAATTGTAAAGTTCTTGGACTTAATCTGTAGCACTGGAGAAGTATCAAGTTGTAGTGGAAAAATCACTTGATTTAGAGTCAAATGACCTATTGTCAAACCTGAAGTCTGCTACTTATTACTTCTGTGACCTTTTGGCAAGCACTGTATCTCTCCAGGCATCAGTTTTTTCATATATAAAATGGCTTTGATCATTTAAGCACTAAAGTCTCTTCCTGCTTTGTATCATCATATCAAAAACCACTAAAAAGAAGGATTTTTTCTGAGTGGGGAGAAGAATGGGGAGAAGAAGGACATACATATTTTGGCTCACCATATTAAAGACGTTCATAGCACTCTAAGCTTTCAGACTATTGTAAGATAAGGGAATTTGAAGACCTTTCCTGCCCCTTACTAGGCCCATGTGACCTCCTTTGAGCTGTGGCCCAGCCTACAGCCTGAGTCACATGGGATGATAGCAGGAGGAGCTTGCTGAATGGCTGGATCAGGAAGGGTACAGCAGGAAGAGAGTGTTAGGTGGAACTGAGAAAGAGGGAGCAGGCAGAGCAGAGCAGCTAGTGTGAGTGAGAGAGGGAGTGATTTTGCCCCAGGGAGCTTGTTTGTATGGAGGTGTAACAGAGGGAAGGCTTGGGGATGCTTGTGCCCCTTGAATTGCCAGTGTGTACGGATTTCCTTGTTGCCATGATAGATTTTATTTTCTGGTGTTTGAATAAATGTTTTGGTTTCATCTTTGAGGAAGAGAGTTTATATTTTGCGAATTTACCCTGGAAATAAGCCTGCATATCCATAGTGGCTGCTGTGGGTATTGCATTTGCATTACAACTACAAAATCTGCCTGATGCTCTGTAAACAACTCTACCTCAAGTCTGAACCCCTTTGAATAATGATAACTTACCTGAACTCCTTATTCAATTATTAACATATTCCCACCCTGTCATATTCTCCATATCACAGAGATTCTGAATCCTTACCTGCTGTTGTACTGTTCTCTCCTTTTTCCTCAGTTTAATATTATCTCCAAAGCCCTACTCTAAAGCTATTCACTCCTTTCACTATGCTCTCTAGAATGCCTGCTCCATAGATTAAACAAAAAAAAAGTAAACACCAGCAACTAATTTTCATTATAAACTTTACCCATTCTCCTTTCCATTTTCTTGCAGTCACTAAGATATGGTTCCTCTCTTAATGATGTTACTTCACTGACTGTTATTTTTAGCACTGGTTGTATTTTTACTCATACTACTAACTTACTGGTCATGGTGGGGAGTTGGAAAATTTCTTGCTCCACATTGCCACTTCCAGAATCTTCTCCTACCACCATTACCCAGGACTTGACAACAGAGTGAAGATAGAGCTGAAAAAGAAAAGTGTCAAGGATGACACCTAGGTGGCAAGTCTGATTTCCTGGGAAGGTGGTTGTGCTCTTAACAGTAATAGGGAAGTTAGGAAGAGGGAAGGACTTGGAAGGAAGGGTGAGTTTAATGTTGGACATATTCAGTTTAAGATGTTTGTAGGACATCCAGTTTCAGATGTTCATCAGGCAGTTGTGGATGAGTCTGCAGGCTGGCAGAAAGGTTAGGGCTTGATAGATCTGTGAACTATCCGTACAGAGATGATAAATCAGTGAGACCTGATGAAATCACCAAGTGAAGTAGTATGGACAGAGAAGAAAAGAGGCCCTCAAAAGACACCCATGCTTAGTGTTCATGACCTGAATTAAAATCTATGAAAGACTGAGAAGAAATGGTTAGATAGGTAGAAAGAGAACTGGGAGAGAGTGGTGTCCTGAAAACCTAGAGAAAAGAGAGCATCAAGAAGAGGGTGAAAGACTGCAGAGAAAGAAGACTGAGAAAAGACCTTTAGATTTGGTATTTAGGAGACCACTGATAACTTTGGAGAGAGAGCAGTTTCCATTGAATGATGAGGTCAGAAACCAGACTGTAGAAAGTTAAGAAAGAGTGAGAGTAAAGGAAACGGAGGCACCTATTATAGATGCCTTCTCAAGGAGTTTAACTATAAAAGGATGGGATGATAGCTAATGGTGATGGACAGATAAAGTTAAGCACCTTAAAGATGGATGGATGAACTGAGGGCTTTGTGAGGATAGGGGAAATATGGGTATGTTGTATGCTCTTAGGTCAAAAGAAAGAAAGGGAGAGACTAGACCCAAGTGAGAGGATAGGGATGATAAAGATCTAATCTGGAGAAGATGGAGGGATGGAAGAAGGCCCCTTGTGCATGAAGAGGGTTTTTGCATTGGCAAGAAGGCCCACATCTTCATATGAGGTTGTCAGAAAAGTTGCAATGCAAAGTGGAATAATGAGTGGATTAGGGAGATATAAAAGGATTGCCTTGATGCAGGGAGGGCTCAATTGAGATTAGGCAACTTTATTTTGTAGTGGACCCAGTCAGCATCATTTATGATTTTCTGCAACTTTGTTTAGCAAGCAGGCACAAAGGCAGGGAGAGTAGGAGCAATCTAAGGGTGAAGCTTGGGAGGGCAAGATTGCAATAGCGTGAAGGGCCAGGAGGCTCACAAGAAGGCAGTGGAGAGTTGAACTGGTCTACCAAGATGGCAGTGAGGAGAAAGGGAGAAGACAGTCTAAGAGGGGAATGGGGTGGGAAAGAACCATGGTGGGGGGGATTGGAGGCTGTGGTGAGGAGGGAGAACATGGCTTTGGGTTACCCTTGAGACAGAGTTTGGTCTATATACATTTGTTCTTTTGCTTAAGAATTGCTGACAGTTTATTTGTTGTGATTGATCATATAGAATAGTATAGTGTAGATACTTTAAATATATATTATTATTGCTATTATTATTTCCTGAGGATGTCCCTAAAGTGCTGGAATCTAATTCTGTTTCCATTTTAAATGTATGAAGTTTTATTGCTTGCAAAGCAGGTTATTATTCTAATCCATGAAAACTGGCAGTAGGCCATAGTTTGTTAACCACTGTTTTAATCCCGTGGTAACCTTATAATATAAAAGAATGTGATGAAGTCTCCTGGTAAGTGGTGAATATCTGATAGGGAGATATAAATGAGATTTACATAGGATGGGCAGGCAGGGATAAGTTTCTATCCACATCACTAGAGGGAAGATTGATCTCAGATTTACCAGAGAGTAATAGTCCAAATATCTAAGTAGATTAAATAGTGAAGTAAGTAAATTATACTCTTTTTCTGTCTTAATAGGTCTTGGTACATTGTGTTTTAAGATACTTACATGAGACATGCTAGTAAAGGCGGTTATTATGATAGCTTCTTTATAAAGCACAATGCATTCCCATATTCATTTAGCTCTAAAATGAAACTATATTTAACTTTAAAATGTAAAAAATAAAAATTTATCGATGCCTTTTGTTTCTGAATTGCCTTTCTTTCCATGTTTCTCTGTACCTTTCCCTGGCTAATATTCTCTTGTATCCAAGATTAAAAAAACAAAACAAAATGCCATATGTTAACTTTAAAACTTGATGACAGAAGTTTGAAGTTTCATATCTAGCACTGAATGACTCTCGTACTTGTCACTGTGCTTGAAGGTCATATCGTTAGTTACTTAGTTAAACATTGTGTGTGCCTAAAAGATAGAATAATCTACAGCCTGTAACTTTTACGAGTGTTTACATATTTGATCATTGTAATGAACTGCAATCCTTGGAATTTTAGGGGAAAATTTTCCTTTTTATAATACTAAATATAATCAGATTTTATATAGTCAGTTTTAGGTGAAATGGTAGTAATCCAAAGATAATCAGCTACATAGTCACCAATAAAATAAACTAAGAAATGTCAGGCCATGTTCTGCTTTGACTTAGTCAAACCAAGACACAAGTAACTTAAGTTGGAGGAAAATCCCAGTGATTAGGAACCATAGGGCTGTTCTGAGCATATAAAAGGCATAGTCCTTACAAGAGCCTGAGAGGAAGAAGAAATGAATGGAATGAGATTGTCAGGAGGACTGTGAAGTGTAGGGGTATTGAATGAAGGGACTGAAGCTTATATATACACAATGGAAGCTGTTTTTGAGGAAATGTCTATAGAAAGCTGGGGAAGGAGAGCTGGCCAGATTCTCAGAAATCTGAGCACTCTGCTTTACAGCCTTCTCTTGGAGGAGTGTCTGCTTGCTTCATATTCACTAGAGAGCTAGATATACCCTCTGCCTTGTATGTCATCGTGAACAAAAATCTTTTAAAAAGTCCATCCCTTGTGTAAACTGTCGCTAACGTTGTCCAGCTATTGCCCACCATGTGTTGGTATTTATTCCAAAAAGAAAGGTGTCATTCTATAGTGAAAACAAAAAACACCAACAAAAAATCTGCAGCTAGTTCCTTCATTTCTTTGTTTTAGCTTGCTCCTTCTCAGGCCTGGTGTTCTCTAGCATTTGCCTATCTGTACAAAGGGGGTATGTGGGCTGACTTGTTTAATTGTGTAGCCAAGTTTTACTTCTTTTGATTCCTGTGAAAAAGAAAAAAAAATGATTAGAGGTGTTTACATAAGGGTAAATAATAACTGAATACTTACTGAGTAGCTAGATGAGTATCTGAGAGGTAATGGTTTATGTAAGCTTTGGATTCCGCTTGATGGTTGTGCCACCCAGAAGGCTCAATAAAACCCTCACCGTTGTTCTACTTAGAATTGGCCTTCCTGAATTCAGCTATATAAACTTTTAATGAGTGACCTATTTGTGAAACTCCTTTCCGGGTTGGCAAATACAAGTTGATAGGGAACTTCTAATGCCTTTTTCCTTGTAACCTCCCTTCCCTTGTATTTCCCCTCAGCCTGGAACCTGACCAAAGCAGAAAGAACACAAAGTAAACGGCGCTGACAACAGCTGTCCACAGCATTTCCGCACCATGATTTCAGAGTGAAATAAATTAAACACGTTGATCCTGTTGTTTCATGGTGTCTGCTTAAACCTACTGGGAGTTTTTAGGCATAAAGCAAATAGTTCTTGGTGAAGGTTGGGGCCTACCTAATTGTTGAAATAATGATAAAGTGGCATTCATGGAGAATGTTTTGTTTGCTTTCAGTGGGACTTATTTGGATCCTTTTTTTTTGAAATGGTATAAAGATTCTTGAAACAAAAGGAGGAAAGGATTTGAGGTTGTTATATCTTTTTTTAAACAAGCAACTGGAGTGCATTAATGACTGTTAGCCGTCGGATTTTAAAGACAAATGCACAAATAGAAGAAATATTTCACTTTTTCATACAAAGCACTAAGAGCCCAGTTAAATGCTTAGGTTATTAAGAAGCACTTAATTTTTAATGTTATTTCCTTCTGTGCATTTTCCTTGTGAATTCACATACAAGATATAATGAATTATAAGACCAAATTGGATGACTGAATGGAAACTTAAGAACTGAACATGAGAGATCTTACTTATTTAAAAAATGAATTTATAATAAAAAAAATAATGTCCTACATTAATACTTCACTGTAATGTGGAGGTAGTTATGGATTCTTGAAGTATTCTCTTGGTAATAGTCCACAGACTTGTCCAGGCCTCACCAGGTTAGAAAGGTTTTAAGTATACAGGTAGGTAGATGAATTAGTGGATAAGGCCCCTGGGCCTGGAGTCAGGAAGACTTGAGTTCAAATGTAGCCTCGGACACTTACCAGCTGTGTGACCCTAGGCACTTAACTCTGTCTCAGTTTCCTTATATGTAAAATGAACTGGAGAAGGAAATGGCAGACTACTTCACTATCTCTGCCAAGGAAACCCCAAATAGGGACATGACTGAAAACAATTGAACCAACAACCTAGTGATACCGATGGTGGACTCTGCCTGTTCTCTCAGGACTCAACTAAGTTCAGACAAGCTTATAAAGTGAAGATGGGCCACCTTGTGATTTTGTCTACAGCAGATTGTGAAGATTGTTTGCTGAGATGTGGAGGGTTTCTGAGCTGTGGTGGTAGAGGGAGCACCCACACTGATCAGATCCCAGATAGTAGAAATGAATTGGTAGGTCATGAGTCAATATAGATCTGATTTGTTTCTAACTTTGTTCAAAGATTGCTTGCTTTGTTTTGTTTTACCTACATCAATCAAAAAGAGCAATGCTTACAATCAAAACTGTTTTCAAACAGACACAAATACTGATGATGACAATAGCTAACATTTTTGTAATGCTTTATTTTAAAGTGATCTTCACAACAGCTCTGTGAAAGGGCTACTATGAGGGGTATGGTTCTCATTTTACAGATGAGGAAACTGAAGTTCAGCACAGTTAAGCATCTTGTATATGGTCACGCAGATAGTAAGTATCAGCGGTAGGATTTGAGTCCTGCTCATCCGGACTCCAAATCCAGGAAATAATGCAAAGAATAAAACCATAGTTCAAGCACTTAATTATAGAGTTCTACCTTGCAGGAGTGTGGGAAAATCAATCTTTCTCTGGATGTATTTTAAAGAATAAAGATAAAATAATCTTCAGTTATTTGCCTACATGTTCCAGAGATTAGAAAATTTCATAATTCCCTTTTTGTAAAAATGTAATTTCTATTTTACAGCCTCTTGCTAGACAGGCTTTTGCTTGCTTTATAGATAGATAGATAGATAGACAGACCAACCAAGAGTCCTACATATCATTGTGAACAGAAAAATTTACACAAAAAAAATTTGTGTAAATTGTGGATGACCTTGTGTAACTATTATTTACTATGAGTTGGTGATTTTTCAAATAGGAAAGACCTCATTCTTCTAGTAAAAACAAAATAAAAACTAATGGTAGTTCCTTTCTTCTTTGTGAAATGTTGCTATAGTGTCTGCTAATGTTATATTTACAATTTTGCACCAATATTCACTAGGGATATTGGCCTGTAATTTTCTTTTTTTTGTTTTGACTTTCCCTGAATTGGGTATCAGGATCATTTTTTTTTTTTATCATAGAATAGATTTGGTGGGATTCCTTTTCTTATTTTTGCAAATTATGCAACATTGAAAGCAGCAGTTCTTTAAATATTTGAAAGAATTTTCTTGTAAATCCATCTGATTCTGAAGTTTTGTATTTCAGATTTAACTTAGGATTTATTCAATTTCTTTTTTCCGAGATTAGGTTGTTTAAATTGTCTGTTTCTTATTCTCTTAATCTGGGTATCATATTTTTGTAAATATTTATCCATTCTTGTATTAACATGTAGCTGAGCAAAATAGTTTCTAATAATCTCCATTTTTTTGTCTTCATTTGTTGTGAGTTATTATTTTTCAATTTTGATATTGGCAGTTTAGTTTTCCTTTTTTTAAAGAAAGTGATCACTTTAAGTTCATCTATTTCATTCTTTTTAATTTTTTAAAACACTTGGTTTTATTCAGTGTTTTTTGTTTTTACTTTCAAATTTGTTGATTTCTTTGTTTTTCAGGTTTTTTTGAAGTTTGGTGTTTAATTGGGATTTTAAAATGTATTGGTTTTCTAGTCTTTTTTTAGTTGCATGCTCAATTTTAAAAATATGCTTTTTCTTTTGTTGATGAGAGTGTTTCGAGATATCTATTTTCCTTTAAGGATTGCTTTGACTGCATCCCTAAAACGTGGTATGTTGTCACACTGTTGTCACTTTTTTTGATGCCGTTACCTGTCATTTCTTTGATTTGTTCTTTGACCTGTTGAGTCCTTGGTAATTTTTAATCCTTTCTTCAGTGGCCTTTTATAGAATTCATCTTTTTGTTGTTGAGTTGTTAGCCATTAAATCATGTGTTTAATCTTACTGTTTTCTTGTTTTGTGGTGTTCTTATTCCTTAATCCATCATCAGCTTTTGTAAAAGTGCCTTACACTGTAGAAAAATATTTATACTTTTTCTATTCCCATTCAGTATACACCAATAATTTAATACATCTAGCTTTTATAAAATCCTTGTCAGACCCTTAATTTCTTGTGGGAGCCAGGGGAAAGACTGAAATATTTCTAGCTATGAAAGGGGCATTTATATATCCCAATATCGTAATTTACTATTTCACCCAGCTGTTAATTCATTTTTTTCCTTTAAGTACTTAGATGCTATGCCAATTAGTACATTGATGTTAAGTACTGAATTAATTCATGTTGTCTTTAGACAAAAGGTATTTTCTTTGTTTATCTTTTGTTAGGTTTATTTTCGCTTTTGCTTTGTCTGAGATTATGACTGCTACTCCACTATGCCTTTTTAAAGTTCAGATGAGGCTTAATAAATTTTAATAATTTCTTCAATTAATGAAAGTCCACTTCCTGTCCCTTCACCTTCTCCATTAAAAAAAGAATGAAGAACAGAAACCTTGTATGAAATATGTATAGTCAAGCAAAACAAATTCCTGTCATTATAAACTTTATCCCTGTATTTTAATTTTGTGTGAGTCATTATATTTCAAATGTATTTTTTAATGAACAACATGTTATTGGATTCTTTCTAATCTGTTGTGGTAATCTTTTCCATTTTATGGGTGAGTCCATCCAATTCACAATTATCATTGTTAATTTAGTATTTCCCTTCATCTTATTCACATATTTCCCCCTCCATTTGCACTCTGACTCCTCCTTATCACAGATTTTATTATATTTTAAAATGAATTTTTGTTGCTGTCTTTATTTTAACCTCACTAAAACTTCTCTGCCTCTGTCTTTGTTTCTCTGTTTGTCTTTCTTTCTCTCTCACTCACATAACAAATTGCATTCCATAATTGAATTGATTCAAAGTTCCACCAACAATTTACTAGTATACCTACCTTCCCATAGTCTCCAACATTGGCTTTTCCTCTATTTGTCATTTTTGCCATTCTGCAGGATGTGAAATCAAACCTTAGGACTGTTTTGATTTGTATTCTTATTAGTGATTTGGAACATTCTTTCATGATTTTTATATAGTTATATAATTAGCACTTTTGCTTTTGAAAGCTGTTTGTATCTTTTGACCACTTATCAATGACTTTTGGTCTTACATATATATCTTAATTGTTTATTCATATTTGATACTGAACCCTTAGCAGAGAAATTTGATACAAAGTTCTTCCCTTCCCAATTCTTTTGCTTCCCTTATTCTAGGCGTATTAGTTATGTTGGCAGTGAAGTTGCAGATTTCTATCTATGGTTTTATCTATATTATCTTTTACCATTGTTTATATGTTTGTCTTATTCTTTCTTTCCTTTAAAATCCTCTTGAGGTTGCCCTGACTTCCAGACTTAGGGTTTATTTTACCTGTGAAAAATTCTTCCTTGAATCTACTTTCCCTCCTATTTTCTTTCTTCTCTGCCTCTCTCTTGTCTTCAGTTAAACGTATTCCCACACTAAACTCTTCATGTTTTCACATATGCACATTGTCTACTTTCTACACTTCTTTTACCAGTTCAGATAAGAATGAAATATAAGTGATAACCACCATCCCTATCTTCCTTGTTTGAGTAGACTGATAATGCGTGCTGTTCCTCTATCTCCTTCCTCCATTTTCCCAAGTGTATCCCTCACTTTTCTTTCTTCTGTTAGTATGATTAAAAAAAAACATTAAAAAAAAATCACTCCTAAGCTTTCTGTCTCATTTGACTCCTTCTATGATGTCTAATGACAGTAGAGCTCTGAAGAAATACCTTACCATTTCCCTTAGCCATTAGAATGTAAACACTTCATCCTTATAAAGTCTCCTTTGTTCACTTGTATTTGCCTTTTTATATTTCTCTTGACTCCCATATTTTATTTCAATTTCCACTCAGCTCTATAATTTTTTTCATTAGGAATGCTTAGAAGTCCTCAATTTTATTGAGTAACTATTTCTCCCCCCTGTAAGATTATATACTCATTTTGCTGGATAAATTGTTTTTCTTTGTAGGCCTATATTTTTTGCCTTTTGGAATATCCATGCTTGCCACTTCTTTATGGGAATAGCTGTTTAATCTTATGGGATCTTGTCTGTTGTTTTTCAGTACTTGAATTCTTACTGCTAGAAGCATTTTTTCTTTGAGTAGGAAGTTCAGGATTTTGGCTATGTTTTTCTTGAGAGTTTTCATTTTAGGGTTTTTTTCCTGAGGTGATTGGTAGATTTTTTTTTCTGTTTTCATGTTGCTCTCTTCTACTCATGAGAAAATGGATAGAAGCTTAGGGACTTCCTACCAGCTCCCTTGTTTCATCACCCATTCACTGCCTCAAACCCTTGAGGGCAAGCTTTGATCTTTACCACTCTATTGAAAAAAGCAGGATTACAAAAACCATCTTATTATACAATTCAGGAGTGCTCGGACTTTTCTATAACATTTGATGCTGTTGATCATTTCCTCCTTAAAAATCTTCTTCTACTGAGTTTCCATGGTTCTGAATTTTTCTGGTATCTTTACTTCTGTTCTTTTATTCTTTAATTACTTTTCCATCTCTTCTTCCCACTCACTAAGTTTAAGTGATTTCCCTAGGTTCTTTCTTTGATCTTTTTTTTCTTATACTCTTGATCGAAAGTATCACCTACTTCCATTGCTTCAGTTTTCTCCTCTGCATGTAACTCCCAAATTACATTTACCAATCCCACCTTCTCCTTTAAAATCCAGGCTCACATTTTCAGTTTTCTTTTGGACAATTCTACCTCAAACTTAGTAGGCCTCAAACTGAGATCATCATTTTTATTTCCAAACTTGCCTTTCCCTCTAACTTTCCTATCCCCAGTGACCATTCTCCTAGTCAACTCCAAATTAAAAACCGTGGAATCATGTTTAATTCTTACTTCTATCCCTGACAACCAAATCTTATGGATTTTATCTCCACAATGACTTTAGCAGCTGATTTATAACTTCCTCCATTGATAACAATTTGGTTTAGTCATTTATTTACTTTCAATGACCATTTCTGTCTTTAGAAGCAAAAACTTAAGAAGGTAATTTAAATATGCCAGAGAACTTGATGTTAAAAACAACAACTCCTACTATTACTAGACAGACTTTATGTAGGATAGAATAGCATAAGGGGCCCTAGATTGGAAGTCAAAGAAATGGATTTGAATCCCAGTTTTACTTTGCACTCTTTGATTTTGGGTAGATTTCTAGATCTCTTTGAGACTAAGTTGCATCTTCTGTAAAATGAATGTTTTAGCTTATGCTTACCGCCGTGTCAATTGTAAATCTATGAATTTAGATTGTAGCCTGCCTGCAGATACTAACTATACTAAGGAGTTTTCTGGAAAGACCCACAGTGGCAAAAGCAGTCTGAACTGCACTCAATGAGCTTAAAACCATAAGCAGTACTTTGCCATTTTATATTAAGGAGTTTATATTACCAGTCTTTCTTTACTTGTCTTGTTCCTTATTACAGAATTTAGTGAGGACTATTAAAAGAGAAAATACGGCTTGTAAATATAGATATAAATATAGACAAATGTGATTTCTCTGTATCATAAACATAGATATAAATATAGGCACAGAAATAGATAAGAGTTCATTATTAACTTCTAAGGTATATGTGGGAGTAATATGTACTATCACTCTTTAGGACATACTAGCACTACATATCATGGATATAGACCCATATAGGTATAGATACAGATAGATAGAGGTATACATTTCATGTATTATTGAAGTAACTAGTTGGCACAGGGCCTAGAGTCAGAAGTTATTGTTAATCTCTAATGTGCACGATCTCTTCAGGCCACATATGCATATTCCAATAGTTCTCACTAACTTTTCCAATAAACAACAAGGTAACTGATTTCGCAAGGCGTGCTGTCGAACGTAGTACCATATATTATAACTTTTGCCTTGGAGTTTGTTTGTCCTATGTGTCAGTATTACAAAACCACCACAATAATTTGACTTAGCACCACTTTAGCATGTGGGCAGCATGATACTGAATATGTAGAAAATAAGTCCAGAGAGGAAATGAAACAAATAATAAGAGAAGCAGGGAGAAAAGAGTATGAATATATAAGCAAATGCATAATTTTGTATATGTGGTATCTGATTCAAACAATAATAAACTGGTGTAAATAATTTGTCCTAATCAGAGTTTAGTAATTTCGTATCCAACAGTAATATACAAAGGATAATGTTTTATTTATAACAATTCACAAAATAATCCATTCAGCACCTTTAAAATAAGTTATACTGATGCCTTTTGTTTTTATACCAGGATCATTTTCCCTAATATTCTTCCCTCCCCATAAACCTTACTTTGTAACAAAAATGACTAAACCAACTCAACCAATAAAGTCACTATACTTGATAGTATATATCACCTCCATTTCCATAGTTCCTGATCACTCTATTAAGAGAGTGGAAGTGTGAGCCTTCATCTGTTCTTTCATACTGAGATTGTATGTCAGGATGCTTCTTTGACCTGCTTTTCCAAAAGGAAAGATCAACAAGCACTTTAATCAAGCACATATATCATTCACTTAGTTCAGGGGAAAAAGTCAGCACCCTGAACTTCAGAGAAAATAAAGAGAAATACAGCTCAACAGACAGTGCTTCCAACTGACCATTACCTACATACATAGTTACCAGAGAGAGAAGCATCAACATCTGGGTTTTCAAAATCAGGGAGGCCCCTTAGAGGCTGTCCAAAGTCTCTTCTGGCTAAACAAACAAAGTAAAACCTTACCTCAGAGTATTTTTACGTTTTTCCGAGCCAGAGGGCATCACAGCTCTGGAGAACCAGTGCCTCATTAACAAAAGATGTGGGACTTCGTACAAATCTTCTCTAATCAAACTCCCCTTAGTGGGCAAGCCCATTAATGGGTGGGGAAGGTCTTCCCATTAAGAAGCAAAATTATATTAACAGTAAGCAAAAATTCATTATCAATACAGTCATAATCAGCTAGCTTTTAGTAGTGTTTACATTATTGTTATAAGACAGACCCTTTGGTTTCTACTCTCAAGGTCAGCAGGCTACATCTCCCTTCAGGGATAAAACCCTGAGGACTTTGTAGATATTTCTTTTCTCTGCTATCAGACACACTAACCCCAGACATATCAACCTCCTACCAGCTGTTTCTTTGATTTGATGGGGTCTGTAACTAGTACACCAGTTCCATTTAATTACTTAACATCGTAATGGAATATTTACTTCACAGATATAGCAGGAACAAACTAATACTTGCTGTAATAGCTAAGGTATTAGTATTCCCTACACAACTTCAATCTGGGAGGTATAGAGAGTACCAAATTTAACCCAGTTCCTAGATAGTAGTAGTACCATCAAGTTCATGTCCACAAATGACATTGCTGTACTGTGAGTTCTATCACTGGGCTAGGGTCCTGAAGGTCACTCCTCATTCCCTAGGATATCATTGCTGAGCTGGCTGCAAATCTGGCTTGGATTCTAGTTCCTGGATTTACTTGGCATTCTCCTGCTCTTTTTTCACTCCTAAAATCAGCTAGCTTATTTCCCACATCTTGAATGGGGAAAAAAAAATCTGAACACAATAGACAAAGAGTGGCACAGAGGAAGTAGTCAAAGCTGACAAATCTTTTTGAATTTCTCCAAAATCAATGAGAGTGCCTCTGCACCACATAGTTTATCAAACTATTACTAAATATCCATACATGCTCCAGTTTCTTCAAGGTAATGCCCTTTCATGATAATCTCAGGGATGAATTCCTTGTGTATTCTACAAAGACAGACACCATTGGCTTCCTAGCTTCCTCAATTTAGAGACTTTATCTCAGACCAGTGGGCTGTTTGTGGGTCATCAAAAGATTTCAGGTGGCCCAAAAAAAGGGAGGGTTGCTACTGCAGACTTTCGTGTTTGTCATGTGACCCACAGCAACCAACCATAGTTTGTCTCTGTTCTAACCTATCTGCATTCTGAAGAAGTTGAGCAGGTCTGCACTGTCTGAACACACTGAGGGGAGTCTGCACATGAACCAGACCTTTGTTACAATGTCATTGTCCGTATTTTGTCCTAGTTCTGCTTACTTGGCTTTGTACCAATTCACACAGTCTTCTCATGTTTCTCTAAATTTCACTTTCATTTTACAACAGTAATATTCCATTAGTTTTATATAATATTATTTGTTTGGCCTATCTCTAGTTGATGAGTGTCCATTTTGTTTCACTTTATTGCTGTCACAAAAAATGTTACTCAATATTTGGATGTATATATATATATATATAGGGAAGGGAGTAGAAGGGAGCAACATTTGTATGAACCTATTATATTCCAGACACTGTAGTAAATACTTTTATAAATATTACGTGAATAACATAACAATAATGACTAGAATTTATATTGTGTCTACTATATGCCAGGTATTGTGCTAAGCTCTTTACAAATATAATATCATTTTATCCTCAGAACAACCCAGTGGATTAAAGATTATGAACTGTTTAGTTTTTCACATAAATCCATATTTTTTCCTATTTGGAAAGCATATTAGCATGTTTGTTTCCCTGAAACTCTTCCAGCATTGATAATTTCCATATTTTATGATATTTGCTATATTGGGGAGTATGAGATAAAGTTTCATAATTGTTTTAACTTACATTACTCATTTCTGTTGATTTACCACAATCTTTCACTTGTTGCTGCAATTCTTCTTTTGAAAACATTGTACCTATTGATCTACTGGAGAATGTCTCTTAGCTTTATATAGGTATTTTAATTCCCTATATATCTTGGTCAAATAACACCTCTGATCAATTAAAGGAGAGTATTTTACAGATTTTATTATGGGCAAATCAGTAAGGTAATTTGAAATTAAGACATTCTGTGTTTGATAGCATATTTAACATACTATTTCAGGTTAGCTATAAGTATTTTCATAGTGAAACATGAAAATTGTCTACCTCTCCAGGATTTGTTACTGATAAACTTTAGTATAATTCTACTAGTTTTTATAACTGCTTTGCTGACATCTGTATTGCTATATGTTTTTGAAAAACCATGCACATGAGTATGTATGTATATATTACTTACTGTTCTCTTGAGATTGCCTTTGGCAAAACTCTCTTTTAAGGCTTACAGAGAAATGGAACAAAAATGAAACACTAATGAGAAAACCAAGGCCATGTCTGCATAATACATTTGAGCTTATAGATTCAGCCAACAATGGGCAGTTGAACAAAGTGGTAGAAAGACTTTGTTTAACTTTCTATATTTTGGATACATCTTGTTAAGAAGATTTTAGCCTTCCTGACAGTATCCTTCTAGGAACTTAAAATTCCTTTATTAAGGAATATTACCTGCCCTTATTCCATCTTTTGTACTTTAAAAAAAAATTTTTTTGAATTAGTCAGTGAACTTCCTGGTCAGTCATAGTGAGTTCTTCCCTTTTCCTCTATATCAAGACCAATTGGTGCTACGTTGTCAAAATTTCATTTTTGAGTCTTCTGTTCCTCTGGAGATGACTTCTTTTTTAGAGCAGAATCCCTTGTAACCCTACCTAGACTACCTCACTTATCTTTGAACTCTTTGAAGTGTGGTTTCCTAAAGTCTAAGTTGGATATCAGACCATGTCTGGTGTTCTTGTGGTCTGTAGGAACTTTAAGTTCACCTTCTCATTGCTTTCTCATGTTCTGGTCTTCTCTACTTTATAAGTCATTGAGATGAGAAGTTGAAGGATCTCATAATTAGGTATTTTCAATTTCAAGAAAGTAATAGCTGTGGGTTGACTAACAGTAACAGTAAAAGGATAGGGTTATAGTCTTGAAGAGAATGAAAAAACCTGGAAGTAGATGGTTTAGGGAACAGTAGGTAGGTAGGTGGCACAGTGTAAAGAGCATTGGTCCCAGAGTCAGAAAGACCTAAGTTCAAATCTGGCTTCAAACACTTACTACTGGTATGACCCTGTGCAAATCACTTGAGTTGTCTGCCTCATTTTCGTAAACTGTAAGATGTGCATAATAATAACACTTACATTCTTAGGTTGTCGTGAGGATCAAATGGGGTATTTGTAAAGTGCTTAGCACATTACCTGACACATAGTAGCTAGATGCTTATTTGCATCTACTTCTTTTCTAATAATAACAATACATTTATGTGTCATTTTAAGGCTTGCAAAGCACTTTGCTCATAATCATCCTCTGAGATAGGGATATTATTTTACCCATTTCACAGATGAGGAAGCTAAACTTTGAGGAATAAAATGATTTGCTCATGTTCACTTAGATAGAAATTGTCCAGGGTGGGATTTGAACCCAGATATCATGACTTCAAGTCTAAGGAATAGAATTGGGAGCCAATTATACATGAATAAAAAGATTACTGAATACCAGTGATGGTCCTGCTGAGGTTAGGTAGCAAGATTTTGAACTAACTGGCATAGTTCATGACTTATTCCATCAAATCTTGGCAGCCTTCATAAGCAAAGCCCTGAAGACAAGCTGAGAGAGGAGGTAAGGGAGGAGAAGTATCTGTAGTCTGAATTAGTAAGAAGTCCTCTTGAGGATAATTTCTCACTGTAGTTACTGTTTACATTGAGACATTTGTCAGTAATTAGAAAGAACCTGTTGATTATTTATTGGTCGTCTACATCTGGGCAAAGTAGAGGGTGAAAAATGTTTCCTTAAAATAGAAACCCGGGAAGCAACAGGCAGTTTTGCTGAGATCATTGGCAACCAGAGGTAGTTAGAGAAAATAATTCAGAAATGAAAATTCAGTCTCAAAAGATTTAGTGAGTAAAGGAACTTCCAGCAAACCAAGGAGATTTTGCTATGTTTGTATTTCTTTTCTAGGCAACCAACACCAATAATATACTAAGTGTGAATTGATCTGTTGGAAGAAAAGATGAAAAGTGTCTTTCTGCCTTCCGGTTTATCAGCAAGGATGAAGTCTTCCTTGATAGGATGGAAGAAATGATCCAAGTGGAAAATAAAGACAAAGGCATCTGAGTATCCAAGTGATATCCAAACCTTTGGCAAATCCTAGGGTTTAGGGGATGAAGAGTTGGAGCTACATGATAGGAATAAAGCACTTCCTATACAAACTCGAGTCTTCTGAGGAAAGAAAGCCTATTCCTATGCTTCAGAGAGCAATAAAGAAGAGCTATAGATTGGACTGCCAGAAGTAAAGATACACAATATAATCAACAGGAAGAAGATAGCAGTCATGGTTGGTAAATATAGGGACTTTATGAGAGAAAGGAAAGGATATGGAAAATAAATAGCTGGCTAAATGATGTAACAAAATGATGTTACTTTCCGGATCATGGCTTATGGTATAGAAATGAAGCACTCTTGGATTAAAATGAAGTATATCTAATTAGGGCTAGGAAGAATGGATTCTATTGATCTTTATATGGGTCACATTTCCCCATCCTTCCTTACCCCTCCATTCATATGTCTTTTATAAAACTCAAGTGTGGTTTATTATAATTTCTGTTTTTCATCATATCCCAATATATTGTTTTCCAATTAGTTATAGTTTTGGAATATGGCTTATATCAGGAAATAATGTACTTTCCTGAACTCTTGACATTCTATTCAAGAAGAATGTAAATTGAGAATGGAGAGGAAGAAAATTACTTGACTATAAATGCTAAACCAGATACCATAGAGTATAGGAAGCCATCAGATCATTGGCATATAACTGGAAGAGACCTTGGAAGTCAGACAGTCTAGTCTTCTTATTTTACAGATAACCTCTCTGAATTTTATTGTCTTTAATTTACCCAAGGTTACATAGATAGGAAGTGATAGAGATGGGATTTGAACACAGGTCACTCTGATGCCAAAGTCAGTGATATTTTACTGTACCCTTGTATAGAGGTTTAAGTAGCCTTGGGAATGCTCGATAGTTCCCTGGATGAAATAACTGGGAAGAGGGTGAAAAATGTTACTCATAGTGTCAAGATAGGTGTATCCATCAAAGAACATCATATAGGTAATGAAATGAACCAGGCACCCTAATTGCAATGAGTTAAATGTGAATTTACCACTGTCTCTCAGACTTGGTAGTTTGTGACTCATGACTTGACCTGAAGATTTTACCTTGTTAAAAGGTAGCATTGAGGGGGGATGGGACAAGTGGGAGAGGTAAAAGAAGTAGTGAATGTCAAGGAGATTTATAGCTCTGTGTAAATCCACTAACCCAATGTAGGGGGAACTGGGTAGAAAGAATTTGGGTGAGGCTCAAAAGAGAGAGAAATTACCATCATAATGAAAGTGTACTCTTGACTTGGGCAAAATAGATGAAATATATAAGGCATTCCTGACATAAATTGTAAAGCTGGCATGGAGTAATGATATAATTGTGACAGGGAGCTTCAGCCATCTGTATATTTGTGAGGATATTCCTTTTGGCTAAAAAACAAAGCAGCTGATACATTATTAAAATGCTTTGTTGATAATTTATTCTTCCAAAGTAATAGAGAAGGCAGCAAGAACTATTAATCTGGATCTGATTCTGACCAATAAGAAGGAACTAGTTTGTAAAGATGACATAAATCTCCCTTTTCTCAATTGGCACTGCATCCAGAGGCAGGGCGGTGGGGGAGACCTGTCTTGTAGCAAACTGCTATTTTGTTTTAAGATTGGTTTGGGGGTGTGGGATGTGTACTAAAGTGGGGGAATACTCATAGTATAAGCAAAATAGAAACAGTAAGCCTCTAGAAAGGTTTGTGTCTCCAAATGTAAGAAAAAAGCTTCCTAAATGTAGAATGGGTTGTCTAGTAATATTGAAGAATAGATCTTGTACAGCTCTTATAATTTTGAGTCAGTTCATTATATATCTTGAATATGAGACTTTTATCAGAGAAACTTCCTTCATAGGTTTTCTTTTCCCTTTAACTGTTTCCCTTTGTCCATTTAATCTTAGTTGCGTTGGTTTTGTTTCTGCATAAACCCTTTCTATTCTCAGTTTAATCAGAATGTTAAGACTCCAGAAAAATATATTATTTCCTGAGATGGCTATACTTTAAAACCATGACTTTTTAATAGCAAAAGAATATATTAGGATATGATAACCCAGAAATTATTATAAACTACACTGGACTTTTTTTTTAAAAGCAAAAGGGGTAGAGGGACAAGGAAGTGTGAGGAAGTATGACCTATATTATGATCAATAGAATATATTCTGTGGTGGGTAAAAGATGAAATGACTGAGGAAAGAAAAGACTCTTATCTTCTTAGTGTATTGATTTATTATTAAGCAATGCATGCAAATTGACCAAAAAGCAGGGCCTAGACCTCCTCTGGACCCCAAATACAGGAAGAGACAGATTTTTAACATTAAAAATAATTAATTAAGGCCAATTAATTAAACAGAAACAGTAGAACCTTAGGTAATCTGATTTCTAATTGGAAGAAAGATTAGTGACTTTCCAAGTTGGTAGGGAGAGAACCAATAGGTACAATTTCCTGAACTCAGTAAAGGAGTTGTCCTGCTCCTCAACTATCTAAACAATCAAGGGAACATGGAAACAATAACTGATTAATCGGTATGGGACAATTTTCAAACAAGACATATGGGTTGCTTGAGATGTGCAATTGTGAGAAAACTCCCTCCATCAATCTTTGGATTTGACTGGGTTTCTTGGTCCTTGGTTAAGAGTCTCTAAACAGTAGGGAGAGGTGGTCCAGTTTCCCAGCCACACAGGGCTAGGTTCACATAACACAATAGGTTTTCTCCCAGTTCTCACAATTGAATAAAGTTTTCCCACAGGACAGAAGTTGGATTAGACACATAATTGAATAGAAACTAAGCTAACTCCAGAATTGAGTCACAAGATGCAGTCAGTGTGGTTCACTCAATTCTTGCCATTAGCCACTTGCTGTCCTAATCCCCTCAATTCCCTCAATTCTTCTCAGCCCTTATTAGATGCAATACATCTCAGGCTAAGAACCCTTCATTTCATGGTCCAGGAAGTTAAATAATTTTGTCTGACACCATTTTAGCTGGCTAAAACCAGTTATTTATTTTCAATAAGCTCTCCTTTCTTTCATAAAATCTATATTTACCAACCACAAGTGATACCTTTTTCCTGTTGAAGAGTGGTGGGATAGGGCTTCAGGCGGCATTTGGTGCTGATATAGTCAGTTCTCTCTTCCCTTAAGGTGCTGTGCAAATCTCCTATGCTTGCTTTTTTTTTTAAATTCATTTTTTATTTTGAATTCCAAATTATCTCCCTCCCTTCAGATCTTCCCCCACCAACTGAGAAAACAAATATTCAACTGCGTGTGTGTGTATAGTCTTCCTTACTTTAACCACTCCAGATTAGAATGAGGTTCAAGTGTCATTCCTGTCCCCACCCCATCCCAACTTAGTCTTCCTTGTTGTATAAACTTCTCTTTTTATACCACATTTATCTGAGATAATATTGTCCATTCTTCCTTTCTCTTCCTCTCTTTCATTATAAATGTGAAGTCATGCAAAATATATTTCCACATTACATGTTGCAAAAAAGCAAGAAAAATAAGGTGAAAAAAATACTTTAATCTTCACTCAGAGTTCATCTGTTCTCTCTCTGGAAGTGGATAGCTTTTTTCATCATGAATCCTTTGGAATTGTTTTGGATTATTGTATTGATCAGAGTAGCAAAATTTTTCAGAGATGACTGTCATTACAATATTGTTCTTAAAGTGTACAGTGTTCTCCTGGTTCTGCTAACTTCTCTGTATCAGGTCATATAAGTCTTCCCAGGTTTTTCTAAAATCATCTCATAATTTTTTATAGCATACTAGTATTTCGTCAGTTTCTTCAAATATTCTCTAATCAATGCCCCCCCCTCAATTTCCAATTCTTTGCTACCACAAAAATAAATATTTTTGTTTATATAGGTCCTTTTCCCTTTTCTCTGATCTCTCTATGTTACAGACCTAGTAATGCTATCGTTGGGTCAAAGGCTATATACAGTTTTATAGTCCTTTGGGCATAGTTCCAAATTGTTCTTCAGAATCGTTGGATTGGTTCACAACTCCACCAGTGCATTAGTATACCTATTCTTCCACACCCCTTACAGCATTTATCATTTTCCTTTTCTGTCATGTTAGCCAATCTTATCAATTGTTAGGTGGCTCTTATTTTTATAAATTTGACTCAGTTCCCTATACATTTGAGAAATAAGACATTTGTTAGAGAAATGTGCTGTAATTTTTTTCTGTGTGCCAGTTTCCTGCTTTCCTTCTAATTTTGGCTGTTATTTTTTTTCAAACTTTTTTTTAATTGAATATAATTGGAATTATCTATTTACCTCCTGTGAACCTCTGTTTCTTGTTGTTTTAATAAACTCTTTCCTTATTCGTAGATCTGACAGGTAATTTGTTTTCATACTCCCCTAATTTGCTTATGATATCATCCTTTATGACTAAATCATTTACTCATTTTGATATTAGCTTGATATATGGTATGAGTTGTTGGTCTGTGTGTCTAGTTTCTACCAGACTGCTTTCCAGTTTTCCCAGCAGTTTTTGTTGAATAATGAATTCTTGCCCTAAAAGTTAGGCTTGTTGGGTTTAATCAAACTGGTTTACTGTGGAGTTTTTTACTTTTGTATATTGTGTACTCAATCTGTTCCATTGGTCTGCCACTCAATTTCTTAGCCAGTACCAGATTGTTTTGATGATTGTTACTGTTGGGCCACCTTCCTTCACTTCTTTGTGCATTGATTCCATTGATAGTCCTGACCTTTTCTTCCAGATGAATTTAAAAATGTTTATTGTTTAGCTCTGTAAAACCATTATTTGGTAGTTTGATTGGTATGACAATGAAAAAGTAAATTAGTTTAAGCAGAATTATAATTTTCATTACATAGGTTCAACTTCCCTATAAGCAAATAATATTTCTACAGTTGGTTAGGTCTGTTTTTATTTGTATGAACAGTGTTTTGTAATTGTGTTCATTTAGTTCTTGGCAGGTAGGCTCCCAAGTATTTTATAATATCACAGGTTATTTTTAATGGAATTCTCTTTTCAGCTTTTCCTGCTGAATTTGTTGGTAATATATAAAAATTCTGATGGTTTGTGTGACTTCATTTTATTTCTTATTCTTTTGCTTAATTTCTTAATTATTTTGATTAATTTATTTATTGATCGTCTAAGTTTCTCTAAGGAAACCATCATATATCATCTGTGAAAAGTGATTGTTTTGTTTCCCCAATGCCTATGCTTATTCTTTCAATTAATTTTTCTTTCTTTATTTCTATAGATAGCATTTTTAGTATGACATTGAATGGTAATAGTGATAATGGACACCCTTGCATACCTCCAATCTTATTAGGAATGCTTCTAGTTTATCTCCATTACCAATAATGCTTGTTCTTGTTTTAGATAGATACTACCAATCATTTTTAAAAAGCTCCACTTGTTTCATGCTTTCTAGTGCTTTTTTTGGGTTTTTAAAACATGAATGGGTGTTGTATTTTGTCAAAATTTTTGTTTGTACTAATTGAAATAAAAATGATTTTTGTTGGTTTTAATATGAATATGGATTAATTATGCTTATAGCTTTCTTAATATTCAACTGTCTCTGAATTTCTGACATAAATCCAACCTGCTTATAGTGTGTGAGCTTTATACTATATTGCTGTAATCTCCTTACTAATATTTCTTTAAATATTTTGAGAGAAATTTATCTATGGTTCTCTTTCTTTGTTTTAACTCTCCCTGTTTTAGGTACCAAGACCATATTTGTTTCATAGGAAAAAAATTGATAGGATCCTTTCTTCATCTATTTTTTTTCCCCTAACAATTTATGTAGTATTCGAATTAATTAGTTGTTCTTTAAATGTTTGGAAAAATTTATTTGTAAATCCACCTGTTTTGGGTCTTCTTTCTTTGGACTTGTTCATTTTCTTTTTCAAAGCTAGGATTATTTAAATATTCTTTTTGGTTTTGTTAAGCTGAGCAATTTACATTTTAAAAATATCCATCCATTTCATTTAGTTTTTCAATTTTATTGGTATCTGTGTGGGTGAAATGGTTCCTGATAATTTATTTTACTTCATCTACATTGGTTATGAATTCACTTTGTTGAGTTTTATACTGGTTATTTCTTTTTTATTCATTCGTTTTCTTAATTAAACTAGGTATTAGTTTATTTTATTGTTTTTAAACATTTTCTAAAATTTTATCTGTTACTTATCTTCATTTATTAATTCTGTTTTTTAACTTTCTGTTTTATTAATATCTATTTTGATTTTCAAGATTTCTATTTTGGTGTTTAGTTGAGAGTTTTATATTTCTTAGTTTTTTAATTTTTGCTTTTTTATGTCACCCTAATTTAGCCATTCCTAATTTGTTGATTTGTTTTCTCTTTTATTGTTAAAAGAGCTTAGAGGTATAGATTTCCTCCTATGTATTCTTTGACTGAATCCCACATTTTGATTTATTTTCTCATTGTCATCTTTTAATTATTTTCAAGATTTGTTCTTTGATGTACACATTCTTTAGGATTAAATTACTGTTTCCAATTAATTTCTAATATTTACTTCAAAGACCTTTCACTGAGTATAATTTTTGTTGCAATATGATTAATAAAACATGAATTTAGTATTTCTGCTTTTCTACATTTGTTTGTGAGCTTTTTGTGCCCATGGTTGATTTTTGAGACAGTGCCATGCACTACTAAAAAATAAATATGCTCCTTTCTATTCCCATTTAATATTCTTCAGAGATCTATCATATCAAACTTTTAAAAAATTCTGTTCAAGTCCTTAACTCCTTTCTTTTGTTTTTTTGGTTGAGCACATTTGGATCAGAGAGCAGGTACATTGGGGTCTCTCATTATTATAGTTTTCTATTTCTTCCTGTAACTCACTTAACTTTTTCTTTAAGAACTTAGAGTCTATGCCATTTTGTAATATTTATAGCAAATGGTAATTGCTCTGCTCATATGTTTTAATTAAGTTTATTTTTACCTTTGCTTTGTCTGAGATCATGATTGCTACACCTGTCTTTTTAACTTTGTTTGAAGTCCAACAAATTCTGTTCTAGCTTCTTTTAACTATGCATGTACCTTCTGTTTCAAGTGTGTTTCATCTTCCTCTGTCCTTTTCCATTTTAATACCGAGTTTATCCCATTCACGTTCACTGTTATGAGCCTTAACTGTGTATTTCCTCTCATTCTTTTCTCATATTTATCCTCTTTTTTGCCCTGTTCCTTTATGCAAGAGTCTGTTTTGCTTCTAACTTCTAATTCCCTTTATTCTCCTCTCCCTCTTACTTTGCCCTCCCCTTTTTCCTTAATCTTTTTTTTCCTGTTTTCTTTATAGGTAAAGTTAATTTCTATACCCAATCCCCGTGCGTGCATGTGTGTGTTCTTTCCTACTTGAACCACTTCAGATTAGAGTGAGGTTCAAGTTCATCTAGTCCTCTATCCCAACTTGATTGTATAACCTCCTCTTTTCCTCTATCTCCCAGTGCATTTTTCTTCCCCATCCTATTTTTCTTTTTGTGATCATCCAAACACAGCAGAACCATACTCAGGTCATCTATCTAATTAGATGCCCTTTATGACCTTCAGTGATGATAAAGTTCTGAGGGGGTACATTTATCTTGTTCCAATATACGAATGTAAACAGTTTAACCTTGTTTAGTTCCTTATGATTTCTCTTGACTCTTGTGATTTTATGTCAATTTTTTTTTCTCAGCTCTGCTCTTCTGTTTGGAAGTTCTTTATTTTGTTAATTGTCTCTATTCCTCCTCCCCACCCCCCGCCACATATTGTTTATACTCAGTTTTCCTAGGTAGATTATTATTGATTGAGAGTATTCTGCAATATCATATTCTGAGCCCTTCACCTTTTTATACTGGTAGCTGCTAAATTTTGTGTGATCTTCATGGTGGCTCCTTAGTATTTCAGTTATTTCTTTCTGACTGCAGTATTTTTTCTTTGACCTGGGAGCTCTGGACTGGCTTTACTTTACTGATTTTTTTTTCTGGAGTTGACCAGTGGATTCTTTTTAGTTTCTGTTTTGCATTCAGGTTTTAAGATATTTGGGCAAATTTTCTTTTAGTGATGTCTTGAAGTATGATGTATAAATTCTGTTTCTGCTCATGACTTTCTGGTAGTCCAATCAATCTTAACTTATCTCTCCTCAAACTGTTTTTTAAGTCAACTTTTTGGAAAATGGGATATCTGACATTTTCTTCTATTTTTTCATTTTTTGGCTTTGTTTTATTATTTCTTGATATCTCATATCACATTAGCTCCCATATGGTCAATTCTAATTTTCAAGGAGTTATTTTCTTCAATAAGATTTTGTACCTCTTTTTCCAATCTGTTAATTCTCTTTTCATATTTTTCTTCCCTAGCTCTTTTTTCCTTCTTTCCTCTACTGCTTTCAATTGGTTTTTAAAATAATTTTTTTTAATATTCTTTAACTCTTGCTTTAACTTTTTGAGGAATTCTTGTTGTATTTTTGTCCTAGTTATATATTTTCTTATTTGAGACTTTGCTTGTAGATCTTTTTGAGTCATTCTCTTCTTCTGTGTTTTTATCTTGTCACAATAACAGTTCTTTATTGTCAGATTCTTTTTTTGTTTACTCATTTTTTCCAGTCTCTTTTTTGACTTTGGACTTTATGTTAATGCTGAGTTCTCCATACTTCTGGAAGGGATGTCTGGTTTGAGTTTTACTTGTTTCACAGTTCTGGAGGGGGCCCTGCACGTTTTCAGGGCTTTCAAAGGGGTATGACCCAGGGAGAGAGAGCTATACATGACCTTCTTGGCCCATGTTTGGTCTAGTATATTTCTGGTTGGGAGTTTTCAGCACACTGCTGCTTGACTCAGCTACTGTTCATCAGCTGGAAGGCTCTGCAGAGTCAGTGTCTGAAACTTCTGCCTGCTCTTTGGTCTGGGACATGGTGTACTGTTCCAGGGATCAGAGCCACAAAACTACTGTTTGCTTACTGGAAGTTGTTCCTAGGGTGGATGCTCATGACTGTTCCTCACTATGTTGGATCTATGACCCAGCACTGGGTAGTGAGTGACAGAGTTTACAGATGGTCTCAGTTTCTATATCTAGGATTTACTCAAGCATTCCTTAGAGTCTCTTTCTAATGTCCTGTCTCAGTCCTTTCTCAGTGCCTGGGCACTATAATGCTCTCCACCAATGCTACTACACTGTGATACTGGTCAGATCCCACCTCCCCAGTGTATGCCAAGCTCTCTATCTCCCTAAGCCATGCCTGAGCTAGAAAAATGACTCATTGAGATTTCTTAGTTTTCTTGTTTCAGTCTAGTGTATTCTCTAGAACTTTGTCAAGAGGGAGAGCTAGATTCTGTTGCTGTCTCTGTCACCGTGGCTCAGCCTACCCTATTATTTTTGCTATTAATATATTCTCTTATGATTATAGTTATTTTTATTTTGAACCGACCCTGCATTCCTAGCATAATTTCAACTTGGTCATAGTATACAATCTTTAAATATTTATTGGTTTATATTTTTCTTTCTCTGCTTTGTTTCTACCTGGGTTGGGCTTTAAGACCATATGTATATCATAGACTTTGGAAGTACCCCCTTTTTCCCTCTATTTTTGCAAACTATGTAACATTGAAATTAATTGTTCTTTGAATGATCAATAGTATTCGTTTGTAAATCCATCTTGTGCTGGGGACTTTATCTTTGAATGTTCACTTATGAACTATTCAATTTATTTCTGATATTTGGTTACTTAAATTATTTCTTCTTATGTTGATCTGTATATTTTATATTTTGGACATATTCATCCACTCCAAGGTATCGATTTTGTAGTTATAGCTTATGAAAGTTTCCATTATTTCATCTTCTATTTTTGTGCTTTCCTTTTTTTTGTTTTTGAATGTAGTTTGGTTTTTCTCTCATTTTTATGAACGTGAGCCCATTTGTCTGTTTAATTAGCTTTTTAGAAGATTAAGCTTCTTCTTGTTTTAACGATTGATCTGACAGTCTTTTTGCTTTCAACTTTGTTTCTTTTCTTTTTAGAATTTTACTTGGATGTTTTGTTGATATTTTTTGACTTGTGATTTTTCTAGGTTTTTAAAATTACATGCCAAATTCATTGATTTGTTCTTTCTCTATTTTGCTCATGAACTTGTTTAGAAATATAAAAATTTCCCTAAGAACAGCTTTAGCTAAATCCCATGAATTTGGACCTATCTATAGATATATAAAGAGTAAGTGGAAGGTTATCCCAGAGGGTAAGATACTAGCAGCTGGGGGTGAGAGAGGAGGGAACTAGGAACTTGAGCTTTCTTCTCTTCTCTCTCTCTATATTATCTTACTTAATGATTTCACCAACTCCCATGGGTTCAATTATTATTTCTATGCAAATGATTCTCATATCTACACATTCATCCCCCTAACTTGTGTCTGGAGCTCCTGTCCTATATCACCAACTGCTTATTGGACAATGCCAACTAGACATTTCAAAATCAATAGATCTAACACTGAACTCGTAATTTCCCCCCCAATCCCTTTTACTGTTGAGAACATTACTTACTATCTTTCCAGTGTTGCACACTGGTTGCACACAACCTTGGTGCAATCTTTGACTCCCCTCTCATGCTCAATCCATATCCCCAGTCTGTTGCTAAATCTTGTCATATCTACCTTTACAACATCTTTTATACATAACCCCTTCTTTCCACCTCACGTAGCCGCCATATTGAGGCAGCACCTCATCACCTGCTGCTAAGCAACTGCCATAGCCTTCTCCTTAGTCTCCTTGCTTTAAGTCTTCTCACTTTAGTCCTTCCTTCACTCAGGCTGCCACTGATTTACCTCACATGCAGGTGTGACCATGTCACCACTTACTCAGTAAAATCTAGGGGCTCTCTATTGCTTCTAGGATCAACTGTAAAGCCATGTGCTTGGTGTTTAAAACCCTTCATGATTCACCTTCCTCACCTCTCCAGTTTTCTTACCCTTTACTCCTCTTCATCCTCTCTTTGATCCAGTAATACTTGCCTTCTTCACACATAGCATTTTATCTCCCAATTCTGTTTCTGTTCACTAGCTCTCCTTCCTGGTTGGAATATTTTCCTTCTCATGTCCACCTTCTCGCTTTCTTGATTTCCTTTAAGATTCAGCTCAAATCCCACCTTCTGCAAAAGGCTTTCCTCCCCACCCCCACTGCTAGTGCTTTCTCTCTGAGATTACTTTTATTCATACTGTATACATCTCATTGATTTATAGTTATTTCTGTGTCTTCTCTGTCAATAGAATATTAGTTCCTTGAGGTCAAGGACCTATGTTTTTGTCTTTCTTTGTATTTTGAGCACTTAGTAGAGTGCCTGGTACATAATGGGAGCTTTATGAATTCATGTTGATTGACTGACTGACTACTTGTTACCCATATTTAATGGATTCATGCATAGATCTATGAGGCCATGGGATTTATTGCTGATTCCTTCCTTAGATTTTTGTCCCTTGTGAATTTTTGTGTCTTTCTTGGTATTCTTCCTCGTACATTATAGCTACTTTCTACAGAAGTGGACTCCAAACTTTTTTGATTACAGACAACTGTCAGTAAAAATGTTTGAGCCTACACCTCCACTATGTATAAATTTACTCATTTATAAATTACATACATTATGCCCCATGGCCTTTGAGCCAAGAAGACCTAAGTTAGAGTCCTGCCTCCCTCTCTCTCTCTCACACGCACACACTTTTCTGTCTCTGTCTGTCTGTCTGTCTATCTATCTGTCTGTCTGTCTATCTACCTATCTACCTATCTATCTATATATCTATATGTAGTGGATGTGTGATCCTGGGTAAGCTCTTGAGCTGTGATGCTATCACTTAGATAGCAATCGTGTATGGCAGTTTCTTTAGTTAAAACTTAGTTAATATTTCTCTGAGTAGAGCCGTTCCTGCTCTGAAAGGGGGAGGACTTGAGCTTGTACAGTAATGAATTTAGAAGGGAAGAGGTTGTGAACCTGCACAAGGAAAGTAAACATAGTAATATGGGACCTTTGAGGATAAGGATATGTGTGGTTGTGCTGGAGACAAATCCCACAATAGGCTGCCTAAGGGATAGGTGAGAAAGGTGAGTTGTGAGGGGTGTTAAATACCAAGCAGATGGTTTTATGGTTAATCCTATAGTGGACCCTCTCTTCCTATCCTCTGATTGGTTGATCACATCTCTCTTAGGATAAGGCCCAAGACCTCAGGTTGCCAGAGCCTCCATTTAGTTGAGCACTACTCTATAGTATCTAACTTGTTGGATATACATTGTTTTCCCCATCTTACTTGTTTTTCAGGTTAAAGCCCTTTTGCTTATATTAATAAGGTTCCAAATACATTCTTGCCATCCTTAATTAAGTACATTCCATTCATGACTATAGCCTTTTGCTTCTAAACTTTTAAGAAATTCAAATCACATTCTTAGACACCACCATCTTAACAATATTGAAAGAAGCAAAGATTGGTGAACAAATTTTGCTGACCTTCCATCCTGCTTATATAGACGACCTTGATGGAGTCAAATTAGAATCATATGTTCATGGATGTGCAAAAGACCTTGAGACATCTGTGCCAGCCTCCTGCCTCTAGCAGGTGAATTTTTAAACTATGTGAGTCAGCTGGTTGTCTATCCTATTTTTAAAGATCTCTGGGGACAGATTTCACAATTTCCCATGGTAACCTGTTCCAATGTTGAATCATCTTTATCTTCAAAAATCTCTTCCCTTGTGTATAACCAAAAGCATTTTTTGCAATTTGAGCTCATTTCTTTTGTTCAGTCCTCTGTGAATATGGAGAATTGTTTAGTAGTTTCCTCATAATAACCTATTATATACTCAGTGATCATTATTAAGTCATATATTAGCCTTCTCTTCTCCAGGCTAACCAGTTCCAACTCTTTTAATTTTGGCACAGAGGGCCAATTTTCTATCCCTTTAATCATCTTTATTGTTCTTTTTATTTTGGATTCTTTCCGGTTTCTCCATGTTCTTTTTAAAATATGGAAATTTAAACTGCACACTATATCCATATCAGTGCCAGTGACAAGAATAGTAGAAAGATTATTTCCTGACTTTTCTATTTCATACTTTTAAAAAATGCATGGTAATATCATGTTTATTTTTAAGATGACATTTTTTTCTATTCAACTTGTGATTCATTATAACTTCTATGTTCTTTTTCTGTTGTGCTAGTTAATCCTCAGCTAGATTTCTTTCATTCTGCCTCATTTTGTATTTTGTCTTTGTGTCACTATTGGACCTATCTCAGAAGCAATGATAACACTTTATGGTTTTCAAAAATGTTCTCACACATACATGATCTCGTGTGAACTTCACAAGGCTGTGAATAGGCAGGGCAGATATCATCATCACCATTTTACAGATGAGCAAACTGAAGGAAGGGGGAAGTTAAGTGGGTTTGCCTGAGGTCAAGCTCTTATTGTCTCCAGTGATAAAATGGTGCTTATAGAAGAGGAAAACTTAAAGTGGTAAATCCCAGGATAGAACTTATATCTTCTTACAGTACAGTATTATTTTTATTTTTTTTTCTATTGACTTTCTTAAACCAAGTGGAAGAAAAAAGTTTTTTGCAAAAACACTGAATTAAATTGTGTAAACAGAGTGTATTTGAATTCTTTGTTTTTCAATTCGTTCTTAAAATCCACTGTCCTCTTAGGAAATTTCAATACCTAAAGTTTTATTTTGACAGACTGGTACTAAACACATTGCTTTCCTCAGTGCCTCCTTCATAATCTACAGCCTTTCCACGACAGCAGTTTTCCTGGCTCTTTTCTGTTTAGATTTCTTGTCATCTGATGGAGCCCTCTCATGGAGCCAGCCAGCTATCACTGTATGTCTCAGGGATGATTTGTTTGTTCTCTTTTCCTTACAGCTTGGACTTCCCTATTAATGAAGCCCTGCCTGAACCCTCCGTGGAGTCCTTGGAGGCCTGAACAGTCAGTCTGAGGTCATTGCCTCAGGCCCAGTGGGACCTTGCCTTTGCTTCAAATCTCTCTGCTTCCTGCTAGGCAAAGTTCATAATCTTGGGGGTGGTTAATATTACCCAATCCTAAATAGCTGCTTTAAATCTGCTAACTAGGGCAGAGGTAGCAGGAGAAAGGAGGGCTTTTTCTAATCAGATAACATGGAGGGTGACTGGAGTATGTCGGCTTTGATCAAGTTCTTGAGGAGATGTCCCTGTCTCTGTTTCATCCCTCTCTGCCTCTCCCTCTCCTGCCTACCCTTGTTCCTACCTCAGACCCATTTATGAATATTTTTGGTTTCGGTTTTGTGAAAGTTCTCAAAGCAGCTGCTGGTTGTGGTTAAGATGATTGTCTTTATTAAAAGACACTTGAAAGTCAGGTTCAAACAAGGCACACACGCTTTCTTCACTGAGGATGTTAAGCTCATTGACTAGAAGAGCCCTGCCTGCTAGAACCTGATCCTTCTGAGTATTCCAAAAACAATCTCCTATTGTCTCCAGGGATAAAATGGTGCCAATAAAAGATGAAAACTTCAAGCCAAGAATAGTGATACTACTTTAACTGCTTCACCACTAAATGTAATTATGGGGAAGAAGAGAGAGGGTAAACACGCGCACACACACACACACACACACACACAGACACACACAGACACACACAACTTCACGTGTTTTCAGTTGAGAAATGTACACAAAGTGAAATGTTCTGACTAGAAACAAAAATCTTGATTCAGTTCTGTTACAATAAACACATGTTCACTTTCAGGAATTGCTGTTTTGTCCATGAAATGCAAAATGCTACCAACAGAAAGCTGGGGGAAGGGAAGCGAGACAAGCAGCAGGAGACGAGGGGAGCAGGGAGAACTTGGAACTTTCTTAGGTTCTTTTTAAAATTGTCTTGGCCCAGAGGGTGTCACTCTGGTGATAATTTCTGGGCCAGGGATTTCCAGGGAAGATGGGGAGAAGAGGCCCTGGCTTTTAGAACATGTGTTCACCACAAGAGAAGATGGTCTTATTACCTCCAAGCCATGTGCAGGGTTTGGTTATTGCTCTCCTGTGCAAAAAGAGCCTAGTGATGAAATGAAGATGAAATAACTCAGTTATTAAATGGACTTTGGGCAGGAACAGGAAAGGAGAAAGCTCTTAATAATTTCATAGATTCCTTGATCTGGAGACAGTGAAAGGTGAAAAGAAGGGATGGTAGGAAAACAGCTGCAAACTCCTAAGCTCTTTTCAGAGGAACAAAATGAATGTTAGTTTTTTTTGTGGGTCCTCACTTCACATGACCCGCTCCCAGGATCCAGCCACCCAATGAGATTAAGAGACTTTGTTCATGTGCAAAATTTTGAGACTCTGGGACTCTGCTTGATTATTGATTTTAATTCTCTTCTCATACTTGTTTTCTTTCTTTTTTGTTGTTGGTGTTCCCATTTTCCACTTCATATTTTGTTTTTTTCCAATTACATGTAAAGATAGATTTCAACATTCACTTTTATAAGATTTTGAGTTCCAATTTTTTCTCCTTTTCTCCCTTTCCCCCTTCCCCAAGACAGCATGCAATCTGATATAGGTTATACATGTACAATCATATTAATCATATTTTCACATTAGTCATGTTGTGAAAGAAGAATCAGAACAAAAGGGAAAAACCAAGAGACAGAAACAACAAAACAGTGAAACCAGTATGCTTCCATCTGAATCCAGTCTCCATAGATCTTTCTGTGGATGTGGATAGCATTTTCCATCCTCAGTATTTTGGAATTGTCCTGGATCATTGTCATACTTAAGTTTTCACATATACACCTATACATATTCTACGCAAAGACAGAAGTCACTGTATGCAAATAGTGGTTCATAGACCATGAGTCACCTCCTACTCTTCACCGCATTCCACTAGGGGTATAACAATAGGAGTAACTAATCAAGGAAAGAAATGAGTCTTTTTAGTATTGTGGTCAGAATCATCATCCATGAGCTTTTCCCTGACTCCTCCATGTTGTTTATCAGTGCTATTTCTCTCTTTAATTTTCCTGCTAATTTGTTGAAATGTGTATGTTTTATCTGTTTTCCCATCTGTCTTCTAGAACATAACCTTTTTGAGGTCAAGGGCTATTATATTTATATGTGTGGTTCCTTCAGGCCAACTGCAGTATCTTGGGCTGTGAAGTAGACAAGAGTGCTGGCCCTCAAGTCAAGAACACCAGAGTTTGCATCTGGTCTCAGGCATTTATTAGCTGTGTGACATTGGGTAAGCCAGCTTCTGCCTCAGTTTCCTCAACTGCAAAATAGGGATGATAATAATAGCATTATCTCCCAGGGTTGTTGTGAGAATCAAACAAGATATTATTTTTAAAATGCTTAGCATAGTGCCCTGTCCATAATAGGCTCTTAATTAATGCACTTTCCTTGCACATTTATTAATTCATTTATGCTTTTATTTATTTACTTAAACTGGACCTATGACTTGATTAGTGTAGGAATATCTTGCAGATCAGCAGCTGTTCTGCAAGTTTAGTTTTGGAGAGTTGTTTGGGTTCACAGAGTTGAGTAACTTGTTTAGGACCACATAGCCAGAATGTGACAACCCAGGTCTTTCTGATCTGGTTCTATTGTCTATGCCTGCCTTCTGACTTCTTCCCTTGAACATAGTAGGTGCGTAGTAACTGTTTGAAAAATTTAATTGAAAGAACCCCTCAATCAGAGAGACTCATGCTTGCTTACCTACCCCTTAGATCTCTGAATGTCATTCTCAGGGTCATACATCTAGATCTGGAGGGAATCTTAGAGGCTTATGTAGTCGAATCTCCTAATTTTCAGATAGGGAAACTGAGGTCCAAAGAAGGAAATAAGTGACTTGTCTTAGATCGAAGTGCTAAGTAACAGAGCTGGGATTTGAATATAGGCCCCCTGATGACAGAACCAGTGCTTTTCCCATGGTACCATGATGCTTCCTCAACTTCAATACTCATTGTGAATTAATTATTAGAACTTAAGAGCTCCGATAATGCCTTAGTATTAAAATGTCAAAGCATTCAAAGCTCAAAATGACAGTTCATCAAAAAATAGCATAATTCCTACTAATTCCTGCACATTTCTGCCCTCTTTTCCCTCCATACATACACACATTCTTCTCCTATTTTCAACATGTATGGAACAGAATTTAGAGCTAGAAGGGAAGCCTAAGAGATAACTAATTCTTCAGGCTCTCTTCTATCCAGGCAGCAAGTCATATTTTCCTTGTTTTAAAGGGGGCAGGGAAGGTCAATTGAGGACCACAGAGTTAACTTGATCAAAATTTTCCAGATTTCTTTCCATGGCCTTAATTAATGGGGAGGAAGAAAAAAAAATTTTTTTTGACTGGACTTTCTGCTTAAGTATAGAACAAATAGATCTTCAGCAGAGGGTAGCCCTCTACCTTCTATGACCCTTTGTAGGGTAGCTGCTTCTGTGGTTGCTATAATGAAGTCTTCTTCCTCCCCTAAAAACAGGCAAACAAAAAACCCCCCCAAATTGTTAGGCAATCAGAACAGAAATTTGTTTTCTTATATTGAGCATAAGATTATCCATCTAGGAGTGTTTGAGGTCCTGGCTTCCTGAGCACTTACTATTTGTCTACATTTTAGTGATACAGATGCATGGCTAAATTAGCTGTAAAACTAGAATTCTGAGTTTGGGAAAGGAGGAGTTGATACAGAGATTTATTGCCACCTGCTTTGGAATAGCCTCGAGCTGTTTCTTTTCTTTTAAAGGCTTACTCTGAGAAATAATACCATACCCTTAAAAACAAGACTCATTTGTAATAGAAATATTTGAGTTGAAATTCCCAGAGTTTCACTAAAGCTCTACATCTTTCTCAGTCTCTTCCTTTGTCATATTTACAGAAGGTTCTCCAGTAATTTCTTTTTCTGGTTTACAAATTAGGGGAATCATAATTGTGTTTTTCTGCCCATTGCTTTCCCCGATGACCTTGGGGGTACCTGGCAAGAGCACTGGTCTGGGTACCCTGAGACTTGGGTAAAGAGAATAGCCTTGTCCTGCTTGGTCCCAGAAGGCAGAACCAGGATCAATGGGAGCACCAGGCCTGGTGAACAGCAGCTACTTAATACGTGTTTGTTTAATTGGAATGAATGGATGAAGTTGCCCAAGGGCAGATTTCAGTTTGATGAAAGAGAACATTTCCTAACAATAAGAGCTATTCCAAAGTGGAATGTTCTACTTTACAAACTTTACAGACACAAGTGGGTCTAAGGCTCAATGAACACTGGTTGGGTACCTTGTAAAGATCCTTGTTCAGGTGTGAGTTAGAGTAGGTGACCTAAGAAGTCTCTTCCAGCTCCACAATGCTGTAAATTTTAGTTTAAACTGTTACTTCCTCTGTCATCAAGGGCAATTCACTATGTCTCTGTAAAATTAGGGAGTTGAATTGGATAAGACTGCTTCTGACTACCATATTCTAAGATGGGGGGCATGGAAGGCCATTCCAGATGATAATGATCACAGTCTCCAAGAACAGTTTCCCCGAAGGTCTATCCTGATCTTGTCAACTGGCCCTCAATAAATTTTTAAAAAAGAAAAACATTATCTACAGACAAAAAATTTTTCCCTTTTTTCTTTCTTTTGCTGTGTATTATATGAGGAATCAGAGATGGTTTGTTTTGTTTAGGATTTTAATGAAAAAGAACCTTCAATCTGCAGAATTCCCTTTCACTTGTCTTTTCCCTCTTTCTGTGGAGCTTAGAAGGGATCAAAAGGGTATCAGGCTTGGGGTAAGCTTAAAAAAAAAGTCCCTGAATGTGATATAAAAATAGGTATGAGGTAAATATAGTGATTTCACTTGAAGGCTATTGATATAATCTTTCCATTAAAGAGAACCAGAGCCTGAAGGGATATCTCACTTTGGTTGGTTGACTTGAACTTCTACCCAACTTCTTTCTGTAGGAAAAATCACAGAGTTCTTAGGTCTGCCCTGTGAGTCCAAATGGAACTGATTTAGCCCTTTCTCCCTAGGACAGACCTTCAAATACTTGAACACAACTATCATATGCCCTAGGTAGTTTCTTCTCTGACCTAAATATGACCACTTTTTTCAGCTGTTTCTCATATACCACTGACTCAAGGTTTTTCATCATCCTGATTCCTCTCCCCTGAGAAATGTCCAGCTTATCAATGTCTTTCTTAAGTCATGCTGCCCAGAACTGAATGCAAGAGTACTGTGAGGTATGACAAGGGTAGAATACAGTGACAGTATCACTTCCCAGTTCCTGAAAGCTGTGGGTTACAAATGCAGTCCCAAATCCCATTAACTTTTTTTTTTGGCTGAAATATAACTCTCACTTATATTGAATGTATAGTCTATTGAGACCCCTGAATCTTTTTCAGAATTGCTGCTATCTATTTCTCCTCTATCTTACACTTGTGAAGTTGATTTTTTGTACCAAAGTATAAGACTTTACATTTAACCCGGTTGAATTTTATCTTATTAGATCCTTTTATATTCTGTATTAGGCATTTCTTCCAGCTTATGTTCATCTTTTGTTACCTGGCTTCCACTTTCTATATATTTCTTTTTAAAATGTAAGTAGAATGAAAAGTTCTTTCTGTTCACATTGTTCTCTTTAGTGCAATTCCATTTTTTCCCATTCTTCATTGTGTTGTTTCCTTTGTGCCTTCAGACTTTACTTTTTATGAGTCTCCTATCTTTCCTGGAATGACTTTGCTGGAGGTATTGTATTTCATGGGATCTTATCTTTGTTTCAAACTATTTGAATTCTGCTTTCCTAAAACTAGGGTTTTAGGAAACCCTGTCAGATGATGCTCAGGTTTCTTTTGCTTCTCTATCACAAACTCTAAAATGGAGTTGGTCCCTTCTTTCCCTCTTCATGTAAGATTCCTATCATTTCCATCCAGCAACTAGCTCTTCCTTGTTAGTAAGAATTAGATCCAGAATAAAATTTCCTCTTCTTGGTTCCTCTACCTTTTGAAGAATGAAATTATCACTAAGGCAAGTTAAGAAATTACTAACTGCTCTGTCTTTGGCAGAAAGAAAGCACCAGCAAATGTCTAGATGATTAGTCCTCCATTACTTTTTATCATGCGTCTGGGTTAGACTTATGATCTATTTCCCAAACTTCTTAAATGTGGCCTTTTTTTTTCTGTCCAAGTGATCATCAGTGGATTTTATGAGAAAAATCACTTCTCTCTCTCACTCCTTTGACTGTTACCCAAATATTCTCCATCATGCTTCCTCTCTCTTGTTCTTAGATTTCCTCATATTCTTTTATCCAGTTTCTTTTCAGTAAAACATACCTATCCAGAGCCATGCTCAAGGCAGGAATTTTATCTCATCCATTCTCAGTGATTCCTATGTTGTCTAATTTGCTCTCTGTGTTAGGACTTCTTGTGCCTCATTTGTTGCCTAAATATGGGGCATTTATGTATAGATGCTTGAGACTATGGGCTTTACTACTGGCCCATTTCTTGGATATTATTTCCTATGGATTTATGAATATCTGAGCTGCTATTCTTTTTTTTTTCCTTTCTTTGTGACTACTTTATAATATTATCTAATTTTTATTCTTATTAAGCTTTTTTTTAGTTGCATCCAACTCTTTATGACCCCATTTGGGGTTTTCTTAGCAAAAGATTCTGGAGTGGTTTGCCATTTTCTTCTCTAACTCATTTTATAGATGAGGAAACTGAGGTAAATAGTGTTGTAACTTTCCCAGGGTTACACAGCTATGTGATACACACTGTCACACAGTGACACTGTCACACAGTCATTTGAACTCAGGAAAATGAGTCTTCCTGACTTCAAGTTCAATGCTCTATCCACTGCACCATCTAGCGCCCCCATTAGGATCTTAAATTATCCATTTGCCTTCTCCTGTAGCTCTGACGTTGACTTCTCCAAGTTGTCCATATCCAGGGCTTTCCTATTGCTCCTCCCAGTTCTTTCTGTTCTCTTCTCCACATAGCTGTTATCTTCTTCCAAATTCAAATGGCCAGTTTTCTCTATTGTCCCATGTGATTGCTCACACATTTCACTGACTAAAAGCTGACATTTTTATAGTGCTTTAAAGTTTGCAAAGCCCTTTAAATGCATTATCTCATTTTATGTGAGACGCTGTGATTATCCCATTTTACAGATGAGGATGGACACTGAGACTGAGTTGGTAAGTGACTTGTTACAGTGTCACACAGCTAATAATGCTCAGGTGAGAGAACTGAAATCAGATCTCCCTGTCTTGGGAGGGAATCAGGTGGTTCAGTGGATAGAGCATTAGGCCTCAGATACTCACTTGTTATATGTTCCTGAGCAAGTCATTTGACCTTTATTTGCTCAATTCACTAGAAAAGGAAATGGCAGACCATTCCTGTATCTTTGCCAAGAAAACCCCAAATGGGCTCACAAAAGATTGGATGTGACTTAATGACTGAACAACAACTTCTTGACTCTTCAGGCCAGCATTCTAGCCACCATATAATCTGGCTTCTTGCTCTGTATCAGTGGTCTGTCCTTCTTCCAAGTCTGCCTCCTTGTGCCTCCTTTGCAGAAGGCTACTATATCACTCCATGAAGTTGATTTCTTCTTCCTAGTCTGTGCCTGTCTGACCAATCAATAAATGTTTATCAAGAGCCTATAATGTACTAGGCAAAGGGCACGGAGTTACAAATAATGAGACAATTTCTTTTGGCAAGTTTATAGTCCAAAGTTGGAGGGTACAAGAACATATGTAAATATATGTTTGTTAAAATTCTTTGATGGATTTAAATATTGCCTCAGATGCTTACTAGCCATGTGACCCTGGGCAAGTCACTTAAGCCCTCTCAGCCTCAGTTTTCACATCTGTAAAATGGTAACAATCCCATATCCCATATGGCACCTATCCCATAAGGTTGTGGATATCAAATAAGTTATTCATAAAGTAACATAGGAAACATAAAGCTCTGTGAAAATTTGAACTATCATTTCATTATTCACTGAAGGAACTGTATATGTTTTAGCCTAAAAAAAGACTTAGAGTAGATTTGATAGTTATCTTCAAGTATATGGAAGCTGTTGGTTGTCCTTCATCCTGGAAGAAGACTGTGACATAAGGAAGGAGATGTCATAACTGGTAAGTGAATTGGATTTAAGTGAAGGGAGCTATGCAAAGTCACCACCCTCACTCTTTTCTCCAGATCCATTTGGGTCCAGTGGCAAGATATAGATCAGGATGACTGGAGATGTCCCTGATACAGTGAGAGGCCTTGGCCTTTTTAAGCTCCTTCCCAGGTTTCAGTTTGTCTGAGGCAATGCCTATTCAGTGATTAAGGCTAAGTAAAAATGAGGCAAATAATGGCCTCTTTTACTTAGTCAAAAAATAAAGTCAACCTGGGATGAACCAAAACAGAAATACTTTCTATTTGCACTCACTCTGAACCATCAGAATCCAAACATTGACTCAGTGAGGCTTGGGCCATTGTTGGCCAATCTATGACAGTCTGAGTGATTTAGGTTTAAGGCATGGTCCATAAAAAAGAAATCTAGCCCATAAACCCCAAAATATCTTGCTAATATTTGGAAGAAGGGGAATTAGACTTGCTTTGTTCAGTCCCAGAAGACATTAGTAGGAAGAATGGGTGGAAATTGTAGACACATTAAAGGATATGTAAGTAAGAGCTTCCCAACAGTTGTCAGTCATTTTCAGTTGTGTTTGACTCTTTGTGACCCCATTTGGGGTTTTCTTGGCAAATATAGTGGACTGGTTTGGCATTTCCTTTTCTAGTTCATTTTACCTATGAAGAACTGAGACACACAGGGTTAAATGACTTTCCTAGGGTCGTACAACTAGTAAGTGTCCAAGGCCACATTTATACTTTGGAAGATGAGTCTTTCTGACTCAGGGTCTGGAACGCTATCCACTGCACCAGCTAGCTGCTCTCCCAGCAGTAAGAGCTTTCTGAACCTATCCACATATATTCATACCTTTGATCCACAGATTCCATTACAGGGCTTGCATATCAAGGAAGCCATTGGTAAGAAGGTCTAAGATACTCATGGCAGCAGTTGTGATAGCAAAGAGCCACCAATGGGTTCTGCCTCATCAGAGGATTTCTAAGTATATGATTTGTTGAGTATGTTAGCCAAGTTACCTAAGGGGCCTCTGTGGAAGTTTTCAATCCTGAGATTGTCATTTATCCCTAGTAAACTGGCACTGACTCCAATCAATCAATCAATCAACTATGTGCCAAACACTACAAGTAAGATGACTGAAACCTCATGCCAGTTCGGGTGAATTTCCTATTTCCTCACAGCAGTGGTAGCTATGAGTTTGGCAGGTCACCCCGTTCATTCTCTCTATCTCCCTCAATTTCCTATTTACTTGATTGATTAATCAAGTTATCCAGACCATTTAGTGACAACTTCTCATTGTCCTTTCTCTCCTTCCCACCCCTTATTCTCTGTAATAGCTGTAGTTGTGAAGGAAGCAGCATTTATAACATGCATGCCCTGGAGGCCTGCATTTAGCTCTTCTAGATAGGTGGAACTTCACCAGAATAAATAGTGCTCCAAAACCTTCAATGACTCCCCACTGCCTGAAAAAGAAAATCTAAACTCTAGCTTACTGCCTCAAATCTTTTTTTTGGAAGAAAGTGAGGCAAAAATCATAACTTTCAAAACCACTTACAATTTCCAAATTTATCTTCTACTATTTTTCCCAAATGAACCCTCTATGACAGTCCACTGGGTTTGTTCTTTATCTCTCTCAAAAGACCTTGAACTGTCTTTCCCCTATTGAAATCCTAAGCATCTTTCAAGATCAAACTAAAATCCCACCTTCTCCATAAAGTCTTTTATGACACATTGTCTCTAATATTCCTTTGATACTTTATAGGCTGCTCTATATTATAACATTTATGATGTGTTTTATCTTCATTACTCATTAAAAAAAATTAAGGTCATATATGTAATGTTAAAGAACTAGTTTATCAGCGTTAAGGAGATACATATTTAAGTCACTAGAAGAAAATGAAAGTATGATCAATCTATTAGGAGACATTCAGATAAAATATCCATAATCAATCAAGCATTTATTAATCACCTACTGTATGGTAAGTACTGTGACATGGAAGTACAAAGGCAAAATAGAATACTTGCTCTCAAGGAATTTACATTCTATCAAGAAAGGGAAATACATATTTAGGAATATGTAATGTAGATATAAAAATGCAAGATAATTTGGGGAATAATGCCACTAGAGCCATGAAATCATGAAAACCTACTACCTTATATATAGTGGGTGTCACTCAATGTGAGTCTTGAAAGAAATCAAGGATTCTAAAAGGCAGAGGTGAAGAGACATGCATACCAGGCATGAGGAACTGCTAATACAAAGGCACGAATGTAGAAGATGAAATTATTTTGTATCACCAACAACGACAATGAGAAAACCAGTTTGGCCATGCCATGGAGTAGATGAAGAGGAATCATGTAATAAAGATTGGAATGGTAGGTTTAGATCAGGTTTTTAAAAGACTTTAAATGTTAAATGCTATGTGAGATTTCAAAGAGGTCACTTCTACAGGAGAGAAGGAATTAATTAAGATTAGATTCATGGAGCAGGTAACAGTCCTTAAACTGGAACTTGAAAAAAGGGGCCAGGGAGAAATATCAAATGTCTGACTTAGGGAATCCATGCCAGGAAAAGGAACAGGATGAGCAAAATGACAGAAGTGAGAAATGTGAAAGCAGATGGATAAATGATGAATCATCCAGTTGGGATGCAATGTAGAGTACATGACAGGGAAGAGCATGAGGTAAGACTAGGACGGTAGAGTTGGAGCCAGATTGTGGTCAGTTTTGAAGGTCAAGTTAATTATAATTTTGTTTATACTTTATCTGATAGGCCACAGTGTACCACTGCAGGATTTTGAGTAAGAGAATGACATGACCAAAAATTAGGAAGATTACTCTGCTGAGGGTGTGAAGGATGGGTCAGAGCCTGGAGATACCAGGTAGGAAGCTGTAACAGTAATCTGGGCAATGGGAATGAAGGCCTGAGTTAGGTTGGTGCTGTGAATAGAAATGAGAGATAATGTACCAGAGACATGGCAAAGTTAAGCATAAGTTGGCATCTAATTATCTTTGGCAGATGAGACAAAGGGTAGAGCCAAGGATGACATTGAGTTGTGAAGCATGAGTTACAGGGACTATGGTATTTCTAACAACGGGATGGTGAGGAGGAAGGACATATTAGGAAAGGAAGGCTGAGTTTGAATTATCAATAGGACATCCCACTGGAGATGTCCAGCAGACAATTGGAAATTGGGGACTGGAACTCATGAGAAAGTTCTGAATAGAGAAAAAGATTTCAAAGTCATAAGTATGACCATCCTAATTGAGGTCCCAGGAATGACTGAAATCGTCAAGGGAGAGACTCTAACAAGGGAAGTGAATTGAGAACAGAGGATTGTGTCCATACATAGGGGCAAAAAGAGGAAAATAATTTTATCATGATGTATACAAAGGAGCTAGAACCTCTTACAAAAGCTCCATTTTGAAGTAGGTGAGATTAGACTGAATACAGGGGTGTTTAAAATTTCTTTGGAGTTTAGTACTACACTCATCAGTCACGTGAGCTGTCAATACCTATAGAAAAGCAGGGGTAAGAGAAGAATCCAGATAGTACTGTGTCATGGAAGCCAAGACCGAGGAGACCAAGAAAGGAGTAATCTACAACGCTGATTCCAAGGGCAGGAATACATATACATACATGCATGTATATATGTGTGTATATACATGCATGTATACATAAATGTAAATATACATTTAAAGTTAACTACTGCCTAAAACAGGGCCTTAAACATAGTAATTTCTCAATAAATACTTCTAGGATTAATTCTAGTTACATTGCTGTCATTGGTGATAATTTTCCTTTTTAGATGGTCTAGAAGGATCTCATCCACATGTAGTAGGGTCTTGGAAATAACAAAGGGTGACCAGTTCAGTGCTGATTTTTGTGTTTCCTCTGTGTCACCAAAAAACAACAGCGCTAGCAACAAAACCCAAAATGATCTTTTCTCATACTTCGGAAATCCAAACTGAAACTAGTAAGGTGGGTACTTTACAAATGTCATTGGTTATCATAAATAGATTTCTAATAAAGAGCTAAATTAATTGGAAACATCAAATTATGAGCCAAAACTAATGGTTTTCAGTGTCATATAAAAGTTGTAACTTATAGCAATATGTGAAAATAACAAATCCTGGAAAAATGATATTCTGACAACCAGTTTTCAAAACACCCCCCACAATTTCTTTCTACTTTTTCTCTACTCTTCCATCCTCTTTCCTTTTCTCCCTCTTCTCTTTCATCTTTCCCCCCATTACTCTTCCATTCTTTAGCTTCTCTTTCTCTTCCTCTTTTCTTCTTCCCATTTCCTCCAAATCTTGCTATTGGAAGAAATGAATCTGGAGCCAAATGGTGTACATTGTTGAAACCAGAAACAAAGCAGCAAGGTTTGCATCTCTGGGTCAAGAACACATATTTGGATCTGAAAATAATTAACAGTTCTTACTCAGTGGTGTTTAGCCTTAGTCTGCTTTGGAAAATGAAAAACAGCCCATTTTATACTTTTGAATTAGTCATAGAAAGAAAAGAATTCCATGTTTTCCAGCTTTCAGCCTTTTCATGTGTTACTGTCTGCATCTTTTCTAACCCCTAAACTAGGACATAATGAATGAGGCAACATCAGCCATAAGCTGCAAGCCCATCTAACTAAGAAATCCTTTCTCACGCTATTTCCTGCAGAGTGAGATTGTATGGACGCCTGCAAATATCTCAACTTGGTTCACTGTTTGAACATCCCTATTACCTTTGTGATCCTCAGCTCTAGTTCTTTGATTTGTTCTCTTGAGCTCCTTAAGGCTACTTCTGTGCCAGTTTGGATGGTATTTAGGAATCTCCAATGAATATGCTCATTATCTAATACAAAGTGGCATAAAATGCTCATGCCATGAACTCTGCCATACAGCTCTACCCTGCTGAACTTCTGTGATTCATGCTGTACTCGATTAATAGCATTTATGTTATTCATATATCTCGGCTGACCTTGATCTGCTAGAAACTCCCTCCTTTTTATCTCTGTTCCATACTGGGGAGGTTTTGTCCCACATTAACAATGGTTCTTTTGTACATCAAAGCAAACCCACCCCCCATCCTAACCCCGACCTACTATCCCAAGTTTCATTCTTCCTTGCATATATAATATCTATCTTCTTTGCATTGTCTGTTTCTTCTTACCAATGAGTAGTTGATGGATAATAGTTTGTATTTTCTTTTTATTTTGTAGTTAAAAAGCTCAAACAAAACCAAATTTATTTTAAAATGAACACTTAAGAATCTGAGCATATGAAAGTCTATGTCTCTAGAGCTTGCTAATATGAAATGCAACACTTTTTGGGACTGAACAATATGTCTAAAGAAGTTATACAACTTTTTTTTTTTGCCTCTGCTTAAAAACTGAAGACTATAAGATTATAATGGGCAGGGATGACTCTGTAGGCCATACCTATAGGAGTCTAACATCTTTCCAGAAGGAAAGTGTTCCTATAAATAGAGTGAAAAATCAGAGGAATATTGAATATTTGGTGTGACCTTTAAATACACTAAATCTTTCTCCTATTCATAATTTTGATTGAAAGCTAAAAATGGGATGAAAAGGAAAGACCAGTGACCAAGGAATTACTTTGAAGTTCCAAGAAAAACAAAACAAAACATTTCATTCAAATTGTAAAGCTCCTCAGAAACTCAGTTTTATAACTTTCACATAGCCTCTTCCTTTTTGGTCAGTGAAAAATAACGATGTTAAGATTTTCATTGGATTTATAATTAATGAAAGCTTCAACAATCTGTACTACTGGTAACAGTAAGTTGGGAGGGAGGCTGAAGGGAAAGAAATAAGCATTTATATAGCACCTACTATGTGCCAGGAATTATCATTTGATCCTTACAACAACTCTTCAAGGTAGGTGCTATTATTAACCCATGAAACAGTTGGGAAAACTGAGGTTAAGTGACTTGTGTAAGTGATTTATTATGATATGAGTAAGTTAGTGTCTAAGCTGTATTTGAAATCAAGTTTTCCTGACTACTGACCTAGCATTCTACCCACGCTACTGCCAGCTACTTCCACTGAAAGCCTTCCATGTTTTTCTCATTGCAGCATGATTTCCACGATGCTCAGGTCCTTCTTTTGCATTGACAACTACAGTCTAATTTTTGTTACATCACTTTTGTCTGAAACAAGTATGTTTATGCTCTATATAGCTCTAGGAGATAACATATTTAATAGAAACTGTACATTTTAGGATTTTTATTTATTCTAGAGTACTAGGAATGATGTTGCAGCAAGTAAAAAATGTTTCAAAGCTGAGAATCTAAAGTGAGTTGAGGTTCTTATGATCCGAAGGTATGAATGATGCAGATGAAAATATATGTGTTTTTGGAATACAAATCAGCATATTGTTGCTCTGAAATGAGCCATGAAAATGTAGGCAATATAAAATGTAGGAAAAATATACAATGGATTAAAATCTTTCTAGAAAGATCCGGGTGTTTTGTACGTGGAAGATGAAATTCTTACATTAGTTCATTTACAAGGTAATGTGAAATTGCTGATGGGAAAATTGTTTATTTCAGGCTCATATTTTGCTCTTTACAGGAAGGAAGATACATGTTTACAGAAATTTATTTGATCATCCAGAATAAAGTTCTTGTGTGTTATGTGCGCTAGTGTAGTCTTGCAAACAAGTTATTTACCAGTCCTTCATTAAACCCTGTAACCACTCGTTTTGTCTTTCCTCCACATTTTTCCTCCATCTTTTCCTCCATGGAAATGAAACTGCTTGTTTTTTAAAATTGAAATGTCCTTCATAGTAAACATGGTTTAGACCAGTTAATGAATTACCATACTTTAAAAATAGTTATTTATTCATTTCAATTTAAGACAGGATAATTTTCTTCAGGCATTTGAAAAGCTGACATATGCAAGAGATGTTTGTCTTTTTTGTATGGGACCCAGGAGACCAGTGCGTGGAAGTTGCAGATAGGCAGATACTGGTTAATTAAAATTTGCTAATAATTTGAACTGTTCCTAAGTGGAATGAGTTATCTTGAAAGATAGTGAGTTACATATAAACTGGAGGGCCATTTTTCAAGGATAGTATAAGCATGGATTCCTTTTTGGGGTTGACTAACTTTATTTGGACAGCATTCTGACTTTCATATTCTATGTCTTGGATCCAATGAGATAACAGAGGTGCAATGTTGTTCAAATCTTAAAATGCAAGAGAAATGCAAGCTATTGTTATTATCAGTATCTGTGCTGGTTTTATATTGAGCTTTTCCTTGGAGAGTTTAATGTCAGAAAGAAAGATTTGTTTAGTGATAACCTAGCTGAAATTCATGTGATGAGTAGAAATGTAGTTCTCTTAGTGATGGAAGCGGATGAAACATTTTAGTTCTGCTTTGGGTAATGATGAGAGATCTTAGCAAGGAAAGAGGAAATGAGAGAATGAGGGAAAACATTTCTTTTCTAAACCAGCAATGTACTGAAACCTATCTTTGTGCTAAGTAGATCCTTTAGTTTGATAAACTGAAATGATTTCCCATCTATTCCTAGATTTCTGAGACAAAAAAATGTTGATAACTTTTGTGCATATTTGTTTTGCATCATTTCGTGGCCCATTAATAATTGAAAGCAGACGGGAGGAAACAGAGTGGGAAATGAGACTGTTTGCTTTTGGGCCAACTGACAAGAGCAGCTAACACTATACTTTCATGTGTATTGAAGTCTATGGGACTAACACTTGTACCACCCCTGGAGTTAGTCACAATCACTATCCAGGAGGTTTGTAAACTCCAAAGCAAGGCTGATGTTATGGGAAGCTTTAAGCCAGTTTATGAGTCTTTGATTTAGATAAATCAGTCAGTCAACAATATTTACTGAGAGGCTACTGTGCCAAGCTTTCAGGGAGAGAGGGGATAAAGGGAAAAATAAACACTGCCCCTGCCCTGAAGGAGCTTACTTTCTCTCAGGGACACAGGACAAACATAGGAGAAAAGTAAAAACAGCAGATGTCAAATAAATAAATGCTTAATGAGTAGCAGATGATTCATCTAAGTGTCTAACGTTCTAGTTGTCAGCCCTTGTTTTGTGCCTCCCTTGGGATGTTTCCAGCTGTCTCAAGAAGTATCACAAAATCCTCTAGCAATTGTCAAAACACAATTAATTTCAATTTACTATAATTTAGTAGATTGAGTATTTTGAGGATGGGAGTGGTAATACCAAAAAATTAAAGAAACAATACTTTATGAGTCTACAAAGACTGGAATTATCATTCTCTTGTTGGGGTACTGTTCTCTTCCTACCCCCCTTTTTGAGATTAGGTCTGCCTATTTTGTGTAGACTGGAAGTGTCCCAATCACTCCCTGCTAGAGCTGACCTGCACCATTTTCCCTACCTTGGCTAGCCTTCCCTCATTTAGGCAGATTAGTGGCCCTTTGCTTTCAGGGAGTTCATCATATTGGTGTCACACTTAGTGTGCATGATCTGATCAGCTTTAGCCCTTTCTCAGATCTGAAATCCTGAGCTCAAGGGATCAATAACCTGCATTAGCTCAGAAGCAGGGATTACAAGTGTGTTCATCCATGCCTAGTCTATTTATAGCTTTGTTGGTTATTAGCCTGTGTGACCTAGGAAAAGTTAAGTGGGTTGTTCCTCAGTTTTTACAATGGAGTATAATTGTTCAGCTGTTTGATATCTCTGTGCTTAGCAAAGGATACTTTTATAGCCATTTTGCTTTTTGAAGTTGGGAGCTGATCCTACTCAGTGCAGGCAAATTGAAAGAAGTATAATGAAATATTTTCTCTTCCACCAATCAGTTACTTAACATTAGTCAAGCACCTACTATGTGTCATGCACTGCATATTTGGATTTATTGCTGCCAGAATATTGATCTGAGCTCATCTAAGAACTCAGGAATTATGATTTATAGTAGGGAAGAGATTGGTTTTCATTTGCAACTTCTTTTGTGCATTTTTTCTGAGACAGTTTGGATAGGTTAGAAAAAATGCAACAAGTAATACTGACAGGTCTGATATGCTTTTGTAAAACATTGACTAGGAGGCAAACACACACACACACACACACACAATCTGTGAATAGTCATTAAGACAGTTTTTCCCAGCAGGGTTTTGCAAGCCCTGCTTGTATATCCTGTTGCTGTATGTCTTCCAAGGATTTGTACACCTTATTATGGCCTGAGGACTTCAACAGCAAAGTAGGGTTTGAGGTGTACTCAAACTGGGGTCATCCAGTTTAGTTACCACTCAGGGCGGGTGGCACATTAGCATTTCATAACCATGTGTACTTTTGTGCCAACTGTCAAAAAGGACAACCTAAACAAATGCTTTCTTACCTTGTTTGAATGTGCCAGCAAATGAAACCTGAACCTTTTTGAAAGAGACTCCCAAGTGATAACAACATCCTTGATCAACGTGGGGCATTGTGGTGCAATCTTCCTGCCTCTGGGGAAATGCACGGTCTATGGCTGGTATTTTGTGCGTGGCATTTGGAGCCAGTGCGCTCATCTGTGAATCTGTTCTGTTCTCTGCAGGCTTCAACTTGTTGGGAGAAGTCAAGAACTTCCTCTAATGACGACTAATTCCTCCTGTTCGCTTCATCCCTTGCTGCTCTTAGATTTAACAGGGCAAGTTTCCTAGGAGAGAAGGACTTAAATTTAATTGAGATCCCTCCTTAATGCTTTAACACTGTTAATATTCACACTGTCTTAGGGTTTAGTATTGTTTTCACTTTTTATGTGGAACCATTGGATGCCATTTAAGGGCTGAGGGCCCCTAAAACACTAGGGATATGTGAACCTCAAAAGATTTTTTTATAAATTTGACTTAGAAAAACCTCCAAAATGCAGTGCTTAAGATTCTGATTCCCCTCTGTATAGCTGTTTATGTAGGACATCAGGTTGTCCCCAGAAGGCAGCCTGACTATATATATACACACACATACACATATGTATGTGTATATATGTATAGATATATGTATGTGTATGTATATCTATATCATGATATTTATGGAGCATTCTATAGTTTTGAAACTGACACCTACAGCTGGAATACCACTGTCTTTGAACAACTAAAGATAAATATATCACACAGAGAATGGTGGAAAAGCACATGGTGGGTGTGATCAGGCTCCAATATCTAATCAATGAGGACCTCTGAAGAAGAACAGGAGTAAAACATATCATTAAAAAATTGTATGGCAGAAGAAAAAGACTGGTCATATGGTGAGATCGAAGGATGATGGACTGGGATCTACATTACTAGAAAAATTAAAGATCCATTTGAATATTTATGGGTGAGATTATAGCTTAAAATCATAATTATTATATGATAATAATGGCATGTAACATACAATAGCATTTTGCTATTATTATACAGGTCCATGTTCATGTGATTAGTTTGGCCAAATGTTATCTTTATTTTGTGGACAAGGAAACAGGCTTAGAAACATTAAAATGACTTATTGTAGATTAGGAGCTGGAAGAAACATTTGGAGTCATCTAGTCCAGTCCTTTCCTTTTGAAGATGAAGAAACCCAAGCCTTGCGAGGTTAAATGGATTCCCTAAGATCACCCAGGTATGTTAGTGGGAAAGCTAGGATTTGAACTTCAGGACTCTGACTCTCATTCCATCACCCTTTCCACTGTGCCACAGCTTGCCAAAGATCTCATGACTCTTGAGTACCAAAGGCAAAGTAACAACACTGGATTGTTCTTTTTTTTTTATTTTTATTTTTTTTTTTGTGCTTCCAAATTCTATGAGCTGTACCCTACTCCTACCAGTCTGGACTCTGCTCATTTTCCTTTTCTTGTTTTATTTTACCCCCAGTGGAGGATCAGAGAGACCAGGATGCTTTGTCCTGCCTTTTGCTGTGAGACTCAATGAACGCTCCAATAAAGAATGTTGTCTACAACCTTGGTTTGTCATGATCTTCACTCCACAGCAAACCTCAAGTTCATAGGATCAACTTCTAAAGTTTTCTTTTTGCCTCGTACAGAATCATCCATTACTTCTAAGCAGAATGTTAGCTCCAAGAGGGCAAGAACTATTTATGTTTTGTTTTTGCAAATACAGTGCCTTGTACTTGCTTAATAAATGTTGATCTGAAAATATTAGCTCCAGAAGAGACTTTAAGGATCAATGGGTGCATCTTAAAGATGGGAAAGTCAGGCCCAGAGAGATGAAGGGGCTTTCTCAAGGTCCTCTAGTTAGTGTCAGAGTGAGAACCAAGAGGTCTCCTGAATGCCAAGTGGTGCTCAATTCCTTTCCCTGAACTGTCTTTCCTTTTCTGTGACTTATTTGTCATTTGGGCTCTTCCTTTGTATTTAGTATTTATTTCCCTATCTATATCATCTAGGTCTTTGGCTCACTATTTACCCCTAAGCTGCCATCTTAGATCTCTCTTGCTGCCTTAGTCCCTCCTTAGGCTATTTTGGATGGGTGTCTTGTAGACAAAGACTTTGACTTTAGGACACTAGCACACTTAAAAAATTATTCATTAAAAGTAAAGAATTGGATTGTCTTGAGTAGAGATAGGTAGAGGTATTTGGAACTGGAACTCTTTTCTGAAGGATGAAATCTGGAGGACATTGATAGTGGAACCAAGATACATTTGGATTGAATTATTTTCATTTCATGTATTTGAAGCAAGAAATGCAGCTATGGAGTGGTAGAACTAGAGTTGGCACCTGAACCATAAAGATATGGGTGCAAGTCTGGCCTTTTGACACATATTGGATATGGGATTCTGATAAAGTCATTAACATCTCATTGCCCAAGCAATTCCTTTAAACTGTAGGATGTAAAGCAATTGCCTGTCTATATCAAAGGAAGATATTTACTCACTATGAATTCCATATTTAAATGAAATCACAGATTCAGTTCAAATATCTATCTATCTATCTATCTATCTATCTATCTATCTATCTATCTATCTATCTATCTATCTATCTATCTATCTTCCTGCACATACATTTAAAGCAGCTTTTCCTAAACTAATTAGGCCAAACATTTTATGCTTGAGATATATTGATGGAATTGTAAATGTTGTTCCAGATACATCTGAGCATATGAAGCACTCCAGGAATAAAACACTATACTGAACATTTTATATCAAAACAGAAAAAATAAAGCATATCTCCCCTCCTCCGTGCAAATTGTTACATGTATTCAGTATTTTTATACATATGTGTATAGCATAAAACTACACAGTATACATATGTAGTTTTATTTAATGTTTTATTGGGAAAATTTCATTAGAAAATTTCTTATAGAATCCTTCTGTGTAATGTCAGGGTTAACAGTTGGGGAAACTGATTTAGAGTAGAAATACTGTGAACTCTACATGTAAGTTTATGCAAAATAGTATGCATATCAGCATTTTGGCCCAGTAATCTAGCCCCTCTTTTTTTTTTCCCCAACCCAAACTACAGCCCTGAGGCTCAGCATACCTGGAAGAGAAAAGGAATTAGAATGTAGCAATACAGAAATGAGCAATTGGACTTGATAAGCAAACCTCTCACCTTCTCCTACCCTGGACCAAACTCCCATGTCCTGGCAAGCAGACAATTGCTTCATTGGCCAGTTACTTTTGTCTCAATCAAGGAAGAAACAGAAATGAATCATTAGTTGCTCCATGCTGTCATTAGGCTCTTGCTGTAATTGTAACCATTAGCTTTTTTTTTTTTAACAGACAGATCCTAGGTGAAAAGTAAACTGAAAATTTCTCCTTTGTTGTCTCGTTTTCTAACAGTGAGAGAAAGCGAATGGAGGCCTCATTGAATACTATGGTCAATTTCATCATTTCTTCAGATGACTGATCACATTAATCTCGCCTTTGAACCCTAATGCTGCTCTGAACTCTCTTATCAGGACAAAGGCCTTTCATCAGGTTACACCACATAATCTCATTTACTCTTATTCTCCCTCTCCCCCCATCTCTACCCGGGTGTTCAGTATATTCAAAACTGCTCTCAGAATCTTTTCCTGGAACATACCCTTCCTGAAAATTTTCCTATTTATGTTAATGGTAACATGATCTTAGTGAGAAATTTAACCTCAGAGTCATCCTTTTCTCTTCCCTTAACCTCTTCTTCACTTTACATAGCTAAGCAAGATAAAACACTGGGCCTGCAGCTAAAACGAGTTCAAATGTGACCTCTGACACTTATTAGCTGTGTGAGCCTGGGCAAGTCACTTAACCTCTGCCTGCTTCAGTTTCCTCAACTGTAAAAAAAATGGGGATAATAATAGAACCTATCTTGGGATTGTTCTCATGATAAAAATGAGATAATCTTTATAAAGTGTTTCACACGGTGTTTGGGTACATAGTAGGTACTTCATAAATAGTTCCTTCCTTCCTTCCTTCCTTCCTTCCTTCCTTCCTTCCTTCCTTCCTTCCTTCCTTCCTTCCTTCCTTCCTCCCTTCCTCCCTTCCTTCCTCCCCTCCTTCCTTCTTTCCCTTCCTTTTGTCATAATATCTCTTACATTGCCTCTAGCCTCTCCTCCCTGTGGTCTGTTCTTTACACAGCTACCAGAATAGTCTTAAGAGAATAAGGCTAACCACAACATTTCAAGGTATACAAACCTTGAGTGGCTCCCCATTGCCTCTGGGACAGAACACAATTTCCTTAACCTGGTATTTAAGGGCTCCCATCATCTGGTTCCAATATTTCCTTCTAGCTTTCTTTCATATTACTGTCCTTTGTGTTCACTACATTTAGCCAAACTAACTACTGGCTCTCCTCTAAACCTGAAGTTCCTTCACCTACTTCCAAGTATTTGTGTAGGCTGTCCCCATGTCAGGACTAGGTTCCCTCCTGATCTTTTTTTAGAACCCCTCCTTAGATTCCTGCAGGGTTCAGCTCAAGTGCTACCTTCCCCATGGAAGCTTCTTTGACCTTTCCTCACTGAAAATATTTTCTCACTTCTCAAGTGTTCATGTAAGTCCCTTGAAGAGAATATCTGCAGCCTGGAGTATAGGGTCTCATACCTTGTAGGAACTTTAATAAATAGCCATGAAATTTTTTTGAAAAATTAAAGCCTTTTATTCCTTTCCACATTTCATTTCTGAACAAGAGTAGAGCTCAAAACTGTTAGATCCATCTGCTGTATGCAACAAAGATTTTCCCCAAAATACAGAAGGTTGGAATACCAACACTTTTGAGGAGCTGGCCGGATCTTCTATTCCTTTCTAACTCTTGCAGAAAAATGATACTGTCAAGGAGAGTTCAGAGATTAGCAGAATGTGTAAGTTGTTGACTGAGTATAAAAACTTGAAAGGGAATTCTGTTCAAGAAGTATTAGCACAAGTGTCTCCAAACATTTGCTCTAATGTACTTAGAATGAATGTTTTTCCAGGTGATGTTAAGATCTCTGTTTACCAAACCATTCTTTTGTTTCAAAAGGTTCATGGTACACCACATGCCGTTGTTTTCCCTGAAACACTGAACATATCACTTCTGATATGATACATGGATTAATAGCCAGGGACTATATGGTATCTTATCATATAGCCATAGACCTATCTTTCTTGATATTTCATTTGAGCTAAAGATGAACTTGCTAAGTAAGTAACCTTAGAGGTATAAATTATTAGACAGGGATGGCTCCATTTTTAACTCTTCAAACACTTTCTAGATTACTTTTTTCTTTTTGAAGCAATTGGAGTTAAATGACTTTCCCAGGATCACACTGCTAGTAAGTGCCTGTTGACCTCAGATCCTCCTGACTCCAGGGCCTGTACTCTGTCTACTGCTCCACTCAGCTGCCACTAGATTGCTTATAACTTCAAGGAATCTGTTCTTGTATGTGAAATTAAAAGAGGTAATGTATAGAGGATAGAAAGCTGGCTTGGAAGTTGGGAAGATTTGGGTTCGTGTTCAGCCTAGATACTGCTATGTGACTCTGGGCAATTTACTTAGTCACTCATTGCCCAGGTAATGCTTTAAGACCATAAACTGCAGAAGAGGTCCCAGATGGTATTGGTGGAAGCAGTTTCTTATCAGGAACTTCCTACACCAATGAAATCACAGATTTAACTTTAAAAAGTAAAATATAGCATTTTAAAAGTAGATGTGCATTAATCAACTTTAAAAAAACATGAAAAATTAATCCCATGATTAGAAGTTTCATATCTTTCCTTCTGTTGCCTGGTTGATGTTCTCTACCGCTATCTTGGACCAAGAAAGGAGCTCAGTCTCCAAATATCTCCTATGTGTTTCTACTGATACTGACTGACATTTGTTGCTTTGAGTGGGTGAGGCCTGCTATAATGCAAATTGCCTTGCAGAAATGGAAACCCTTGCTTTTCCAGTGCATGAAACCAACTGAGAGTATCTTTTCCATCTAAAAGTACTGAATCCCAAAGTAGTTAATAATGAAGTACCCAGCCTATTAACCAGAAGCCAAATCCAATTAAAGTTCCAGATCCCAAATCCCCTAAGACCTTTCCTCCAACCAAAACTCTATCAGACTTAGTTCTACCTCTTTCCCAAACCCAAAATAAAAACCCTAGAACTTATAGGATATTTATGTATATATTTTTTTAATTCTTAACCAAGGGTGTACATTGGCCAGTGCTGTAGATACTGACTAAATGAGACTTGCAGCCTTCGTAACCAAACCACAATTCCCCAGACTCACATTAGAAGAGAGGAGGGTGTGGGTGTTTTGTTTTGAACTCGACTACATTTGTATGCTAAAAATGTCTGAAGTGATCTGGGATATGTTTCATACTTGAGCTTGCCCTGTCCGGATTGAGTCTGCGCTTGCCAGGTTTCTTTAGAGGTTGCTAGGCAACAGATTAACACAGTGAAGTATTGTGAGACATTTAAGGCCATGAGTGTCCTCATTTAGACAGGCTCTAAACAGCTTAAAGATAACATTTTAAAACTGGTATCATTTTACAGTGTATTTATTCTTACTGTCATGCAAAGCAGGGCTATACAAAATGAACTGAAGTGTATCTGTCTACAAAGAATATTCTATATTATCTTCACCTGTGATTGAATCCTAAAGAGAGCCAGTAATGAGCTTTCCTTTCAAGCTTTATGTAAGTAATATCTTGAAAGTCATATGTCCAGGTCCTATTTACTGGAAAAAACTTAAACTAATCTAGCATGTTTCCTTGAAGGGATCCTGAGCATCAGGCTAACGTTACCAGCCACATCATTTGAACTTTATTCCCTCCCTCAGGCCATGACAGTAAACATTTTACCATCATGGGGCTGTCAGGTTTGTTTCTTTATTCTTTCCTGTTTTATAGATTACGGACATTATAAACTGTTCTGTAGTGCTGGCCCCTGAAACAAAGGGAAATGAGTCTTGAAAATGATGGATGCCAGGGGCAGCTAGGTGGCACAATGGATAGAGTGCCAGGCCTGGAGTCAGTAAGACTTCTCTTCCTGAGTTCAGATTAGCCTCTGACACTTAACTAGCTATGTGCTGCGGATCAAGTCACTGAACTCTGTTTTCCTCAGTCTCCTTATGTGTAAAATGAGCTGGAGAAGGAAATGGCAAACCATTCCAGTATCTCTGCCAATAAAGCCCCAAATTGGCTCATGAAGAGTTGGACACAACCAAACAACAGCAGTGTCATCACCCTCGAAGCAAACTTACTAGATAGAAAGGTTTGTGCCACTGGAATTAGGCACTTAAAAAAAAAACCTGAGCTATAATGATCAACTTCAGCTTTTCAAAGGGGTTTTGCATAATCTCAGAGATTTTGGGATACACCCTGAGTTAAAAGCTGAAACAGCTCAATAAAGTATGACCTTGAAAGTCCATTGTCATCTGCATGCAATGCATGTATGAAAATATCCTGTAATCTATAAATAACATTGTTTTGTGGTTCAATTCAATTGAACAATTCAGTTCAACCCACTTGAAGAGACCTTTCCTCATTGGTCAGTTGTTAATTCTCTCTATCTCCTCAAATTCTTATGTCTAAATTTTGTATTTATTTTTCAAATGGGTCCTATTCACCCTCCCCAAAGTAAACTCCTTGCAGTTAAGAACTGTTTCCTAGATGGAAACATTCTACTTAGGTACTGTGGATACAAAGACATGTTGGAAAGAACGTTGGTTCTTTCTGAGGGCTCAAGCTTCAGTTCTAACCTTAAATAGCACTGTGTGACCTGGGACAGGTAATTTTATTTCCCTGGGCCTTAGTTCCTTATCTATAAATAGAAAGGATTAGAATAGATCTCTTGTAGCCTTATTTTATTTTAGATTTATTTTTACCTGAGATATAAAAATATTTTATCAACACTTTGAAAATTAATCCTTAAATCTTCCTATGAAGTATTAATTGGGAAAGTCACTTTTATAGAAGGAACAAAAAACAAAGACCAAAGAGTTATTAACTTGACATTACTGGACCAATATATTATTGACTAAATATTACTGGAAAAGTTAGGACTAGAAATTACAACCCAGCAGGGTGACAATGGTGAAGAAGACAGCAGGTTGATTATTGTTGTATTATCTTCACTAATGGTTCCCTCCAGTAGTGCAGATAATTGAGAGCTAGTGTTCATTGGGTGGAGAGAACTGATTGTACGTTGATGTTCAGTGGGCAGGGAGACCTGAAAGCTATTGTCACAAAAGAAACACAAATGTAGAAGAAGGAACATAATACTGGTCATCAGAAGACCAAGCTTCTGGTCATGACTCTCTCACCAACCAGCTATGTGAACTTGGGCAAATCATGTCATCTCTACGGACCTCAGTATCCTTATCTGTAAAATGAAACTTTTGAACTAAATAATCTCAAAGGTTACTTCCAGTTCTAATGTTGTATGATGGTATATTTATGAAGAACAAAATGTAAATTTATGAACTCAAGTATTCAGGTTGGGTAAATAACTTTTCTGAGGAGGAAATAAACCTAGTCAGTTATCCAAGGTGTCAGGGATAAGTCATTTTACTTAACAAGTAAAGCTAATATTATATCTTTATATTCATCAAATTAATTATATTTTAAATGAGTGAATGAATACAACCCAGAGTGCTATTCTGAATCTCATTTATTTTGTCTTTAATTTGATTGGCTAGTTTTTACAATGCTGTCCTACTAGTTCCTTGATGAAGATGGTCTTTGTTTCATTGGTTTTCAAGATCAATAAATGAATAGAAATTATTCCCATAGCTAAGATTATAAATTTGCATTGACTATGTAAGCTAGGGCTGTTTTCCTTAATTAGAAATGTTATTCATATAGAACTTCAATGATTGGGATTATTTTGTGAAATGAATGCTAGTTTTCTATTGTATTTGTAATAAAAAGGAACAAAGTTATGAGCCAATTTTATTTTTCTTATGAATTGAGTTTGAACTATAAATATTTTTCACTATAACTATTTTTATTGTAAAAGACACTCTTTTTTCCTGATTCCATTTTCACTGGATATCCTCAATGCCTGGAATTATCTTTCTCCTTATCTCCATTTCCTGACTTTCTTGGCATTCTTTCAAGTCCTAATTACAATTCCATTTTTAACCTTTCCCCATCCAGTTTAATGCTAATTTCTTCCCTTTGTTGATTATCTCTAATTCATCTTTTATAAAGGAAACATTTATTAAGTGTTTAATAGAAGTAAAGAGCTCTGCTAAGTACTGGTTATTCAAATAGAAAAATAAAACATTTTCTACTCTCAAGGAACTTGGAATTATGGAAAAGAGGGAGAAAACACAAATGGAAAGTTTCTGTTATGAGTTAGGTGGAAAGGTCTCATGTTCCCTAGCGTATAGTGGCAAGGTAGGTGGTATTGCTTCTTCTTTTATGATACTTACCTTGAGAACAGCATGTCATTTTCCGAATCTGAAACATTTGACTATGCCAGGGATTTTAGATGAAGATCTTTCTTTTCTGGGTCTTTGGTCCTATAGCTGTATCACCTAAAGGAGCATTTATGAAGCTGCATCTCTGTTGGAATTGCTTCCTAGGACAAGGACTGAGAGTGCTAGGATGAAAACATCACTGTTCCCCAAACTCTTAGATTCAGGGCCCTGGGCTATATCCATCATGGGCTGATTGAAGATGGTCATGATATGGTGGTTTGAATTGACTGGTATGTGCTGATTTCTGTCTATCCCTTATTCTCTCCCTTAGGATGTCTTGATGCATTGTGTGTATGCATGTATATATGTATACACATACATAGATAGATACCACAGGCATACACATGATATATACATGTATATATACACACATAAACATATTCATATATATATGTTTGTTTAGACTTGAGCTCCTCAAGAACAGGACTTTTTTTCCCCTCCTCTTTTTTTTGTATTCTCAAAACTTAGTACAGTGCCTGGTACATAGCGCATACTTATTAAATATTAATTGACTTGAAATTTGCCTAAAGATTAAAACTGCAAGGGGATCCAAACCACATTCATATTTTTAACCCTTCTAACCTGAACACCACACTACATCCATGATATCAGTAGGATACTCCTTTTATCAGTGCAGATAGCCACCTACCTATAGTTTCTTGTGCTAGAGAATGCTTCTTGTTTATGTCTTTCCTTAAATCCTCCATAGAGGATCAACCCAGTATGCTGGAGGCCTTGCTCTGATATTTTTGGCATTTTATGAGTACTTTTGCAACATTTGTGTTGATCACTTTCATTCTTATTACATGGCCAATACGATTCCTTTTCCATTCATACCAGTTCTTGATGATATCATTTGTGACACTTCTTGAACATAAGTTATTGTTGGTAATATGCTACAGCCTACTTATACCACTAAGAAACTTTTTTTGGATTATCTTATATTTTTGTTCTTCTGAGACCAGTATTACATAATTCATAGTCATATAATAGGATGCATGGGGTGTTCTGAGAGGGCTAATACTTTTGATGTTAGGGCTTGCTAAGTCCTTTTCAGGGCTACTCAACCACCTTTGGTATCTCACCTATGGCTTCAAGAAGCTATAGCATGTGCAGCAGCCACACTTCAGTAAAACTATCCTGGAAGATGGACTAAACAAGGCTGAGGGTAAGTGACAGGCCTCAGACCTGTTGATGAATCAGGGAGATGTCTACCCCAGGCATATGAAGACTTCTCCCAGCAATGGAATGGGTGGATAAAAACAACTTGTTCCAATAGCCATGAAGATGAATGAAGCAGGCAGTGTCAGATGTTGAAGATGCCAAGGTCATCTGCTGCATCCTGGGCCATTGCCAGGCATCTTGACTTTTGCTTTGCCACTGGACTTTGATGACTCTGGAAGAAAGAGTGAGGCTGATGATTTTGTGCTACTCTGCCTCACTTAGAGTCACCCAATCATCAAGATATCATCCTGTGACATCATCAGTCCTCTTCAGAAGCAAAGGACAAACAACAACAAGAAAAATAGTCGATAGCATTACTCTCTATATACATATGTATATATATATATATATATATATATATATATATATACATATGTGTGTGTGTGTGAGTGTATATACATATATATACATATATATATATACTTTTTGTATCTATCTACCTAGCATAACTATATATAGAATACTGGTATTAAAGAGGAAGACTTTGTTGGCAGGAAACAGCTTGGGCTTATTGTAAATATTACTGAATTTCCTAAATGTAATAAATGTTCTTCTCTTATTCAGCTCCAGGCTCAGTTCACTGACCATCCACATTGTTTGTGATGTGTGTCTGAGTGTATGTATGTTTGTGATGTTCAGTACACACACAAAGGCACACATATGTTGATGATGGAGTAACTCAATGGACTATCTGTCCAGCTGCATGTCATAGTCTGGTCAATGTGCATTCTTCATTGACTTGGTTTTTTACCGTGTGGATAACTAGGTTGATCTAATTTGAGTTATTGTACATTTCATTGAGAAGGTCCTGTATGTTATAGGGCTTGATAAAATCAGCATATTATCCATAAAGTGAACCATGTGGAAGTGATCATCATGGATTGGGAACCCCTCTTCCATTTAGATTTTGCTACTTTTTTCTCCATTGTTGTAGTTAATACCTTTGGTCATCATAGATCTTTTTTACTTATGTCTCACTTGGTGTTTTTAACTGATGGGATAACACTCTCTTTGGTTGAATATATCATGGAATGTTCTATGATCTGACCCATGCATAGAGTATATTCCTTTGAGGACAGCCTTTAAGCCTAAGCTCTGGAGTATTGAGTCAAATGCCTCTTTTATTTTTTTAAATAAAGACAAAACAGAGGGGTGGAGCCAAGATGGCAGAGTAGAAAAATGCACATATACTAGCTCTTCCCCCACAGCACATAAAATACCTGTAAAGAAAGACTCTCAACAAAATCTAGAGCAGCAGAAGCCACAGAACAACTGAGTGGAGGAGATTTCTAGCTCAGGGTGACCTGAAAGGCTGACAGGAAAGGTCTGTCACAGACCAGACACAGAGCAGAGCCCCAAGGTGCCAGGAGGAAGACATGAGCAGGCTTTGGGGGTGGAATCCCCAATGGCAGTAGCTGAAGTTTACAGATCCCTCAACCCACAGGTGCCAAAGGTCAGTGAGAGGGTTTTTTCAGTTGGCCGAGAAGGACGCAGTGTCTTCCCATAGCTCCAGCCTCAGGCAGCAGTGGCAGAGGCCCCATCGGATTGCAGCAGCTCCCACAGCAGCCTGCATCCATTGTTGGATTGAAAAACCCCTGGGGGAACTGAGCAGTTGATCCCTACCTCAGCTCTGGGTGGCAGCCCTGCCCCCACCTAATGCTCCTGGGGGAATTAAGCAGCTGATCTTTATCTCACACTGAATGGCGGCCCTGCTCCTGCCTAAAGCCCCTGGGGGAATTAAGCAGCTTATCTGAATCTCAGCCCCCAGTGCTGGCTTGGTGGAACTGGAGGCCAGGTGGTTGTGGAGAGGAAACTACTATTCACAGATTCTGGGCACAAAAGTTTCTGGTTGCTCCCAGACCAGTGTACATGCTTGATTGTGCCACCTTGGAGGAGCTGAGACCTTACAGATCCCCAGAGATACCCTACTCTTCACAAAGGACCCAAAAGTCAAGTAACTGGTTGGGAAAATGCCCAAAAAGGGAAAAAAAATAATGCTATAGAAGGTTACTTTCTTGGTGAACACATATCTTCTTCCATCCTTTCCAATGAAGAGGAACAATGCTTACCATCAGGGAAAGACATAAAAGTCAAGGCTTCTGTATCCCAAACATCCAAAATAAATATTCAATAGTCTCAGGCCATGGAAGAGCTCAAAAAAGATTTTGAAAATCAAGTAAGAGAGGTGGAGGAAAAATTGGGAAGAGAAATCAGAGCAATGCAAGAAAATCATGAAAAGCAAGTCAACAGCTTGCCAAAGGAGACCCAAAAAATACTGAATAAAATAACACCTGTAAAAATACACTAACTCAGTTGGAAAAAGAGGTCCAAAAAGCCAATGAGAAGAATACTTTAAAAAGCAGAATTAACCAAATAGGAAAGGAAGTTCAAAAGCTCACTGAAGAAAATAATTCTTTAGAAATTAGAATGGAACAAATGGAGGCTAATGACTTTATAAGAAACCAAGAAATCACAAAACAAAACCAAAAGAATGAAAAAATGGAAGATAATGTGAAATATCTCATTGGAAAAACAACTGACCTGGAAAATAGATCCAGGAGAGACAATTTAAAAATTATGGGACTACCTGAAAGCCATGACCAAAAAAAGAGCCTGGACATCATCTTTCATGAAATTATCAAGGAAAACTGCCCTTATATTTTGGAACCAGAGGACAAAATAAATATTGAAAGAATCCACCAATTACCTCCTGAAAGAGATCCAAAAAGAGAAACTCTTAGGAACATTGTAGCCAAATTCCAGAGTTCCCAGGTCAAAGAGAAGATATTGCAAGCAGCTAGAAAGAAACAATTCCAGTATTGTGGAAATGCAATCAGGATAACACAAGATCTAGCAGCTTCTACATTAAGGGATCGAAGGGCATGGAATATGATATTCCAGAAGCCAAAGGAACTAGGACTAAAACCAAGAAGCACCTACCTAGCAAAACTAAGTATAATACTTCAGGGGAAAATATGGTCTTTCAATGAAATAGAGGACTTTCAAGCATTCTTGATGAAAAGACCAGAGCTGAAAAGAAAATTTGACTTTCAAACACAAGAATCAAGAGAAACATGGAAAGGTAAACAGGAAAGAGAAAGCATAAGGAACTTACTAAAGTTGAACTGTTTACATTACTACATGGAAAGACAATGTTTGTAACTCTTGAAACTTTTCAGTATCTGGGTAGTTGGTGGGATTACACACACATAAACACACACATATACAGGTACACACATACACACACACTTAGAGCACAGCGTGAGTTGAATAGGAATGGATCATATCTAAAAAATTAAAATTAAGGGGTGAGAGAGATATATATTGGGAGGAGAAAGGGAGAAATGGAATGGGGCAAATTATCTCTCATAAAAGAGCCAAGAAAAAGACTTTTCAATGGAGGGAAAAAGGCGGTGAGGTGAGAGGGAAAACATGAAGCTTACTCTCATCACATTTGACTCAAGGAAGGAATAAAATGCACACTCATTTTGGTATGAAAACCTATCTTACAATATAGCAAAGTGGGGGAGAAGGGGATAAGCAGGATGGGGAGGATGATGGAAGAGAGGGCAATGAGAGGAGGGAGCAATTAGAAGTCAACACTCTTGGGGAGGGATAAGGTCAAAAGAGAGAATGGAAGAAACAGTGGGCAGGATAGGATGGAGGGAAATATAGTGTTATACAACATAACTATTATGGGAGTCATTTGCAAAACTACACATATATAGCCTACATTGAATTGCTTGCCTTCCCATTTTGGATGGGTGGGGAGGGAGGAAGGAAGAGAAGTTGGAACTCAGTTTTAGGAACAATTACTGAGTATTGTTCTTGCATGCAACTGGGAAAAAAGAAATGCAGGTAATGGGGTATAGAAATTTATCTTGCCCTACAGGACAAAAGAGAAGATGGGGAAAAGGGAAGGGAGAGATGTTAGAAGGGAGGACAGATTGGTGGTAGGGGTAATTAGAATGCTCTGTGTTTTGGGGTGGGGGGAAGGGAGAGATGGGGAGAAAATTTGGAACTCAAAAATTTTGTGGAAATGAATGGTGAAAACAAATTTAAAAAAAAATTAAAAAAGAAAGCTCAACACAAATAAATAAAAATAAATGAAAAAAAGACAAAACAAAACAATCAAAACAGATATTCTTGTCCAGTTGTGTGAATGTGAAGATATAGTCTATTGCAAAGAATTGTCTGCAAAAACTACTTTTTTATTTTCATATTTTCATCAAATATATCCTGAAATACATTCATGGAATATACATGAAAAGACTTTTATAAGCAGATGGGTCAGTAATTACTACTGTTTTCTTGTTTACCTTTCTCTGGTAATTCTGTCATCCATGATTGCTTGAATTCTTTTTGACATATTCCCATCTTTGTGATATCTTTCAAAATCAATCTCTGGGGACAAGTGTAATGATAAATATCTATAATCCCTGTTGCTGAGGATGCCGAGGCTAGTGGATACCTTGAATCTAGGAGTTCTGAGCTTTAGTCAGGCTAAACTCCAGACCAATAGGATGAGTCCTTTGGGGATGAAAGAGGATAGAGAGCTGGCCACTAACCTGCATCAGGATGGGTGAACTGCCTCAGGTTGAAAAAACAAAACAGATTAAGCCTTCAGGGGTGATCAGGATTGGAACTGGACTGGTGATATTGCTGCTCTTCCAGTCTGGTTATCTAGATATCTAGTCTCAAATAGGTAAATACATAAAAATCAATTTCTGGATACCTTCCCAATTTCAGTTTTCTTGAGAGCCATTTTCATTTTATTTTATCACACATCAGGTAAAAAGTTCTGAGAGTCCCAAAAGTCATTTTTCCTCTACAATTAGTAACAATAATAGATTGTTGTAGGTTTGTTCCACTTCACATTTATGTCCTTTGTTCCCCTTCAAATTTCATTTACAAAATTTCCCACTGAGGCACATTTCTCCAAAGGTGTATGTTAAAGACCCACATATCGCAGAATATCTACAAGAAAAAAAGTGACAGATTGCTCTAGACTTTTTCACTTTTATCTCAATTCCAAAGACTAAATGTTTCTTTAAGTTATATTTCATACTTTAATCTGACTATTTACATATGAAAACATCTGCACTGAAAATTCAACAAGTGAAATAAAAAAATGAACTTTAAAGATAAGATTGTTTCTCATTAGGTACTGATGATGCCAGTGAAGGAGAAGGAACTGGTTCAAACAAACAGCTAATTAAAGTTAACAATATAATGTGAAGAAGTTTCCAATTAGTTAATGCTTTAATTATTCTTCTTTTCTTGGACATATCTCAGTTGTTTTTAGTGAGGTATATTTAAAAAATTACAGTAAATATACTTGGGCTGAATATCTAGTTTTGAAACTTCTGGAGGAGAAAAAAATACATCTAGATAATTTCTAGCAGTTCTTTTCAATGTTATGTTTACATTGTTTAACAAAAAGAATATTGGACTTGGAGTCAGAAGAATTGTTCAGATCTTGAATCTACCTTTTACTGCCCATGTGACTTTGAGCAATTTTCTCATCTGTAAAGGGGTGTGGAGAGTGGATGAGAAGATTTCTAAGGTCCTTTTGGGCTTTCTTCTTATAATCCAATTCCAAATAATTTTGTTGCTTTGATATCCCCCCCCATTCTTTTATTCCTGTTCATTCTTTTCAATCTTACTATTTGTTGCATATTATTTAGAGGAATGTAAAGAGAAAGAAATTTCATTGTAATGACCCCAATAGATGCAATAGAAGAGGGAATGGCCCTAGTAAATAAAATCGTTAGGATCCACCCTTAATATGGGAGTAGGAAGTGAATGAAAAGGAAGAGGGGAGGGATAGATGCAATGGAATTTGGAGGATGCTGGCATTGAGGATTTACCCTGCAGCATGCAATTGACTTTGGTGAACTGGCATCTGGGATACCACATTTGTTCTGAAAATAACAGCACAGCAAAGATTTAGACATTAAATTGGAAAGAGAACAGACAAGAAGGCAGGAAGATGATTGAGGGGTTGAGGACACTGATCTATGAGGGTAGATTAAAAGAATTCAATAGGTAGACTTTGGCTGCATGACAAGTAAGGTGGGCCATGATAATCATCTGCAATTATCTGAAGATGTAAACACTAAGGAAGGTGAAGTGCTACTTGTTATGGAACAAAGGAGTATAATTATCTGAAAATTAAGGCAACACAATTCTCAAAAAGAACATAAGCCTGAATATAAAGCATATTTATCAATGATTATATTTATTGGAGTCTTCATATTACAAAATCTATGAAAGATTTTTGAAAGATCCTAAACCAAGTTGGACAAACCTGAGGGAAAGGCTTTTACCCCCAAGAACCTAATACTTTTCATTATTTCAAGAATTATCTAACTAATATATACTATATCCATAATAGAACATGGCTACATTGTTAGACTTTAGGATAATTTTTTATCCCTCCTCTTTGGAATCATCTGACTCTGGTGATACCTTTCACACACCCTTCTTCATCGTTAAGACTCATCGGTTCCTAAGTCCCATGATTTTGCCCTCATAATAACTCTCATAAACTGTTATTTAATCTCAATTCCCCAAATCACCACTTTATAGTAAACCTTTCTTTCCAGCTGCCTAGACAACAAGAAAAACCTCTTCACAGGACGTTCTGCCTCCCCCTTTCTCTGCTCTTATCCTGAATGAGCAGAACTGTTAGACATTTTCCTTAATCATGGACTGGATCATGTTACTTTCTTGCATAAAACTTTAAATGGCTCCTCCTTTTTGATTAATGACAGCTTAAGGCCCTCTCTTGGCATTTAAGGGTTTGCCTCCGCAGTTTAATATTGCCAAACCATTTTACTCTTGTTTCATAACATTCTTTTTGACATACTCTACTATAGTTCAGGGGTGCCAAGATGAAAAATACCATCCCACACAAGGGAAAGAAGGAATATAACAGGGACAGTGTTGTGTCACCTCCATGCCTTCAGTAGGTAGCACCCAATGGATGGGAGTATCCATGCTCTATTTGAAGACCCTAAGACCACCCCCCCAGACCTCAACTTTATGCATTATTTGAGAGTAGGAGTCACTATGATACCAATGGAAGATTACCCTGTTATTTTATTGGACAATTAAAATGAAAATATTTTCTAAATAAAAAATATTTTCTAGTAAAGAGGGACTTATAAAGAGCAGAGAAGGAGAATGAACAGGGAAGTAGAAAACAACCTTAATAATACTATTCTAGCAAAATACTGCAAAGAGGGACTTGGACCAAATGAGTCAAATAATTTTTCACTGGATATCTACACTCTAACCACTTAGGTTACTTGGTGTCCCCTGAGCAGATGTCTTTTCTTTCTTACTTGCCTTTGCTCATGCTGTCATGGGTTCCTGGTTATTGTTCATCTTTTCCCATGATGAAGTCCCAGTCATCATTTAACATTAAAATGAGTTCCCACCTCATTCACAAAACTTTCCCTGATGGTCTCAGTTGACCATGGATTTAGACATCGAATTGACTTCAGAATTCTGCATCTTATAGCACTGTCTTAGACAAATCTCTTCTTTTGTGCCCTTTGTTCTCCATTTGTGAGACTGCTAAGTATTATAAAGTTGGGGCTAGAAACGCGACCTGTGATTTCATTGGTATAGTGACATATTATATTATATCATATATTGATATAGGTGTGGAAACTCCCTATATCATTGCATGTTAGCACCTTTTCTGCAACATGTAGTCACTGAGGGCGCTGAGTGGCTTGCTCAGAATCATGTAGGGTTGTCAGAGAGTTGAGTTTGAGCCATCCTCTATCCTGTACTCCATGCTCCCTCTAAATTATGAACTGTGTTGAAATGACCAATTTTAAGTATAGAGAATTCCAAATATACCCCATGTTTTATCTTTGTACTTCTAGTACCTAGGATAGCACCTGGAATATAATAGATACCTAATAAACTGCCAAGGTGGTTATTTACTCTTGATATTAGAATATGTTCCTAGGATGAAAGAGTGAGGAGCAAGCTGGTTATGTTAATAAAGAGAATGAATTTATGATAGTGACTGGAAACTAGGTAAAGTGAAAATTTAGGAAACTACTATAGTCAGATAAAAGGGGTTCTATGACAAATGTTCAAGAGGCTATGTGAAAAAAAGCATATTAATGCAATGTTGGTGGAGCTATGAATTTCTAGCCATGCTGGAAAACAATTTGGAATTATGTCCTCAAAGTCACTAGACTATACTTATCCCTTGAACTAGGTATATGACTACAAGAACCATATCCCAGAGAGGTCAAAGAAAAAGAGAAAAAGACCCATATGTACAAAAATAATGATAACATTCCTTTTTGTAATAGGATCAAACTGGAAATTAACAGAGTGCCTACCTGTTGAGGAATGACTAAACCAATTGTGGTATATGAATGTAGTGGAATATTACTGTGCCATAAGAAATGATGAAATGGGTAGTTTCAGAGGAAGCTGGGAAGATCTCTGTGAACTGATGCAGAGTAGCATGAGTAGAACCAGGTGAACAATTTATATAATCACAACATAATAAAGAAAAACAATGCTGATTATTACAATGATAAACCCCACATCCAGAGGACTGAAGATGAATCATGGTACCCACTTCCTGCCAGAGAGATGATGGAATTAAATGCAGAGTGAGACAAAAATTTTTGGACATGGTCAATGTGGGAATTTTTCTTGCTGGGCTCTACATTTTTTTATAAGAGTTTTTTTTTTAATTGTTTAGGTGGAGCGAGGAGAGATAATAAATACTTGTCTAAACAAAAAATAGTTTTTAAAAGCCTCATATTTTGGAAATATATAAATAAATATTAGAAAAATAATACTCCAAGGATTCATGATTTCTTTTGGTGTGGTTATTCCTAGTGTATAAGGGTAACTGGGGCTGAAAAATGCAAATCCAACCAAAAGATGAGTCTTTCTGAACCCAGCTGGGCTGACCTTTGAGTAGCAGGCATTTGGTCTGTCACCAAATTTGTAATTGAAACCTTTCCAATTTGATTGGACTAACCAGGGCTTGTGCTCCATTGGCATGGCCTTAAACAGCCCAGAGTCACCTCCCCCACTGTGACGACTGAGGTACAAAAGATTGTCAGTGGAAGGGACAACATGATTCAGTATGGAAAACTCAAGAAATATGATTCCTGTTCTTTAGCTTGAAAAATCATAGTAGGTCAAGGGGGCACAAGTCACCATCCATTAGGAACCAGTGGCTGTCAGAGAAGGGAAATGAGTAATCAGTGTTTTACTGGCATAGAACTTTGACTCACTGTTAGACTGCAAAGGTATGAGAGATCAACTTGAATGAATGTTGCCAGGCAGAGTACTATTTTTTTTAGATTTCCTTCCCTCCAAAAAATTCAGGATCCAGAGAAAGCATTGCATTTCTTGGAGAAAAGGAAGTCCAGAAATTTGCACAAGTGCTGCTAGATTTTTTGAGATCCTACTATGTCAAATCATTTTGTGACTTTAATACATTTTTTTCTCCTTAAAAGTCCTTTTCTTCATATATAGCCTTAAAAATCTCACTATGTACGACGTAACTTATCATTGCTACCTAAAAAGTCAGAAGACAAATCAGAAGATGTTCATGTTTCTTCATGTAATGTTATTGATATTCTGATTCTTCTACTGTAAATTAGATGTTCTGCAATGTTGCGCATTAGGCATTTCCTGTTTTTAATTTGCAAAAGGAAAACCTAAAATCAGACCTTAAGTTTCTTAACAATTAAAATAACACCAGCAAACAATGTGAGGTGGCTTAGAAACCACATTTACATCACACGCCTATTTCGTAGACTGTGAGAGAGCTATGCTAAAATGAGCAATTTGTGGAGGGAAGACCTCTGGTTAGTTTGCCTAGGTATCTCTCTTCATACTTGATACTCTGAACCCTGACACAAAAGTGGGCTAGCTGGGTCTCAGGATCAAAGGGACCTGTTACAGCATGAGTAAAGGCAAACAGGAAAGAAAGGACATGGTATGTTCAGGACACACCAAAGTAGTCTAATTGACTAGAGTGTAGATATCCAGTAAAAAATGAGTTGACTAGTTTGGCCCAAGTCCCTCAAGGGCTAAAGACATCTGTTGACTTTTTAAATAATCAATCCACATTTATTAAGCACCTATTACGTATGAAGATGCTAATGGCAAATTTTCCCTTTAATTTTCTGCTAGGTGCCTTAGAGATGGAATTGAAAGCTAGAAAGCTTTGACATTGTGAAAGACAGTTGTCAGGGTCCCAATAGGTTGCAAAGTGCACAAGACTTTTAAAAAGATGGCACAGTGATGTGTGTGTGTGTGTGTGTGTGTGTGTGTGTGTGTGTGTGCGCATGTGTTCCTCTGTTAAGAACTTTTTGGTTCTGGGTTTTCCAAGATTAAAACTGGCAGAATATATTCAGTGATTCTACCTTCACAACTCCTTGTCCCTTTTTCTCCACAAACATGTATGGCCACAACCCTGGTTCTAGCCTTTACCACCTCTTACTTGGTCTTTTACTGTATCCCTTCTAACTGGTTTCCTTGCCTCAACTTTCTCCCTCTCCAATGCATCCTCACAAAGTTGCCATGGTGATATTCCTAAAGCACAGTTTTCACAACTTCGTACATTAATCAATAAAATTCCCCTTGGCTGTCACCTCTAAGATCAAACACAAATTCTTCTCTTTGGCATTTGAAGCACTTTACAACCTGACTCCAACTTACTTTTCCAGGCTTCTCTTCACACATCCTATGGTCCAGTCAAACTGATTCTCACCCATAACATTTCGTGCCCCATTTCTGTTTTCCTTCACAAAGGCTGTTTGCCAGCCCTAGAAGATCCTCTCCTGGAATTCACCCTGGTCTTTTAAAATCCTTAGTATTTTTTCAAAGGTCAGCATAAACAACACTTATGTGAAGCCTTTCCTTGAGTGATTTTCTTTAATATCAGACAAATTGCAACTTTTTCCCTATGGAAATAGTTTGGTTTAGCTTTCTGATTAAAGAGGCAATCTGTCTCAGAAGGACCTGGGTGAAAGTTCTGCCTCTGAAACTTACTAGCTGTGTGACTCTGGGCAAGCACTTAAGCTTTAGGTACAGCAGGCAACTCCCTAGGATTTATCTCCTAAGTCAAAGATGAAGCAGTTCCCACACTCCAAGCTCCCTAGGCCTAAAAAATCAGAGCTCCTTCCCATATTCAGGCAACTTGGTGATTAAAATATTTGGCTCCTTTCAAGATGACCTGCTAATCAACTAATTGACCATCTCCTGTGGCATGTCATCTTCTCAATTTTTATGGGTAACTGTGCCAGGCAAGACCAACCAGCAAATACTTATCAAACACCTGCTACGTGTCAGTCAGTGTATGACTGTGTATGTGTGAATGTTTTAAATGTTACCACTGTAGCTGTAATTAAATAAACATTTACTGAGCACAGTGAAGGGAATTTGGAGACTCTGTCCTCCTTTAAAATGAATTAAAGTTTCAGTTTAGAAAAAAGACATAACATATTTCTGTGATATGTGATTCTTTTTATATGCTTTTGGATCTTATTCAGCGTAAGAGTGTTGTTTACAAAGCCCAGAAATTCCTAGGCCCTATTCAAATATAAAAATTTTATATAAATATAAAATTAAATATAAGGGTAGAAAAAAGGCTACAGAGGACTGTGTATTTGAGACATGCTGAAGTCATAATTCTTTTGTGGATCATCAAGGTAGTTCTTTACTCTGCATTAACCTTTGGATTAGGACAGCAAGAATGCCATTTGTACAATTAAAAATGCCATCTTTCTAGGTGACTCACATTTGACCTCAATCAATTCTCTGTAAACTGTTTTTAAAGAAAGGTTAAAAAAAAGCTTCCTGAAGTAGATCAGTCTGCTGAAATATATAATGAGCATATCACTTCTCTCTGATCTTGACCATGGTAGAGTACAGACTTCATTAACTTTCTCACTATCTCTTCTGCAGTATATTTTCTTCATGGGAGAATAATCCTGTCAGGGTCACAAAGAACTTCCGGTTTCATCCCCACTTGACAAGATTAAGCTAATGGATGATCTGTCACGTCTAGCTTTATTTTTCGTAGTTTCCCTCTGATGACCAGAATATGAACTCTGGAGTATGTGTTAAAAACTGAAAACAGGCCAACTGGTTTGCCTTGGAGCCTGTATTCCCACATTTGCTAATTCTCCAAGGGATAAAAACGGGCCCAAGCCATCCATGAGAAAAACACATCTGGGATAAGAACAATTTTCTCCTCTTTGGACTCCATGAAACACAATTCAAAGCTTGATGATTTTTGCGTATGTTTCTCTTTCTTGCTTGCTTCAAAGTCAATGAAGACATAATACTTTTCTTTCCCACTTTTGTAGAAGAAAAAACATGTCCAATGGCATACTTCCTGTTTGCTTTGTCATTTTAATTCATATTAGGACATTTCTGTCTGAGGTAGTTTTAAATTTCAGAAAATGTCAAATGTCATTTGTTTATTATTTGGGGTATTATGATGAATTTACATACATTGTTTTCTTCTGCCTTCAAAGAACTTTATCATGTACTCAATAAATGAATATGATCAACACATGTTTGGGGATGAAAAGAGAAAATAAATGAACAGTTACAAATAGCTAGATCACATTATGCAAATGATTATAAATAAAATTGATTTATCATCAGAATTTCATGAAACAAAGACTAGTTCTCTTCCTGCTATTTAGGTAGATCCCAAGATGAGTTTTTTAGTGTAAAATGTCCCTCTAGAATTAAAAAGTAGAATAAATCACCAGGAGAAAACATCTCCATACACCTCTCAGGGACTCAAATATCCTCATCTGTAGGGAACCGAATTTATAATTTCTATAAGAAGGACTCCAGTATGTTGAGCAGACCTCATTTATGACAATTTTCATTAGGGTTATAGAAAGATATGGAACAGAATTGCATGAGATGAAAAGGTATAGTTAGGTTTTGGTCTGTATTGGAGGATAGAGTACTTATACTAATGAAATCATGGATCTATTGAAAAATTATGGTAGAGATGGTGATCTCAATTTCTTTTATGCTGTAGAGGAAGTACCCTCCATTGGTAGTCACTAATGACAGTACCTTTTATTGCAAATTATACCATTAATAAAATGAAAACAATTTTGAAAAATAGAGATTATAACAAGGGAAAATCTGAATTATCTTGTTGTATTAGAATTTTGTAGTAAATGTGGCACCAGGAGATAAAACCTTGCTCAATAAATATGGATATTGAGAGTTTTTTGTTGTAACAGAATTTTAATTAGAATAGGTCGGGAATAATTTTCCCATCAGTCAGTTTTTTTACACTATACTCTACAGAAGTTATTTTTTCCACTTCAAGGAAATGCAAAACCACCTTGTTTAAACCGAATGGAAAAAAACAAAAAATAAAACCATAAGTTGTTTTTTGTAAATGCTATTTATATACCTATGTTCTTAGAAGATGAATAATATCTAAACTGCACAGAGTAAAGGTGGTTTCCCCCATAACAGTTAAGATCAACCACATTGATAATTCAGCCACTGTCAATGGGTCTGCTGTTCTGTGGGCTCTTTTCAACTGGGCATTCGCTACATAGAGGTTGTTGGCTAAAAATTTTAGAAATAAATAATTCACTACATGTAGCTTGTTGATAAAAATTTTTAAAAATAATCACAAACCTAAAATCCATGAATTGTACATCATCATGCATGGATTTGCTTTTTCTTGACTCACCTCCTACTAATAGAGGAGGCAATAATATCTTTGAAACATTGGCATTTATTTCCCTTGGGAAGTTCAAAGAATAGAGTGATAGCATGATGTAATAAAAATATATGCACATACATATATACTCACACGTACATACACGTTGCGTTATATGGGAAAGTGCAGCAACAGGGATGGCAGTGTGGGAGGCTTATAATAAGGAAACAACTCTCTCTTTTGCACATCTTTTTAAAGGAGAAGTACATAGTGAATCTCCAGGATCAGGTCATGTGATCACAAGCGAATTATAATATACATAAGAATTATAGACTCTAATAATAGACAAGGACCTAACTGAGGATGTTTTTGCAGGAAGAAACCTGTCAAAATTTTCAGGAAAAGCCTTGTTAAAAATGAGGAAAATCTCATTAAAAAACCTTTTTAATGGTTCAGGTAATTTCCTTGATTCTTCATATCTCTGCGGGGTTGGTGGGAGCCCTGAGCCTAAAATGATAGAAATGTTCTGAGACTGACATTAAGTGAAAAAGTAAAGGGAACTTCTACTGGACATTCCTATTCTCATGGGCCTTTGTGTTCATTGACAAAACTTTCAACCTGTGGGACCCCAAAACTTTGAAATCAGTGTTTTAAGGAACTATCTCATGTTATGGGACAGACCAGCAGAAGTGCTCTAGGAAAGGGAAGGTAGGGTAAGGAAAGAATACTGGCTTCTGGAATCAGAAGACTTGCTTTCATATACTGTTTTAATATTTCCTATACGTGTAATTTTGGGCAGTTCTAATTCTCTGCATCCTTTCACCCAATTCCCACTTACACTAACAAGTTAGGTCCCCAGAGGGTTGATGACCATTGCTCCCTGCAGAGTACTAGGGGTAAATTTGATGAATTAGAGGTTTCTCTAGAATGATTGCCTATGAGTGTCTACCTGGAACACACTCTAATATCAATTAACCAGTCAGCATTTCCCCAATATCAATTAGAGTGCTGATATCAACAAGTTTTTATAAGGAGATATTTATTAAGGAAGTTTAGGAAAAACAGAAGCACAAAAACATCTTTCCAAACAGGGGAACATTTGGTCCCTATGGAGAGTGGGCTCAAGCTTAAAGTGGTTAGTATAAAATATTCCCCTTTCCTATAAAGGGGTGGTTAGTTTCTGGTTCTGGGAGGCCTTTTCTTTTTTGGCAGAGTTCCCACAAAGTTCCCTTCTCAGTGTGGCGTATCAATATCTTTGCAGGTCTTGAAACACTGTGCATTGATAGACACGGAGAAGCTGGGTAGGAGGTAGGATACAAGGCCTGCCATATCTGAAGTCACATAGCAGTTCTCTGTCTTCACTCAAAAGCAGCCAGGGAAGAGAGGGAGAGGTAGTCCTTTCCACTTTTTGTACGCACTCTCAATTCTGCCTCAGCTGTCATTTAAAAGACTGTTTGTCATCCTGTGGTAAGATGACAGGAAACAGGATACCAACATATGCTTTGCAGCAGAGGGAAGGGCCACTCTATTATACATGTCCTAAAACAGATTCACTGAGCCTCCATGTGGGTTGGAACCAAGGAGATTCTGTGCTTGCTCTAAGGACAAGGCCTTCCGCCTTTCCATACGTAAACTTCCTAGTCCTCAGTTTTTCATCTATAAAATCAGGGAATTGGCCAAGAAATCTGGGGTCTCTTTGAGGTTTAAATCTATTATGTTGTGATATACAGAAAAGGAGGATTTTAGGTTGTCTTAAAACAACTGGAAATGCATATGGCTAATAGTTTTAACTATGTAAATGATATGCTCATACAATTTCAAGTTCATCAGCATATCACAAAGCCATTTATTTTCAAGGGCTACGAATCATGCCTGGTAGCTATCACTGCTAGTAAAAGCTGCCTAAAAATTACTCCTGGAATATCTATTATGCTTAATAAAAATTCTAGGAAGCCCAGAGACTCCTGGGCAGCATCTGTGGATTTAGAGAAAGAAATGTTCTGTGTTCTAGAAAAGTCACAAAGAATCAAAGGCTGACTCCTTAATGAAGTATGAGTAAGGTTGGACAGGTGGCCTAATGATCTGGCCTTGAACTTTACCTCTCTTTTGACCACATCCTTTACATGCTTTGTGTGATCTCTTACTGCCAGTGATAGCTGGGGTGAAAGAGAAACTCATACTTTCCCTTAGAGTTTTCTGGGGAAATTTTAATACCTGTCTGACATAGAACCACAAATTTAACTGAAAAGGACTCTGCCCTTTGAGTGAATCCAAACTTCACAGAACAAATCCCTTTAATAAAAGGATTTGTTCTGTAAAACTTGGACTCAGTCAAAAGGTCGCACCCAAGGACCTAGAAGGCCACATGTGGCCTCAAGGTGGAGAGTTCTCCACTCCTGATCTACTCCAATCCCCTCAGAAGAGAAAATTGAGGCTTGAAGAGTCACATAAATCTGACTCCAAATCCAGTGACATTTCAATAATGTCATTGCCAATATCTTGGCCAACAGCCACTCTACCAGTTCTTCTGCTGTGATGGACACAACTTTCATGTAATTTTTGTTAAATCATTTCAGTTGTGACCAACTCTTGGTGACCCCATTTGGATTTTCTTGGCAAAGATACTGGAATGATTTTCTATTTCCTTTTCCAACTCATTTTACAGATGAGGAAACTGAGGCAAATAGGGTTAAGTGACTTGCCTGGGGTCATACAACTAGTAAGTGTCTGAGGCTGGATTTGAACTCAGGTCTTCCTGACTCCAGACCTGGTGCTCTCTGCATTGTGCAGTTTGGCTTCCCTGCAACTTTCATACATGTAGAAAATTCTTCTCCATGTAGTATATGAGAGGAATCTCAAAATTGATTAAAATCAGCTTTCTAGTGGCAGCTAGGTTGTACAGTTCATAGAGTGCTGGACCTAGAGTGAGCAAGATCTGAGTTCAAATTTAGTCATAGAAACTTATTAGTTGTGTGACTCTGGGTTAGTCACTTGATTTTTTCTGCCTCAGTTTCCTCAGCTGTAAAAGGGAGATAATAATAATAGCGCCTACCATATAGAGTTGCTATGAGGAGATAACATTTATAAAAAGACTTAGCACAATGCTTCATACAGAGTAGTAGCCTAATATATACATGCTCCCCTATTCTTCTTCTTGGTTTTTCTAAAAAGCAACCAAACGGAAACCTAAGTTTAAAATCCTGTTCATTTACTTTTCATAGCTGAAGCTCATACTATATTTTTAAAGCAATTAATTTTTAAATTCGTTTGGATCTGGTTATAGTTATGGGTCCAGTACTGATACTGATGAGCAGAGAAGTTTTAATATGCTGTCTTTTTCCAGCCTGGGTCAGTTCATCTCTCTTTGGGTAACCTGATGACCCTCTGCTCCTAGGAGACTTAGTCAACTAATTGGTTTTAGTCCTACTGAAGCTTAAAACTCCAGAACTCGAAGGAACCATCATTCTTAACCTATACTAGGGACTACAGCTATGCACCATCACACTTGGATAATTTCATTCTTAAAATAAAGAATGAAACATCAGTAATAAGTAACTGTTTTTTTTTCCTAAATGATCACAACAGAGATGGCAAATTCAAGTCAGCTTAGAAAATTAACCCATAAAACCCCAAACATTTCAACTCTGCACATAAACTCTTGAGATCTTGGATGTTTGAGATTCTGTTTTATGTTAAGAGACACCCCAATGGTAGTTTTTTTTCCTACCCCTGGCCTCATTTAACATATATATCCTATGTCTTGGTAGGCCATGAATGTGCAGGGTACAGGGAGAGGAAGGTGATACATGTATCTGGACCCCACATATCAGATATGTGGTATAGTGAAAAAAGTAGTGGATTTTAACTCAGAAGATCTTGGTTGGAATCCTGATGCTGTTACTTATATGCGTCATCTCAGTTGTCAAAGACTTTCTAAGTCTAAGACTTATCTATTTCACATAGAAACTGGAAGTTTCTATAGTCTTCAAATAGCATATCCATATATTAGTGTAAGATCCTCTTCAACTTCCCATATCTGCTCACACTTTGGGTCACCACAGGGTGGCTGTGACCACTCTTAGGGATCTAGGGTTATCTAAGTGGATAGCCTCTTAAGGTGGTGATCAGGAACCCTCACCAGTGTGCTTTCCCTTAACTATCAGTCAGTAGACTCAGTTATTTCTTTAGCTATTCCAGACTCAGACCTTTTGTAAGGTATGGAATTCTTTGTTTATACCTGAAAGAATCTTTTTATATTTCAATGTCTCTGGTTTCTGTCCGTACTAACTTTCAGCTTTGATGAGTCTAAATGAGGTACACTTTTATACAAGTAAATACACAGAGTAAAGAGCATAAGGATAGGGACTGGACCTGTGGTTTACTTTGTGTGTAGAGTTCTAGTGAGGAATGTTTTCTACCAATACAGACTGTAAATTGTAGCATTGAAAGAGTTGCCTAGAGCACCGAGAAATTGTGACTTCCTTAGGATCACATAGCCAGCATTTGTCAGAAGTAGAAGTATTTGTCCAGGCCTTCCAGGTTCTGAGTTAAACTCTCTAGCCATGATATCATATCATCTCTCAGAATGGATATAAAATAAATCTAAGGTAATAGGAGAGAAAGGACAGTAGAAATGAGAGAGGGTGGCAATGGAGAGGGCAGTAGGGAATCAGGGTAGCCTTCATCATTGCAATAAGATAATTCTAAAATAGAGATTGATTAGGACATGCACTGATCTCAGGAGTTATTAACAAAACTTGTAAGCAGTGTGATTTTTTTAAAGAATAATGGGAACTGGGGATTTTTATGGGAAACAAATGGAAGTTCATGTTGATTAAAGTAGCAATTGATACCTGGATTTGAAATGGTACCCAGAAGTAAGATAAGAAAGAAAAAAGATATCTAAAGGAAAGAGGTCTATATGTAAAAATATCATATAAAAATTGCCTGATTACAATCCTCACTGGAGTTTCTATTTCTGAGAAAGGTTATGGGAGATGCAGGGGAAGCTTCCCATCCTTAACAGGAAGATATTTCAAGGAAATGCCACTCAGACTCTCAACTCTATAGCTTCCTGTAGAACTACATTACACTAATCTCCAAGGCAGGAGTAACTGCTTTTAAATGATTCGGTCCTCCAAAGACTAGACTGAATCAAATCTCACTCCTGTTACTTTTTAAGTAAAAGTGCTAAATTCTACAGAGATTAAGCAGAGTTTAAACATCATTGACTCATTAGAGCACATAAGACTAAACATCATTTGAAGGGTGCAAAAGGATTTGGAAGTTCCTTTCCATGAATGTTCTATCTAGCTAACCTTCCTTTTAGGCTCCTCCAACCAATGCCCTTCCTAACACTGAATGTATTAACATTACTGATATACTTTAAAATGGGTTTCTTTCAAACAGCCTTTGTTGACTTTTCATAATTCTCCTCCTAGATGATTTAGTCTGGAAAAAGAAGATTCCTTTGATTGGTTGGTGGACAAACATCCTCTGAGTAGTTGAGAAAAATGGGAAGTTGAAAACATAGGTATCTCCAGGAATATAAAAGAGGCAGCTGCAAACTTCTGGGGGCTTGAAGTCCAGCTGGAGAAATCTCTGGAGATTAAAAAGGGATTTTTCCCATTCAGGAATCTTGGTGGGGGGATGGTAGAGGAAAGACTTCCATGTGTCCCTGGCCAGTGAGTTTATGATGAGCGAGATAATTGGTAGCACCTTAGAGGCCTGAAGTCTAGGAGTACTCATTGTGGGATTGAAAAGTAGATTTCAGGCACAGGCTTGGGGCTTCCACAGTGAAGCAGGTTAGCCTTGAAGTCAAGAACAGGAAGAAAGCCTTCAGTTAAGTAAAGAAAAATGGGAACGATTACAACCTGATAGACTTAGAGGAGCATAGAGAAAAATCCCTAATTGGAAAAATTGGAAGGTTCACAAAATATTTTGCATATTCTGCCTTGCCATAACCCTGAAGAAACTGAAAGTGACTAAGTAACTTGTACAAAGCCACACAGTCAGCAAGTGTCAGAGACAAGATATGAACCCAGGTTTTCTTGTCTTTTGAAGGTGACCCGCTGGCTATCCATTATATGAAACTGCCTGTCAACTAATTATCTGTGATTCTCTGTATCTTTCCTTCTGTCTCATCATTTCAAAGTTTTCAAAGCCCTTAATTTACATAATCTCATTTAAGCTTTAAAATGCTGTACAAATGCTAGCTAAAGGTAAATTATAGAAGACCTTGTATATTAGTCTAAAGAATTTGAACCCAATTTGTTTGGCAATGGGAAGATGTTGAATTTTCTTAATCCAGGACATGACATAATATCCCTGTGTTCCTTTATTTATTCTGGCAGCATTGTGCAGAAGTAATTAAAGGGGCAAAGAAGCAGGGATATCAGGTAGGAGAATATAAGAGGTAAGGTGTGTGTGTGTGTGTGTGACCTATATGATGTGTGTGTCTTCGTCCTTCATTGCTGAAGAAGACCATGCCATCAGAGAAATAATGACATGACTTGCACTTGACTTTGTTTTGAGTGAGGGAGGGCTGTGCAGGCCACCAGCCTTACTTCTCCTGCAGAGCCATCTGAATCCAGTGACTAGATACACATCAGGATGACTGGAGATGACTCAGGGTGAGGCAATCGGGTTAAGTGACTTGCCCAAGGTCACACAGCTAGTGAGTGTCCAGTGTTGTCTGAGGTGAGATTTGAACTCAGGTCCTCTTGACTCCTGCACTGATGCTCTATTCACTGCACCACCTAGCTGCCCCATGTAATCTATAATCTCACTGGTGGAGAAACTTCCAGTGAGGAAATCTCTATCAGTGTAGACTGGCACCTGTCTTGTAATTTATAGCGATAGAATTGCCTATGGTCACATAGCAAACATGTTTCAGAGGAAGGACTTGAACTCAGGTATTTCTGGCCATGAATCTATCTCTCTGTTGATTATTAGACTAAGTAGTGATTTATTCATACTCTCCCAGTCCTACCTCCTAGCTTGATCAATTCATTTTTTGCTTTCAATTAGAAAAAAATTTCTCCTTTGATTTTTAGAATTTCTACTTTTGTGTTTTCCTAATCCACATCCCTTTAATTGATAAGAGTGTTTAGAAATGTAATCTTTTGTCTAGGTTTGAAATAGATACATTAATGTCCTTAATTATCATAGTTTTATTGTTTATTTTCCCCTGCATTTGAGAAGCTTTTCCTTTAAGTATTTATATCCTATGTTATTCAGTTTATTCATACTAATATTGATGCTATTTCATTATGGTACATTTAAGCACATCAAGTTTCTTATTTATTTCTTTTAATTCTATATTTTTATTTAAAATTCTTTTCATTGCTTTGAGATCATGATTACTATCCCTGATTTTTGAGTTTGACTGAGACACAATAAGTTCTACTCTGGTTCTTTAACTTTGAATTTTTATATTTCAAATGTGTTTCTTGTAAATAAAAAGTCTCTTTTTTTCTGCTTTCTAGTCCATCCTGCTGTCAGATTCCATTTTATAAGTGCATTCATCCTATTCATATTCATAGCTATGACTATTGATTGTATATTTCCTTCCATTTTATATTCATGTACTTTTTCTTCTCATTAATCTTCATTACTCACTTTACAAAGAGGAAGACAGTTTTGAAAGAGGAGTGTTACTTATTTGTAATTGAATCTATCTGCTTCAATTTCATTGTCCCAAATTCACTTTCCTTTCTCCAGATCTTCATTACTGGGTTAGAGCCCTTTCTCTTTTTTTCATTTCAATTTTTCCTTTGAAATCAGCCCTTTTAAATTGAAATTCATTTTGCTTGTGACTAGTCCCTCACCAGTACTACCATTCTTCTTCTCCTTGTTCCTGTTCTTTTGTAGAGTTTAATAAATTTATAAGCCAAATTCGTGTGTGTGTGTGTGTGCGCGTGTGTGCATGTGTGCATTTGACTTTGCCTTGGTCAGATAAGAATAAGATTCATGTGATATTAATTTTTCCCTGCCTTCATTTATATTGTATAATTCTTCTACTTGTGCACCTAATCATGAAAATTAATAAGATCTCCTTTTCTTTCTTCCGTTACAAACAATAAAACAGAACCACTCCATGTCCTCTACTTTTCTTATTTAACTCGCTCTATGACCCTTGAAGACATTGAATTCTTACTCAAATATATTTTCCTTCTAGGTTTCTCTTGACTCCTGTGTTTGAATTTCAGTTTATACTCAGTTCTGATCTTCTCTTCAGAAATGCTTGAAAATCTTCTCTAACATAATAGAATTCCCTCCACACCCCCTTCATACTTCCTCCCTAACCCTAGTAGGATTATGCCCAATTTTTCAGAGTAATCCTTGATTGTTTACTTTTGAAATATTATATTCCAATATTTTTTCTTTGTAGTGGTAGCTGGCAAATGCTGTGTGATCCTCAAAGTATTTCCTTAGTACTTCAATTCTGACTAATTATAGTATTTATTTATTTTTATCTAGAAACTATGATTTTTGGCTAAAGTATTACTGGGAGTTTTCATTTTGGGAATTTATTTATTTCTTTGAATTTTCATTTTGTCCTTTGGTTCTAATAGATCTGGACAGTTTCATTACAATTTCTTAAAATACAGTATCCAAGATTTTCTTTGGGTCATGGTTCTCTGGTTGTTAAATAATTCCTAGATTATTTTTCCTTGCCATGTTTTCCAGAAAAGCTGTTTTTTCCCCATAGCAAATATTTTACATTCTTGTCTTTTTTTTTTCAATCTTTTCCATTTTTCCTAATTTTTTGATACCTTGTGGAGTCATGGATTTCTCTTTGGTGTTTCTGATGTTCAGGTAGTCAATTTTTTATGTAAAATTGTCACCTTTTGTTCTAGACTATTAATTCTCCATCTGTCTTTCCTCCCAATTTTCATTTTATTTGTAATCTCTTGCTTTATTTCTTTTAGGTACTTTTGCAATTCCTGAAACCAAGCTATTTTTTAAACTGAAACTTTGCTTGTGATTGTTGTAAGATACTCTCTTTGGAATTTTCCTCTTGGATTATTCTTGACCCATAATATCTCTTCAAAGTGTTCAGTGTCTTTTTCTGTTTGTTTTTTACTCTCTCTCTAGTCTCAGTTATTGGTTTGGAACTTATCCAGGTTCTACTCCCTCTCATAACCTTGAATAGTGTAGTCAGGGCCTGTTTGGTTCTAACTTTGCTTTCCTGGGTTCCCATTGATGGCTCCTTCTTCCAGTAATGTTTCTGCACTCAGAGTGCTAGAAGGCTCCAGGATACCCAGTTGGGTATCTGTAATTGACTGTTCCTGATCAAGGGGCTGGGTGATCATCTGATCCCCTTGAATATTCCTTGATTAATGCATTTGATAGTCTCTTTACTGTTTGAGACTCCTTTAATCTGGATATTGACTGATCTTCTTACTTACTTGATCAAGGCACTGGGTAGTCTTGGATTTCCTTGATCAGGGCATTGGATTGTCTTCTATCCCAGCTTTATGTTTGCTGAAGCAGTGTAGGAATTTTTCTCCTATTCCCCCCAGGGCTTCTTGAGTTGGAATGTTGCTTCTATTTCCCATGAACCTTCTCTGGTCAGGGTACTGGGCAGTCTTTTGTGCCTTTGAAGCTTTCCTGATTAGGATGCTGGGTAATCTTCTGTTGTTTCCCTGCCCTCTGGGTCTTCCCCAGACTTCCCAATTGCCATTTCTAACCTTTTCCCCTTCAAGTTTCCTCTTTTAGGGGTCTGAGTAATCTGACTTGCAGTCTGTCATCTTATACTTGTGCTGGCATCTCTGGTGGAACTCACCATATTCCAATGTTTGAAGCTTCTGATAGTGCTTTTGTGTAGTCTTGTAGATGAAAGAGCTTATGGAGGTTTCTCTTTGTATTTTTTGATCCTCATTGGATCTGGTGCATTTTTTTGGATCATTGATGGAGTAAAACTGGGAGAGTTACACTCCTGTGTCACCCAATACATGGCTTTCTTGAGCTGGTATTTTTACTGAAGAATCTAGGATGCCTTTTAGCATACTTATGAGGGAGGTGCCAGAGGTATTGATAATACTACTGGACAGATGGGCTACTGAAACTCAGGGAACTTGACCATGGTCACACAACTAGTACTATAAATGTTGGATGAATCTAGATTTTCTTTACCTTAAGTCTAGAGTGCTAGTACTCTACTATATTAGCTCTTTTGGGGTCTGGTCCAAGTTTCCATTCAAAAAAGAGTGATTTACTAGAAATGAGGTTCACAACTGAAAGGTAACTTAAATGTGCAGTAAATAATATCAATTGATTCCCTCTCTCAATAAGCAAAATTCCTGCATACTTCCATGACACCTGGATTCTGGTCTTCATTCTCATGGCCCTTACTCCTCCTTTTCGAACTTTGGGTTCTGCCCCTGAAATGACTCTAGGCTCTGATGGTTGAATTTTCAGTTTATCTTCCCTGGAATCAAGCCTTGATCCAGGACTTTGCTGGAGTCAGTTTGAACCAACTTGTGATGTTGTATTTGTGTGAATATTTACAAGTCAGAAATGGGCAAATGCGGGTCTGATTTATTGTTTTGTACTGATGTATCGGTAAATGCCTATATAGCTCTATGAGCTTAGGAGGAGTGCAGTAGAAGGCTCAGGGAATGAAGTCATCACCAGACTGGAGGCCTGGTTATTGTAGGCTAACCACAGCCACCACACAACTACTACTACCTTAACCACCACCACTGACACCACTGCTCCTCCTCTTTCTCTAATACCACCACCTGTTATTTATAGATATTATATATTATATAATGTTATATATTTTATATATTATATTATATATTATATAATGTTATATATTTTATATATTATATTATATATATTAATGGTTTGCAGAGTGCTCTGCATCTATACATTGAGCCTCACAATACCTCTGCTTTCATCTCATCTTCTCGCCACCATTTCCAAACCACCCCAATGCCCTATCTTCCCGCTTTTACCTTTTCCTTTTTATAATATAAGTTCTTTGAGGGCAGGACACTTTCATTCTTTTACGTGCCAGGCTAGGAACAAAATGAGAGCTTATTAAATGCTTTATCACTCATCCATGGTTGTCTCTATACTCTACAATCTAACTCTTCTAACACTCTCTTTAAATGGTTAATTATGCTGTCCTACTTGCTAACCCCTTTTCTCTTTTCAGATTATCGTCTCTCACTTCTTATTGAAACTCTGTCCTTGGTTCCACAGCATTGTAGCATCCTAGTTCCAGTTCTTTCCCTCTGACTACTTCCTCAGTCATGAGGGAGTGACTCATTCATCTATCTTTTTCTGCCGCTTTTCTCTCCCACTCACTAAATGTGTGTCTTCACTAAGGTTCTGTACTTAGTCCTCAACTTTCTCTCCCACTTGGTTCTGATTTACGTGACAGCTTCAGCTGTCATCCACCTCTATGGGTCTTCCACCTCTGTGTTTATCCATTTCAACATATGTCCATACTTATTTGGTCTTTGGAATTATGGTCTTGATTTTCTAACTACCCACTGGACATTGCCATCTGGATATCTTGGTAGCACCTGAAATCTAACATTTCTTAAACTTTCTCCCTTTTTCATTCCTTCCTGTTTTCCCACTCCAGCTGCTTGTGATTTCTCTATTTTTGTTAGTGGCAAAATCATTTTCCCAGTCACTTATATCTGAAAACATGAAGCCAACCTCCAACTCTTCTTTTGTGTGGTCATTCACTGCTTTCCACTGATTCTGCTTTCATAATATGGAAGTCATCTATCTCTTCCTTTTTATTCTCTATATAGTCATCTTTTTTTCATCCTCTCATAACCTCTTGCCTAGACTAATGCAATATAGGCTCCTATCAGCTATCTCAGCCTTTAGTTTCTTTTCCTTTTTTGATTCATTCTGCTACTGCTGCCAACTTAACTTTCATGAAACACTGCTTTGCAGAACGTTATTTTATAGGTCAGCAAATCCAGAATTTCTTCTTCAGGTTCAAATTTTTTAGCCTGTTATTTGAGGCACTTTATTTGGCATGGGTATTGCATTTTAAGGATTGTAAATATTTTACATACATTATCTTACTTGGTTCTCATAACAACCCAACTGAAGTGGGTGGTACACAGATAACTACCCCCATTTTAGAGCCTGGTGTCAGAGAGCGGCTAGGTGGTACAGGGAACAGAGTGTTAGACTTGGAATCAGGCAGATCTAAGTTCCAGTCTGGTCTTATACACTTACTATGTTAACCTGGGCAAGTCACTTAACTTCTGTCTGCCTCAGTTTCTTCATCTGTGAAATGGAAATAATAATAGTATCTATCTATTGTTATGAAATTAAAATAAGATGGCATTTGCAAACCACTTCACAAACCTTCAAGTTTTATGTAAATACTAGCTACTATTACTACTACTACTACTACTACTACTACTACTACTACTACTAATTTAATGTATGGAAAACAGAGGTTCAGAGGAGATAAGTGACTGCCTGAGGCCACATAGTAAATAGCCCAGTGGATCTTGGACTTTAATAATAATAGCTAGCATTGATATAGCTCTTTAAGGTTTGCTAAGCCTTTTATAGACATTATCTCATCTGATCCTCTCAACAACCCTGGGAAGCAGGTACTACTATTATGTCCATTTTACGGATGAGGAAACTGAGGGCAGTCAGAAGTTAGGTGACTTTCCTAAGCAGCTGGTAAGTGTCTGATCTGATGTTAGTTCTTGCTGACTCCAGGTCCGGTGCTTTGCTTACTTCTCCATGGAATCTCCATGAATCTCTTCAATGCTCATCTTCTTAACTTCAAACCCGGTCTCAGATGCTTACTAGCTGTGTGACCCTGAGCAAGTCACTTAACCCTGTTTGCCTCAGTGTCTTCATGTATAAAATGAACTGGAGAAGGAAATGGCAAACCACGCCAGTACCTTTGCCAAGAAAACCCCAAAAGGGGTCACAAGAGCGGAACAGGACTGAAACGACTGAACAACAAATATTGTACCTAGGTTCTTTTCAGTCTTATTTTCCACTACGTATCTGTGATTGCTCAACTGCTCCAACTAATATGGATTGCTGAGCTTATCTTGCAAATTACCCCTCTGCATCTTTGTACATTCTACTCCCTCTAGCAGAAATGCCTGTCTCCTTCCCACCTCTTTAATTTTTGAAATCTTATCCGGCTCTAAGACCCAGTTAAGACACCTACCTTCAAAATTACTTCCTCCATAAAATTTTTCAAGTGATTTCTTCATATATCCATTTGACAAAAATGTGTCATTTTTACCTTGTATATAACCTCATTGAAATTTTCTTTCTTATACTTTCTCATGGTATAGTGGTACTTGGAGAATCTTCAGGTATGTTGCCAGTGTATTTGCTACATTAGGACCATCTTAGCTAAGTCTAGAGCAGATTATCATCAGAATATTGGTTATCATCTGATAAATTTTTTGGCTATGGCAATTCAACATGAAAATCCTTTGGTTTGTGTTGGTAGAGGAGGTACTCTGGCAGATAAAATAATAAATCTTTCAAAGTATCAAAGTAACCAAAGTTTTAAAATGACTTACATAAGTCCTTTAAAGATAGGGAGTAGGTCTTCTTCATCCTTATATTCATTCGTTCATCCAACAAACATTTATTAGGCACTTAGTGTATGCAGAATACTTCTTAGTGTTGTGTTACAGATTTTAGTTACAATATCCATATCCTTATGGAAGTTAACATAGAAGGTTATAGAATATCATATAGGACATATGGAAAGGTAAGACATAAATACAGGTAATTATAATGCAATAATATTACATGATAAGTATGTTAGAGAAATAGAAAATGTTTGTTTTGAGAGGTATGAGGAGGAAATGACAGAGATATCATTCCAATCACAATGACTGGATCGATGCATTTTTGTTGAATGAATGAAATAAATGAATGGATTATCTAGTTTACAAATTACCATTCTCTGTTTTTCTTCTTCCATATCCCTTCTAATCTGTTGATATTAAACTGCAGAGGGTAAGACACAGTGAAAAGAATTATTTTGCCCCTTGTTAGCAATTTTTAAGATTTGCTGAAGTTGAGGTTTAAAGTTCCCAGCTAAAAGGAAATTTTGATATGATCTGTACGCGTCATTTAGCTCTACTGAACAATTATTACCATGGTTAACTGAGAGTAGACCATAAGCTAAGCCTAGAATGGAAATGTGTGTGGGACCCAGAAACATTTCACCCATTACATTATACAGGATGAGAATCTAGGATAGGATCTGGATCCTGTAGTATAGTAATAACCATTCAGTGTTCTTCCCTTGCCTGTCAGTGTCCAAGCCAAAAATCTTCCACCTGCTCCCAATAATTTTTGATTAGAACAGCTTCGCCAAGAAAACATTCCTCTAGGAATTTCTCAGAAGTCACTGCTAATCTGGACTGCTCCATATTCCTTAACATGCTGGTATTTTCTCTGGTTTGTTGTTTACAGTTGCCCAGGAAAAAGAAAGGCATTTCACTGCCCAAGGATGAGGTCACCGGTGCCATGGGTTAGTTCTTTGATCAAGAAAGAAAAGTGAAGATAATAACTTGGCTGCAGTTCCATCCCACACTTGGAAAAAAAAGAAACCAGCAAAGAAATTCAGCCCACAGTCGGCCATCTGCCATGCAGTGTGTGTGGTGGCAGCCCAGGCAGAGAGAGTTGAACACTTGTGAATGCAGAGACTTATCTCTCTGACTTACTGGCCCAGCAAAGAGAACAGTGATACAGGACTGCCCAGAGAACCAACATTTTCCCACAGTCTGCCTCAGGTTTGGAATTGGTTTCACAGTCTCTGTTAAAGAAGCCGATAGTATCAGTCTTATTCCCAGTGGACAAATGGTGATGTCACTGAATCACTATCAGAAGAGGGGATTTAATGAGCCTAAAAGCTCGCCCTGGATGGAGCAATAGGGAAGGAGGATTCTTTCAAATCCAGGGGCAAGAGCTTTTGGCTTCATCAAGCGGCAGTATAATTTTATGGTGATATCAGTGATTTAGGTGGGAGAGTGGAGCTGGTTTTAATTTTCTCCCCAACTTTTGAGTAGGTATGAAAACTCTTGCAAGATACTTCTTTCCTTCTTTTCTTCTTTTCTCCTCATTTTCCCTCTCACTCCCTTCTTTGTCCTGTCCTTTCCTTTTCAGAGTAAGTGTTTAGTGGTTTATTGAGGGCTGAAGGACAACAGAATTGTAGATTTAGAGCTGAAAGGGACATAACAGAGCATCCAGTCCAACCTTCTCCTTTTACAAATGAGGAAGCTAAGACCCGGGGAGTTGAAGTGACTTGCCCATGGTCACAGAGATGTGAACCATCAGAGGAAAGATTTGAATTTAGGTCCTTTGACTTCCGAACTAGGAATTCCTTTTCCCCTACCCTCAACTTGAACCCTGAGCATGACAGAATGACCAGAATAAATACTAACATCCATTCTCATTGATCCTTGCACTCAGACTAGAGAAATGAGTGATGGCTCATGTAATCCAAGTGTTCCAGTCTTGATTCTGACTCTAATTATATGGGCAGCTAGGTGGTGCAGTGGATAGAGCACCAGTGCAGGAGTCAGGAAGACCTGAGCTCAAATCTCACCTCAGACACTTGACACTCACTGTGTGACCTTGGGCAAGTCCCTTACCCTCAACTGCCTCATCCTGGGTCATCTCCAGTTATCCTGATGAATATCTGGTGACTGGATTCAGATGGCTCTGGAGGAGAAGTGAGGCTGGCGACCTAAACAGCTCTCACTCACCCAAAACAAAGTCAAGTGCAAGTCATGTCATTATTTCTTTGAGGGCATGGTCTTCTTTGGCAACGAAGGATGAACACACATACGCATACAACTAGTGATGTAACTTTAGGGAAGTTACTTGATCTTGGGATTTAGTTTTCCTACCTGTAAGAGAAAGGGTTGGAAAAGTGATCTCTACAAGCCCCTTCTAGCTTTAACTTTGCATGTCGATTAGTCTACCTCTCTTTAGAAATTGTCTCTTAGCCATTTATCTCACAAGGATGGCTACCATGAAAGGAATTAATGAGCCAAAGAAACAAAATGAAAATTGTTGGATTGGTACATGATTTAGTATCCTCAACTGGGGGCAATCTATGTTGTGGTTCGCAGTATGTTACTGATTCACACTTGTAGCTTTTTCTGCCCATTGTAAAATAGAGATTCACAGTTATCTGATTATTTGATGATAAGACAACTATATTAAATTATTCAGTCCCCTAGTTTGATGAATGGACCTATTTTTTTCATTTTGGTCATTGATGACATCCATATAATCAGAAAATTGGTAAATCTGTATTTTATAACTTGCTCTGCGATTTAGGGAAGAAAAAGCTTTTAGGTGTTCTCATTCCTGCAGTAGTCAAATGGTGTTAATGCTGAGAAATACCAGAGTTTCTGCAAGGAAAAACAATCAGTTGTGTGGAATATTTTCAATTTAGGAAGTATTTATGCCTCAGCTAAAGGTGATATAGCCAGCTTGCCTTAAGTAGAAAGTCAGGCATAGACAGTGTGATGTGGAGGAAAGAATTACGAATCTGAAGTTAGGAAATTGCAGTCTGAATTCTGGCTCCATTATTTACTAGTAAGGTCGTTTTGATCAACTCTCTTTAGTTATCTAGTTCTCAATTATCTCCCATGAAAAATGAGGGGATTAGATTTGATTCCCTAACACCTGGAAGATCATGGAGATTTTGTAAACATATTTACAGTAAATTGAATAAATAAAATATCTCCTATAGTTTTATATATATATATATAATATATGTTTATATATGTTATATATAATATATATTTATATATGTTATAGGTATTATCATTTCTATTTTACAGATAAAGAAATTGAAATGTAGAGAATGTGTTTTTCAGGTTACCACACAGCTCAGTGTCAGGAGCAGTATTGAAATTCAGTTCTCCCCTGATTTCAAATATAGGTTTTTCCATTAATCTACTTTGCCTCACAAAGATATCGATAGGTAGCTGAGTCCTGTCATTAACTTGAAGTGAGAAGATTGTGAGGCTTTTGGTGGGGGTGGGGAAGACTTTGCATATTCTTACGGAGGCTATGGACTTGCCTCTTGGCACTGTTGTGCTCTGGAAAGATACTGTCTCTGGAGTGAGAGGACTCATGTTTAAACTCCGTCTCTGGTATTGCCTAGCTATGTGACCCAGGATGAGTCACTTACCCTTATCTGACTTCAGTTTCCTCATTTTTAAAATGACTGAACTCATTCATACTTCCTTGAGGATAAGTGTCTAAGTCTTAAGTTTGGACATAGTTTGATTATCTTGAACTTTCAATTCAACCCAGCAAGTATTAAATGCCTAATATATGTTAGACACTATGCTAGATGCTAGAGACACAAAAAGCAAAAATTAGTTATTTGCTTCATTGAGATTACATTCCACCGAAGTTAATCAGCTTACAGACAGACACACAAATAGAAAATATTTACAAAGGTCATTTTAGGGGGTGGAGACAATAATGTCAATAAATATTTTTGGAAGGTGACTGGGAGAACCTCATGAAGGTAAGATTTGAGCTGAATATTGAAGGAATCTGAGGAAATTAAAGCAGAGATGAAGAAGAATTCGCCATCCAGGAATGGGAAATAGTCAGTGCAAAGACAGGGTTATGGAAGATGTAGTATGCAATCACTAGAGTTTATTGAGAAGTGTGCATGACAAGGTCACTTTAATGCTTTAGAAACATCACTTTGTCCTCTGAATAGAAGACTGCCTTGAGGAAATGGGAGAGAGAGACATATGGGAGAGAAAGAGAGAGACAGAGACACAAAGAGAGAGAGAGACAGAGAGAGAGAGAGAGAGACAGAGAGACAGAGAGAGAGAGACAGACAGAGAGAGACAGAGAGAAAGAGAGAGACAGAGAGAGAGAGACAGAGAGACAGAGAGAGACAGAGAGAGAGACAGAGAGAGAGAGAGAGAGAGAGAGAGAGAGAGAGAGAGAGAGAGAGAGAGAGAGAGATTAGAAAGCCATTGCCAGCAGCCCAGGTGAGAGGAGATGAGAGCCTGAAGCAGTGTGGTGGCTATGTGAGAGGAGAAAAAGGAATGGAAGGAGTTACACTGTGAAGATGTAAAAATGACATGATTCGGCAGAGAATTGAATATGTGGGCTGAGTGAGAGATTGGGGATCCAGTTGGCACAGTTTTGTGATTTCTTTTGTCTCTATTCAACAGCACATTATTAGGATCAAAGAAGGAAGATGATGAGAATAGTTCTGCATTGGGGTTTGGCAAAGAATGGTTAGTAATATGATGAGGGGGGCAAGGAATTCAGGAGTAGAGGACAGTGTAGAGAGTTGTCACTAAGGGGGTCACAATAGAGAAGAGAGCAAGGATTCTGGGAAGATGGTGGAATAAGGAAATTACATGACTCTCCTAAATTCCCTCACAAACAATATAAAATAATGCCTCAAAGTGAACTTTGAGCAGCAGAAATAATTAAAAGTCAAGGTAAAGCAGCTATCCACAGACAGACAATCTGGGAAGCCCTTAGGAAAGACTTGACCTCCCAGGGGGGTGTATTGGTTGAAGTGTGAATACCTCCATGCAGATACCAACAAATAACATGCCTTGGGGGCAGCTATATCAGGCAGCAACATCAGCTTTAGGAACTTTCATTTCATGGACAGTGTGTGTGTGTGTGTGTGTGTGTGTGTGTGTGTGTGTGTGTGTGTGTGTGTGTGTGTGTGTGTGTGATCAGAAAACCAATTAGGGAAGGTTGCAGGCCCCTCCTCTGGTTCTGGACACTGGTCCAGGTGCAGTGACCAGACACAATTCTGGGCTGTGGCTGTGGGTGAGGAGGAGCCAGCAAATTCTGGTGAGTGTGGTTGGTTACAGAGGGGCAGAAGGGACTCTTTTGGTTTTGGTCACTCAAAGGAGAATGGTTTTGGTTCCACAGGAGATGGATAAACTAAAGCTTGTAGCCATGGAAGGGACTGCAGAAAGCAAGAATATTTGCTGCGGGCCCTGGTTGTGGCTCAAGGACTGAGAGGAATATCCGAGATCAGGCACCTGGAGAGAGCTCAGAGTACAATAACACAAAAAACCTGAAGTCTGAGATATTATTCCACACAACTCAGGATAAGAGCTTGACTTCAATAATAAATTGTCAAGAAATGAGTTACTGGGGAAAAATAGTAAACAAAAGAAAGAACCCAACTGCAGATAACCTACTATGATGATAGAGAAATGAGGTCAGAAAGTGTCAGACACACCTGAAATGACTGACCAAAACCAGCAACATAACTAAAATAGCAAGATAAAAATAGGTCTATCATTGACCTTGACCTTTTTTCTCTCTTACTCTCCTCTTACCCAAGAAGGTACAAATATAGTACCAGAAGAAAAATAATTCTCCTGTTAAAAAAAAGAGAAGGGAGCAGCATATAATAGTGTAGGGGTGGTGGTGTAGGGGGGAAAAACTGATGGATTAAAGGAATAGAGATTACTCACAATGTGGATGAAGAACAGGGATAGAGATTGCAAGGGAAAGGAGAAGATGAAGTAGTACGAGATTTTGATCACAAAAAATAATTTTAGTGGACAAGAATGTTGAACGATAGTGGAGAATTTACTAGCTCCAGGACATGGCTAGCTCTGAGTACCTGAGAAGGAAAGGAGCAGGTTATGGGAGTTGAGTAGATGAAAGAATTGTGGAATTAGAATATTTGAGGGAGTGTCAACACGTTTGTTGAAGTTCTCTTGTATGAGAGTAGAAATCGAGATGGAAAGAAAGACTGTAAGCTAGCCATTGAACTCATTGATGAAGAAAAAATAATATCCTGGGGAGACTCATAGATAATGACCACCAGAATTTGGATTGGACTAGCTATATCTGTATAACATAGATCTCAAAGGAGGAGAGGTTGCTGAGTGATGGTAGTAGAAGGAAAGTTTGAAAGAGAAGAAATATTGTGTTTCATCCACTTGATGGAAGGAATATTAAGGTCTTTACAGAGATCTGAAAACCTGCCATGCAGATATTGATGAATTCCACCTATGCTATGTGACTATAAGATAATGAGGCTTGAGTTCTTGGATGGCTTATAAACTAGCTTTAAAAAATTTTAAATGTTTATCATTTTTATCACCTTCATTTCTAAATGTAGTCTTTTCCCTCTTTTATCCAGAGAGATATCCTTTATATAAAAAAATAATAAAAAGAAAGAAATTTTTAAAAAGCTAGCAAACTAAGACATCAGTCAAATTTGACAGCATTATTTGGTGTTCCATACTGATCATCTCCCACCTCTGCAAGGAAGATATATATATATATATATATATATATAAAAATATATATATATATATATATATATATATATCTACACACACACGTATATGTATCTATATGTATATGTGTTTATACACATACAAACACATATATAGACACATATCTCTGTAAATCTTTTTTCAAGTCCAAACTTTATTATTATAATTATTCAGTTTTGATTTTTATTGTTTTTTTTTACATTGCTGCAGTCATTGTGTATACAGGTTCCTACTTTGTAGTATTTCATTGTTTATCAGTTCACATAAATTTTCCCATGCTGCTCTGTATTCTTCATCTTCACAGTATATAAATTGACTCGACAGTTTCAAAAGAGGAATTCCAAAAGTGTTTTGAACAATATTAGGAAAGATATAGTAAGATTATTAATGCAAAGTGATAGCACTCACTATATATGCCTTCTTATAATTTATTATTTTGGTAGATCTCGTGTCATAAACATAAGTATTTCCGTCACCAATAAAAATTACAACCTTTCTGCATCACTTTGGATAGATTTGTAGGGTATCTATGAAAAGACATTTGATGTGGTTCTTCTCTGTATTTTTTTCATAGATACACTATAGGTCTATCTAAAGTGAAGTCGGTCTCCCTTTGCTCTTTTTAATCATCTCAGGACACCACTGTACCCTTGGTGCTGTCCATCTGTTATCTCATATTCTCACTACAAGATATGCTCTTATTTTTCTTAAAAACACAGTTTTGCTGCTTTATAGTAACTCACCCTGGGGAAGCCAAATGTTCTTCATTTTATTTGTCTTTGAATATTCAGAGGAAAACACAATGTATATGGGAGAAATCACGGAGTTCCTCCGCAGGGGGTATGTGTGGGGATGAAAGAGAAAATGCCACATGTTAGGCAGTAGTCAAAACTCCATGTTCATATTAAAACTGTGGAGATATGAACTATATTAAGGAGTCAAGAAAGACACTTATGTTTTAGTGGAGCTAGAAGACATTTGAAGAGGGTGGGGCAGCTGGGGTATAATGGAAAAGACTCAAAAGACCTGGGTTCTTGTTGGCTATGCATCTAAGTTGCTTTGTTAATTTGGGCATCTCTTTTTATCTTCTTTACCATAAGTTTCCTGATCTATCTAGATGGTCCCTAAGGTCCTTCCTGGCTTTTATGTCACATTATCCTATGATGATTGCTTACTTCAAGGAATTGTGTACCCAGAGAGCAAGAGACCTTGTTGCCAGGAAACAAAAGGGAGAGGAAAAAAAAAACCATTGTTTAAAAAAAACCAAAAAACAAAGAACAACCCAGAACATTTTCTAATTATAAGAAATTTTTCTCTTCAAGTTATGCATGAAGAAACGTGTTGTTTAAATGTTTTATTTCTCTCAGGTTCTAAATATTTAATTATTGATAGTAACTTCAAATAAATACACTACAAAGATTGCACTATTCTTACCCTAAAGCGCTCAGGAATAGAAAGACTAAAGGTTTTTCAGGAATCCACCTTTTTACCCCATCAGGATTGCCACTGTTCGTTTATTTAACAAGACCTAACTTAGCTGACTGTACTTGGTCAAAGTCTCCTTCCCTGCCATTGTATAGGCTACATTATTATTTCACAGAAGTTAGAAATTAGAGTAAAGTGGGATAATATGTGCCTTACCTCGCGGACAAAGCTTTGTGAGACCAAAATGAGATAAGAAAGGTGAAAGTGAATTGGAATCTACAGGCAAAAAGATTTTTATGAGTACTCCCCTATACAATTCCTCCAGCCTGCTTGTGGCAGGAATGGACCAGTGTTTATAAGATGCTTTGCAATTTTTTCACAATGGCTATATTAACAAGGCTGTATAGAGGAGTGGTTTGTTTTTTACTAAACAAATATGTTCTTGAAAATGTATGTATAAAACCAAATGCTTGCAAATTAAGTACTCTTTCAAATGCACCTGGGCTATACTAACTTTTTTTTTGTATTTTTATAAAATTATTTAAATATAATTGATTTCATTTGTAATTCAATGTATTTTATTTTATGCATTTAAAACCATTATTCTGAGTAGGAGTCCATGGGAATTACCTGATTGCCAGACAGGTCCATAATACACAGAAAATGGTAAGAACCCCTGTGGTAAAGAGACTAACCTTAAAAAAACAAAAAAACAAAAAACAGAAGCAAACAAACAAACCGGGAAACCTCTGAGGTGTGTGTAACCTTTAGAAACATAATCACTATCCTCACGTTTTATGTTTGAATTTTCATTTTTAAAATAAATCTGACAGGTACTTGTAGCTTTTCTCTTATTCCATTAGTTCAAGCATTATCTCCATCTGCCCTTTTAGATAAGTTTGTAACTATGGTCGTTTTTTCACATATGTAAAGAATATATCCTGATCAGTTACATGACTTGCTAGATGAATGGGGGCTGCACACAAAGTTCTGCAACATGCTGAGCGCAGAGTGGTCCATTATTTTGGTTCCTAGTCCATATGTGGCCAATAGATGTTAGGGAAGCACAGGAATAATTTCAAGGAATCCACAAAGCTATCCTAAAATAAGTAAATATGCTTTTTGTATACTGTAGAGATGTATTACATATAGACAAGGTTTTCAAAAGCCTCTATACTGTCGTATAACATTATTTAAGTCATTGTAGCCTTTTTGTCCTGTATTTGTCAATCAAGAGGTATTTCTATTATGATTTATGGGAATTTCTTTTATAGTAAAAAGAAGCCCTCATACTTAAAAATGCTGGAAACCACTTGTCTACTACATTTTGAATATTGATTGTCACTGACTTGTAGTTGTCATGTCATCATCTTGATGTCATGGTCCTCTTCGAGAATGAAGGACCAAACACAACATGTGAGTGAGTACTAGCTCTCCTCCTTCTCCTCCAGTGTTCCACCCTCAAAAGCTGCCTTTTTTCCTCCAGGTTTACTGGCTACATCCCTTGCTCAAAGATCAAGCCTCAAACCCAATTCACTCTGGAACTCATAGACTGGACTACAAGTCCCCACCCACCTAGCACAGAGTGAATTTAAATTCTAAATAGTAATGTTTTCTTTTACCCAGGAACCCTGAGGGTCTTCTCCTCCCAGTTTTGTTTATTTCTTTTTTTGATTCAAGGGGCCATCCCTTCAGCAACTACTTAAAGAAGCCCATTCATTGAATGGGTGTGTATCTCACTCAAGGTGAGAATGCTATAAGAGCTAAGCCTGAAAGGCTCAGGGTTTCCCATTGCATCCTGGTCCATCTCTAGTCCCAACGAATATCAGGTCCCTGGATCCAGATGGCTCAGGAGAAGAAAGTGAGGTTAGTGACCTTGCACAGCCCTCACACTCAAATCAAAGTCAACTGCAAGTCATGCCATCATCTGGATGTCATGGTCCTCTTCGAGGACGAAGGACAAATACTACAACAACCTGTCACTGACTTAATATAGTAATTATTTTACATCATTAAAGACAACATCATTAGATAGGTACTTTATGGACAGGGGCTCTGTCTTCAGCATATTCTTTCTGTTATATTACGACTGAAAACCTGAGAACCACAAATCAGATGGTGTAATCTTAGGGCCTTATCTTACAAGTAATAGCCACTGTGTTTTATTTTTGTCTTTACCTAGAGAAACCCTGAGAACACTGGCATTTGGCTTGTATCTTCCTTTTTGGGCTGCAATCTTACCTTCCTGCAAACATTCTAGACTAATGAAATCATTTAAACAAAGAAAAGATTTGTTAAAAAGACATCTAAAGGACAGAAAAGCTATCGTGCCATTTGCTTCTGGTTTATAAAGACATAGGTAGAGAGAGTCTTCTGGAAGTCACAGCACCAGTTAATCAGATCCTTGCCTTATTTACTACTCCTTCAGGTTCTGAAGCCAACTCAGCTGCCTCCTCTTTAGGGTCTGTGCTCTCTTGCTCCAGGTTTACTGGAGCCTCTTCTGACTTTATGCAATGACTACTATCACCACCTCAAAGCATGATTCCATGGACTTTTTTTTTAACCATTCTCATTTGGCCCAGAAACTCATCATCATTCACCTGAAAGTCATTCCCTCTGCCACTGCTGGCTTCCATTCATCATGGCTGTCATTCCTCAAAGCACCTTCTTTTGGTCACACTCCTCTCCAGCTTTTTATGGACTTTTCTTGCATAGGAGGCTTGTTTCCTCACATGAAAGATGACAAAGGACTGTCCTAACTGCTTTTGAATCACTTGATTATGAAATATCTTTGTATATTGACTACTACATTGAAAATGAGGCTTGCAAAGATAGTGCAAGATTATACAGACAGAATGGTATATTCTGATGAGCTCTGGAATTGGAAGCAGAAGGCCTGCAAGAGGACTTAATTCTTTCATTTATTAGGTGACTTGGTGATAGTAAATCACTTTATTTCTCTGAGTCTGTTTCCTTAACCATAGAATGGGAACCATAAATGAACCACCAACCTTACAAAAGTATTATGAGGCTCAAACTAAGCAGAACATATATGTAAAGCACCTTGTAGCTAATATATGCAAAGAATCATATAAATGGGAGCTATTCAAGTCTTAAATGTTGAATCTTATTTACGGTATTTTCACAAAGCAGAAGAGTCAATCCATATGTATCCACAATTTTCATGCTCCCTCAGAACTTTTCCAATAATGGAAGAAGAAATTCATCATTATAATTTGCAAGAGGCTTATCCAGTGTATTAAATTCCCATAGTAAATCTTCCTTTCCTGAAAGCAGTTCCATTGTGAATGCCAAAGAGCCAGGGAGCTAGGCACAGATTGGTCTCATAATTACGTGACAATGGAGGACTGAAGTAAGCCTAGGGCATCATGGTCTCTAATCTTATTTAGAAACTACAGTTTCTGTTTCTTTAAACTAGATAAATTTCTGCCTGTATTACTTTCATCAGAAAAAAAAAGGATGAGGCAGATTTTAAATGGTGGTACACTGTGTGTTTTAATGAGAATTTTCTCTGCTTTACTCTGTTGTTGAATATAGTGGCTTCTCAAAACAAATTCTTAGGTTCCCAAGCTTCTTAATTAGTTCATACCATTATTCAACTCACCTGTGTCAATTCTTTTAAATGATACAAACTACATGGAATTTCATAATGCATTCAGCTACATTAAATTTTATATAATTCTGTGAAAAAATATACAATATCTACAATCAACTTCCTAATTCGATTTTTATTCCATTCTTCTAAAAGGGAAAATGTAAAGGGTTGTATCAGGGAGCATCTGGAGCACTGGCAGTAAAGTGTGTGGCCCTTTTGGAACAAATGCTGCTCTTCCATGGCATCATTTTAAGGTTGTGAGAGGTCTGAAGGCTGGCAGCACATAGTTGTTACAAAGACAAGGAAAGAAACTGAGCCTTAAATAACTAGGTGTCCTTATACTAGACAAGACAAGCCCTAGGGCAAATTGTGAAAAAGGAGATTTGTTTTTGGCACTTACTATTTTTTGGTAACTTCAGAGTCTTTATTCTGTCCTTACCACACATTTCTACCTTTACAAGCACTTCAGGATCTCTTCTCATAGTTTTTCTTTTGTAAAAATTCACTTTCTAATGAATAATTTTAAAAAATCACCTTCTGAAAAGCGCTGGACATTCATTCACACTAAGGTATAATCAGTCAAAACTTATTTAGACATTTCAATGATATTTATGATATCACTGATATGGACATTTCCTCCACCAGGGCAGGTCACAACCCATATCTCTGTATTTTATGCAATTCTTTTCCATGCCTTTCTATAACCTCTTCAAAGAGGACCCACCCAAAACACTGGAAGCCTTTTTTTTCTTTTTAAGATTTTATGATGACAAATGTAATAGTCAAACTATGCACTCGTTATACTTTTGCTGCATATCTACCTTACTTTCTTTTCTATGGATAACTGGGAATGATCTGAAAATATCTGAAAATGAGAAAAATATTCCAAAATGATGTTTTTAAGGACACTTATAACCCTTGTATAGCTTTCCATTGCCCTTTGGGTCACCTACAATTTTGATATTTTGAAGATCATGGCATTCCATGATCTGCGGTCTTAAAGCATTATTTAAGGAAAATATTGCTGTTAAAATTTAGCGATAGCTTGGGGATCAATGAAAATGTTAAGCACATTTCCAAATTCAATTCATCTCAATCTCTTGTTCATTTCAGAGCTGAGGTCATTGTCCACCTGTAAAACTTGTCCAAAATACATGTGCTAATAAAGTAATTCACTGGGTTAACTATTCAATTTCATGTCTCAATCAAAGCAACTGTATTCTTTTATCCACTTTGTTTTCTTATTTGAATGGCTAGGACTTCTTTTTCTTTCTTTTTTTGAGTGACTGTGCATTCTTTGAGTATTCTTCTGGTGATCCAGTGTGCAATACAATTAATTCAATGTCATCTGCAAAGCAAGAATATATGGAAAACTTCAACATTGTGGAGAATCCTTCACGCATTTGGACTTCATGCACGATATCCTTCATTACATCAATGAACACCTTTGGGCAACATGTGTCTCCTTGTTTCATGTTTCAGTTAATGTCAGTAATTAGAAAGTCATCATTTCTGTGGTCACATGTGTTATGTGATCTTATATCATCTTAACATATACATTGGAGATATGTTTAAGAAAAAATTTCAAGAATGTCCTTTGATTCACTAAGTCAAAAGCTTTTTTTTTAAATGAACAAATAATCATCACAGTGACATTTTATATTCTCTATATTTTTCAGTTCACTGACTGTGAAGTAATCTGTTGTAGAAAAAAAATCAACCACAAAAGTATGTTCTCATTTTTATATTTTCATCAACCTCTAATTGCATACATAGAGCATTCTCATACAAATTTTATAAAAACAAGAATCTAAGCAGATGGGTTAGTGTATCTATGCTATGACCATTCTCTCCATGAGTGAAGGTCACAACTCCTCCCTGTCTTTGCATCTTGGTTGCCTATTTTGGGAGCCAATACTAGCCATGAGCTTTTCTGCTTTTTGGGAATCTTTTCCTCTTTGAGATATTGTGAATATCTCTAAAACTGTGTAGCTGGCCATATAGATTTCTTCTACATATTCAAGCCTACCTATTCTTCCCATTTCTTTCTTTATCTTTTTAAATTGTCACTTCTGCACACAGTGCATTGGTGACTGAGATAGTTGCAATCCAAATAGGATGTGGTTCCATTGTCAGTGAAGATGAGATCTGATCATTATGGAAACCCTACCTGCATCTTTCATTCTAAATCTGTTTGTAATCACTGTTGTGGTTTTATCTGTAATAACTTTGGATAAACTGAGCCTCATTCAAAGTTTTCTTCTGGCTTTCCCCCCATTCTCCCAACCTCTATTATTTTGTGGGAGGTGATTCTGCTCATAACCTTCCTTTCTTTTCCATTCTGTTAATATATGTAAATATATACACACATAAACACATGTGTATATATATATGTATATACATACGTATACATATATACATTATTGATAATTATTGTTTACATGAGTTATTTTTAATTAGACCCCCCAGCCAACTATCTCATGTGACAAAGAAAACAATTAAGCAAAAACAATCCAACACAAGAAGGTTTTAAGACAGTATATACCACATTTTTCATTTGTAGCAACCCGCCTCCCCCCTACATGGGGGAAGATATCATTAATTCTCTGAGAACTAGATTGATCCTGGGAGTCATTTAATCAGTTATGAAATTTATTTAAGAACTGTAGGGTTATGATTCACTAGGGTTTAACTATCATTTATGCTGATTTTGTTTTCATTTATATCTTTTTTCTTTTGCTTAATCTATTCTACATCACTTCATGTAAGTCTTCCCACGCTTCTCTGAATTCCTCATTTATTGTGTTTCTTATGTTTTGCATTCTACAATTTGTTTAACTATTACCTGAATTATGGATGCCAACTTTGTTTCCTGTTTTTTTGTTAACACAAAATGCTACTTATTAACTTTTAACATTATTAATATTTTGTCATAATTTTTTCTCTGTTTGATATGTGTTTGGTATTATCATTTAGTCAAGAAGTAATGAACAGTTTAATGACTTTTATCTTAAATTTCCAAATTGTTTTCTAGAAAAACAAGTTCTAACTCCTTGATGTTCTACAAATGATTCACTACTTGTAAATCAGTGTTGCGCTTACCTGACACTTTTCTGTTGAGGAGATAAGTATTTTTTGACTAATTTTTCCTGGCTTTTCTTGGTCATTTCAACTGTTTATGGTGGTTGAATTTCTCTAAGAAATGGAGCCAATCAGTGTTTATATCACTACTTTCATCCATTTCGTGTATTTTGGAGTACATGACTTATTTCAATAAATTAGGCTACACATATTGTCTTATTTTCGTAATTATTTTTCTTTTATTGATTTTGACCATTTTTCTAACTAGTTGATGACCTGACTGCACAAGGACAACTGATTCTGAAATGACTTGCATTTGGTAGCTAGTTGCTTCCTTTCTGTCATATAGAATTCACTTCTTTTTGTGATGTGAATTGTTCATCACTTTCAGTTCCTTCTGACTCTGAAAACATATTCTTGATATATAGGCATAAAGTTTTTTAAAAAATCTTATGAGCCTTTGGCTTATTTAATTTCTTAATCTTGAATCGTTTTCCCAATGTATTTTATTTCTTCATCTTCCATGCCCACCTTTGAGCTAAAATCATTGTGTATCAAGGCATATGTTAACTTCTTGTGGAGGATTTTGTAAAGTTCATAAAATTTATCAACTTCATTCTCTATCATAGAAGTTGGCACACAGAACTATAATTATCTTCCTAGTGTCTGTTTGGGCTTTAAATGCTAGAAAACCAGAAGACCTAGTGACCCATGAAATGTTCCTTGTTTACTTTGTACACATGTTGAAGCCAACTCCATCAACTCTTTTCCCAACCTCTCTGAGCAGAACTTCTGACGCATCCTTTCACTGAACTGCGCTATTTCAAATCTTCTGACTTCATGTACGGCTTATTTCCAGAGATGATTAGGGAAAAAGAAAAGACCCTATGTGCTCTAAAATATGTACAGTAGCTCTCTTTCTGGTGGACATTGTGGGAATTCCTGTCAATTGGGGAACGATTGAACGCTTTATGGTATATGATTGTGATATGATGGTACTGTGCCATAAGAAATGATGATCTTAGATTTGCATGAAATAATGAAGACTGAGATGAGTAGGACCAAGAGAATGCTGTATACAGTAAATAGAAATATTGTTTTTAGAACAACTTTGAGTAAGTAATTTTGATTACTGTAAATACTCAAATTAACTATAAAACTATGAAAGATACGTGAAGGAAGACATTATCTGCACCCAGAGAAAGAACTGACAAGTAGAAGTAAGAAGTATATGTGGAATGATTTTACATATGTGTGTGTGTATTTATGTCTAATGGTAGCCATTTATAGAGTGTAGGGAAAAAGAAAGAAAAAAAATTTACATGAAAACTTTATTATGTATTTGAAAGGGATAGTAAATTGTACACAATAATTTTCAGTTTCGTGTGCAAACATCTTTTTATTATGCTGTGTTTTGGAAATGCTTGATTATTCCATAAATTAAAAATAAAATAAAACTAAAAAATGTGTTAGTCAATAAATATTTTGTAACTCCGATATGTCAGACACTGTATTAAGGGGTAGGATTACAAAAAGAGACAAATGATAATCCTTGCCCTCAAGGATCTCACAATCCAACGTGAGAGACAAGCAAATCAATATTTTGTTCTTCAGTCATTTCCCAGTTATGTCTGACTCTTTATAACCTCATTTAGGGTTTTATTAGCAGAGATATGGAGTGGTTTTTCATTTTTTTCTCCAGCTAATTTTACACATAAGGAAACCTAGAGAAACAATATTAAGTGACACATAGCTAGTAAATATCTGAGGCTAGATTTAAACTCAGGAAAATGAGTCTTCCTGGCACTCTATTCACTGGGTACAAACAAGTTGTATACACAGGAAAAATAGGAAATACATACAATAGAAAGCACTAGAATTAAGAAGGGTTTGGAAAAGCTTTTGTAGAAGATAGGATTTGAGTTTGAACTTAAAGGAAGTCATGGAAGCCAGTAGACAGAGAAGAAGAGGGAGAGCATTCTAGGCATAGAGAGGGCAGCTAGAGAGATGAGTGATGATTAGTTTCTGTTTGTGGAATAGCAAGGAGGCCAGTGTTGTTGGATCAATGGGAGTATGAAGTAAAGTGTAAGAAAATCGGGAAGGTAAAAGGGGGCTAAGTTATAAAGGACTTTGAACACCAAAAAGAGAATTTTGTATTTGATCCTGAAGGCAACTGGGAGTCACTAGATTTTATTGAGTAGATGGGTGACATGATTGGACCTGGACTTCAGGGAAATCATTTTGGCAGCTGAAAAGATGAATAGGAGTGGGGAGATATTTCAGACAGGAACATCCACTAATAGGCTATTGCAGTGGCTGAAGTATGAATTGATGAAGGCCTGTACCAGGGTGGTGGCAGTATTGGAGAAGAATTGGAGAAGATATATTGCATTAAAATACATTCCAAAGGTGAAATGGACACAACTTAGCAACAGATTGGATATGATGGGGTGGAAGATAGTGAGGAGAGAAGGATGACACATACATTGTGAACCTGATGAGGATGGTGTTGCTCTCAATAGTAATAGAAAAGTTAGGCAAGGAGCATGATTTAGAGGGAAAGATGAGTTCAGTTTTGGACATGCTGAACTTCAGATGTTTACTAACTATACTGTATCAGATATCGGAAAGACAGTTGGAAATAGGAGATTGGATTTTAGCAGAGAGGTTAGGAGAGGACAGGTGGATTTGAGAATCCTTAGCACAGAGATGGTAATTAAATCCATGAGATTTGATGACATCATCAAGTGAAGTAGTACATGGAAGCAAAGAAGAGGGAGTAGGATTAAATCCTGGGGGGGGCACTTATGGTTAGAAGGAATGACCCAATGATGATCCAGCAAAGGATACTGAGGAGCTGTCTGATAGGAGAGAGATAGGAGACAGTAGGGTCCTAAAAAGCTAGAGAGAAAGTTGTATCCATGGGAAGAGGGTGATGAACAGGCTGCAGAGAAAAATGTAGATCTAGAAAAGGACATTGAATTTGGCAATTAAGAGATCATTTGTAACTTTGGAGAGAGCAATTTTGGGGGAGTGAGGAAGTTGGAAGTCAGAATGTAAAGGGTTAAGAAGTGAGTGAGAGGAGAGAAAGTAGAGGCACCTCTTGTTATTGGCCTTTTAAAGTAGTTTGCCCACAAAAGCAGAAGAGAGATAGGATGATATTTAGTGCTGAGGGAAGGATCAAGTGAGGGTTTTTTTGAGGATGTGGGAGAGATAGGCATGTTTATAGGCAGTAAGGAAGGAGTCAGTAGACAAGGAGAGATTGAAGACAAATAGAAGAGTGGGGATGACAGGGGGCAATCTGTTGGAGGAGAGAGGATGGAATGGTATCACTTGTACAGGTGTAGGTATGAACTTTCGTGAGGAGTAAAGCCACCTCTTCCTGTGAGATCTGGCAGAAGGAATGAGTAATATGAGATAAAGAAGAGGGGAGAAAAGGGAGCTTATGGTGAATGACTTCAATTAATCTGTAAAGACAAGGCAAATTTCTCTGCTGAAAGTGTAGGGGGAGGAGAAACCATAGGAGGTTAGACGAGATAAAAAAGATTTGGAAGAGATGTTGAGAAGAGTAGGATACAGAGTTGATAAGAAAGGTACAAAAAGATTGCCTAGCAACAGTAAGGGCCCAGTTGAGGTTGTGTAACATAAATTTGTAGTGGACTCAGTCAGAACCCTTGGGTGATTTCTTTACTTCCAGCATTACCCATTTAGGAATGAAGGTGGTGGATGATGGGAGTCATCACAACTTGAGTAGGAAGAATTAAATTAGTTGCTGTAGATGGTCTAAAAACCATGTGAATCTAATGAACTCTGCCTCTTTTTCTTGTGCTATCATTATCACTGTAGAAGTGAAAGGGTAACTACACTGGAATGATGGAAATTACGCATTTTCATCTGTTTCATAATAGCAGTATCTAACGAATAGCAGTGTCTAGCATCCTCCTAGTCAGGCTTATCTTCAGACAGAAGATGGAATCTGTCACCAGAGCCATGGAGCTGTTCTGCTGTCACCTTCTAGAAGCCAAGGGCACTCAAAATATGTGGTGTCATACGAGGACTTTTGTGGAGGATAACAACTTAAAACACCCCTTTATTATTCATCCAAGTTGTAATTCACATATAAAGTGACATCTCCATAAGGTTGCTTACATTTCTAAATCCTAGGATCAAATGACAATAAGCTTTAATTATGGAATTTCAATCAGTAACCAGAAGGCTAAAGAGTATTTTTATTGGGAGGAGGAGAGAATTTTTCCACAAAGCTATTGTAATAATGCCTCCTTACGTTCATTCATGTCTGTCTATGTTTGTCCTTCCTTTTTGAAGAAGACTATGACATCAGAGAAATGATGAGTGTAGCATGTAGTTCAAAGGGAATTTACACTTTTGCATATATTTATAGTAACCCTGTTGACTGGATAGGCATTCTCATCTAACACAAAAGAAAACTGTGAATCATGGAAGCAAAGTGACTTACCCAAGGTCATGTGATTATTCTTAGTGGAGTTGGAACCCAAGTTTGTCTTCTGATGTCATTCTAATGTTCTTTTTACCCTACCCCATTGCCTCTGCCAGTATGTGAGATTGACTGAAGTCAGGGAATAATCTTCTGAGTCCATAAATGATCTAGATAGTAAAATTGACTAACACGTAAATGCACAAGTATCTAAATGATGCTATTGGTGAATATTTAATAAACACATCACATTATGACTCAATAAATAATAGCCAGTTTTTCAAGATTTGAAAAGTGCATTATATTCATTATCTCATTTAGCCCTCACAACACCTCTGTGAGAGTACAATAAGATGTATAGGTATTTCTCTCCCTGTTTAACAGATTTGGATGGGTAGCTAGGTGGTTCAGTGGAACAAGTGTCAGGCATGGAGTCAGGAAGACATCTTCCTGGGTTCAAATCCAGCCTCAGACACTTACTAGCTGTGTGACCCTGGGTAAGTCATGTAACTTTATTTGCCTCAGTTTCCTCATCTGTAAAATGAACTGGAAAATGAAATGGCAAACCACTCCAATATCTTTGCCAAGAAAATCCCAAATGAGGTCATGAAGAGTCAGACACAACTGAGAAATAATGACTGACAACAACAGATTTGGAAACAAAGGCTAAGGAAAGTAAAATGATTTATCCAGTCATATAGCTAGTCAGTATCTGAGGCAGTAATTTATCCTAGCTCTTCCTGATTCTAATTTTAGCCACTTTATTGCACTGTCCAGATAATATACTCTAATAATATACATTAATAATATACTCCTTGGCCTGAATAGGGCATGTGCCCTTTATGCTTTCCAGATGTCAGTGGCATAGGGTAATAATAATACTGGAGGTCAGTAAACTTTTTTTTTTTAGTTAGTGAGATAAATTCCTTTAGCATCCTAATTAGTTTGGAGCACTTTGTCCCCCAGCCACTGAGGGATGAACCAAATTGCAGAGCAGTTGGATTTATGAAATCTCATCATAAAATTAAAGGTCTCTAATGTTTGTAACGATCAGAACAATTGATCGTTATGGGCCTTTTGCCACTGTGTTTTCCTGTCTCTATCTTTTGTCTGCCTTACCATTTTCAAGATTACTTTGGGGCCAAGCCAGAATGCTCTAAGTAAGTGTTTGTGCTCCCCCAGTCCAGGAAGCAGCTGACATCCTGTCACTCTGCTTCTGTGTGTAATAGCCAGGTGGCTATTTATTGCTGGCTTTGCTGAATTAGGACAAGACGAATCTTGAACCACGTTATGGTTCTTTCTTTGGGAGCGAGTAAGGGTGGCTCACCTGTGTTTCTAAGCAAGTGTCGACAAGTCGTGCGCTGCCTTGTTGCTGTCTTAAAAATTTTGTTCTAACAGCACTGCAATCATTCTTCCTCTTAGGAAGGAAGCGGGGGGGATGGGAAACCTCTTAGGTAATTTTATAGGAAAAGAAAGTAAAACTTTGAGTTGAGGAAAATTGCTGATAATTTCCAAGGGAATGAGAATGACTTCTGGGAGCAATCCATGTTGTATAAGTGACTGGGAATCCATTAACCAATTTAATAAATCTTTATTAAATGGCCATTATATGCAAGGCTCCATGTTGGATAAAGCTAAAAACAAAGCAATTTCTTCTCTCAAGAAGATTACATTCTATTGGTGAATATATATATATATATATATACCAATAAGTAAATACAAACTAAAGATGAGATATATCTGGAAGTCGCTCCTCTGAGAAGGGCAATACCTCTCTAGAAGTCTAAAGATTACATAATAACTAGCTAATAATAAGAACAGCTAACATATAGAGCTTACTATGTACCAGGAACTGTACTAATAATAATAGCTAACATTTCTATAGTGCCTACTATGTGTTAGGCATTGTACTAAGAGTTTCTCAATAATTATCTCATTTGGTCCTTATAACAACCCTGGGAGGCAAATAAGTACTATTATCATCTCTTTTACAGATGAGGAAACTGAGGTAAACAGATAAAAGGTTAAAAAATATTGCTCTTCTAGTTCTGCTTATTTTATTTTTCATCAGTGCATGTCTTTCCATGCTTCTCTGTATTAATCATTTTCATTGTTTCTTACATCATAATAATATACATTACATTCATGAACCATGATTGATGGACACCTACTTTATTTCCAGTCCTTTGCTACTACAAAATTATATATAATATAAATATTTTGGTGAGTATGGGGCCTTTCTTTTTACTATTGAATTCCTTGACATAGATGCCTAGCAGTGAAGTCTTTCTTATGTAATTGATGTTTTGGTAACCCTCACTTTCACTACCAGCTCACCTTCTTTTCTGCTTATACAACTCCATACTAATCTCCTTTTGTGTCATTGCTTCTGGATGTTTCTTCCTTGGTAATATGTCATTGCCTGTTCGTATCCATCATGCATCTCTCTATTATTCCTTGGGTGATGTTCAACTTTAATTATCCAGAGATTATGACTCAGACATATGGCATATTAAATGAATGTTGAATTTGGAAAGATGGGACTTTGTTTCATGGGAAACTTGGGGTCTATGAAAAGCTTACTTGCTTAATCCAAGACAATTCAGGCCATTCTTCTCCTCCTATTCATCCCTGGTACATTTGATTCATTGGCCAGTGTTTGGTCATCATGAGATAATATTTGTAAAATTCTTAGCATGGTTCCTGGCATGTAGTAGGTATGATATATATGCTTATTTCCATCCTTTCTTCCTTCCTGTCTCCAGGCCCTATGCCAATTGGATCACCATGACATCTGTGCCTGTATTTTCTGCATAGACATCTGAAACGATGGGTTTTTCTGCTTTTTCTTTTCTTGTGTATCCATCATTCTCTTTAGGATGACTCTCAGTCCTCACTACCCTTGCTATTTGGATACCCGGAAGGTGGTTTACTACTGATCTCCTCATAGTTCAAGGGGGTAACCCTGACAGAGATATGACCTCTAACACTATTGTTTGTGAGTCTCCATTAAGTGTGCTCCCCCAGATATCAATCAACCAACTGACATCAATAAGCTTCGATTAAAGAATTCCAGGACAACTTTCAAAAACATTCCTGAAACTAGGGTCAGCTTTGGACTCAAGTCATATAGGTCTAGGACTCTAACAACAGTGCCTCCATCTGCTTCTGCAGAGACTTACTCAAATGAAACTTTTAAATAAGTGGCCAAATAATTATTTTGGACAATCAGTGCTGTGGAGTGGAAATGAGAGACCAGTGCGGCTCTACATTGATTGGAATGCATACGCTAAATGGAAAATAAGAATAGTTCATTTTTTCAATAACTTACCATAAATGCAATTTTAACTATCTGTTTTAGTCTGTCAACAGTATTTTGGGTAGCTTCCTTAGATCCAAAGCACTGTATGGCATGAGATCCATGGTGGGATTTTATAAAGGAAATTTATTATACTATAATACAGCCCCTGCCAGTTATCCATGTGGCTTTGAGACATTGATTTGTTGCAAATTAAATTAAAATGATAGATGATATGCATCATCAGATATGACAGGATTTGTTCATTGAACCAACAGGAGCATATTTCAGAAATCAATCAAATCCATTATTTTTTGTGTGTGACAAGAAAATTATTTCTTTTCATGAGTCCATGTTTTAGTACCACAGAAAACCCAAATCCAGTTCTTCAATCCCATCTACATAGGTAGCTGCTCCCTTCCTGTATCCTTCCTCTTCCAAAGTCACATCCTTCAACTGTAGGAATTTCATTCAAATTCCACAATGATCAGTCAGGATTTCTGCATTTCCTGATATCATTAATGAAAGGAAATGTAAGAACTTTTGCAAAAGTTGTTTTGATGATTGAAAATAGCTCATTGTCTAAATAAAAAGCTCATTAAAGTACGTGTGGTTAGATATCATTGTAAATGCTCGGAAATTTAATAGAAAAAATTATGAAACTTTGTAAGTACCTTCATATCAATGATACTTATAGGAAATTTCTCCATAGATCTTCCATATTCTGCTTCTTTGGAAAATGATGGCTGAAGGAATATTGTAATGTTAAATAAAGGATTTATAAGAAGACTGTCTCTGATCAGTTCTCCAAGTAGGAGATTTGTTATGAAGTAAGTTGACATTATAGGGAAGATGTCAATCTGATACACTGAATAGGATCATTATAGTAAAGGTTGCTAAATACTGAGTAAGACTAGAGCAGCCATGGTTCTTGAAGATTATTCATTCTCATATTTGAATCCATCATTATTTTGATCTGAGTACAGATGCATTGTACATGCAGTCCCCAAACCCTATGCCTTCTATTTATGTTTCTCTAAATAGCCAGATTGTCACTGGCTCACCCCATTTCAGAATCAAAGAATTGCAGAGTTACAAGGTACTTCAGTGACCATCTAGTCCAACCCATATCTGAAAAATGATCTTTTTTATTATATACTCACCAAGTATGACTTATCATCTGTCATGTTTTCAGGCCAAGTCATTTGTGGTCCTGTGGGATCCATCCATCTAGGATCATAGAACCAGAGTAGCAGAACCAGAAAGGATATTGGAGACCATATGGTTCAACTCCTCCCAAAGAAGTGATCTGACCTGTTCAAGGTCACAGATAGCAAGTGACAAATTGAGATTCAAACTCAGATTCTCTGATGCCAAATCCAGTTGTCTGCACTTGCCTTCCCAACATCTGTATTACTTGACCTGCCCAACACCCTTTGGATAATAGACTACTTGCAATACATTTGCCGCCCTTGACCTTCTGTGGAGTTTCTCACTTGTACAAAAAACCCCAAATTCTGTACTACTTTCCATTGAGCAGTGGTTTCTGCTCTTTGTTATGCTATGCTGAGAACCAGTATTTTGGTGCCTCAATAATTGTAGGTGGTCCTTATGGAATGAATGGAATAACACATTTATGAGGTCCTCACTATATGCCAAGAATTATTCTAAGCACTTGAATGCAAATTTTAAAAATTACATAGTCCCTGCCATAAAGAACAGTACATTTAAATGGGAGAGGTAATTCATATAGGGGATTCATGACCAGAAAAAGGAGTTTTGGTCTGGGAAGTCATAAAAATCAAAGACAGGGAAGTCCATTGGTAAGTCCTTTCCAGAAGCAATTCAGTATTGATTTAATTGCCATTCTCATAAATTATGTGGAAGGAGTTGGTATAGGATACCTGTGACAACATCGGGATGAATAATGTTCATAGTGAAGATGGGGACCCATGGCCCTATGGAGGGCAGAGCTGAGTGGCTTAGCTCTTCCCAGGGGTGGTCTTTGGTGATCTGCCAGTTTGGACAACAAAGTTGCAGTAGCAACAGTGTCAAAAGGGAGGAAAATGTTGAGGTAAAGATGAAGATATCCTTTCCAGGGAGGGGAGATCCTGAATGGTTTGTATGTCTTGATCTTTATAGGCATCTAATTTTCATTCAGTGTTATATAGTTGTAACTAAACCTAATCTAGGTGGATTGGTGTCTTTTTTCTCCCTTGGTTATCTGTGACCATAGGGTCAATTGCCTCAGAATGAGTTGTGAATCTTTGATCCTACATGCAAGAATTCTAATCAGTTGTCAAAATGTCGGTGTTGAAGACTAGAAGTTATACATTCTATTAGCTCACAGAATGATCTTAGAGGTCATCTAGTCCGGTTCCCTCATTTTACAGGTAAGGAAACCAAGGCCTCTCAGAGCTAGTTTAACTATTCTAAGGTCAACAGGAATAGCTAAATTCTTTATTTCTTCAAGATTTCCATATAGCTAGTATTCATTTTGCACCCACTTGTTTTTTTTTAATCAAGCTCATCTCTAAGGTAATTAGTTTCATTACTTTCAGTAACTACTGCGGCTTTCCTTTCAATTCAGGATCAGCACTCTTCAACAAAATGTAATTATTTGCAAAAATAAAATGGGTGACATTTTTGCCTTTAATCATGATTCTATTTTTATAGTCAAGGATCATAGATCTGGAGCTGGAGAGGATATTATAGGCTATCTAGTCCAATGCCTTCATCTTTACAGATGAAGAAGCTGAGACCCAGGAAGGTTAAATGACTCAACCCAGTCATATATACAAGAGAAGAAACTTGAACCCATGTTCTTTAATGCCATAGCCCTGGCTCTTTCTACTATTTCCTGTTGTTTCCTTGGAAAGATTGAATTCTCCTTGTGTAGCTCCTTTATGGGTGTTCATCCCCATCATGCCTCTATAAATACCTTAATTTCATTTTGGTATCCAGTATTTACCTCCTTGGTACATCTACTGGATATCCTGCACTCACACATACTGCCAAGTATAGTATCTTTTCATAGTCTACAACAGCTGCATAACCTGTAGGAGAATCAAGAATCTTTTTGAATGAATGAAAAAGTATTTATTAAATATACTAAACACCATGCAATAGAGATATGAAAGTAATGACAGTACCTGTTCTCAGAAAGTTCACATTCTACTAGGAGAAACAACACATTGGAGAGCGGTGGCCAGGGAGAGATGTCTAGTTGTGGAAAATTACAAGAGTCGTAAGTGGAACCAAAGTGGACTAGATTGACAGGCCCTTTCTAGCAACAATGGCATTATTTTTTTTTAAATAATCAGAGCTAGAAAGGGAGCAGGGTATGTTGAGAGCATGTGACAGGATGGTGGCTTCTAAAAATGTGAAGCATGACAGCATCTGATCCTAGATGGAGTAGCTAACTTGAGCATCCACCAATCAGCACAGTGAAGGTCCCACAGGTTGGGAGTTCCAAGCCAGAAGGACTTAAGTCTTCCATGGATTAATATCCAGAAACTGCAATTTTTAAAATAATCTGGACCCCATGGTGACTAATGAGATGATGTTATTGAATTGAATGACTGTGATGAATGGTTGAGAAACAAGATGCAAATGGAGTGTTGTATAGGAAGGATCGGAAAAAGGTCAACTAAACAAGACGCTAGCTGGAGCTAAGGACAATAATATGTAACAAGTATCATATATATAATCTCTCTCATTACAATGTAAATTTCTTGAGATTAGGGCCTATTTCTCTCTCTTTGTATCCCTAGTACTTAGCATAGTGCTTTGTACATAGCAAAGACTTAACAAATGCTTGTTGAATAATTGCTAAGGCTGAAAATGTATGCAGGGGTGAAATTGTGATATGTTTTAAATGCCGAGCAGAGAAGTTTATATTTATTATCAGTTGAGATAGTATCTATAAATGTACTTTCCACAGTGTCAGTCACATTGTAAGGACTTCCCCCCTTAACATGTTGCCTTAAAGGTAACAGTAGCCACTGGAGTTTATTGAGTGGGAGAATAGCAAGAATGAACCTCTATGCTTTAAGAGTATTGCTTCATCAGTTATATGGAGGTATTTTGGTGGGTAGAAAGAAGTGGATTCTTATGAAATTATGCTAACTGGCTTGCTCCATTTCTGACATTTACCATACATTTCAGGAGTTAGATATGATAGTTATATCGTTATTCAATATTTTAAAATGTTTATGGACAAAATAGAAAAACATTATGGACAAAACAGGGCTTAGGAAATCATCCTAAAAGTTGTATCAGTGTCTATATTTTTAGTTTTCAATTTGCAAATTAAAAATAAGAAGATATACTTTGAATTGGTCAACAATACGGCATGCCCAACTTCAAAACTATAGGACACCATGAGGGACTTAATGAGAATAAAAGAAATATTGTCCTTGGTCTTGATGAATTCACAATTTTCTGGGTCCATCTGGAGAATTTGAAGATTGGTAGGTGAGAACCAAAATCTGTCTCAGTCTGTGGCAAATTGGCACATCTGAGATTTGTTATAGTGAGCAGATGACATAAAACATAGATTTCTGGGAAATCCACAGCCTAAGCTGGGCTAGAGTAAAGCAGAGTAGGTCTTCCTACCAACAGGTTTCCACCACGGGGCAATTAACTTTGCATTTGGGGACACACTCCTCAGTGGGTTAACTTTTCTATTTTTCTGCCAGTGTTTGCCTTTTTGTCAGAGTACCACTGGAAATGAAAAGATGGATGTGGAATCTAGGGTTGGTTACCCAGTCTACATTTCCTCAGAATACAGACAAATCACCCTGCATAAGGTGATTTTTTAGAAGGCAGTGGTTTTCCCAAATAGCTGAGATCTTCACAGCACCCACAGCTGGCAGTAAACATCCTATGTTTTCTCCCTGTAGCAGGCTGTGACCTTCAGTAGTCCACATGACCTCAGCTTCATGATGAGAGATCTTTCTTTTCCAGAAAGAGGTGTCTGCTTGGAGAGTGTTGAATCTGGTTGAATAACGTTGCTCACAGGAGCAACAGAAAGACAATTAAAAAAAAAAGATATTTAGATGGCTACTGAGGACCATAGGGTCAATTGCCTCAGAATGAGTTGTGAATCTTTGATCCTACACCCAAGAAATCTAGTCAGTTGTCAATATGTCTTCCCTCTCCTTCATTTACAAAGAAGGATCTTCTGGTGGGTGGGTTTTCTGAATTCCAATTAAAGTTGAAGTGTCTAGCCTAGAGACTTTACTCTTGTCTTGAGTAAAGCCCTTTCCCTCATAAAAACAAATGATTTTGTTTCCCATTTAGCCCATCCTGGAAACGTGATAGATGCAGTTAATCTCCAGCAGGCAATTTCAGACATTTTAGATCCACTTACACCTTGTGATTAATTGCCGGAGCCTTTGGCAAATATTAAATGACTTGTGTGTGTGTGTGTGTGTGAGTGTGTGTGCATTGAGAAATGTGACTGCAGGCTGCAGCTGGCTGCCCTGTTTGCCTCTGGTCTCCTATCAAAGCACAGCTGCTTTATGTCAGTCACAATCAGTGGAAGGACATTTCCGACCTGCTAATTACCAGAAGGACTTGATGCTGATGGCTTTTGGAGCTGCCAGTCTTAGCTAGTTTTTGGCTCCTGATGCAGACAGTATGCCTGCAGCTTGGCTATTTGTCTCACTTGGCACACTTCAATGGAAAGGAAAGGTTTGTGCAGGACCTGCAGCTCCCTCACTCATACTTCCCTCCTTTTTCACTTTTCTTCAATTACAGATTAGCAAGGGGGCTCCAAAATCTGTTGAGTGGGCTAAGCCTTAAAAGTCTTAAAAAGTCTTATAAAGAAATTTTTGAAAAAGGGTGGGCATAAGTGTGAATGAAAAAAACTTACACAATTTTGGAATTATTTAGGGGGTAAATTACTCTCATATATTGTTTTGTGGCCAAAAAGGAGGAAAGAAATTAAGACAGAAGTCACTAGTCATGAAGCTTCTAGGATGATGGATGGACAGGCATGGTGCTAGTATTAGATTCAGGAAGATCTAGATTTAAGTTCTGCTTCTGACACATGATGACTATGTAACCCTGGACAAGTCATTTCACTTCTCTGCCCCTTGGTTCTACCTCAAAAATGAAGATAGTGAGAGCACCTCCTTCACAGGGTGGTCATGAGGAGCAAATGAGATAATGTAGGTAGAGCTTTTTGTAAGCTTTAAGGTGCTAGGTAAATACTTTATATAATATCTATATATGTATAAAGTGTGTATTTATATATATTTATGTATGTATAAATGTGTAACAGCTAACATTTACATAGCATTTTAAGGTTTGTAGAGAGTTTTACAAATATTAACTCATTTTCTCCTGGCAACAACCTTGGGAGGTAAGTGATATAATAACACTCACTTTATTGATGAGGAAATGGAGTCAGATGTTAAATGATTTGCTGAGGGTCACACAACTAGTTATTGTCTGAGGCCAGATTTGCACTCAAGTCCTCCTGATTCTACACCCAGCATTCTATCCTCTGTACCACCTAGGTGACAATAATAATAAATGTGATTGCTCTTGTTATTTAAGGAAGAAATTGGTAGCCCTTTCTGGATCAGATGTCCTGTGTAAGTGCTATGTATGTCTGTCTTACACTCCAGTCTTTCATGGAGTTGGGTACCATTTAACAGACACCTTTATTATTACTATTAATTTTATTTTTAATTTATTGAATAAAATAAGTATTTCCATAACATGGTATAATAAAATAAAAGATGATTGCACATAAAAAAAAAGACACACCTTTTAAGAAATGAAATGGTGGCAGGTACAGTGGCCCTTTAGCAGGAATAAAGCAGACAGGCACCTTTGGGCCTCACTAGAGAAGACTGCTCTAGAACCAGAACAGGTCACGGCAGTTGAATGTTGTATTGAAATGATCTATGGCTATGGTAGCTGGGAATCTTGATTTGAACTTCAGCTCTGTTTTTTGTTACTTGTGAGATGTCAAGTCCCTTCACCACTCTTGGTCTTAACTGGCTCATTGGTAAAACAAAAAGTTTGGTTCTCTAAGGCCCTTTCTGGGTCTTGATCCTTTGACTTGCATCTTTCTCCTTTTAGTGTGAAAAAGATAGGTTTTGACCTGTTTTTCCTTTGGTAGCTTTTTTCATTGAAAATCACACAGTCGCTTAAGGATATATCATACCTCCCCAATATTAAACCTGAGAAATTAAATTTAATGCATTTATTACTGAATTAAAATAATGAAGATATTTGAGGATAAATCCAAGAGGAATGCCACTTGTGTGGTAGAAGAAGAATGAACTTTGGGAACTCTGAGCAAAGAGAAATTAAAGGGATGCATTTTGTGGATTTATGAGACCTCATTAAAAAAGTAAAGGAAATATGATGTAATTTAATGAAGTGAAGGAGGAATACAGGAAAGAGGATACCTTTTAAATGGTAGGAGAAAAAGTGAATGAAGCTAGAGAAAGAAGCAGGTGCACTGTTTTTGTCACTACTTTGACCTAATGTGATAGAAGACAGAAAAAAAAATATCCCCCAAATATTATTCATAGCAGCTTTTCTTATGGCAGCAAAAAACTGGAAATAAAATAGGTGTCTATTGATTGAAGAATGGCTAGACAAATTGTGGTATATGTGTAAAGGAACGTAATTGCATTGGAAGACTTTAATTGATACGGATTAAAAAAAACCAGAAAGACAACTGCTTCACTGAGAAATAAATGTATGTAGCCACCTCCAGGAGTCACAGGATGAGAAAGTGTGTGACTTAAAAATCTGACGATTAAACACTACTTCTGTTCCTGAGGGCTACAGAGTATCCTATGTAGAATGAACCCATGAATATTTGCGCTCTGTCCTTTTCCAACCACACAACATTATCCCTGTTATGGACCACAGAACTGGGCTTCCATGTTTCCCTAAACTACAAACACATATTCTTCACTCTCTCAATCTTTTCTTTCTTCCTACTTTGCTTTGGCAAAGACTTCTTTTTCTTAGAAGTCATATATTCAACCATCTGATATTCTTCTACCAGATCTATATTATTTCTGATTCTATGAGACTTTTTGTGCCAAAAAAGGTTAAACAAAACCATACACATGTAATTTCAAATTGCCATAGGAAAGACCATCCCAAGCAATTATGCTCCTTATTTTTCTCTTCTCATATGTCCTCTTCTCTTTTCACAGAATATTAGAGCTGGCAAGGAAAATTCAGAGCATCCAGTCCAACCTCCACATTTTAAAGAGGAGAAAACTTAAATCCTAAGAGATGAGTTTACTTGCCCAAGACCACATAGCTAGTAAGTGTTGGAACACACACACTCAAACCCAAATCTGTCTACCCCAAATTGAGCGCTCCTCTCTTTTTCCATTTAAATTTGAATTTCCTTTCCTGCGCACCCAGAATGTGTTTTTGTTTCCTTTCTTTGACCATAATAATCTCTCCTTTTCTAAGTTCCTATAGTGTTGATCAATTAGTTGACAAATACTTCTTAAGCATCTACTATTGCATGTTCCAAACACTGAGGACACAATGGAAGTCTCTGTTTTCAAGAACCTTATATTTAACTGGGGGTGGGAGTTAGATGATGTTCACAGCTAAATTAATACAAATACGTACATACAATATGTGTTACATGTATGCATGTTATATATGTACATGTATATGTATGTATATATGTGTTATATGTATGTATACACACAAAATAAATACAAAGTGATTTTTGGAGGGTATAGCTGTTGGATAATTGCCTGGTTCTAAGCTACAAGAGTCCATCAATGCATAAGAATCTGAGAGATCTCAGTGTCCTTTACTGGATTACTCCCCATGGGTAAAGCAGGGTCCAAACAGAAACAACATTGCTATGGAGATATTTAGTGCAAACATCCGAAAAATGTTGGTTTTTATTTTATCTCTGACCCTTGGGAGGTAGTGGGAGGAAAGGAAATCCTCAATGCTCTTTGATACCTTTGTCCAAGGTCCCTTTCCTTGTTCCCAGAATACACCTGGAAATGGATGATATGGGAAAGAATGAAATCTTGCATACAAAAGTTAATTATAGTGCCTATAAGGGGGAGTGGGCAGATGAGAGGAGGCAGGGTGTAGAGAGGTAACTTTCAGTGGTAGACTGCTAGAACCAAAGATCACAGGATTTAGAGCTGGTTCCTTGAGGTTTACCTAGTCCAATCCATTCATTTCACAGATGAGGACACTGTAACACAGAAAATGAAGTGATTTGCCCAAGTCAAGATGATAGTAGATCAGAGAACCGGGATCTAAAGCACAGGTTTTCTGACAGCAAATCCCACTTTGCTTTGACAGACTCCACTGCACCACTGTAAACCTTTACTGGATTCAAGATCAGGTTCCTCACAAATCAAAGTAGTTTTCTTGAATGGTCCTGTGTACTTGTCAGATTCTAAGAGTTTATGTTCCATGATCTGGTGACATGTGTCTGGCTGTTTAATTAAGGAAAATAAGCCCTAAGAGTTGACTGAAATAGAAATAAACCTGGGGAATTTGGAAATTTTGGACTGACCAATCAATTGATGGGTAGAGATAAAATATGAAAGTATTCCCAACTGGTTGAAGATACCTGCACATAGGCAAAGAATATACTGATTTACTTCTCTCCTTCACTTTATTATCTTTTGTCTCTGAGTTCTCTTTTAAGCCACTTCCTTGTCCCATTGCTAAGCCCTCTTCTTTTTATTTAAGCAATTGTTGAAACTATACTCTCTCCAGGAAGTTTTACCTAATTAATTAGAAGATTAGTGTTGATTGATTGATGTCCCATGTGAAGCCAACCGTGAACCCTACATCTCTTATTACACTACATCACTTTTGAAGAATTATTCTTTCCTACGTGGCTAAGTAGGTTGCTTATTCTAGCTCATCTGAGACCACTATAGCACAGACATATTGAGAGGTTTCTGTTGCTATTGGCACATTGACAACAAATCAACTTTTGGTGATTTTGCTGAAACCTGGATTTAAGAGAGGAAACCTGAATACAGATCCAGGGAATCCAAAATAAGAATCGATTGATAGGCCTTGATTTCAGACCACTTAGACAACCATAAACATGCCTAAAGGGTTTAATAGGAGCTAGGTCTCTAATTGTATGTATCTTCCCTTGAATTTCTTTCTATATCCCCCATACACTGCTTGACTGTGACTAGCTTTGGTCAGTGAGAACGAAGGTCAAAGGTCTTATCTGTGTGGGCCAGTTAGCTTTGCTGTCTGCTCTGTGGTCAATGATTATCTTTCTTATCCAGACTGACCCTCTTAAAAATGTACTGTTTTGGCTACAAGAAGAGCTAATTAAGATGGATAACAGCACAAACTTGTCCTTACTCTTGAAAACAACTCAAAGTACATACTATACTAGGGATTAATTGGTAGAATTATTTTCTCTAGTTTGGAGGAATGGTGTGTGTGTGTGTGTGTGTGTGTGTGTGTGTGTGTGTGTGTGTGTGTGTGTGGGCGTGTGTTCATCCTTCATTGCCAAAGAAGACCATGCCATCAGAGAAATAATGACATGACTTGCACTTCACTTTGCTTTGCATGAGGGAGGGCTGTGCAGGTCACCAGCCTCACTTCTCCTCCAGAGCCATCTGAATCCAGTGACCAGATATTCATCAGGATGACTGGAGATGACCCAGGATGAGGCAATTGGAGTTAAGTGACTTGCCCAAGGTCACACAGCTAGTGAGTGTCAAGTGTCTGAGGTAAGATTTGAACTCAGATCCTCCTGACTCCTATACTGGTACTCTATCCATTGCACCACCTGGCTGCCCTGGAGAAAAGAAAGAAAGAAGAGTGAGGAGTGCTTCTGAGTTAAGGAATGCCAAACTAGGACTTCCTTTAGGCCAATGACTATGCTCATGGAAGAACTGTATGATATAAATGGAAGATAATCTCAGAGGGAAGGCATTGGGACTGGGGAGGCAGGAAAAGATCTCTTGCAGAAATGAGATTTGAATCAAATCTTGAAGAAGGCCAGGGAAGCCAAGAGGTGCAAAAGGAAGAGCATTTTTCATATGCCAATGAAAAGGCACTGAGTTAGGAGATAGTGTCATGGGTAAGGAAAAGAAAGGACAGAGACACTAGATTGTGGAGTATGTGAAGAGGAGTAAAATATAAAAGACTGGAAAGGTTAGAAGGGGAAAGGTTGTGAAAGGTTTTAAAAGTCCAACAGAGAATTTTCTATTTGATCCTGAAGGTAATAATGAGTCACTAGATCTTACGGTGTAGGGAGATCAGAATGGTGCTGTAGGAGGTTCAGTTTGGTAGTTGAGTGGAGGATGAATTTATGCAAGGAGAGACTTGAGGCAGGGTATCCAGCTTGAAAGCCATTGCAATAATCCAGTCATGAGGTGACGGGGACCTGTAGTGGAGTGGCACTTGTGCAAGTAGAGAGAAGTAACATGTAGGAGAGACATTGTGAAAATAGAAATGTTAAGACTAGGAAGAGATTGGGTGTATGGTATGAGTGGGTATGAGAAGTTAAAAAATGACAATATGATTATAAGCCTACATGAAGATGGTCATGCCCTTGATAGAAATAAGGAAGACTGGAATGAAAGGATTAAAAGGAAAGATAATGAATGGGTTTGTTTTGGAAATGTTGAGTTTGAGATGTCAATGTGACATTCGATTTGAGATCTTCAAGAGGTAGGTGGTGCTTTCAGAATGAAACTCAGGAAAGAAGGTAGGGCTGGATATATAAATCTGAGAATCATCAATTTCCAGGTACAGATGGATAGGGAAACACTATAATTACTTTGTAAGCTACCACATCACCTGTTTACTCTCATTCACAAAGCCTTAGCTTTTTCACTGTGTAACCAAGACTCCTCTTTAAAAGTATTTCTCAGGCTACACTCCACAAAGCCTTCCAGCAACTGGGACTGGTCTAGCTATGCTATGGTATCTTGTTAAATCATTTAGACCATTTACCATTGATAAGTTGGCATCCCCTTGAAGTAAGGAACTGAACTGGAAGTCAGTAAACTTGAGTTCTTTTTTAAGCTCTGCCATGTTGTAGTATGACAGGTGTTTATTTACATTTACGTTTCTTTCCCCATAAACCTTTGGATACTGGAATTTAATTTTTTAAAAAAATCACTCTTTAAGGAGTGTGAGAAGCAAGAATGGTCATGGTAAGTGCATTTACCTGTCAGGACATGCCAACTTTATGAATTTACCTGATCATCCAGTCTTTTCTAGCTTGTTTTTCTTTGTCTCAAATGTCTGTCATATAAAATGCTATTAATAATGTGGTTGTCACTAATACTTCCTTCCATCAAAAGGAGGTGGACAGATTCAAAGTTTATTCGAGCCAAAGAAAAGAATTTAGATATACTATATTTTGGAAAAACAAATCTTCAAGAGTTGAGATAAAAGAAGATAGGATTACATAGCCTGAGCCTCTACAATGAATGGTGACCCAAGATGTACAGGAGGCCCTCAAGAATTAAATTCTGAGAACACAATAATAATCACACTTAAGAAGAAGAAATCACCAAGCATCTAGAGAGACTGGTATCTGGATCACGCAATCAATAAGCCTTTCTTAATCACTTATGATGCTGGTACTATACTAAGGGTACATACAAAGACAAAAGCAAAATAGAATCTGCCCTCAAGTATGTTAAATTTTATCATGGGAGAGAACATGTGCACACACAAATTAAAAAACATCAATTTGTGTGTGTGTATGTATGTGTGTGTGTGTATGTGTGTACATGGGAAATACAAAGCAGACACAAGATAACCTTGGATGGGAAGAGACTAGCTTCTGAGTAGACTAGGGAATGTCTCCTGCAGCAAGTTGAGCTGAGAAGCCAGGGATTCCAAAAGACAGAAATGAGAAGGAAGAGCATTCCAGTGATAGGGAAAAAGTTTAAAGGCGTGGAAATAGGAGGTAGAGCATTGTGTGTGTGAGAGACAGTAAGTCAGTATGGTTGGATCGCAGTTATAATATCGATCAATTATATAGCGATTTAAGGGTATAAAAGTCTTTATAAATATCTCATAACTATATTTTACTATAAATATATAATTAATATATATTATATTTGCATATATAATATACTGTATATGCACATATATGTATATAATAATAATATAAATATACAAATAAAACTATATTTCATAAATAAGGAAAACATTTTACAGACAAGGAAATTGAGATTGAAAAAGATTATGTGACTTGCTGAGGCTTATACAGCTAGGAAGTGTCTGAAGCCACATTTAAACTCAGGTTTCCAGACTCCAGATCCTGCTCTGTATCTACTGGGCCACCTAGCTATGCTTGTAGTGGCTGGGGAAATAATAAAATCTAAGTAGGCTAGAAAGGTAGAAAGAGGCCACGTTGTGAAGAGCTTTAAATGACAAAGGAATTTATATTCTATCTTAAAGGGAACATATGGCTACTGAAATTTATTTGAGTAGAAGAGTCACATGTTTAGACTTGAATTTTAGGAAAACTTGGCAGCTTTGTGTAGTATAGATTGGAATGCAGAGAGACTTTGGGGAGGGAGACCAAGTAGGAGATTATTTCAATATTTCAACAGTCCAAGAGGGAAGTGATAAGGGCTTGAACTAGATTAGTGGCTTTGTTACTGGGGAAAAAAAGGGACACAGGCGAAAGATGTAAAGACAGAAGTGGTAAAATTTAACAACCAATTGGCTATGTGCAATGAGTGATTCTGGACAAGTCACTTAACTTTTCAGTTAGGTACTTCCTAAGAATAAAGTGCCAGAGAAATGACTGAGATGGGTTGGCAGGAGTGTTCTCACTGAGAATTCCCTACACCCCTGATATTATTGATCTGGTCCAAAAAAGGAAGGTGTAAGTCTACTTCTTGGTGACAGTGGCAGTATTAATAGATAACAAAGCAGAACTCACACCCTATTTTGCTATTATCTTACAACATCCCATCCTTCCATATTCCACGCCTTTAGCTCCAATCATTCTACCTTTCCCTGCCCTCCCAGTTTACCTATGTTCCTCTGGCATCATTGTTGCTGTGGTGGTTGTTTTTTTTTTCCCCACCTTTGAATTAAAAATTAACATCTGCTCATGGACACATTTTCTTCTACTCTAGAATCCCTTGGCTTGCGGGTCCTCTTACCATTTATGTTTTGCCAAATCATAATTTGGATAACCTTCTCTGCTTCTGCTAGAATGTTGCAGAGGAAGTCATACGACCATGCAGAATGAACTCACTCCAACTTTCTTTTATGTAAACTTTATTTTACGTAATCTTCACTGTTCCATCCCTGTTATGCATCATTCTTTTTTTATTATTTCTGTCCTTACTGACTCTCTGTCACACTCCCTTGATTGGATGTTCTAACGCTTTTTTTTCTCTTCCTCTAGCTGGTTCCAGCTTCCTACTTTACTGAGTAAATAGACCATCTGACATGTGCTCCTATTCTTAACTCACCAGAAAGCCCCTCTCTATTATTTACCATTTTATTTTTCTCTGAATCAGTCTGATAAAAGTAGGGGCTCTTTATTTAGTAAAAAGTCAAAACTTCTGTTTCTGATCCCCTCTTTTCCCATGTTCTCTACCCTTGCTCCTAGGATCATCAAATAATCTTTGATTTCCTTTTATCTGCTTCCTCCTTTCTTGTTTTGAAAATGTATCCAGGTTTCTCCAACCTTAAAAAACTTTCCCTTGAGTCTGTCATCTACTTAAGCTATCATCTTATGCCTCTTTTCCCTTTCACAGCCAAACCCCTAGGAAAAAAAATCCATCTGCATTTGCTGCCTACACTTCCTCACCTCCCACTCGCTTCTTAAACCCTTGCAATCTGCCTTCTGACTATACCACTCAAAGGAGGCTATTCTCTCCAATGATTTCTTAACGGCTAAATCAGGCAGCCCTTCCTTAGAGCTCACCCTTATTGACCTTTCTGGGCTTTTGGACATTGTTGATCGCTTCCTTCTCTGAGACACTCTTCTCTCTTGGGTTTCATAACATCTTTGTATTCTCCTCTTTCCTCTCTGACTGCTCCTTCTCAGTAACTCTAACTGGATTATTTATTGTTCATGTTGTGCCTCCTCACTTTGAGTAGCCCTGAGGTCTTCTTCCCTTTCATTATACATTCTCACTTAGTGATAACTTCTCTTCTCTACATACACACACACACACACACACACATATTTCTCCAGAACTACAGTTCCAAATTGTCATCTGCTTGCTAGACATCTTCTCCTATCCATTCAGAAAAAAAATTAACTTGCGAAAATAGAACTCATTATCTTTCTTCCTAAACCTTCTTTTTCTTCAAAATTCTCCATCGCTATTGAAGACACAGCCATAATTTTAGCTTTTGTTATTAAGTAGTTTTTTCAGTCCTATCCAGCTCTTTGTGATTCCATTTGGAATGTTGTTGGCAATGATACTAGAGTAGTTTGCCATTTCCTTCTCCACCTCATTATATAGATGAGGAAACAGAGGCAAATAGGGTTAAGTGACTTGCCAGAGTCAGAGGGCTAATGAGTATTAGAGACCACATTTGAACTCAGGAAGATGAGTGTTCCTGACTCTCGGCCTGGCACTCTCTCCTACCTCGCTACCCAGGTTCGTTACCTTGGAGTCATCCTCAAGTACTCATTCTTTCTCTCCTCCCAGATGAAAATCAGTTGCCAAGTCTTATTACTTCTATTACTTTTCATATATGCCCTTTTCTCTTTACTGACATGGCTACCACCCTGTTTTAGGCCTTCATTACCTCTCACCTAGGTTATTATAATAGATTCCTATTTGGTTTACCTGCTGCAGGTGTCTTCCTTTTCTAATTCAAATTTCAGTCAGGTGCCAAAATAATCTTTCTAGGGCACAGATATTGCTATGTCATCCTCCTATTCAAGAAGGCTCAATGGCTCCCTTTATATTGCCTCTAGTATAAAACACAATTCCTTTACCTGGTCATGTAAAGCCTTTCATAATCTGGCTCTAATCTTCCTTCCTGCTAGTTCTCTCCATACCACTCAGACCTAATTGCTGTCCACCAGACTCCTCATTCTCTCTCTGATCTTAATGTCTTTTCAAAAGCTGTCCTCCATACTTGTCCTACAATCCCCTCCTTCCTTGCCTCTACCCCTTGGGATCCTTAACTTCCTTCAAAGGGGAGCTAAAATAACCCCTGCTGCCTGAAACATTTCTAATTCTTCCAACTGTTACTGCTCTTTTCAAATTATCTTCCATTTACTTATTTGTATACATATATCCCTTCAAGTAGAATGGAAAGAGGATGTTTTTCATTTGTTTTTCTTTGTATCCCTGGTACCTACCACAGTTCCTACTGTACAGAACAGATGTTTAATTAGGCTTGGTTGGATTGTATTAAAATTAGTGAGAACATTGTTTAGATTGGAATACACAGGGAAATAACACATGGTAAGAGGATGCTGAAATTTGAAAAGGCAAGGAAATACTAAAAGAGGACCTAATTATTTCAAACATGCATTATACATAGTAGGTTTTAGAATAAGAGCTTATTAATTCAACTTATTGACTTATATAAGATCAATAACATTCATAAGGAAGAAGTGATGAAGTCACAACTAGGTCCCAATAGTTCAGCAGGAAAGACACTGAAATAAAGACTTGTACCATAATAACAGATGCCTCTTAAATAGAATTAAAAGTTGGTACATTGTTTTAGAGACGTTTGCTGTAATTTTATATTTACTAAATTCCTGTGAAATAAATACTACAGGTAGTTATATAATCATGTAATTATTAAGTGTTTTGGGGTCTTTTTCAAGACTGTGTTTCCCTAGCTCTCCCAAGCTGGGAGTGCAGAGGCTACTCACAGGTCCACCATCACTGTTGAGCAACATGGAAACTTTGACCTTCTCCGTTTCCAGTGTGGGTCTGTTGGGTCCTCTTAGGTAACCTTACTGTCCTCTGTTCCCAGGGGCTCATAGTACTGGTGTTAAGTTTAGTGCTGACACCCCATCTGCTTTGACCCTTCTAGTCCTTGGAACTCTGAAACTCAGTGATCTACCAGCAGGAGTGAGCTGAGGCTCGCTCCCAAGAGCTCAGTGTTAAATTTTCAGAACGAACACATGCCTCAGACATCACAAAAGCACTCATCAGGCTCGAATATTGTTTTGTTAATTGTTTAAACTTTTAAACGTGTCAATAGTGTAGACTAAATTAAAAGGGTGTCTTATATAATTAGACACCTCCCCCCAAGATTGTTAAATATTTACGAGCAAACTCCTAACAGCCTCAGCCTCCCCAACTTACAAGGTTTTCAGGCATAGACTGCCATGCCTCGTTAGCTATTAAAAGTACAGAAGGGAAGATTTGAACCCGAGTTTCTTTCTATCCTAAGTCTAGCATTCTTTATTATATGCTGCCATTTCTCTTCGATAGGGGATTGCGGTAAAGAATTTGAAAAAGCTTCTTATACTATCCTTGCTGGATGGATGTTAGAAAATGAGGAGGAATGTGAGCTGGCTAACAGTATGGAGAGTGGCTTTAGAACTGCTTGGGCCTTTGGACTGACTGGTAGTCAGCCATTAATAGCTTGATCACAACTTAAAGTAGACAACCCCAGTATTCTATGGATGCCTGCTCCTGGGTTATTTATAATTTTTATCAAGGACTGAAATATGGCATTGATGATCTATTTATCACATTTGCAGAGGATATGCTGTTGGCAATAGCATGCAAAGCTTGCAAAGGACAGAGCTGTGAAAAGAATGCTGCACCAATTTTCTGCTTATCTGATTTGGATTATGGCTGTAGTTAAGACTATGAGGAACAAGCCATGAAGTTGATAGAATTAATGGAAAACTTGGAAAGGGAACATGATCTTACCAGATGGTTGTTAGATCCAAAAAGATCCTGATAGGCTAGAACCTTGGAGAAATCTAATAGGATGAAATATAATAAGAATTAAAATAAAACTCCACACCTGGATTCAACAAAATTAGCTTCCCAACTCAATGCAGAAAACATTTGTAGAACACCTACTTACCATGTGTCAGGAGGCACTCTGTAAGGCTCCAGCAATACAGGATAAAGAAGTATTCTCACTATATATGACAAAGAAAGCTCACAATAATTTCTCTTGTTCCTTATATTTTTTCTTCAATGGTCAGGAGATAGGACTTGGAATGTAAACTCTTTTTTTCTTCTTTCTTTTGGTTCCTTAGTAAATTCTATCAAAGACAACAATGATAATACTAACACAACTAGTATTTATATAGCACTATTAGGTTTTCAAAGAATGCCAGAAATATTCTCTCCTTTTATCTTCACAACAATTCTGGGAAAAAAGAGTTTGGTTGTTATTATTCCCACTTTTAGATGAGAAAGCTGAGACATAGGTTAAGTAATTTGTCCAGGGTCACACATCTAGTATATATCTGAGTCTGGATTTGAACCCACCAGCCTATCTCCAGGCAAAAATGAAACAGGCTTTGACTATTTGAACTTATATTCTACTAGTAGGATACAACAAGTATAAACAAACAAAATAAAGAATGAATTAATAGATAAATAAACAACATAATATAAAAATATATATATGTACACAAAATATACACAAAATAAATGGGAGTGGTTTTCAAGCAGAGGTATCAAGCTTGTGAGAATCAGATCAAAATGTAATTAGGAAATATTTAATTAACTAAAAAGGCTACAAAGCAACATGGATAATGTTTATTTGTGATTTTCTAAGTTGACATTCGGCCTGGGAGGGATGCATTTCTGTTGGAGTTTGACACCACTAGTGTATAGCACTAACATTTGGTGGGGCATCAGGAAAGACCTCTTCTAGAAGGGGAGGCCCAAGCGGAGTCCAAAAGGGACATAGGGCAAAGGTCAGAAGAGAAACCATTCCAAAACATGGGGGGAGAGCTAAAGGCAGGGGGGCAGGAGATCTCATGTTGCTAACTGGTAACAGCAAGCAAGCCAGTTTGGTTGCAACATAAGAGTATGGAAGGAAGTGCAGTCAGCCTGGAAAGGCAGGTATGTGCTTGATTGTGCAGGACTGCAAACAGAAGTTTATATTTTATTCTACAGGAGAGAAGGGATTACTGAAGCTTCTTGAGCAGGGAAGTGACACAGATTTGTTCTTAGGAATATCAATTTTGGAAGTTAACGGAAGACATACGGAAAGTTGTGTGTTCTTCCTTCGTTGCTGAAGAAGACCATGCCATCAGAGAAATGATGACATGACTCGCACTGGACTTTGTTTTGAGTAAGGAAGGGCTGTGCAGGTCACCAGCCTCACTTCTCCTCCAGAGCCATCTGAATCCAGTGACCAGATATTCATCAGGATGACTGGAGATGACGAGGATGAGGCAACTGGGGTTAAGTGACTTGACCAAGGTCACACAGCTAGTGAGTGTCAAGTGTCTGAGGTGAGATTTGTATTCAGGTCCTCCTGACTCCTGCTCTGGTGCTCTATCCACTGCACCACATAGATACCCCACATATGGAAAGGGGATAATCTGAAAGCAGGGAAACTACTTGGGAAGTTATTGCAATAATCCCTGTATATGTCCTTCATATATGATCTCTAGATATATGTGTCCCTTCCATGTATACCCTCCATATGCATGTCCTATCCAGGTATTCCCAGTGTATATACCCCTCCATGCATGTTCCTAATTATTGTTCCCTAAGTATATAGGGAAAATGTTTGGTTGATACTTTCCTTAATTTTCTATTTAATTATATGCCTTTGGTTTGAACTAATTGTATCTCCTGAGTGACTAGTAAAAATGAATGAATTGGTGGAGGCTCATAAGCTTTGGTTTTGAGTGAATGTAGATTTACATAGTACCTTGAACCTGATGTAGTTTCGGAGGGCCCCATTTTTGAGTAACAAATGCTTCCAAGTATTATATTAGAACAGATCAAAGAAGGCTCTTCTAAACTTCTTTCTTTTAAATCATCCTTTTTAAATATTAATAAAATAACTGCTAATCAAATTGTGATGAGGAAATCATATGGTTCTGTGCAGAATACAGCTGAACTTCATATACTCTGAATTTAGAACAAATTAAGGTTCATTCTGACTTGGCAAAGTGTCAGTTGTTTCCAGTTTTTTTTTTTCTCTTCTTTTTTAATGGATGTGTGGGAGTGGTGCTAGGTTTAAATAAAAGTTTCTGACACTTCTCAGGCATCAAATAGTTATGACAAAATGCATTTGGATGATCTGATTATTTTTAAAAAATACCTATAAATTATATTTCCCTCATACTATTTAAGAAAGTTCTTGAAAACACTCACTTTGTATTTTCTTTGGCCTACAATCAACAGATTGTTTGCCATGGCTCAGTGGACCCCTAAACATTACTAAGTCCCCTCCCTCCCGGTTGTTTAGAACAAATGGGTAATGTTGCCTGTCTAGGCTCAGGGAGAAGGTTCTTCAAGTTTCTTCCATGTTCTTTCTTAAAGCTCTTTCAACTTTGGCCAGTTGCTATTTTCTGACTAGCTTCATTTCCTCTCCAGCTGTCAGTGGGGTTGAGGTGGGGGGTCACTTGGTAAAAGTATGTTTGTTTAGGGAGTCATGCTATCTTTCATCCCTGGGCTCTGGAGCTCACCTGTTGGCTAAGGACCATTCATATTCGTCTAGTCTCCAGACTCAATGGAGACTGCAAGCAGATCTGGGATGAGGTGACAAAGATGATAAAAAAAGGTCTATTTGCTTTAGGTCAGATATGGAGGAATTTCTGATATGCAGCCACTGATGTAAGTGGAAGTAAACATCCTCCTGACTATATAGGATAAAGAAAGCTCACAATAATTTCTCTTGTTTCTTATCTTTTTTTTTTTCAATGAAGTCTCAGTAGATAGGAGGACCTGGAATGCAGGTTCTCTTTTTTTCCCTTTCTTGCAATTCATCAGCAAATTCTATCAAATCAATGTTGCTGGAGTTTCAGTTTAACATTTATGTTTTATAGTTAATGAAAAAGTCATTGATAACTTCCTTAATAGAGGCTTTTTTTTTCTTATCCACAGACAGAGAGACCCAGGAGAAATGACTAGTATTATGCTTTATAGAAGTGGTAGAAACTAGTCCAGGCTCTCTCCTCCTTACTTTTCCTTTTCTTTAATATTATAAAAAATATTTCATTTGGGTTATTCATAAGTTTCTATAGTACTGTGGAGGTAACAACTTGGAATTTGAAGTATCAGGATTGAATGTCTTTAAAATAAAATAATGCACAGCCACATATTTATGTAATAAACATTATTTTAAAATTATAAGACTGTGCTGAAGTGTGAGAAATTATTATGTTTTCTTTGCCCTATCTTGTTAAGAGAATATTTATTTCCATTTATCTCAGTGGTAATATCACAATTTCCCAAGTATGTGACAAAACAAAGAGACTTATTTATGTTCAGTATTTTGATATGACTGACAGTGTGCTGTTGTGTGTAGAGGGCTGCTATCAGCATCAAAAAGACCCAGGTTCAAGTTCTTTCTCTGACATAGGCTGGACTAAGGGACTTTTAATTTTAACTTTCACACCTATAAATAGGTATGAAAACAAGACAAAAATATTTCTGACCTACCCTTTCTGGGAATAGTATGAATGGAGTAGAAGTTAGAATATACTGTGAAATTTCTGCTTAGATATTTGGAGGACTGATCAGGCTGACCCTAGATAGATTTTAGGAGGTAGATTTTGAGTTTGGGTTTTTTCCCCCTTTGGTACTTAAATTTAGATTTTAGGTTCTTTTCAGCCTCTAGATAGACTTCCCAAGGGAATCTTTGCAATTACTAAATAACACAATGCTGGTAGAGAGAGTTCCCTATATCAATGCAATCACAGAACAACCCCTATCTTTTCTCCCCCAAGAATTTGCTGCCAGGTTTAAGATTTTTAAGAACAACCTTTTCAATATCAGTTTCCATCATTTTAAGGGGAAGGCTACTAAAACTCGGACACACTATCTTTAGATTGTTTCAGTTTAGATTTAAGGCAGAGTCAAGGCAACAAGAGTGAATGAGCTGAGACTTTGCCTTGTTTGATAAATAGCCACTAAAATCTTTCCCACTTTTGGGCAGTTGGGATGTGTAACCTTGGGCAGTTGCAACGATTGGCATTCATGCGACACATTATGATTTGCAAAGCACTCTACTTGCTTTATCTTAAATTTAGGGTACAGTAGAAAGCAGACTGGTCCTGGAACCAGAAGGTCTGAATTCAATGACCAGCATTGCTACTTGCCACCTATAGGACCAAGGGCAAATCATTTAACCTCAATGGGCCTCAATTCCTCTTCCATAAAGGGAAAACTGGATTAGGTGGTCACTTTCAGTTCTAACTTCATGAATCTAGGAATAATTCAATTCTCTACAATACATCATACGGTTGGGAAAATGGAATCTCACCTGAAGTGGCTTGCTACTAAATGTTAGAAGGAGAATTTGAGCCCAAATACAAATCACTTCATCTCTCAGAGTCTCAGTTTCTTTATTTGTAAAATGAGGGAGCGGGACTAGGGGATCTCTAAGGTAGGTTCCTTCAGCTCTAAGATACCGTGACATTATGATCTATTCCCTTTTATTGATTGTAAACATCCCTGCCTTTTCTATTTGTCATTTGGTGGGTGGCAGTTGGGTGAGAAAAAAACAAACAAACAGATAAAGAAGTTTGTAAAGTTTACCCAGCTCAGGGTCAACCAAATAAAGGGGCCTTTTTACCTTCACTTTTGAATCCTCAATATTTTCATAAATCAAACCAACAAATGTTGGAGAAAAATGCCATTACTCCAAACTCCTTTTCAATATGGGAATAGTATTTTAAGTAAGTAAGTAAGTAAGTAAGTAAGTATTTTAAGCCTTCCTGTTAGTTTTGTATGGCTCATGTCTCAGTCACGTAGTCTGTGCCAAATAAAAGGATGTGGTATTGAACATGATTTAATTCCTGGATCCTCAGAATTTCAGGAGGAAATTGTGCTACTCTACTTTATAAGCTTTACTCAGTTAGCCCTTTAGTATTTAAGCTTGTTTAGATGCATAGAAAAATATAATCTCAGTTACAAAGGACCTTGGAAGATATCTATTCTAATTTCTTATCCTATGCGAGAATTGCTTCTTCTACCGTTTGGGCCTTATTTGTATAATAGAACCCCCAAACTACTAGTGGCTTGCCATGTGACTTTGGGAGAGACACTTTACTGAAATTTACTTATTCTTTGGCTTCATCTGTTCAAATGATTTTGGTTGTGGACTGAATAGATGAAAAAACTTTCCAGTTTCACATCTGGAAATGTAGTGAGGCTCTTGGCTCAGCTTTAAGGCTGCTCATTTGAATAAATATCTATCGAATATTTGTTATATGCAAGGTGCTATGTTAGGTACTTCAAGTGAATATAATCTCTGTCCTCAAAGACTTTATATAATATATTAGATTTTACAAAAAACTCTGAAAAAAAACAATATCTGATAAATGCTCTAAGAGGTACAGAATGCTGGGAAATTGGGATAGACTTCAGAAAGCAGGTATTACTTGAGATGGGCCTTTTTAAGATTTTGATAGGGAGAGATCATATGAGGGAAGATGGGGAAATGAATAACGGAGGCAAGTTAGAAGAACATTAGAGGTTGGCAAACGGTGTGAGCTAAGGAGCTGAAGCAGAAAATTGTGGTAACAAGTAATCCACCCAGCCTTAGCCTCCTCCGGTCACAGAGATTACAGGCTTACACCACCACAACCATGCCTGGTTCAACAAGCATTTATTAAGTACTTACTATGTGCTAGGTGCTGGGGGAAGAGAGGATTGCCTTTGTGTGCTTAGCATACTTAGCCAAAAATCATCTCTGCAGTCAGGGAGCTCACATTTAAATAAAAAAGACAATGACTAAATAATTGGACAACTACAGGATACATACAGTACAATATGTGGAAGGTAATCTGGAAGGGGAAGGTATCCAGTAGCTGTGGGAAGCCTCCCTCCCTCAAAGGCATTCTGTCTTTGGTGCTCTGTCCTCCAGTGACCAATAGACCCAGGCACTGGAGAAGACCGGGATTGCTGTATTTTTTCCTTCTCTAGGGCCTGTGGTTTATAGAAAGGAAGATTATTTGGTCTGGGCGGGACGGAACCCAAGCTAACCAGCTTGTTTCCACAAGCAAAGAGGACCTCTTGGCATGTGCCTAATGAGCCTATTGGATAAATATAGGACTGACTGTTCAATCAAAAAACCAGCACTCATTTAGTAATTTCCTACTGTATGCTAGGCACTATTTTGTAGATACAAATATAGAGAATGAAATAGTCTCTGTCCTAAGGACCTTACTATAGTAAAGGAGTGATTATATATGTCTATATACACATATTATGTATACACATGCATGTGCATATGTGTATGTACATAAATATACACATGTATATATAAAATCAAAGTATACACATACACATACATGGATATAGCCCTTTAGTATCTAGGCTTGTTTAGAGAGTTATATAGAATGCTATAATCTCAAGTGAACATGTATGGTTATGCATATGTATGTATGTGTATATACATACCACAAGGTGGTAAAATATGTGGTGATTAGGAGGGAAAGCTCTGACAGTTAGAAGGCTCAAGAAAGGTTTCCTGTAGAAAGTGGAGTATTAGCAGGTACAAGGGACAAAAGCCCTAGGTTTAGGGTCAGGAAGACCTTGAGTTCAAATATGACCTCAGACATTTACAAACGATGTGACCCTGAGTAAGTCACTTAACCTTCTGTTTACCTCATTTTCCTTAACTGAAATGGAGACAATACTCCACTTATTTCCCAGGGATGTTGTGAAGATAAAAATGAGATATCTGTATAGTACTTTACACATTGTAAGTGCTATGTAAATGAATTTTGAAGTAAGGGAGCAATTCTGTGAAGTGGAGATGAAAAGTGCATTCCAGGTATGGGGACAACCCAGTGCAAAGGTGCTGGTCATTCATTCAGTCTTACTCTCAAAGTGATTTGCATGTATGAAGATTAGAGCTGAGAACTGGATTAGCCCTGAGAACTGAAAGGAGTTTTCTTACCCTCCAATTTAAATAGTAAACTGAATTCCAGAAGCTGGGGAAAGAGGCAGAAGCAAGCAATTTAAAAAACAGACACTTTTGAAGGGTTTTTCCGGTTGCCTAAGGGTATTGAATTCCAAAAGAATCCAGATAGTGTCTGAGGTTAAAGTCTTTAAGATCCTTCTCCCTTACAGCATAGTAGCTGTAGTTCCATATAGCAGCACACATTTATTAAGTGCCTACTGTGTACCAGCCAACTGTGATGGTCCTGGGGATACTCTGAAGTACTCAAATGGATCTGTGATCTCATAATGTCAGAAGTTTTCTCTGGTGATATGGCTCTCAGCCCCTCCCGTGACTTTATCCTGTGTGAACCTAACCTTTGTCCTCTGGTAAATTCAACAAGGTGAGCCACTCAATGGACTGGAATCTTCCTTATTTTTTTTTTTTTTGACATAGCCCTTGCCCACAGTCTATATCTATATCATATCATATCGTGTCATGTCATGTCATGCCATGTCATATCATATCTATCATCTCTATATCTATCTGTGTCTGTCTATCTATCTATCTATCTATCTATCTATCTATCTATCTATCTATCTATCTATCATCTATTGCAGCATAGCAGAGAGAAAAGAACAACAGAGTTTTCTGCTGTTGGTCCCTTCCTCCTCTTGAGTTATCTTCCATCTTCTCTCTATGTTGGGTAATTTCTCTCCAAGTTGTCTTCTCATTTACAATGTAAGCAACATGAGGACAGGAATTGTTTCTGTACACAATGCCTGGTACACAGTAAGTACTTTATAAATACTTGTTAATTTGATTGATAACCTTGAATTCCAGGCAAAGGTAGAGAAGTCATAGCTTACGTGGACAAAATGGATTTCTATCATTCCCTGGACACATCATGTCCCACTTCTGAACCTTTGCATAGCATGAAATGTTCTCTTCTCCTCTTATAAGGCTCTCTCTCCTTAAAGGAATAGCCCAAGTGTCTCCTCCTATAGGAGCCCTTTCCCTATTCTCCCCAATTAGTGTTCTACCTCAAAATTACTTTGTATTTATTTTGTGAATTTTTGTATTTACTTTTTTGTGACCATCTGCTTCTTCCCAATATAATGCAAGCATCATAAGATAGGGATTGTCTATTTTTTTTTGTATCCTTAGCACCTAGCACAATGTTGGGATGCAGAAGTCAGTGATTTTCAGACATTCACAAACACATATCCTCATGGCACATATTCTTTGCTGTGGGAATGTGAAGCATGTTATTAGGTGTTTAAGTTGACAACAAAGAAATGATCTTGGGCAGACAGGCTTTCCAAGTCTTAGAATTCTTCCATCTCTCCTTCCCCTATCCCACTTCCTCATCTTCTTCTTTTACATCATCATTACTCTCAGCAGCAGAAGAGGAAGCTATCTAAATCTCTGTATGTTGAAATGCTATTATGATCTTTCCAACACTAAGAAGGAAGACCAGTGATCAGACTACTGGGACTAGATGTGAACTACTAGAAATCTCTGGGTTTGGGGAGGATTTCTGCATATTTCTGCATAACTTTAGATGCACCAGTGTCCTATGGTACATACACCTTTGAGAATCACAGTCCTGAGAACTTGTGCAGCCTTTTGGTGTCTCCCTGGCACTCAACTCTTACCTGTAGCTCCAAGAAGAAGTAGCATGTGCAGTGGCCACATGGAGGTAACAAAACACATGTTGGGTATGTCTATCCCAAGTATGTGAAGACTTCCTGGGCAGATGAGAACAATTTGTTCCAATGTCCATGAAGGTGGCTGAAGCAGGCTCTGTAGAATGTTTAAAACTTGGTCACACATCGAAGACTGTCATCTACCATATCCTGGGGCCATTATAGGTGTCTTGACTTTTGTGCTTCTGCAGAGAGAGTGAGGTTGACAACTTTGTGCAACTCACAAAGTTGTGTCTCACTTAAATCCATTTCATACCTGAGTCAGGACATCGCCATAAAGTCATTGATCCTCTTGGAAACAATGCCAAGCAAGACTGAGCACTTAATAAATGTCTGTTGTCATCAAATTGAATATAGGCATATTGATTAGGTGCTTCCCATGAAGGTCTGGATATATAATGTCAACCTAAAAGCCCTATTTATGGGCAAGTGTCAGTACATACCTTGGTAAGTCAAATTTACTGGTCAAAAACATGAAGATTAGAAAGATTTTTATGTATGTTGACATATATATTTCTATATCTTTTTTGGGAAGTAATCACAGTATACTATTTTTTTTTTTTTTGGTATCAAAGCAGAGAAAGGGTAGGAGAAAAGAACAGAAAATCATGGCTAAAATATCCCCTCAGGGTAGTGGGAAAGGACCTAAAGGAGAAACTTCGGCACTTTGCCATACTTATCAAGTTAGTACCAAATAATTAAAGCTGATTCCTTCTCTTATGCTCCAAAGTGTGTAATTGGGAGGTGGAAACTTCAAGAATCTCCTGGGATCAATGCTTGGCTTAAGGAACTGGCTGTGAGGAGGCAGAAGGAAGCAAATGTTGTTTTTGATAAAGAGCCAATAACACTTTTCATGATACTTGGTCCTCTTTTTGATTCAAGTAATTTGATTGAAAAATTTCTGTCTGAAAAGTCGTTTTCACTTTTGTTTATCTTCTTACAAAATTTTTAATAACTCATACACCTTATAAACAGCTCCCTGGAGAAACCAAAAAAAAAATAGCTTATCTTGCAATGAAAAGTTAAGAGTGTGGGTGTGGATTGTGGTATGGAAAGAAGAGAGAAGTAGGATCTCGCTTTTATTTAAAATAAAAACAGTATGAAATGAGGGAAAGCTGGTAGGGAATAATATGATTCCAAGTGTCATCTCTTTGATTTGAATATGCCTAACTCTCCTTAATAAGGTGAGAGAAATAATAGAGACCACATGTAATTTATATTCTATGAAGCAGACTTTGAGACTCAGAATAAATAACATTTTGAAAACAGATGAATTTCACTGGATTATGGGGAAGATCAAGGGATCTGAGCCTTAAAAACAATGTCTGGTTTGTTGACGAGTTCATTTATTAATTCCTACAGCAAGAATGAAGCTTTAGAGTCCAACTGAGTAAAGAGGTACAAGGTTGCCCGGGGACCAATAAGTAGATGGGTAGCTAGTCTAGGCTTTAATGGTTGTAGGGAGGGAGGTGGTAGAGTGTATGCTGGGGAGGGAATAACTGCCTTGGGCTATTCTGAGTCAGAAGAGGGAGGAAATCTTGGTATAGCTGGGAGGAAATGAGCATACGCACAAACTAGCTGCCATAGGAGTCATGTACACATGGATAACTGGGAGTTCTCTATGTTATAGTATAGCATTGCTGATACTATAGATGATTCAAAGAAGGTTTATTTTTTTCTGGGTGTGTTTTTACAGGCCTGGCCCTTCATTGCACATTTGCTAAAATAGTCCCTGAGAGAGATGATCTCAAAGATTTCTTTCTGTTCCAAGATTTTATTGATCTGACATTGTGCCAGTCAGGATTGGCCCTGGGGAGAAGCACACCCTAATGCTCTAAAGATTGCCTCTCAAGTTCCTTCCTTTCCTAGGTCCATGGTCCATATTCCCTTCCTAAGTCTCTATCCTCTGCTTTATAATGTGACAGCTTGTTTCCTAAGCCATTCTGTGTCAGTTGAGATAAACAGAGAGTGTAAGCCCCTTCAGGGCAAGGACTAGTTTTTTGTTTCTCTGTTTGTTGTCATGTCTCCAGAGTATAGCATAGTACCTGAAAACAGCAGGTCCTTAATAAATGCTTGCTGATTGATAGACTTATCATGGCTTGTATCTATCACAATTTAATGGATGACATCACCCCTCAACCAGTGATATGATAGAAAGGAAGCTATGCTTGAAATGTACTGCAGACACTTACTAGACAGATAGACAGATCATTGATTAAGCACTTCCAATATGTTGAGAACTGAGTTGTGTTGGAGAGACCTATAAAAGCAAACAATACAGTTGCTGCCCCCAAGAAGCTTATATTCTAATATCACTAGCCTATATATAAAAGGGTGCTAGAGAGGGGGAGAAAGGTGAGGAGACTGCAGAAAGTTCATGGTAGCCTGGTTCTGCTCTAGGTAAGTCAAAAGACTTATCAGATTGGGGAAAACCAGGAGTGGAGTCCTAGTTTCCAGAGGTGTGGGACCATGGGCAAGCCACTTATCCTCAGAGACTCAGTTTTCTCATCTCTAAAATGGGATAATTCTTTTATCTGCTCTTTCCCTGGGTTGTCCTAAGGAAATAATTTTGTAAACCTTAAAACACTAAATTTTTCTGATACGATTCCCTACTACAATTCTAACATCTAGAAGTTCATACAATGGAATAGGCTTGTTTGGGTGACAAAAGGGATTTTTTTTGGGGAGTACTTCAATATTTACGGTGCCCTTGAAATCATAGCACAGAAGCCAATTGGCTCCAATTAGGAGCCAATGTTATACAGTAAAAAAAAGTACTGAAATGGAAGTCTGAGGACTTGATTCAGTACTCAAGTACTTATCTCACCGTGTGACTTTCACATTGTTCACCTTTCTGGTCCCAGTTTTCTCATCTGTAGAAATAAGGTTTTGCACTATTATCTTGGATCTGATCCATCACAAGGTTCTATGACTCAAAAACTATAGGATATTCTCTAATTTCATGAGTGTTTGAGAGTCAGTTTTACTTCATATAATTCAACAAACATTTAGTAAGTGTTTACTATATGCAAACACCATGTGATGATACAGTGGCAAGAGTGAACTAGGCCCTTGCTTTCAAAAACCTTGATTTTCCTTGTGGGTGTAATGGAGATACCGGCATATATAATACATGGAGATGCAGATGTGTATGTATAACACAAGGTGATTGGAGGAGTGTGGACACAGGAACAACTTGGGAGATCAAGGAAGGGCCAGATGTTATCTAAGCAGAGACTTAAAGAAAGTCAAGGATTCTGAGTGGTGAAGACAAGAAGTACCTTGTAGTTACGGTTTTCGTTTTTGCTAATACATAAAGGTGGGAGATGGTATATTTTGTTCTGAAATGTCTTGGATTCTGTTAGACCATTTCAAATGGCAAGTCTAATCTTTTACAGGCTTCTAGGTCACCATCCCTTCCATTATTTCTTACAATGTAATAGTATTCCATCCATCACATTGATGTACCATAACTTGTCCAATCATTCCCTAGTTGAGAGACATCTCTTCAATTTCTAATTCTTTGCCACCATGAAAAAAGCTGCTCTAAGTATTTTTGCATTCATATGTCCTTTTTCCTTTTCCTTTTTTCTTTTTGGCATTATAGACCTAATAGCATCATTATTGAGTCAAAGGATATGCACAGTTTACGATCTCTTTGAATATAGTTCCAAATTTCTTTCCAGAATAATTGGATTAATTCACAGGTTGTCTACCAACAGTACATTTATGTACCTGTTTTCCCACAGCCTGTCCAGCATTTGTCATTTTTTTTCTTTTTTTGGTCATCTTAACCAATCTGATGGGTAGAAGATAGGACATCAATGTTGCTTTAATTTGTATTTCTCTAATTGTTGATGATTTAGAGAATGTTTTCGTATGATTATTGATATTTTAGATTTCTTCCTTTAAACCTGCCCATTTATATTCTTTGGCCATTTATTTATTAGAGAATGGCTCTTACATGTGTAAATTTGATTCAGTTCCCTATATATCTTAGAAATGAGACCTTTATCAAAGAAATTTGCCTCGAAGATTCCCTCCTCCCCCTCAATTTCCTGCACTATAATAATAGGTAACTTTATTTTTTATAGGCTATTTATTTTATTTAAATAGTGCTTTAAGGTTTATAAAACACACTACAATCATATTTTATTTTATCCTCATAACAACCTTGGGAAGTAGGTGTTATTGTTATCCCCATTTTACAGATGATGAAACTGAGGCAGAGATTGATTGATTTGCCTAGGTCACACAGCCAGGAAGTGTGTGAGGCCAGATTTGAATCCAGGTTTTCCTGACTCCAGGTCCAGCAATCATCCACTGTACCACTTAGCTTTATTATTTGAGAAAACATACCTTTATCAAGAATGCCTCCAATGTTTGTATAAAGATTCTCAAAAAAATTTTGTGGGACAATGAAATGTAGACATATTATACTGGTTTTCATTGACATTTTCCAAGCTGCCTTAAATAAAGAAAACCTCAAAAATCTGATAATAATGTTCATGATTTTCCCCAAACCTTCCCCAAACAAAGACTCCATCTTTTTTTGTTTTTATTTTTTTAAATTTTTTAAAAAATTTATTTGTTTTCAACATTCATTTCCACAAAATTTTGAGTTCCAAATTTTCTCCCCATTTCTCACCTCCCCCACCCAAAACGCTGAACATTCTAATTACCACTATCACCAATCTGCCCTTCCTTCTTCTAACATACCTCCCTTCTCTTATCCCCATCTTCTGTTTTGTCCTGTAGGGCAAGATAAATTTCTATATCTCATTACCTGTGTTTCTTATTTCCTAGTTGCATGCAAGAACAATATTCAACAGTTGTTCCTAAAACTTTGAATTCCAACTTCTCTTCCTCCCCCCCTCTCCACCCATCCCCATTGGGAAGGCAAGCAATTCAGTATATGCCATATCTGTGTAGTTTTTCAAATGACTTCCATAATAGTTGTGTTGTGTAAGACTAACTATATTTCCCTCCATCTTATACTGCCCCCCATTTCTTCTATTCTTTCTTTTGATCCTGTCCCTCCCTGAGTGTTGACTTCTAATTGCTCCCTCCTCCCATTGCCCTCCCTTCTATCATTCCCCCACCCTGCGGATCCCCTTCTCCCCAACTTTCCTGTATTGTAAGATAGGTTTTCATACCAAAATGAGTGTGCATTTTATTCCTTCCTTTAGTCGAATGTGATGAGAGCAAACTTCATGTTTTTTCTCTCACCTTCCCCCTTTTTCCCTCCACTGAAAAGTCATTTACTTGCCTCTTCAGACTCCATCTTTTTTAGATATTTTGAGAATCAGTCCCTTAGTGCCCTAAAATTAAGTTACCTCCAGCTTGGACTTCCATTGTGTACTCAATCCACCTACTCTTTCCAGTTTTGTTTTTCTTTAGAGACATTTCTGCTTCCTGATGCAGGTCATTAGGAACTCTAAAGTTAAAAGTCCAAACCTGCTTTACATACTGGTGAACAAGAAGAGTTTCTTTTAGAAATGTTGACACATTTTTTGGATTCCCAGTATTCTATTAAACGGTGATTCCAGACATGTCTGCAAATCTCTGTCTTTCTTGCCACCGATCCAATCTCATTTTTAACAAATGACTTAATAAATGTACTTTCATAAACGATTGATTTATGACAAATTCATTGATTGGTTGAAGGCAAGTCCTCCTGTAGTTCTGTTTCTGAATATTCCACAAGCAAAGCTCTCACAGTGTATGTGGCAATTGAAAATCTTGTGCCACTAATCATAATTTATCCTTTTTTTTAATTTTTAATTTTTATTTATTTATTTACAGTTAGGGAGTAGGAGCGTTGGATTTGTTATCACGCAGTCATTTCAGTTATGTCCAGCACTTCATGACACCACTTGGGGTTATCTTGGCAAAGATGCTGCCATTTCCTTCTCCATCTCATTTTACAGATGAGGAAACAGACAAACAGGGTTAAGTGACAGAGCTAGTGCCTGATGCTGGGTTTTAACTCAGGTTTTCCTGACTCCAGCCAGCCTGGTGCTCTATCCACCGTGCCACCTGGCTGCCTTTTGTTTTTACTCATATTGAATCATAATTTGACAAGTAGTGGCAGAAAGCAGTGTAACTGGGACAGTGCTAGCCTTGAAATTGGAAGTCCCGAGTTCAGGTCCCACTCTGACATTAATTGGGTGTGACCTTGGGCAAGTTGTTTAACTTTTCTGTGCCTCAATTTAGTTATTTGTAAAGTGGGAATAACAGCTCATTTTCATAAGTTGTTGTGGGTTAATTTTTTTGTAAAGCTAGAAAAACTGTTTAAATAGTACACATGTAGGAGTTATTTCTTATCATTATCATGTTAATATGCTGAATGACGACATTGGGATCTTAGAAAATGTGATATGCATAAAACATGGGATGAATTGAGTAAGTTTAAATTTAATGGAGGTAAGTGTAAAATCCCATATTTTGCTTTTTAAAAGCAAATCTCAAGTATAGGTTGGTAGTTTATTATTTTTTTAGCAGCCTGGGAGCTAAATATGAGTCAACACAGTGAAATGGCAGTCAAAAATGCATATTCAGTCTTATGCTGAATAAATAGAAGCTTAGTACAGAAAATGAGGGAGCTACCATGGCTAGACCACATATAGAATACTGTGTTCAGTTCTAGGTACTGTATTTTAGGAAATATACTAATAAATTCTGTTGCATCTAGAGGAAGGATAGTCAGTATGATGAGGAAATTTGAAGACATTCCATTTAAAGTTTGATTAAATGAAATGGAGATGTTTAACCTGGAGGAAAGAAGACTTAGAGTGAGGAGTGGGGACAGGGGTATGCTGACTTTCAAGGGGGAAATGTATAACTTAAAATACTTGTAATTTTAATCAATCATTACTGTTTTCTCCATTAATTTCTTAAGTTTATACAATCAACAGAACAATAAATTAAGCACTGATTTGTAGCATTTGCCAATTTCTAAGGTGCATGTGCATACATTAAAAATTTAACAATCAGCTTAAGCTAATATTAACTGGCTCTAACACTCCCTTGGATGAGGAGGTTTTTGGTAGGGAGACAGGATACTATCTTGAGGTATTTGAAAGATGAAAACAGGTTAGACTTGATTTTCTTGGCCCTAGGAGATAGAACTTGGAGCAATGGGTGGATGTTGCAGGAAGCATATTTTAGCTAGATATGAAGATCAAAAACTAGCTGATAATCAAACAAAAATGGAATATTTTGCTTTAGCAGGTAGTGAATTTCTTATCATTAGAGATTTTCAACTGGACTTTGGTATGGAAATGTGCTGGAGCCAGCTCAAACTGGCTTGTGAGAGCTGATGGTTAAATTTTTGGTGTGATTACTTCTCGGAAATTGATGAATGCTATAAATCAGGGCTTGATTTAATTGTTTTGTTTCTTTATGAACTTAAGAAATTAATGGATAAAATGTTAATGATGAATATTGAATTTAAAAGTGTCCTGAGTTTTTGTAGAGCTGATTATTAAATATTTACCAACAACCACTGAGTCTGGATGACCAAAATTATAAGATCATAGATAAATCTGGAAAGGACCTTGGAGGTTATTGATTTGCATCTCCTCATTTTAAAGATGAGAAAACAGAAGCTGTGAGAAGTTAAATGACTTATTCAGGTTGGTACTGCTAGTAAACTACCTGAAGTAGAATTAAAATTCAGATCTTCCTGATTCCAAACCCAATGCTTTAAGTACTATACTACCCAGATGCCTTTAGACTCAGAATCACAGAACTTCATATGGGAAATGTCCTGAACTGGAGGGGCAAGGGGAAGGAAAAGGGAATAAAATATAGCCCCTACTACATGTGAGGCATTGTGGGAAACACTTTACAATTATTTTATTTTATCCTCACACCAACTCTGGGAAGTGGTACTGTTATTATCCTTGTTTTATAGCTGAGGAAACAGAGGTTAAGTGACTTACTCAGGGTCACACAGCTACTAAGTGTCTGAGGTTGGATTTTTGAACTTGAGTCTTCCTGACTCCAGATGCAACGCTGTATTTATTGTGCCACCTGGCAACCTTAGCCCTAGCAGTCCTACCCTGTCCCCATCGAATTTTCTAGAATAACATATTTGATAAATGTTCATTCTAGCCTTTGCTTCCAGACCTCCAATGAGGAGGAATCTATTGCCTCCCAAGGCAGTTCCATTAAATTTGTGAATAGTTCTGATTTTTGTACCTCTTTCCTCAACATCAAGTCTAAATTGGCCTCTTTGTAGGGTCTACCAACCAGTCTTCATTCTACTCTCTGAGACCCAACAGAGTAAGTCCACATGACTATCCTTCAAATACCTGAAAGCAGCTGTCATGTCACTGCCTCCTCTCTCTAGTCCTTAGACCCCCCCATCCACTGAATCTTCCCTTCTCCAAGCTAAACATCCCTATTTCCCTCAATCAATTCTCCCACAACTTGACCTTAAATACTTAGCCATTCCAGCTGCCTTCTTTAGGAGGTTTTCCAGTTTATAAATGTCCTTCCTAAGCTGTGGTGCCTGGAACAGAATTAAACCTAGTACAACAGATGTAGTATGACCAGGGCAGAGTATAATAGAATTGTAACTTATTTATTCTTATAAGCTATGCCTCTCTTATGACTTGTTATGGGTGTTGTGAAATGGGTTCCTGCTCACTGGTGGGTGACAGTAGATGACCTTGGAGACTCTTTTCTTCTCTGATAGTTTCTAAGACAAAGCCCATCACTCTACTGTCAACCTAGGAGTTAAGGTGGCAATACTCCAATACCTGAGTTTGAAATTTCCAGACTCAATAAGAATGTTTTTTGAAAGTACAGTTAAATCAAGCAGATTTTGTCCGTGCATGTTCAGGCACATGTAGAAGAAATCTGCTTTTCAAAACAAGGTGAGGGAACTTATAAAATTCTGAGTCTCTAACTTGCTCTATGAACTCTGAAAACTGGGAAAAAATTCAAGTGACTTTCAAAAGTCATTTTTGAGTTTGGGAGCAAAAGGAAAATTCTCCCAAGTTTGGATTGCCATTAATGAGTATACTATTTCCAAAGGACAGTAGGCCAATTCATACTTCCATTTCTTGTTTTATAAAGGGTGGGCAGGAGGTACTTTTCCCATTAAATCCCTTTTTATATGTGGGAAAAGAACTGAACCATAGTGTAGGAAAAAGAACTCATGTGTGGTTCAGAGCTGAGAGGCTTAATGACCATAGATGAACACACAGGGAGGGAGACTCAATTTGTATTCTATAAATTTAAACATATTTATACATCTATCAGCAAGAATTTACTAAGTGCCTACTATGTGCTAGGCACTGTGCTAAATACTGGAGATACAAAGAAAAGCTCACAATCTAATGGGGAGACAACATATGACATGAGTGTTCTTTAATCATATGTGTTTGCATGTTCTGTGTTTCTGTCTGTGTTGTCTTTCAAGGATGGGTTACCGTTTCTTCCCAGAAGGCTTAGTCTGTAGCTTTGTATAAAAATAGTGAATTATAAACATTGTAGGATTTGTTGCTTGGAAGAAACCTAGAGATTATCTAATCCACCCATTCATTTTAGAGGTGAGAAAATTGACTTGGCTGTAGTGATGATAACAGTCGAAGTAACAAGAGGCAACTGATAAGCATGACTTGGGTTCAAGTCCTACCTTTGACACAGATCTGCTGAGTGACCACAAGTGAGTCACTTAGCTGCTTAGTGATCTAGAAGAGTCTCTAAGATGATGAGTTGTAGAGAAATTATTGGCTTCCTCTCATAGAGGGCATTTCCTCACTAAGGGGTTACTAGTACTGATGAAATTACAGATCTAGTTTCTATCCCTAGAAATAATAATAACTGAAACTTACAGAGTATTTTAAAGTTGCAAATCCATGTCCTATGATGAAAAGGTTCAAGAGAAAGAGTAAAGAATGAGAACTCAAGAGACCTTCTGCCCGAGAGTATGAATGAGCTTGAGGGCAAGAGCAAAATAGTGATTTGTATGGTCAGTCAATCACTCGGTATTCACTGTGTCCTATCAGCTGCCTCCAAATATGGTTCACAACATATTGATATAGGGAAATGCTTTAATTTGATCTCCCCTCCATTAAAAATACTTGTCCCAGTCAATCAAATAGGGGTACTTTCATAGGTGAGCAAAGAGCAAGGGCAAGATGTGCCATTATACCCAATTCATAGTCTTTGAATGACTGTGGGTACTTTAAAGTATACTGATCCACATCCGCAGTTCTGGATGGCTCTGTAGTCACTCAGGGTGACTTCAACAGTTATTCATGAGGCAAAGTGCTTGATTGCCTCTCTCCTCCTATGCCATGTACTCTTTCAATAATGTCCAAGAGTAAAAATAATTCTTCTGCAGTCAGTGACCTGATAAAGTAACCACAGGTCAGGGCAGCTAAAGGTTTGGACTGTGTGTTACAGGTGATGGGGAATTGGTGATCAGAAGCCTGTAGCAAAGAAAATGGTGCTTTAGGAAGATTTGTATGGTATTTATTCCCTCTGAGATTAGTGCTGAGTATATTCTACTGAGTAGACATCTTGTTATTTATATACATTATAAATACAGTTATTTATATTTATATACATTATTTATATATATTCCCCTCCAATAGAATGAGAGCTCCTTTAGGCTAGAGACAGATTAAAAATTTGTTTTGTTTTGTTCTAGCTTGAGTTCTCAGAGTTTAGAGCAGTGTTTTTGCTGACCGAGTGATCTGTCAGTTCAGATGTTCAGACTGATGTTCAGATGTTCAGGGTAAGATGAAAATAAAGAAGAGTAGCTGAATGTTTGTTACAAGAATTCAGGCCTGAGATGAATGAAAGTCTGTACTAGGGTGATAAATGTGGGAATGGAAAGAAAGGAACAAATATGAGAAATTTTAATGAAGGACAGGCAGCATTGAATGACTGTTTGGATGTGAAGGATAAAGAGAAAGCAACAAACATGCCTCCAGTTTCAAGTCTGGACAACCAAAAGGCTGTTAATAAAGATAAGCAGTAGTAAGCTTAAATAACCAATTTTATCTCTTTTTTTAATGGGGACTACTGAATTTTCTTAGTGAGACAGCCTTTTTCCTCTTACTTCAGAAAAAGTTATTAGAGATTTCTGCTCCTAAGATTGGAAAAGTTCAAATGGTACATTTCAGATTCAGTTACTAAATTTGGTAGTGATACTAAAGGCTACAGGCAGCTAGATGGCACAATGGATAGAACAGCTGGTCTGGAGTCAGGAAGACTCATCTTCATGATTTCAATTCTGGCCTCAGACACTTACTAGCTGTGTGACCCTGGGCAAATCACTTAACCTTGTTTGCCTTAGTTTCCTCATCTGTAAAATGTACTGGAGACAGAAATGGCAAACCCCTCCTGTATCTTTGCCAAGAAAACCCAAAATGGGGTCAAAAGAGTCAGAAATGAGTGTGAATAACAATGACGCTAAAGGTGAATGATGAGAATTTAGAGGAAATGTAGGCTCCTTTCCAATAGGAAAAGAAAATGTCTGATAATAATAGTCAATACCAACCACTTATGAGTCACCAATTTTCTTCTTTGAAATTTGGAGCTCAGCATTTTTCTCTCAATGGGTCAAAGATCAGTGTCTCGACTGAAATGTTGGGACAAAAATGCTTTTAGTTAATAATAGTTTATTTGTTAATAAACATGCACACTGTTCTCTGTGGAAACTCATATCTTTGTCTTATTAATAAGTCAGGTATTAAGTAAAAAGATGATGACAGTGCCTCAAGACCTACCTGCCAGATGCGTCTGAGGCAAGATCCCACTGCATTAAGGTCTTAAGTCAATGTTGCTGCTCAATCACTTAATTGCCAAAGAAAGAAACAAAGGGATAAGTAGGGAGAAGCAGAGTTATGACAATGAACACATTTCAGTGGGACTGATTCTGGGGTTTTTCATTTTTATTTTCAGCTAGTATTCTTTTATCTTCTTTCTTTTCTTTGTCCTGCTCTTACTTTCCACTTTCCTCTCCCCCACTGTTTTTACTGTTTGGCCCAGAAATGAATGGTGAACTTAAAAAAAAGTCTAATATTTGGGGATACAAAACCCTTGGAAGCTAAAACAATAGTTCCATAGAGATTTCAAAAGTAACATCAGCAGATATTCTGGGTCATGTGATTTATTTATCCACTTAAAACAGTATGGTAAATAAGCTCTTGAAGGCCATGAGGATTCTTTTGATGGTTTGTGAATTGGTGTATTACAGTATTCCTGCCTCTAATATGATGGGGTATAATTCTGTTTTAATAATTTATTTAGATGGCAAGGGCAGAGGCACGTGGATGAGTGTTAGAAAGATGCCTGAGACTCACTAAATTTGAGAGGAAGCACATGAACCCAGGCTAGAACTTTGTCTATTTAACTTCTCTTACTGAGGATAGTTAAGGAAAAAATGAGGCAACATTCAGCGTTTTCTCATCAAAGGAAAGCATTGCCCCATGGATTCTGGTACAGGTTTTGCCTTTTCCTTAAACCTCCTCTGGTGGAAAGAAAGAATGGGTGAGACAGACAATCCTCAAGGAATTTTGCCTCAGTGAAGCAACAGATACATGGGAAAGCATGACAACTGATCAGCTAAAAGCTTTGACTTTTCTACAGCATGGCATCAGTCACTAAAACTATAGCATGAACCCCTGATGTTTGTATGTCTACCATAGAAAGAAGAAAAGCAATTTTGTTGAAAAATGCACAAGTCATTCATAGAATGAATAACAATGTCTGGTGCTTAATTCATTAGTCCTGGCTACATAAGAATCTGAACCAGTTCACTTCATGATGAAAAGGTGGCTGCTAATTGTCAGTAGTCTCAAGCTTGAGTGTCCCCATTTCATAACACACACACGTATATAGACACACATATCCACACATATGCTTATATGTGGATATGTGTGTATATATGTATTTGTAAATATATGCATGTGTGTACATATGGATATATAAATATGTATTTATAATTGTGAAATAAAATGGAATACCTAAAAATCGAGTAGGGATAAAATATGACTGAATAATGAGATAATTAGAAAGCTTGTGCTTATCCAATGACCACCATTTCAGTACTGAAGGAAAAAGTTAAAGGTCTTGAAAAAATTTGGTTCTATTCTTACTATATTTTGTGATAATCTTCCCATCTCATGAGTTCCGATGCCACTTTTTATTTACCATAGTCAGAACAGACATATTAACCAGTACAGTTAGATATTTTATTGAATTGTAGCTATTATTATTCTGTGGAGGCTATCCTGAAGACAGAATGATCAAAATGGATGGGATGCAAAAACGGCGCTTGCCAGTTAATGGATAACATACACCACATGCTGTGGTTAGCAACTAAAGAACCTCATACAATTACCAGAGTTTTGGCAGCACATTTTCAAAGAATAAAGAAAATAAATAACACTCATGTTTGTGGCAAAATGCTCTATAAACTATTATCTGATGTAAAAGGAGAAACATTACTTATAAAATGGGTTCTGCAATGATGACAATTCTAGCAGTTATCTTGCCATGTCTCTGTATCATATGGCAAGATGAGAACTTAAATGGATATGAAAGGTTTTAAAATAGAAAGCTTTCAACTTTGAAAAGAATATGGTGGGAAAATCAGTGAGTGTGAGAACCCCCAAGGAATAGGGAGATGATGGCAAGAGTGAGGCTGTCAACTTTGTTTTAAGGATTTATTGATGATAAATTTATCCAGAGATTATCCCCCTTACTTCCACTATGGTATGAGTCAATAGACAACCCTGGGAACTTTTTGGATTTAGGAACTCTCAGAGTTTAGTAAGACAGCAGGTTGAGAAATGATTGAGGAATCAGCCTCTTCACTATGTGCTCCTTTGCTCCTTTTCCAATTTTCCTGTGATTTATTCCCCACCACATATTCTTCCATTTGAGCTACCTTGGCTTTCTTACAGTTCTTCAAACAGAGCACTCCATCCCCTGACTCTCTTTTAACTGGCTGTCTCCCATGATTGTAATTCTTTCCTTTTTCTCCATCTCCTGAATTCCCTGGATTCCTTCAGATCTCAGAGTAACCCCCACCTTTTGCAAGGAGTCTTTCCTAGTTCTCCTTATAATGCCTTCACTTTGACGCCTTCCATCTATCCTATACATATATACATATCTATCTATCTATCTATCTATCTATCTATCTATCTATCTATCTATCTATCTATCTATCTATCTATCTATATCTATCTGTCTGTCTGTCTGTCTATCTATCTATCTCATTAGGTTGTTAGTTCATTATTGTCTCTCTTATTAGAATGTGAGCTCCAAAAGCAGTGACCATGTTTTTGCCTTTCTTTGTATGTCCAGAGTTTAGAACTGTGCCTGGCCCACAGTAAGGACTTAATGAATAAGGACTAAATAAATTGGGAACTTGACTTGGGGATGTTTTGTCCGAAGAAGGGAAGATTTGTAGGAAGATAATTCTCAATGTCTTCAACTATTTGAAAGGATTATTATGTGTTAGAAGGGTTAGTTTTGTTCACCTTAATCCCCAAAGGACAGAACTAGGACCAATAAACATATGGAATTTATAACATAGAGACTTGAAGCTTATTGTAAGAAAGAGCTTCCTATTTAATATTTTTGTCTGTTCAAAAGTGGAATGGGTTATCTTGACAGATTTTCACACTGCAGTTGGGTCAGGTAGAAGCTGAATGACCTTGCTGGGACAAAGTCAAAGGGATTTATGCTTTGTGTAATGATTGAATTAGAGTCCCTTTCAACTCCTAGATTCTTTGATTTTATCAGAAGAGAGCACTGTAGTGCTTTGTTTTGTTTTATGACTTGTGTTCTCCTCCTCCTCCAAGAGATAATTTTCTATCCTTCACCCATATGGCTTTGTACCTTTCTATACTTTGTTCTCTTGGTTATTTCCCTACTAATTTAATATTAAAACATAAATGTTAATAGTCGATAGGAAAACTTTACCTGTAAGCAGAATAGTTGATAGTTTCAGGGTTCTGGTTGAAGGGGCCCTGGAAAACTCTCATTTACACAAAATTTACCTTTCCTCCTTATTGGTGGCCTAAAATTCTACTGTGGTCTTATTCCTTTGGGTTAAGTCAATTTCCCTGAAAAAAAGCTAATGTTAAATAGGAACACAACACCAAGCCTTTATCAGTGATGAATATCTCAGCATAAATTAGCTTGCTGAAATTCCACTGAGACCTTAACTTTAGAGCAAGTTATGAAAATTGTTTAACATTAATTATGTTAAACTCTTAACATTACACTTGACTCAGGTGCTCAAGGGACACTTGATAGATTAAAGAGAATAGCAAATATTTCTGTGAGGATACCTGAAAATGACTTTTAATACACTTATGGGCCACAGAAAGGTGAAAAGGAGGAAATGACCTTGAAGGAGGGCCTGAGAAAAGCATAAAATGGAGAGTAAGGTATATTAATTAGGACTGAAAAACAGGTTTGCCTGGGTGAAAGCTAAGTGTCCTGAAGTCCAGAGGATATAAATTGGAAATAGAGAAGAGCATCAAATGGTCTTTACCAGAGACAGACAAAGGCACACACACACACACACACACACACACACACACACACACACACATACACACACTCACACACACTCACACACACACATCTCCAAAAAACAAGTCACTGATTATAGGTCAGTGCTAAGGCACGTGCTAATGGGCATCATGTGGACATTGGGTTTCTGGGGAGAAGGGAAGGGCAAAGGCTATATAAACTGAAAAAAGTAGATGAGATGGTACAACACCTAAATTTCATTGTCAGTGTGGTGCAGTTAAAGGGTGCGAAGTACACTTTTGGCATTGCTGCTTACTATCTCTGTATGACCTTGGACAAGTCCCTTTGGCATTTGGAACCTCAATTTCTTCATCTATAAAATGAGAAGTTAGAGAACTGCTAAGATTGCATCTAGCTATAATTTCTCTGATCCTCTTCCATCCTTTTCCCCAGGACAGATGATAACAATGGATTCCTGAACCCTTTATAGTTGAAAGCACAGGATAAGTGGGTGGAAAAAGACCATGACATACAAAGACAAACAAAGCAAGCCACAAAATTGCATTACATGTACCAGCAATTTTTTCTGGAGTCTTCATAAAGAATATAAATTGGTTTCTTTCCCTCAGTAACTTTGCACTCTAGTACTGTGAAAAGAGGATGGTTAATTTATGCTTCATCATCCTCTAGTGCATCTTGTGGATACCTGAATGATGATGTTTTGTATACATGAGAAAAGTCACAATGAGATCTTAATGCTTTGTGAATTTTAATCAGCTGTCACTAAATGTGCTTTCTTCCTCCTCTGACTAGCTCATGATCATGTAGTTAAGAAATTTCTGAGGCAAGATTTAAACTTAGACCTTATTGACCTATTGACTGTGTCCAGCACCTCATCCACTTTAGTTGTCTCTCAATAGAAGTAGAACTGTCATTCAATCCCAGGTCATGTGACTCTGAATCCAGGACTCTCAGCACTATTCATTAGACAGGCACTTAGGTTCTATTTTGAATTATAATAATTTGAGTGCATGTCCTGCATCACTTACAAGGTTGTAAGCTCCTTAATGTCAGTGGCCACATATGTTGTCTTTATACCTCTCTCAGTGTCTGGCCTAGTGCCTTAAACTTATTAAGGGCTCAATAAATGTTTGTTGAATTATAAACATTAATTAGATTAAACCCTTACATCATGCTGGGTTCAGATGCTCAGGGAACAACTTGATTGATTAAAGAAAATAACAAATATCTGCATAAGAGGGTACCTGAAAGTGACTTTTAATACACTGATGGGCCATAGAATGGTGAAAGGGAGGGAATGAGCTTGAAGGAGAGAGTGGAAAAAGTATAACATGGAGAGGAAGGAACATTACTGATGACTGAAAAGTAGGCTTGCTTGACTGGAACAAAAGGAAAGTGTCCTGAAGTCCATAGGATATAAATGAGAAAACCCTGTTATACAGAGAGGAGAGCATTGAGTTGAGAGTTAAATGATGTGAGTTCAAATCTCTAAAATTCCTTATTTTTAGTTTGGGCAAGTCATTTAGCCACCCTGGGCATTAGTTTCCTCACCTTGAAAATGAGTGGGTTGGTGGAACGGCACAGATTCTGAGGTACCTTTCAGTTATGAGTCTGTGAGCTGCTGAGACTGAAGCTGAGTTGGCAGACCTATGTTCAGTTCTGTTTGCAACAGGTTTCTTAGTATCACCATAAGCTAGTTGTAGCTTGATGCAAGAGAAACATCCCATATGTTGCTGACCATCTCTAATCCAGACACTAGATATTTGTTGAATTCCTTGGAGGGTGAAGAGGAGACAAAAAAGAAGGGATTTGTTTTTTTCTGAGTTGCTTTTTATCTTCCTAGAACTTATAAAAGTAGAAGTCTTAAATATTAGGTCACAGATGAAGTATCACCAGGAGAATCTAGGTAAGGAGCAGTGCCAGGTGAAAAGAGACCTGGTTTAAATGAGATTAAAGGAATCCATGGAAAACACATGCTTCATTTTCCATTCTTGGATCCCAATTAATGTCAGGGATCTTTACTGATGTTATGGGAGGAAGGGGGATCTAGCAGCCTTCTCATCCAGCCTATAAAATCATATTCAAAATACAAGGAAGTATATTAAGGAAATCTCTATTTCTATGTATTTCTGTGAAGTTTCTGTTTCATTTTAAATATTCCAAAAAATATATAAAGGACATGAAGATGTGTTTTGAGATGTACTAAAATACAGGAAATTTTCTACACTGATGCTTAATCATAGTGTTTTGTACAATTTTTTTTCTACTGTTGGATTCTGAGATTGACCAACTTTATTTAAAATGTTGAAATTAAATAGCCAACGTATATATTTTAAAAGAGGTATAATGTCAAACTTGTTCATTAGGTCAGTTTTCTTGAGCTCAATATTTTATGTAATGAGTTTGACCATAATCTAGTTTTTGCTCTTTCCCACATTGGCCTGGGATCTATTGACATTAATGGTCTGTTCTGAGGTGGCTGGCAGACAGGCATGGTGCTGTCCAGCACAAAAGTGGTAACTGACTACAACACTGAGATCATGAATTGATAACATGCATATGTGTTTCACCCACTGTGCATGTTCTTGGGCAAGATGTGCCAGCTGTAAGTGATTTGAACTACTTAACCATGCAATGCTAAATCTAGCCAAGCAGTCCTGGTTTATATGAGCAAGCTATTTCCCACGAAGCAGCTAATGTCTGACTATTAACTTATCATGTCTATAACTAACGTAGTTTTGTTTATGCATTCAGTAGTAATGATCAGAGAAAAAGGCAAAGCATCTCCAGAGGGTTTTGCTAAGTTGGAAGCTGGAGGGTGATCACACGGAGAAAACAAGAAATGCATGTTCATGAAAATACAGCATATTGGAAAGGCGTGTAAGAGAGGATGAATAGATACTATAATTTGTTCTGATCACCACATTGTTATAATCCCTAATGAATGGAAAAAAATCTAGTGGTGTTTGGACTGCACAAAATACCCTTACCCCGTTTCTGTAGTGCTCAACAGAACTGTGGACAATATCCTTGATCCATTAACATAAAAGTGACTTTTCTTGTCTCTGCAACTGCTATAAAAAGAGTAACTGTTCCATAATCTGCAAATGATTCTATTTTCCCATTTAGGTTCAAACCATTTGCCACCCAGGGGATAGAGAGAAAGAAGAGGACTTCATTCTAGCCAGCACTTTACATGACTGAAAAAGAAACTTGTGTCATGAGCTTTTCCTTAGGGCAAGTAACTCATAGAAATATGAAAAAAAAAAAGATGGTTAATTCTACATGGGCAGGAATTGTGTGTTATGCTTCTCTAAATTCTCTGCCATGCTCTGAACATAAATGTCATTTGGTGCAAATTTGTTAGTTTCAGTTGAGAATCTTTGAAACTTTATTGCAAATAACCTCTCTACTCCACACTGAGTGTGGATAGAACGTGCTACCTGGGCTACAGGAGACACAAGTTCCAGTTGCATAACAGTTCTACTTTGTAAAATAGCTTCTCTTTCTCTACTACCCCCTCCCCACCCCCATCAGCAGCCTGGGAACAGGGGAATATTGGGTGTCAAAGGGTTCTTCCTTTCTTTCTCTTTCCAGAAGTCCAGAGTACTTTTCTTTAAAAAGAAACATATAGGGAATTGAAGTTTCAAGCAAAGAAGTAGATCATTTAAAAATGAATGCCATTAATTTGGCACTGATCTATTTTTTTTAAATGGTAATCTGGAAACAGCATCTCCATTGATCACTCCCACATGGATTTATGCTTGAATTGGCAAAACTTTTATTTTCTCAGGGAAACTGGGTAGCAACTCTGGATTTCATTTTTTAAACTTATAGCTAACTGAAAGTCTTCCAAGTCAATGTCCAATTTAGTTAATCTCCTGAGTTCTTTGGGTTTTCCCTTATTGTTGCAGATTTTTTTTTTGCTCCCTATGCCTGTCTTGGCTCATTGGAATAGACAAACAAGGAGGACAAACAAATTTTATGGCTTCATCTATTTGTTAAACAACTGTCCTAATCACAGTCATTAAAAGATTCTGGGAGTGCCTTGAAGAAATACTTTTGATTCTTTTTCCAAAAGGTCCACTGGCTCAATGAATGAAGAGTGTAGAGAGGCAGAATAGACAATATGGAGATATTCAAAGAGAGAAACCAGGCAATGCCAAAAATGTATTTATGGAGAGGATCAGTAAAATAGAACTTTCAGATTCAGGTGGAACCAGTAAATGAAGACTGGTTTAGGCTCATTTTAGTCATCACCATCTTCATGAAGCCTTCCCTGACTTTCTGTGATTAGTGCCCTTTCTCTCCTGAAATCATCTTTTATTTATTTAGTTATCTGTATATGGTTATGTCCTATCAGCGAAATGTAATCTCCTTGAAGGTAGGACTCTTCACTTTTGTCTTTGTATCTTCTGATCTAGTACAGTGCTTGATGTGTAGTGCCTTAATAAATACTTGGTGAATTTAATTGTATTGTTTTTGTTTTTTCAGTCCATTCCCCCAATCTCCATCCACCCAGGAGTCACTAAATAAGTGTTTGTTAAATTGAACTGACTTGAGGAGGTAAGTTTGGATATAGACAGGGACGCAGATTGAGTTATGTTAGTGAAGTGTCTCATCTTATGTAGGAGAGACTGGTGCAGGGCCCAGGGAACAACCCTTCTGATCCAAGTTAGTATAAACCAGAGATTGGATAGGAACAGGAACCATAACAAGAACTCTACAACCTAAGAATCTGAAAAGAAAGCAGGAAAGCTCAGTTGAAGGGCAGATTTTGATTCAGGGAAGCCTGAAGGGGATGAGGAGGCATGTAATGTTGGCAAAGCAATTAGCAAATAGAGTCTGATTCCCCTAAACTTTGGTCTTCTACCTGAGTGGTATGTACTCCTGATTTTCCCACATGCTACGACATGAGGCTATACTGCCATGCCCTTGAGACTGTGGGCTGAGGTAATCACATACAAGAGGAATAAACATACAAAGGTCTAGAGTCAGGAGAAGACACAGAAGATAAATTAATTTTAGAGGAGCAAAGCATATTCAGTATTCGGGGGAGAGGATGTCAATAATGAAGAGAATGTTCCTGGGAGAGAAAGTACCATGTCCCTTAGAGTCTAGTACTTGTCCTTACCTCTTCAAGGGAAGGCAGACCTAGGAGAGGGGTACCTCAGCACGACAGTACTGGAGACAGTAAGCGAGACATGGTTGTGCCATGTAGTGGAGGGTAGGCATGGGAGGGAGGGAAAGACCACAAGGAAAGGTTCAGGGATGCTGGTTGCCATTCTTTTATTTGGGAGGTCAGGGTCAAAGCCCATCGCTCCAGTTAGCTCTGACTCCACCTGGGCCCATTAGGGAGGAAGCAGAAAGTGTGTCCATATGGTGTTCTTTGGGGTACACTTGTTTGTGTCCCTGTATGTCTCAATGTAGAGTCCTTAGCACCATTCTGAAGCAGGATAGTATTTCTGTGAGGAGAAATTAAAGAGAGCAAAGAAGGGAGAGCTTCTTCCTTGTTGTATGAATGTCCTTGTTGCCAGAGAGGGATGAACTAGGTTCAGTGCTGTTGGTTTAAAGGTGATAAAGATGAAGATTCTCATGATGCAACATGTATTAGTTGTGGCAGGTCCTATGGAGGTTAGATAACATCATTGCTATTGGTTTTCAGCCAGCTCTGGATCTTAATGCCAAATGACTAAAAAAATCCAACCTGTTATCACATGGATGAAAAGAAATAGTTATGTAGCAATTGTCCTTTTAATCATGGCATTAGGCAAATCATGTAATCTCTCTGGACCTTAGTTTCTCATCTGTAAAATGAAGGGCTCAGATAAGATGATCCCATAGGACCCTTCTGAGGCTGATATTTTATGATTCTGTGTTGCATGTTCTGACTTTTATAGCAATGGAGAAAGAAAAAGAATCATCGGATCACAGATTTTGAGCTAGAAGGAACTCTTACCAATCATCTGGTCCAAGTTTCTCATTTTACAGAGGAAGAAATAAGGTCCAGAGAAGCTAAGTCATACCTGTTCCTAGGAATACATATAGCAACTAGCAGAGCCCATGTTCAAACTCTGATCCTCTAAGTACTGCCTTTTTTCCCTACTGTACTCTTCTTTTCACATTGCAATGCCCATGAAGAACATGAGTACACTATATACAGTTGTAATCCACTTACGAGAAATAAAAATTGTAGAATTCTGTATTTATGCTTCTAGATGTTTATCTAAGAGAAATAGAGCTATGGAGGACAGTATGGAGGGCCCATGAGGTATGGTCATTCACCTGGGATATGAAGGGGAGATATAGGAGGTAGAAAGTAGAAAATAGTGGAAACCAATGATTGATTGGTAAAGTCTGTGAAGAGGAACTTGAGGAAAGAAAAATACAGTATAGACAAAAGAGCCAGAAAGGGGAAAAATACAGTGTAGACAAGAAGGCCTTAGAGGGAAACAACAATATGAAAGAATAAATCCTGGCCTTCCTTCCCTTTTAAAGAAGTACTATAAGTCACAAACAGAGGAATGTTGCCATTGCTGAGAAGGACATCACTTGACATTTTGTATGGATGCTTAACCTTAATTTATGCCATGGACTTTTGGACAGTCTGAAAGAATCCATGGACCCCTTGTCAGATAATGTTTTTAAATGCATGGGACCATAAAAGAAAACAATTATATTGAATAGTTATCAAAATATTAAAAAAATGTTCATGGACCTCAAGTTAAATGCCTCTGTTCTAGGGTCTTGGATGGGAGTACATTAATTTGTTAATAAAACTGTTTTGTGTTTTGAGTATTGTGACCCTAAGGGCTTATAAAGGAAACTGGTGGTTACTCACTGGGCAGTTCCAGATATTGATGTTTGAGAAATGAGATATTTTCAAGGTATATATGAATGTTTCTAATATCAGATTTATATAATGTAACAGTCTTAAAAAGGATGACAAGTGCTCAAACAGGATAAATCCTTTTATATGGAATAGCTAAAATCTTAATAATCATTAACTTTGGAAAAAAATACAATCACAGACTGAATTTAAAAGTCTAGGCTATGCATAGGGTGAGTACCTCTCCCTGAGTGACTCAGTATCTAAGGTAATATAGTTTGTCATGTAATATTTTAAGTTTCAATATAGTATTGAGACTTCTTATCAGAATGTTATTTTCTGTGAGTGATTTTAAAGGGTTGACTGCATTCTCAAGTGTTGTTTTTACTTTATGTAACAATTAAAATTAAGACATTATATACTCATCATTTGCTGATTACTGAATACTCTCATTATTGCATGTCAGCATAATGCAATATAATTGCATGTCTCAAAAGTAATGCCAGGTTTTTCAATGGTATAAAAAAGGTGATGTTGATAATTTTAAAAATGATCTCTTAGGTTATGCTGCTGTTCAACAGTTAAATGTAATTCAGTTTTAACTGTTAAGAAGGGCTTAACCAGGGGTGGGGAACCTAGAGGGGTAGCCTCTAGGTTCTCAAACGTAGCCCTTTGACTGAATTCAAACTTCCCAGATCAAATCACCTTAGTAGAAGAGTTTGTTTGGACTCAGTCAAAAGACCTCTCTCAAAGACCTAGAAGGTCACATGTTGCCTCAAGGCTGCAGGTTCCCCCACCCTGAAAACCAGGTGAAATTAACCGTTGAAGATATGGATATCACAGAAATAGTTGTCATTGTTCTCCTTAAGTTTAGACCACTTAGAGACAGATCATAGAGTTACAAGTTTAAGAATGATGCAGACACAAAATAAATGCATTGCATAATGGTCCATTCTCTTTACCAAAAATATTTCCTGATTTGATAATAAAGCTTGCCAGTTGCTGGAATAGATGTGTTCAGTGATGTGGCAATTACATCGAAAAGTCATGTAAATTCACATTTCCAGAATAAACTACTATGAAGCTTTGCTGAGTTTTTCCTATGTTATTCCTGTATTCTGGAATCACATGTTCCTCCCTGTGGAAACATAATTCCAATACTAAAGGGGGAATAAGGTGAAAATGATTGATTCAAAAAGATTTTTGTAGGCAATTTTTTAAGGTACTATTTCTGTTTTCTAAAGTAAGGTACATGTGGTCTATCTTAGCTGAATTTACTTATTACAAAGGAAAATTCTCAAGCTGGGATTCCGGAATGTTTTCCATTTATGATCCCTTTTTGCATTCCAACAGCATTTGTTGGTGTTATATGGCCTGAGGGCATGCATGGTGCAAAGTGTGCATGCTTTGTGTTCAGAAGCAAGGCTGCAGTGAAGTCCTGAGATGCAAGACAGGTAAGCGCTGTCAGAAACACCTTAAATTCATTACATGTTGGATTTTCAATTAAATATTGGCTTTTGTGTGTTCAAAAACCTTTTACTGTTGCCAAATTTTTCATGACCCTATATGGAGTCTGGACTCACAGTTTAAGAAATGCTGTTCTAAAGAATTGACTGGTGGAACTAATATGTGACTATGAGGGACATTGAGGGAAAAAAGAATCAAACAGTGATTAAATGGGAGGTTCTTGGCTTTTAGTTTGGGACTCCTTATTCTGTTAACTGTAACTTAAGTGGAAATAGTTTAATTCTCCTGTTTAGAGATGGAAGGTAGAATTTGTAGGATAGCTTAAGAGTTAGGGCAGAGTAAAGTGAGCAGCTTTGGGGCAGTTGGATGGCTCAGTGAATAGAGTGCCAGGCTTCCAGTCAGAAAGACCTGAGTTCAAATCCATTCTCAGATGCTTACAGCTGTGTGACCCTGGGCAAGTCACTTAACTTCTGTTTGACTTAAACCACTGGAGAAGGAAATGGCAAACCACTTCAATATCTTTTTTTTTTTAAATACAAATTTATTTATTTAACTTTTTACATTCATTTTCACAAAATTTTGGGTTCCAAATTTTCTCCCCATTTATCCCCTCCCCCCACCCCAATACACCGAGTATTCTAATTTTCCCTATCACCAATATGCCCTCTCTTCTATCATCCCTCCCTTCTCTTGTCCCCATCTTCTCTTTTGTCCTGTAGGGCCAGATGACTTTCTATTCCCCATTAACTGTATTTCTTATTTCCTAGTAGCAGGAACAATACTAAACAGTTGTTCCTAACACTTTGAGTTCCAAATTCTCCCCATCCCTCTCTCCCCACCCATTCCCTTTGGGAAGGCAGGCAACTCAATATAGGCCATATCTGTGTAATTTTGCAAATGACTTCCATAATAGTCGTGATGTGTAAGACTAACTGTATTTCCCTCCATCCTATCCTGCTCCCCATTGTTTCTATTCTGTCTTTTGATCCTGTCCCTCCCCAAGAGTGTTGACTTCAAATTGTTTCCTCCTCCCATTGCCCTCCCTCCCATCATCCCCCCTACCCTGCTTATCTCCTTCTCTCCCACTTTCCTGTATTGTAAGATAGGTTTTCATACCAAAATGAGTGTGCATTTTATTCCTTCCTTTAGTCAAATGTGATGAGGGTAAACTTCATGTTTTTTTCTCAGCTCTCCTCTCTTTCCCTCCACTAAAAAGTCTCCTGCTTGCCTCTTGGATGAGATATAATTTACGCCATTCCATTTCACCCTCTCTCCTCCCACTACATTTCTCTCTCACCGTTTATCCTAATTTCTTTTAAGATATGGTCCCATCCTATTCAATTCACTCTGTGCTCTCTGTCTCTGTATGTGCATGCATGTGTGTATGTGTGTGTGTGGTCCCACCAACTACCCAGATACTGAAAAGTTTTAAGAGTTACAAATATTGTCTTTCCATGTAGGAATGTAAACAGTTCACCTTTGGTAAGTCTCTTATGACTTCTCTTTGCTGTTTACTTTTTCATGCTTCTTCTCATTCTTGTGTTTGAAAGTCAAATTTTCTTTTCAGCTCTGGTATTTTCATCAAGAATGCTTGAAAGTCCTCTGTTTCATTGAAAGACCATATTTTCCCCTGAAGTATTCTACTCAGTTTTGCTGGGTAGGTGATTCTTGGTTTCAGTCCTAGTTCCTTTGACTTCTGGAATATCATATTCCACACCCTTCGATCCCTTAATGTAGAAGCTGCTAGATCTTGTGTTATCCTGATTGTATTTCCACAATACTGGAATTGTTTCTTTCTAGCTGCTTGCAAGATTTTCTCCTTGACCTGGGAATTCTAGAATTTGGCCACAATGTTCCTAGGAGTTTCTCTTTTTGGATCTCTTTCAGGCGGTGATCGATGGATTCCTTCAATACTTATTTTGCCCTCTGGTCCTAGAATATCAGGGCAGTTTTCCTTGATAATTTCATGAAAGATGATGTCTAGGCTCTTTTTTTTGGTCATGGCTTTCAGATAGTCCCATAATTTTTAAATTGTCTCTCCTGGATCTATTTTCCAGGTTAGTTGTTTTTCCAATGAGATATTTCACATTCTCTTCCATTTTTTCATTCTTTGGTTTTGTTTTCTGATTTCTTGGTTTCTCAGAAAGTCATTAGCCTCCATCTGTTCCATTCTAATTTTGGGAGAACAATTTTCTTCAGTGAGCTTTCGAACCTCTTTTTCCATTTGGCTAATTCTGCTTTTGAAAGCATTCTTCTCCTCATTCTCTTTTTGAACCTCTTTTGCCAATTGAGTGAGCCTATTTTTCAAGGTGTTATTTTCTTCAGCATTTTTTTGGGTCTCCTTTAGCAGGGTATTGACCCGTTTTTCATGCTTTTCTTGCATCTCTCTAATTTCTCTTCCCAGTTTTTCCTCCACCTGTCTCACTTGATTTTCAAAATCCCTTTTGAGCTCTTCCATGGTCTGAGCCCATTTGATATCTATTTCAGATATTTGGGATACAGAGGCCTTGACTTGTATGCCTTTCCCTGATGGTAAGCATTGTTCCTCTTCATCAGAAATGAAAGGTGGAAACATCTGTTCCCCAAGAAAGTGGCCTTCTATGGTCTTATTTTTCTTCCCTTTTCTGGGCATTTTCCCAGCCAGTTACTTGACTTCTGAGATTCCTCTCCACCCCTGCCTAGATTTGCCCAGCTAGTGCTTGGGGTCTGAGATTCAAATGCTGCTGCCCAGCCTCAGGGCTTTCAGCAGGGGGTGGGGCTGCTATTCAATGTGAGCTTAAGTTCTGGTGCTTGGGTTGGGGCAGGGCCGCCTCCCAGGCTCAGTTCCCTCAGCGGGTTTATGTGGAGATCTTCAGTAATGGAGCGGAGCTCCTGTCTGCTCTGGGAGTCCCGGGCCACCGCTGCCTCTGCCACTGCCTTCCAAGGGGGCCGAGTCATGGAGACACCCCGCTCCCCTCTCCCCTCTCGGCCGGCTTAGACGTCTCTCTCACTGACCTGCAGTGCCTGTGAGTGGAGGGACCTTCGCTGCCGCCAGAGGTTCTGTCCCTGAAGCCTGCTCGGGTCTGCTCCTCTTGGGGCTGTGTGGCCAGGGCTGGGCTCTGCTGTCTGGTGTGCGACGGACCTTTGGTGCCGGTTTTTCAGGGCTCTCTGGAATGGAAATTTCCTCCACTGCGTTGCTGCTCAGTTTGCACTGCTCCAGAATTTGTGGGGAGTTCTTTTTACAGAAAATTTATGGGCTGTGTGTTCGGAGCTAGCATACGTGAGTCTTTCTACTCCACCATCTTGGTTCCTCCCCCCACTTCAATATCTTTTCCAACAAAACCCCATGGATAGTGTGGTCATGAAGAGTTGGATTCAACTGAAGAGTGACAACAAAGTGAGGAGAACCAGGAGAACAATATACTACAAGATTAATATTGCAGACATGATTGACTCTGAAATACTTAAAACCTCTGATTAACCATGATTGTGGAGGATCAAAGATTTAGAATGCTGCTCACTTTCTAACACAGAGATGATATAAACTAATACACTCATATGTAGAATGAGATACTCATTTTTGGGCATGACCAAGATGGGAATTTGTTTTGTGGTTATTATTATTTAACATCTTCTTTGTGACTGCTTTAACATCTGTCCTTTATGGGCCAGCACTTGCCCCTCTTTCACTCAAAGACAACATTCTACCCTCTTCTACCTATTCGTTTGGGAATTCAGGACATTGCTGACCCCTGTGACTTGTTTTGAAACTTTTTGTGGTTCAGACCCAGAAAGCATTTCCTTGAAACAGGTGTTTTGAAATCTCTGGGGGAATCCAACAGCTTGCAAAGCAACGAGCTCCCACTGCAAGCCTATCCTGGGCCCTGGAAGTACTTAACTCTTAGTATTTTGTTATTGAAATACAGTATCTTTTATGGTCTAGACTCCACAGACAGCTGTTCAAATTCATTTCAAATGGTGCCTGTTCCTGATGTATTCATTTAGTGCTCCTAGTTAAATCTCACAGTAATTCTTGGCTTGGTTCCTCAAATAAGGATTAGAAATTCACCCTCACTGCTTTTTTTTCCCCTTTCTTCATCTTGTTGGATATATACTAATGGGAACTTTTCTATGGGAGAATGTCTGATAGTTCCCTGTGAAATGCATTCAGCTACCCCACCCCCCCTCTGCCGCCCAGCCCCCTTTACTCTTACTCATATGATAGCCAGACAGTCTTACCACAAAGTTTTGGGAAAATTAATAATAAATGTATGTGAATGAAAGCTGACTCTGAAATATGACCTCTCTTTCATAAAGATTTGGATTTTTTCCCCTCCCTGTTGACCGTGGTGGGTGCTGCCACTTTGGAGGCTTCAGCTGTTGTGAGAGTTATCTTCATCTCTGAGGAAGTGGGGTCACTTTCATTATAAACATCTATTGAAAATGAATATTCCTCTGCCTCATTGGTACAAGTTCTTGATAATTTCATTAGAGACTGAAAAGTTCTTTAGTTAATCCAGTGGTTTTTCATTTAGCTATGGGTTACTGTTTGCTTCATCAAAAGGAATGCTGACAATATTTCACAATAAATCACTTCTGTATTAACCATATAAGTGACTCTAAGTGATGTTTAATTTAAGAAATATGCTTAATTACTATTTACCTGAAAAGTCATTGTATCATACACATGCCAAGAACCACAAATTTATAAATGTTGCATGGTTGATAGAGGCCTGACCTTAGAGTAGGAAGGACCTCCTGTCTAGTCTTCCCTTTGACACATACAGTTATCCCCTCCACATCATGGGGGATGGGGTGGGGGGAGAGGGGTAGGAATGTTAGGGGCACCCCACCAGTATGGAAAGTTTGAGTAAAATTTTTTGGCCCTCCCTTTGTACCAGAGAAAAAGTTTGATTTTTTCTTTTTCTTTTATGGGGTGTTTACAGTGTCTTATTGTAAAATTTGGGTTAAGTATTTAGTTTTAGGTTATGTATTATCTGCTGGCCTTTTCATGTTGCCTGTGGCTTCCACAAGACTCCCCGCAATTTGCCACTTAATTTTTTATGCCCACATGTGATATATTGAAACCTTGATAGGGAAAGTCATGATGTGAAAGGGATAACTGCACTAGTTGTGTGGTCCTGAGTGAATCACTTAAATCCTCAAAACCCAGGATAACTCTCATACATTAACAGGAAATCCTTACCCCAGTGAATTGACAGGACCAAATAAAATGATGCTATTAAAGTAAATTTAATTTTTAAAAGTGGGGTATGACCTAGGTTCTAGTCCGACCTTGACTGTGTATAGGCTATGTGAGGGACCCTGGGCAAGCCACTAAATCTGTCACTGTTCAAAGCAATTCTTGGAATGCAGATTTCAGAGAAGATGTTGGCCTGAATTGCTAGAGGCAGTTTTCTCATTTGGGAGTTCCTTACACTAATGAAGTCACATGTGTAGTTCCTGTATCCTAAATAACCTGGCTTTTGAGCATGATGAGTTTTCTGGTGTGGATAGCATCCCCTACCATCTGGCTGGGGATAGCCTCCTTTAATTAGCTGCCTGCATCTTTTAAACTGGTAAAACTGAATGAATCCCTCTCTTTTCAGAAGACTGAGCTGCTGAGTCCAGTAAGGACACTATGACCTGACCTGGTGAGATAACTTGCCCTCTGCTTGCTCTCTTTACCCTGGTTCTGAGAAATAGGCCTGGCAGTTGTTTGTTTCTGTTCTGTGTTGTTGTCCTTGATTACAGGGAGGTAATCCCCACTGGACCAGGAGTTAGAGTAATGGCAGTGACCCTGGACCCATTTCATGTGAGGTAGTAGAGCCAGCCAATCTGGCATAGAAACCCTGAAAAGTCAAGGTGCCTGGGACTTGAGCCCCATTGGATTTTTTTTGGACTTGGTACCTGGATAATGCTCTAATACAAACAAGTTATGCTATGAACCTAATCTTTCCTTCCCCAGAGACTGTTACAAAAAGGAGAGAGATTATGCCTCCCATGTTTTTAAGGGAAGTATATTTGGTTATTTGTGATGATACTGTTGGAAGTAAACATGTTTCTCCACTGTATTACACAAAAATACTTACTGGGTCATTTTCCTTTCTTCTCACTTTCTGCTTTCAAAAGGGAGTATCAGACTTGTTCTGTACCCATGTTTTTCAAAATAACATAGTAACCAAGTCAATATAATAAAAATGACAATTATACCTAAATCTATTTATTCAGTTGTATGCCAAACTATCAAAAATTATTTTATAGAGCTAGAAAAAATAATAAAATTAATCTAGAAAAACAAAAGCTCAAGAATATCAAGGAAATCAATGAAAAAAATGCAAAAGAAGGTAGTCTAGTCATCCAGATTTCATAATGTATTATTATAAAGTGACAATTATCAAAACAATCTAGTACTGGTTAAGAAATAGAGTGCTTGATCAGTGCAACAGGTTAGGTACGAATTACATTATAGTGAATGACCATACTGATCTAGTAGATGATAAATTCAAAGATCTAAGCTTTTGGAACAAAAACTCATTCTTTGACAAAAACTGCTGGGAAAAGTTGAAAACATTATGGAAGAAAGTAGATGTAGACCAAAATCGCATGCCAAGATAAGGTCAAAATGGGTACATGATTTACCCATAAAGGGTGATACTACAAGCAAATTAAGACAACATGGACTAGTTTTTCTGTTAGATTTATGGATAAGGTAAGAATTTGGGACCAAATAAGATATAGAGAGCATTCCAAAATATAGAGTAGATAATTTGATTATATAAAACTAAAATGTTTTTGTCAAACAAAACCAATGCAATCAAAATGATAAGGAAAGAAGAAAATTGGGAAAAAATTTTGCAATAAGTATCTCTGTTAAAGGCCTAATTTCCAAAATATATAGAGAGGCAAGTCAAATGTGTAAAAACACAAGTCATTTCCCATTTGATAAATGGTCAAAGGTTATGAAGAAGCAGTTTTCAAATGAAAAAAATCAAAGTCAAATAAAAACTCTAAGTTACTATTGATCAGAGAAATGCAAATTAAAACAACTCTGAGGTACCAACTCACACTTATCAGAATGGCTAATATGACCAAAAGGAAAATATTGGATGTTGGATGGGGATATTGGAAAACTGAGACACTAATGCATTGTTGATAGAATTGTGAACTGATCCAACCATTCTGGAGAGCAATCTGAAACTTACCAAAGGGCTATGAAAATGTGCATACTCTTTGATCCAGCAATACCACTCTTAAGTCTATATCCCAAAGACATCAAAAAAAGGGAAAATGACCTATTTCTACAAAAATATTTATAGCAGCTCTTTTTATGGTGGCTAAGAAGTGGAAATCAAAAAGATCCCCATCAATTGCGAAATGCCTAAACAATCTGTGATACATGGCTATAATGGAATATAATTGCGCTCTAAGAAATGACAAGCAGGATGATTTCAGAAAAACCTGAAAAGACTAACATGAACTGATGCAAAGTGAAGTAAACAGAGCCAGGAGAACATTGCACATGGTAGCAGCAATATGTTTCAGTGAAGGACTGTGAATAACTTAGCTATTCTCAACAATACGATGATCTAAGACAATCCCAAAGGATTTATGATGAAATGTATTATCTGCCTCCAGAAAAAGAACTGATATTGATTGAATACAGACTGAAGCATGCTATTGTTCACTTTCTCTCATTTTTCTCTTTTATTCAAGTTTTCTTGTACAAAATGACTAATATTGAAATGTTTTACATAAATTGCACATGTACAACTTATATATGATTGCCTACCATCTCAGGGAGGGGGGAGAGGAAGGAAAGAAGGAGGGATAGAATTTAGAACTCAAAACTTTAAATAAAAATGTTAAAAAATTAAAAAAATAGAAGAGAAACAGAGAAAGAGTCTTTGCAGAAAAATAAATAAATATTTTAATGAAATAAGTTACAACTTTGAATATGACTAACAGTACAATAAACATATTAAATGAAATAAAAAATAAATATGAAATAAATAAAAATTTAAAAAATAAAATGAAGAAACTGAGACAAGTTAGAAAAAAAAAGCAACATAATACCAATCATTGAAAAATGGAATGTTAAAGCCAAATAACCAGTTTGATTTCATTGCCTATCACATATTGAAAAAACCCTACATCGCTTTATTTTAATTTTGAATTGATTGGTTATTTTGATATACATGCTTATTATGTCTTTTTCATTTAGAAGGTGTTACTAATATTCTCTTGCAGACAAAAATAATTAACTTCCTCTTTGCCTTTTTAGGAGTCTCATGCCATGCCATACTTCCCTTTCATGTTCCTCCCCCATTTCTCACTCTTTTTTTCTGTTCCACCGTTGGAGGAGGACAAGAAGTGAAAAAGATTATGCTATTCTCACCTGCTGGCTAATTTTTTTAGCTTTGTACCTATAAAAATAGTTAAAACTCTTGTTATTTATTTCTTCAATATTTTGATGAACCTGTGATCTTATCTATTTGTTACATGTTACATGTCACAGTGTTACAATGTTGTAAACATGTTACAATGTTGCAGATCCTAACCCATCAATACCTACTCATGTGCCCATGTTCTTCCACCAAATCTCCAATGAAAGTCCTTTCAGCATTCTGAAAGTTTTCTTCTAATTTGTTTGATACCAAGTGAGCATGAAGAAAATGATCTATTATTCTTTGTTCTGGACAAATAAGCGCTCTGTATTCTTCATGTGCCCTTCCATGTTTGTAATATTTCATTCTTTTGTTTCATTCATTCTAAAGTTTGTAATTATCCATCCATTTGTTTCAAAAAATTTAAACCAAAGCTGTTACAGTTGGAAAAACAAAGTGAAGAAAGGTCATAAATACTAAAAGATGAAAAGATGGCTTGATTAATTTTTTCTACTAGTGATAATATGATTAATTAATCAATAGATAAGCATTCATTAAGAACTTACTATATATAAAGCCATTTGCTATGTGCTGGAGACAAAAATACAACAAACGAAACAACACCTACTTGGTAAAAGCTTGCATCCTGCTGGGAGAGAAAATATGGGCATATATAAAGAGAACATACACATATAAATAAGAAAAGTTAAATATAAAGTATTTTGAAAGGGAAGTAGAACCTTAATAGTTAAGGAGATCAGGAAAGAGAGATAATGGGATAAGGTTAGGGGCTGCTCCTTCCGAACATCTGTAGGAATGAAATGAGGTTGTGTGTATTATGGTGTATGTCTAGAAAATAGCTAGTTTGTAAGAATCCCATCATGACTCCTGGAGTTGTTTCACTTGGGTGTTACATTTGTTTATGTGTGACTCCCATTGTTCAGATGAAACAGTTGCCTATTTAGCATTCCAACTGCAATTTCCCTATTAGTATCTCAAGTTATAAAATGAGAATTCCTTCTTAGGTGGAAAGATTATTTTTTGTAATATATATTATATACATATATGTGTATGTTGTATATGTATACATATACAACATACACATGTTTAAAAATAGGTCTCAATTGATATTTTCTATTTCTTACATAACATCCCATGTATCTCTCCCCTTACCCTTTCCAGTGAACAAATGTGACAAATAATATATTTTGGAAAAGAAAATAAAAGTCAGCATAACTGATTCATACATTGAAAAAGTCTGAAAACATACATAATGCCTAACATCTGTGGACCTCTCACCTCCATGAAGGGATAGGTTGTGGGTATATTCTCATATTTCTTCGAGTTCCACCTGATCTTTATAATTTTGTTACATTTACTTTTTTTTTTGGTGTATAGTTATTCTTTCCAGTTACATTGTGGTAGTTAGTATATGTATTTTTCACTTGGTTCTGCTTACTTTACTCTGCATCAGTTCATACAGTTCTTTCTATGCAGATCTTCTCTGTATTCATCATGTTCATTATTTCTTCAGTGGGCATTTAAACCTCCTTTTCCATTTGGCTAATTCTGCTTTTTAAAGCCTTCTTTTCCTTATTGACTTTTTGGACCTCTTTTTCCAATTGAGTTAGCCTATTTTTAAAGGTATTATTTTCTTCAGCATTTTTGACTTGCTTTTCAAACTCTTCCATGGCCTGAGCCTGTTCCATATTTATTTTGGAGGTACTAGATGAAGAAACCTTGACTTCCTCTGATGATATGCATTGTTCTTCCTCATCTGAAAGAATGGAAGGAAATACCTGTTCACCAAGAAAGTAACCTTCTATGGTCTTATTTTTTTTTCCCTTTTTTGGGCATTTTCCCAGCCAGTTACTTGACTTCTGAATCCTTTGTCATGGAGAGGGTCCTAGTGCTCCGCCTCATCCCAAAACCATGCTCAGGGCTGAGATCAACTGCTCAATTTCCTCAGGGGCTTTAGGTGGAGGGCAGGGCCTCCACACAGGGCAGAAGTTTAGATCAGCTACTCAATTCCCTTAGGGGCTTTAGGCCGAGTGCTTCACAGATGGATGCTGCAGCTGCTGCCACCACCACCACTGCTGCTGCTGCCTGGGGCCAGTGCTGGAGGGGACCCTGCTCCCCTCTTGCCCAGTTGGGAAAGCCCTCTCACTGACCTTTGAAGCTTTCTTTGGTGCTTGTGGGTTGAGGGATCTGAGACACTGCTGGGGATTCTGGCCCCAGAGGCCTGTTCTGATCCTGTCCCTCCTGGTGCCATGCAGCTGGGCTCTGCTCCACTCAGTGTCCTGTGGGATAGACCTTTCCTGTTGACCTTTCAGTTTATCTTTGCCTGGAAATCTCTTTCACTCTGTCATTCTGTGGCCTCTGCTGTTCTAGAATTTGTTGAGAGTCATTTTTCACATGTATTTTATGGGCTGTGGGGGAAGAGCTAGAGTATGTGCATCTTTCTACTCTGTCACCTTGACTCTGCCCCGACATTCATTATTTCTTACAACACATACTATTTCATTACATTCATGTACCACAATTTGTTTAGCCATTCCCCAAATGATGGGCATCTACTTTGTTTCCAGTTCTTAGCTATCACAAAAAGTGTTGCTATAAACTTTTTGGAATATATGGGAACTTGTTTCTGATCAACGACTTCCTTGGGGTATAAGCTCAGTAAAGGATATGGACATTTTAATTACTTTATTTGCATGATTTCAAATTGCTTTCTAAAATGATTGTATCATTTCACAGCTCCACCAATAATGTATTAGATTCCTTATCTTCCCACAACTCCTCCAAAATTGACTGTTGCAATTTTGGGGTCATATTTGCCAATTTGTATAGTATGAGGTGAAACTCCAGGGTTGTTTTGGTTTGCATTTCTCTTACTATAAGTGAGTTGGAGCATTTTTTTTATAAGGGATTGTGAATACTTTGCAGTTATTTTTTGAGAACTGTTTGTACATATCCTTTGACAATTTATCTATTGGAAATGGTTGTTGGTCTTATATTTATTGTTTATGTATCTTGGATACCAAACCCTTATCAGAGAACTATGGCACAGAGTTTTTCCTATTCACCTACCTTTTCTTCTTATCTTAGATGCATTAATGTTGTCTGTACAGAAGCTTTTCAGTTTCAAGTTCTCTTTTGCTGTAAACAGCGTTATGTTCCTTCAGTTACATTTAATCTTTTTTCCTTCCTAAGCTGACCTTGTTCCTGATGGTTCTCTTCCCCTCATCACTAATTCCATCTTTTCATATTCTTTAGGGTTTTTTTAAAATTTTTCTTTCCTGCTTTTATCTGGTTATGCATTTCTTTCCCTTGTTTTATTCTCTGAGTCAAGTAGATTCTCCTTTCCTCTCATCCCCTTCAACCAGTCTTGTTCCTTAATTTTGCTCCTCTTTCAAAAAAAATTCTTTTATTCTCTTTATTCATTCATTCATTTATTTATTTATCTTTTCTTTTGATTTACTCTAGACTCTCCTTCTCTGATTTATGACCCTTATAATTGTCTGTTCTCTTGTTTCTCTATTTATTTTCATGTTTTTAAGGTTTTCAGTATATGTTCTTCCCTACAGGAGTTTCTGCCACTGCCTGTAACTTGCTTCTCAGATTACACTTTTCTGTTGTACCTCACTTCCAGAACAATGCCAAGTATCAGAGAGGACACCACCCCATGGTAAGACCCTCTCCCACAACATCCCTCATTATGCGACCCACCACTCTCATATTGATCTTTCTTTTCTAACTTTACCTAGCAATCTCCCTGTGTCCATGCTTTCCCACTCCTCCAAGTTCCAGTTGCTGCCATAGAATTCCAACTCTTCTCACATCCTTCCTGTGTTTGATTTCCCATCATGACTGAGATAACAACCTTTACTTCTGAAGGAAATTCTTCAGCTTCATATCTTTCCTTCCCATGTCACTTATGATTAGGGCACCCAGTTTATCCCATATTTATCACTCATCACCTAACTCCCTCCCCTCTGATTCTGATCTTTTAAATGTCCCTGTTATAGATTGTCAAGAGTACCTTGAGAGTGGTGAGCTTATATGAGCAGTTTAAATAAATTGGGCTTCATTTCTTCAAAATAAATCTTTGGTGGGACTTGCTGGGGTGGATTCAAATTTTTCTATTTTGCTGGCTATTTCTGCTGTGTAGGCCATAAATTCTTTTTCATAATTCTTATTTCTCTCTTGAATCATTTGGGAATATTCTTTTGTGGTTCCATATTCTCTTGGAAATCCATAGTCCTCTGTCTCATCAGATTTTTATTTTTTTTTTCCCCTTCATCTTATAATATTTATTAAGAGATTTTAGAGCTTGATAGATTATTTGAAACCATCTTCCCTTCTGTTATCAATAAGTTCTCTGTTGGTATATCTGCTTGTGCTCAAGTTTTTTTAATTAAATTTTTTTTCCTCCTGAGATCTTTGGTAATTTCAGTCCCCCTATCCTCCTCATATTCCTCTGTAGATCATTTTTTTAAATCTTTCCCCTTTGGTGGTTAATCGCCTGAAGACCAGACCTCAAACCTTTCTCAGTCTCCTCTCACCCTAGGGAATTCATTTTTCACTGGCCTCATCTCTGTTCCATGTGACTTCTGGGGGCACAAAACTGTTCTCAGCTGGATGATAGTCCCCTTTTCTTCAGGCCTGGTAGAGCCACTCTCACATAGAAGCTGGTGTTTTGATCCAATTCCCTCTGTTTCTTAGTTCTTTGGCTATGCACTCCAATAGCATATGTTCTGTTGCCCTCAGCAGAGGAAGCTTTTACTTTCTTCACTTTTTACTCATTACTTGCTGTGTATGGAGGTATATAGTTGAATTTTGTTGCTTATTACCCCAGAATGGTGGGGTAAGGGCAGAAATGGAGTAGCCTGTGAATCTTACTGTCTCATGTCCCAGACAGAGTGTGCAGGAGGATGTGGAAGGAAGTGCTGAGTGAGAATGCTATGGATGAACAATTATGGATTAGACTTCTCTGCTGTTAATTCATCAGACTGTTACTTCATTAGGGTTTTGTAATTAATTTACCTCTTCTGTATATTTCTTACTTTGGAGAAGTTTGAAAAGTTATGAGAATTGGAGAAAATGTCTAGTCCCCCATATTGTTGGTAATATGACCCAGAAACTTGCTTCAACATAAATCAATGTATAAACAGTGATGACTATGTTAGGTAGGGCAATTCAAAGACATGAAATATTTGTTACTGCCCATATAATAAAGATAGGAATTCAATTCAGGAAGGAGGGAGTTGGAGAACAATGACCTTACTTCTTTATTTTAGCATGTATGTTTGCTGAGATTTGTTTAAATGGTTAGGCCAGCAAGATTTTGAGAGCTGAGAGAAGCCATAGTACTATAGAAACACACAGCCCTTTAGGGTTTGTTGGAAACCATGAAATGGTTTGATGGGGAATATAGGATAACCATTGGGAAATGACTAGAGTTAAAAGAGACTCATACGGTTAGAGGTTTAAGATAGAGATAGGGATCTTACTAGCAGAAAGAAGTAATTTAAAATTTGGAATCAATGCCTACAGGTTCTAATTAACTCACTAGCTGTTAGCTTGACTCCCAGAGGCTAATTTTCTAGAGGCTGACCTCTTTAGGAATAAAAAAACTGTTTTACTATTGTAAGAGAGCATACTGCTTTTCTAAAAGAGCTAAAGCCAAATCTCTATTCCCTAAATTAAGAGAAGGATAAAAGGAAAGTAAGACCTCAGATGAAGCGATCAGCTGAAGTCCAGTAGGTGGCAGCAGAAAGAGGTGGAGGAGCTGCAAAGATGTGATAACCACTAGGGAACAGACCCAGAAACCATTAGTGACCATGGAGAGTTAGACTTATAAATTGTTTCTCCACACAGTATGCCTTGGCCACATATGTTCCCTCTGTATCTTTTCCTCTACAGATATATGATCTGCTCACATGCATTCCATATAAATGTCCTACTCCATGTACAAGCTCTGTCAAAATGTATTAATTTCCATAATAACTCCCTGGCCATGTGTGTTCCTTACATGACTACCTCTCAACATGTGATCCCTAGAGAGTCCATTCTTATTACTGATGGTGTGTATATTTTTGGGAATATCTATACCAGATATAAATAGGATATTACATTATTATTTTTTCTTAATATGCTATTTGATTAAATATTTTTGTTTTGAACTAATTTTGTCCTCTGGAATAACTAGTAAAAACAAACACTTGGTAGAGTTGTCTTATCAGCTGTAGTTATAAATGGATGGTGACCCAAAGAGTACCATGAATTTGGAACAGCATTTATGGGTGTCCCATGTAGGAGAAGCAGAATCCTCAACAGGCCACAATGTATAGATTCATACAGAAAGTTTTTACTGCCCTGAAATTACAATATGTTACAAATTATTTTAATATTTATTTTTCTTTGAGGTTTACCTTGTGAATTTTTCCTTTTAAACTGCACATAATGAAAAGGTATTGTAATTATTTTATTAAATTAGTTTCCAGAATGAGAAGAAATGTACTATATAAGTACAATGTGAACTGGAACAATTTAAAATATAAATGAGAAAGGACCTCTAAAAGAACCATAGTGAATAAGTAAGAATTATTTTCTATATTTTCTGACAGCACTGTTCTTTTGGAGTTATTTTTAAAAAAATCTCTCAGATTTATTTACCATGGTAATGAAGGATGAAGGAAACAGAGGGGATCAGGATAAGGAATGGACTTACGGTTTCATTGTTATAGGGAACTTTCAGGTGAGGAAACTTTACATATGCAGATCAGCACCCTCTCTGTTATGTTAGAGTCTTGCCATTGAAAGTTCAAATAACTTTTCCAGGGTCACACACTATGTGTCAAAGGTGATTCTTGAACCCAGACATTTCTAGCTTCAAAGCTAGGATCTCCATTATGCCATGATGCATAAATTAAAAGCATTCATCAACTATTTTGTAAAATTCAGCATATTTTCTTATGTAGAAATTATATGCATATATATTCAAATCCACTGGAAAGTTGGTGAGAAGATAGGTACTGACCATAATCAGGTAGCATTCAACAATCCAAACAGAGATCTTGTCTTCCTGCTAATGTGTTGTTATTGATTTTACTCTTTACTCTATCTTATTGATATATTTTAAATTCATATAATTTTAATTTCTGAATATATTCTTTCCTTTCCCCTATACAGAGAACCTTCCCTTGCAGCAAAGATGAAAAAGAAAAAGAACATAGTTCAGCAAAACTAACCAAAGTAAAAATGTACGCTGTCAATATATGCAATATTTGCATACCTGCAAAGATAGGAGTGAGATGCATTTTCTCAATTCTTCTGGGGCTTTTATTGGTGATCATAATTACACAGCATTCAGGGTTGTTATTTTTAATAGTCATACATTTTCTTGATGAACTTACTTCACTCTGTATCTATTTATAAATTTCTTCTCATGCTTCTTGGAATTCTTTTTGTTATTTTTTTATGGTGCAGGAATAGACCATTATATATATGTACCAAAAATTGTTCAGCCGTTTCCCAATTGATGGACATCTGCTTTGTTTCTATTTTTTTGCTACCACAAAGGTGCTTTTCTGAATTTTTTTTTTGATACACATGGAAACTTTCTTTGTATTTTGTATCTCTTTGGCTTGTAGACCTAATAAGATGACATCTGGGTCAAAGAAAATTACTTTTTCAGCATAATTCCGAAGTGTTTTCCAGAATAGCTGGACTAAATCATACCCTCTCCCAATGGGATATGAAAGTGCCTGTGTTTCCATAGTTCTTACTAATAGTATTTCCATCTTTTATCATATTTACCAACTTGGTGCCTAGTAGGAACTTAATAACTGCTACTTGACTGACAATTGTGAAGTAACATTTTGCAGTTATTTTAATTTGCATTCTTCTTCTTGGTAATTTGGAGAGATCTCCCAATATGATGGAGATAGCTTGTAAATAGTTTGTGATTCTTCTCTTGAGAGTTGTTTGTTCATATCCTTTGACCATTTATCCATTGTGGAATTGCTCTTGCTGTTTTTTTTTTTTTTTTTTTTTTTTTGGTTCAGTCATTTTTCAGTCATGTCCAATGCTTTATAACCCCATTTGTGTTTTTCTTGGCGGAGATACTGGAGTGGTTCACCATTTTCTTCTCCAGCTCATTTTACAAATGCGGAAAGTGAGGCAAACAGGATCAAGTGACTTGCCCAGAGTCACCCACATGGGGTTTTCTTGGCAAAAATACTGGAGCAGTTTGCCATTATCTTCTCCAGTTCATTATACAGAAGAAGGAACTGAGGTAAACAGGGTTAAATGACTTGCCCAGGGTCACTCAGCTAGTAAGTTCCTGAGGCCAGATTTGAATTCAGGAAAATGAGTCTTCCTGACTCCAAGCCAGCACTTTATCCATTGCATCACCTAGTTGCCCTCTTGCTCTTATATATTTATCTTTAACCCTATGTATCTGTAAAAGCAAGGACTCCAATATACAGAAGAGGGCCTGCTATCACAAGTTCTTTGATCTGCTTTTTTTAAAGAGGAAAGTAACTTTTTAGGGGTCAAAAATCACTTTAATCAAGCACAGGTATCATTCACTTAGTTCAGGGAAAAGAGTCAGAACCCTGAACTTCAGGGAAAATACAGAGAAATCAAAATAAACAGATATGGTTTCCAACTGTCTGACATAAGCAATACATACATCATGGATCAACAGTCAGATTCAACTGTCTGATCACTACATACATACATAGTTACCAGAGAGAGATGAACCAGCAATCAAAGCTAGAGGGCTCCTTAGCAGCTACCCAGAGTCCCCTCTGCCCAAACAAACACTTCTGAAGAGTAAGCCCCCAAAATAAAACCTCATCTCAGAGTACTTATACATTTTTCAGAGCCAGAGGGCATCACAATCCTTGAGAACTGGTGCCTCATTGGTAAATTAACAAAAGGTGTGGGTCTTCCTACAAATCTTCCCTAATCAAATTCCCCTTAATGGGTAGGCCCATTAATGGTTGGGGAAGATCTTCTAATTAAAAAACAAAATTATATTAACAATAAACAAAAATGCATTATCAATACAATATCTTGAATATCAGATTGTAATCAGAAATATTTGATGTAAAGATACTTCTCTATCTGATTTATATTGCTATATCTCTATATAATTGCATGTACATGTACCTATAGCTATATACTTACATATGTTATTGTTTTGCCATTTTCAGCTGTGTCAAACTGTGACTCCTTTTGAAGTTTTCATGGCAAAGATATTGAAATGAATTGCCATTTCCTTCTCCAGCTTATTTTATAGATGAAGAAACCGAGATAAACAGGGTTAATGTTAAAGTTAAGACCTCCCCAGGGTCACTCAACTAGTAAGTGTCTGAAGCTGGATTTGAACTAAGAAGATGTCTTCCTGACTCCAGGTCTAGCACTCTGTCCATCATCTAGCTGTCCATATTTATATATAGTGTATATATTTATATTATTTTATACTATATATTTACTTACATACTTCTCTATTTATTCAAGGTGCATTAATTTTGTTCTTGCAGACACTTTTCAATTTGATGTAATCTGTTAATACTTTTTTCAAACCTACTATGCTTCATGCTACAAAGTAAAAGAACTGAGGGGATATGTGAAGTGTGAATATGAGTATATGAGAACAACATACAGAAATTAGAACACTGAGAAAAAAATTAACATTATAAAAGAGTTAAAAGATGAGTTTCTGTGGAAACCCCTATGACAGGATCAAATCACTTTGAACTCAGGAGTTCAAATCACTTTGGGAGGTGGGAACAGAGGTCTATAGAAGAAGAAAAAAGATCTTAAACTCAGGACTAGTTATACAAAGGAAGAATTTCACCGTGGCTGTGTTATATCCTTTACTTTACTGCTTTATTATTTCATTCATCCAACAAGCTCTGGGCTTGTACTATTTGTAAGATACCACTTATCATAGCAAAATTGACATGACAATTTGTTAATTATATTTTACAGGGGATTTTTCTTCATATATGGCCCTCCCAAAGTCGGATATCCCATGATTTTGTGACTAGAAACTCCTAGAGACATAGTATTATTTTGGTTTGTCTTGTTCTATACTACACTTGGCCCAATGTCATGTATTGATTACCTTAACAAATGCTTTCAATGATGACCAATAGAATGATTAAATGAGAAGATTTCCCCATTCTTTCTGCTCAACATCTTTTTTTTAGTTTTCTTTTTAAATTTTTCTTCTTTAAAAATTTATTTTTTTGTTTTCAACATTGACTTCCACAAGATTTTGAGTTCCAAATTTTCTCTGCATCTCTCCCTTCCACCTACCCCAAGGCATCTTGCATTCTGTTTACCTCTTCTCCCAAACTGCCCTCCCTTCTATCACCTTTCCCTTCTCTCATCCTCCTCCCCTCCATTTTCCTGTAGGGTAAGATAGATTTCTATACCCCATTGTCCATATGTCTTATTTCCCAGTAGTGTATATAAACAATTTTTAACATTCATCTTTAAACCCTTGAGTTCCAACTTCTCTCCCTTCCCCCCTCCCCATCCATCCCCATTGAAAAGGCAAGCAATTCAATATAGGTTATACATGTGTAGTCATGAAAAACACCTCCATAACTGTTATGATGTGAAAGACTATATTTCCCTCCATCCTATCCCACCCCCCCCATTTATTCTACTCTCTTTCCTGATCCTGTCCTTTCTGAAAAGTGCTTACCTATAATTGCCCTCTCCTCCCATTTGTCTTTCTTTCCATCATTCCCCCATGCCACCCCACTTATCTTCTTCCTCTCTAATTTCCTCTAGTGTAAGATAGATTTTCATACGTAATTGGGTATGCATGTTATTCCCACTTAAGCCAAATCCAATGAGAGTAAGGTTCACTCTTTCTTTCTCACTCCTTTGAAAAAGCTTTTTCTTGCCTCTTTTATGTAAGAGATAATTTACCCCATACTATTTCCCCCTTTCTCCTCCCAATATATTCCTCTCTCACCCCTTAATTTTGTTTTTTAGATATCATCCCTTCACATTCAACTCACCCTGTGCCCTCTGTCTATACATATGTAATCCCTCCAACGACCCTATTACTGAGAAAAGTTTCAAGAGTTACAGATATTTTCTTTTCATATGGTAATGCAAAAATTCAACTTTAGTAAGTCCTTTATGATTTCTCTTTCCTGTTTACCTTTTCATGCTTTTTTTGATTCTTGTGTTTGAAGGTCAAATTTTCTATTCATCTCTGATCTTTGCATCAAGAATGTTTGAAATCCTCTATTTCATTGAATGACCATTTTCCCCCCTGAAGTATTATACTTAGTTTTGCTGGGTAGGTGATTCTTGGTTTTAATCCTAGCTTCTTTGACATATGGAATATCATAGTACAAGCCCTTCAATACCATAACATAGAAGCTGCTAGATCTTGTTTGTGTTTCCCTGATTATGTTTCCACGATATTTGATTTGTTTCTTTCTGAATATTGTAATATTTTCTCCTTAACCTGGGAAGGCTGGAATTTGTTTACAATATTCTTAAGATTTTCTCTTTTTGGATCTCTTTCAGGAGGTTGATTGGTGGATTCTTCCAATATTTATTTTCCCTCTGGTTCCAGAATATCAGGGCAGTTTTGCTTGATAATTTCATGAAAGATGATGTCTAGGCTCTTTTTTTTGATTATAGCTTTCAGGTAGCCCCATAATTTTTAAATTGTCTCTCCTTGATCTATTTTCCAGGTCAGTTGTTTTTCCCATGTGATATTTCACATTATCTTCCATTTTTTCATTCTTTTGGTTTTGTTTTGTGATTTTTTGGTTTCTCAGAAAGTCATTAGTTTCCATCTGTTCCATTCTAATTTTGAGAGAACAATTTTCTTCAGTGAGCTTTTGAACCTCTTTTTCCATTTGGCTAATTCTGCTTTTGAAAGCATTCTTCTCCTCATTGGCTTTTTGAACCTCTTTTGCCAATTGAGTTAGCCTATTTTTCAAGGTGTTATTTTCTTCAGCATTTTTTTGGGTCTCCTTTAGCAGGGTATTGACCCGTTTTTCATGCTTTTCTTGCATCTCTCTCATTTCTCTTCCCAGTTTTTCCTCCACTTGTCTAACTTGATTTTCAAAATCCTTTTTGAGCTCTTCCATGGCCTGAGCCCACTGGACATCCACCTGGGATGTCTGGGATACAGAGGCCCCAACCTCCACATCTTTCCCTGATGGTAAGCATTGTTCCTCTTCATCAGAAATGAAAGGCGGGAACATCTGTCCCCCAAGAAGGTAGCTTTCTATGGTCTTATTTTTCTTCCCTTTTCTGGGCATTTTCCCAGCCAGTTACTTGACCTCTGAGATTCCTCTCCACCCCCGCCTAGATTTGCCCAGCTAGTGCTTGGGGACTGAGATTAAAATGCTGCTCCCCAGCCTCGGGGATTTCAGTGGCTGGCATGGCTGCTATTCAATGTGAGCTTAAGTTCTGGTGCTCTGGTGGGGGCAGGGCCGCCTCCCAGGCTCAGTTTCCTCTGGGGCTTTATGCGGAGACCTTCGGTAATGGCCCTGAGCCACCACTGCTTCTGCCACTGCCTCTGCCGCTGCCTCCTGAGGGGGCCTGAGTTATGGAGACACCCCACTCCCCTCTCGGCCAGCCCAGATGTCTCACTAACCTGTAGCACCTGTGGGTGGAGGGACCTTTGTGGCCGCCAGAGGTTCCGTCCCTGAAGCCTGCTCGGATCTGCTCCTCTTGGGCTGCACTGCCAGGGAAGTGCAGGGGTGAGCTCTGTGTCCGGAGCACGATGGACCTCTGGGAACGGCTTTCCAGGGCTCTCTGGAATGGAAATCTTTTGCACTGTGTTTCTGTGCGGCTTGCACTGATCCAGAATTTGTGGGGAGTTCTTTTTACAGGAAATTTATGGGCTCTTAGTTCGGAGCTAGCATACATGAGTCTTTCTACTCTGCCATCTTGGCTCCTCCCCCCCAGTTTTTTTTTCAATGAGATATTTCACATTATCTTCCATTTTTTCATTCTTTTGTTTTTGCTTTTTAATTTCTTGGTTTCTCATAAAGTCATTAGCCTCCATCTGTTCCATTCTAATTTTGAAAGAACTATTTTCTTCAGTGAGCTTTTGAGCCTCCTTTTCCATTTGGCTAATTCTGCTTTTGAAAGCATTCTTCTCCTCATTGGCTTTTTGAACCTCTTCTTCCAACTGAGTTAGTGTATTTTTCAAGGTGTTATTTTCTTCAGCATTTTTTTGGATCTCCTTCGGCAAACTGTTGACTTGCTTTTCATGATTTTCTTGCATTGCTCTCATTTCTCTTCCCAATTTTTCATCCACCTCTCTTACTTGATTTTCAAAATCCTTTTTGAGCTCTTCCATGGCCTGAGATCATTGCATATTTATTTTGGATGTTTGTGATGCAGAAGCCTTGTCTTTTATATCTTCCCCTGATGGTAAGCATTGTTCTTCCTCATCCAAAAAAATGGGAGAAAATACTTGTTCACCAAGAAAGTAGCCTTCTATAATCTTATTTTTTCCCCTCTTTTGAGCATTTTCCCAACCAGGTAGTTAACTTTTGTGTCCTTTATCAAGAGTAGGGTATACCCTACTCTGGGGGACCTGTAAGATCGCAATTCCTCCAAGGAGGCATAATCAAGGGAAAGGAGTTTACTCCTCAATGGCCTCCAGCTCTGCCACACCAGCACTCCTCCTTACCACAGGACTGTCCTCAGGAATGAGGTTCAGATTAGCTGCTCAATTTCCCCAGGGACTTTAAGCTGAGGACTCCAACAAGGGACCTTGGCTGCTGCCTGCTGTGAGTACCACAGCCACCATGCACTGCTGCTGTTGCTGCCTCCCCACTGCCTGGGGCTGGGGCTAGGGGAGGAGACCCTGTTTTCTTCTTGCCCAGTTGAAAAAGCTCTCTCACTGACCTTTGACGTGTCTTTGTTGGTTGAGGCATCTGAGAACCTCCCCTGCTGCTGGGAATTCTGCCCCCAAGGCTAGTTCCTGTCCTGCTTCTCCCAGTGCTCTGTGGCCAAAGTGGGGCTGCACTCAGCTCCATGTCCAGTGTGACAGACCTTTCCCATCAGCCTTCCAGGTCACCCTGGACTGGAATCCTCCTTCACTCCATCATTCTGTGGCTTGTGCTACTCTAGAATTTGTTGAGAGTCATTCTTTACAGGTATTTTATGGGCTATGTGGGAAGAGCTAGAGTATGTGTGTCTTTCTACTCCACCACCTTGGCTGCACCCCTGTTTATAATCTTGTGCTATAATTTTCAATAATATTTTACAAACAAATTGTATTGATAATGCATTTTTGCTTATTATTAATGGAATTTTGCTTCTTAATAGAAAGATCTTTCCCATGCATTAATAGAGCCATGTGATCTGCTCAAGTCACAGAAAAGCCTTAGTCACATGAGTTAAGTCACATGGAACAGGATAGGATGGAGCAGGAATGGTGGAACAGGAAGAGGCAGAGGTAAAACAGAACTCATAGGAAGTTAGAGAGAAGTCAGAACTGAAGGATGCAGCCAAGCAGACAGCTGGCTGTTAGTGAGAGAAGGGCATTTGGTTTAAGGGATCCTGTTTGTGACTTGTTTAAGGAAGCTGGTTTGTGGGAAGCCTAACAGAGGGAAGGCTTGGTGATGGTGTTGCCCCCTGCATTGTTATCGTGTATAGATTTCTTTGCCACTATGATGGATTTGGTTTTCTTGTGTTGGGATATGGTTATCTGGTGTCTGAATAAATGTTTTGGTTCTGTCTTTCATGAGGACAGTCTGTTGTATTTTGTGATTCAGAATTGTGCCAGGATATTCATGACTGCCATAGGTGCTATGAATATTGTGTTGGTGCTTCACAAGTTAAAATTCTAAATTGGTGTTGCATTCGTCTCTTATATCTCTCTGGCAAGTAAGTTAAGTTTTTGCTGACTAAAGCACTCTAGATTTTGATGATGTTGTTGTGCTTGTTATGACAATTGGCTTATATTGGTTAAACTTCTGTATAAAGTTATTATAATCATTGCCTATATCTTCTGTTTCCATTTTTCATTATTAGTAATTTATTTATATAGATTAGGTGGGATTCTTAAAGTTGCATACGTTTTTGAGTTTTGGTCTCACTAATTTTGGTCTTTGCTCTAACAATTTGCTATACTGATTATACAAAGACAGCTGATTCTGGAATGACTCCCACATATCACTGAGTCACTTCCTTTTTGTTAAAATATTATCAATTTGATTTTTTGTGATATTACCTGTTGTTCACCAGGTCCAATACCTTCCAAATTATTTTTAGAAGAAAGTACTTGTGATATATAGACTGGAATCTTCTGTGTAGTCTACAAGTTTTTGTCTTTTCTCATCTTCTAGTCTTGAGTCACATGTTCAAACATATTTTTTATCACCTTTACCCATGTCTACTTTTGCATGGAAATTAGTGAGAATCAAAATATTTGTTGACTTAATTTGGAGGGCCTTTTAGAGTTCTTCACCAAATTTCTCCAGCTTTGTATCCTCTTCAGCAGATGGTGGTTCCTAGACTGACTTTATTTTTATTTGTATAACATGATATCATATGAAAATACAAATGATCCTGTTTCTACCCACATTTGTATGTTTCTATCAACATTCAAATAGTCAGTACATTTTGCTGAAGCACTGTATATTTCATAGCATCAATAAGATTAGAGCTCATTTTTTTGCCAATTTTGTTCAACAGTGACATTTTGGTAGTATCTGTCAATGTCCTGCTGAAACTTATTAGCTGATACATCCTGCAAAGCCAGCATAAAATAACCTAATCATTCCTAGCAAACACTGAGCATATAGCATCATTCTGACTTCCCAAACCCACTGAATCCCTCTGCTTCCTGGCTCCTGCTTCCTCAGAGTCTTGGATATTCTATGTTGTTTCTTGCTCTACACTCCTCACCCATATGCCTTTCCTCCCATTACTATGAAAAAGTCTTCTTCTTATCAATCAGATGGCACATGGTTGGAGCTTCATATTGTTTGTTGACCAACTGACTGTGACTTGGAATTGGTAAATATATCTCATTTGCCCTTCTTCTACATCTTTTGCCAAGGCTTTTCTTTCTTGTTCCCTATACAAATTTTCACTTGTCATAACCTTAGCTATTGGCATTTAAAAGAAAAAAATTTTTGTAGAATATTTAATAAGTAATTTTTCAATCCTTGATTTAAGATTTTGGGTTAAGAGCCTCAGCAACATGCCTCAAGAAGCTATTCCAGTATTTTAATGTTGGAAATTTTTCTCATTGGATATAGAGTTTCTTTCTTTTTATAAAAAGCTACATTCAGTATTCCTCATGGTAATCACAGGTAGAAAACCATCCACTTCATTTTATAGCTCTGAAAACTGAGGTTGTCAGTGCCAGTGGGGGTTCATCCGTTCTTCCGAGGTGAGGCAGGATTGAAAAGGAGAGTCTTCCCAATAGTCCTTAAGCAAATAAAGCATTTCTATATTGCTCATACATTTCTTAGAATTTATTCCAAACTTCTAAATTGCCCACATTTCCTGACCCCATGTGGCTAATTGGTTGACGTTCCTGGTCTGATCCTTTCTTGGCATTTTATACTGATATTCCCCCCCTTTTTCCCCCCTTCCCCCACTGCTATATGGACTAACTCCTGGTAAAAGACCATGGATTTGTTAAAAGAGCCTACTTTTCCCTTTCCATGGTATTTTCCACCCATCTTCTCTTCTCATTTTTTAAATAGCTGACCATGCCTTCATATGAATGCTTTATTCATTCCTCTGGCTCTGACCACTATTATTCCCTCGCCCCAAGCTATCAGCAGTGGGCTCATCTGGGCTAATTCATGACAGAAGCACAGACAAAAAAATGACTTGCCCAAGATCATTTTTTTTCCATCTGAATTAACATCTTGATTAGCCCAAGACATCTTCCATTCCAGAACAAGCCTACTACCTGAGGCTAAGATAAAGGGACCAAGTTGCTCAGGCCTCCCCAGGCAAAAAGGTGACAGCATCTCCCAGGTCTGGTCCTGCCCACCTGCCAACCCCTCAATGAGCCCTCTAGCCTTGACCCTAGTTAAGTGCTAACTGGGGCCTGCCAGGATCTTTACTTTCTGATCTGGGGTCAGGGAAACATGAGGCCAAAAATCTGTTCCTTCTCCGGCCCTCAATCCCAAGGACTCTAATCTATATATTCTAGAATCCAGTGTTACATGAGCTAGGCTCTTCATGCTGTTTTCACAGCAGGCACTGGTCTTTTCATAATGTGCAAAATGGGCCCCTCCAAGCCAGTCAGATCCTTCGAGGGGCTCTACTGCTTTGTTCATAATGTGCTTTGAGATCCCTGATTACTTATCTCTAGAGAAGTGAGATCCCACTTGAAATGGTGTGGCTGAACAGGTCAGAGGCCTGAGTCCACTCTGCTCTCTATCTCTTGAATACAGTAAATCAGTTAAGAAATTAAATGGCGATCTTTGATTAGGTTTCTAGGGTCCAGTTGTGTTCTGAGAGGTGGTGGCTACTGCCTTGCTCCAGGCCCGGTTCCAGATGTCCCTGTGTGTGTGAGGCCAATGCCAAGTGCTTGGTCTCTCCTAGTGTCTTAGTTGGTACGGGAGGTGAGGACCGTGCAGTCAGGGAGGTGGTCCTGGTGTTTATTTAGGAGAGATACGTATTCATTCCAATGTCACACTATTTACATACATCACTCAGTAATGGGTAGGCACATAAAGGAAGTTCACCAACTGGGCTGCTGGCAATACACACCAATCAGCCTTGGAGAACTCCCAGAACTTGTCCTGCAACTCCTGGCAAGATGTGTCCAGGCTCTGGCCCTCTAAGCAGCCCAGTCCCAGGAAGTACCATCCTCCCAGAATAGAGGATGCCACCAGCTGATCAATGAGTGCCTTCTTCAGGATGGTTTCGAATGTCTTTTAAATCCTATGGCAGGGAAGAGTTTGTCCAGCCACTGGTACCAGTAGTGCAGGAAGGGTTCCATACCACAGCCCATCCCAAACATCCGTGCGGTGCGGTCTGGCGCAGGTCCATGGGTTGCAGGGACCCCGAGGCGTCCTCAGCCAGCCTTCGCTCCCAGGCCCAGTGCATGCCGTTCCCTGCCGCCATGAGCATCCCGTAGCCCAGCGTGTTGGTGACCAGCAGGAGCCGACCCCAGAACAACGGCTAACTGGCCCACCACGACTCGCGGCCCAGGTGGTAGCATCGGCGGAGACCCCACTGGAGAGGGGAACTGGAAACTCCTGCAAGAGACCGCCTGGGCTGCAGCTGCGGCTCCAGCTCCCAAACCCCAAGATCATGAAATAAATCAGATTTTAAATTTAGGTTAGAATACTCAGAACATGCGTGCTTTTCACATTCCTAGAGTTTCGGTCACAATAAGCAATGGGCAGAGAGTAAATCTGTAGCAACAATCATAAAATAAAAATAAAGCAAAATAATAACCAAATCAGATGGATCATTTATTTTATTACTCTTTATTTCTGTGGGAGCCTAAACAATCAGAATTAGATGACCTTGGATTGTATCAGGCCCCTGGGCAGTTTCAAGGGAACAGTGCTTCTGGGACCCAGAAAACCAGTAGAGTAAAGATGAGGGATTTGTACATTAATTTGCCCAATTCTCTTCTCATGTCACCTTTGCTCTTTCCCAACATATACACCTGGAGGTGAACTTAAATGATATTGATTCAGATATAGTGTGTTATACAAAATCCAACCTTTCAAATTTTCATCACTTCTTGTTCTACAGAATTGGGAAATGGCTTTTATTTTTATAAATTTGAATCAGTTATTTACATATCTGGGAAATGAGATTATTACAAAAGTTTTCCGCAGTTAATTAATTCTCTTTTAATCTTACCTTTATTGGATTTGCGCAAAACTTTTTAGTTTTGTGTAATTAAGATTATCCATTTCATATTCAGTGATTCTCTCTATCCTTTATTTAGTTATGGACTTTTTTCTATCCATAAATCCTATAGGTAATTTTCCCCTATGATTCTCTGTTCATGGTGTGACTTTTGTCATATGTCCATTTAGAGCATGCCTTGGTATAAAGTGTTAGTCTAAATCTAATTTCTTCCCATATTGCTTATCCAATTTTCCTAACAGCTTTTGTCAAATAATGAGTCCTTAACCCAGTAATGAGAACCTTATGTTTATCGAATAGTAGGGTTTTCTCACTATTGTTCAGCTGTATCCAACTCTTTGTGACTGGGATTTTCTTGGCAAAGATAGTGGTTTGCTATTTCCTTTTTCAGATCATTTTATACATAAGGGAACTGAAGTAACACACAGCTAGTAAGTGAATGCTACAATACTAGATGTAATTACTTCTGATTTTTGTGTAAACAGATTCTCCTGATCTATTTTTTTAAATATGTAGTTTATTTATTTTTTAGTTCTTAACATTCACTTCCACAAGAATTTGAATTCAAAAATTTCTCCCCATCTCTCCCCACCCCCCCAACTCAGGACAGCATGCCCCCATCTACCCTTTCCTCCAGTCTGTCCTTCCTTCTATTATCTACTCATCTTCCTTCCCCCTTCCCCTTTATTTTCCTGTAGGGCAAAATAGATATGTATACTCCATTGCCTGTATAGCTGAATTTCCAGTTGCATGCTAAAAAATTTTTTAACATTCATTCTAAAAGCTTTGAGTTCCATAGTCTCTCCCTCCCTCTCTACCCACCTTCATTGAGAAAACAAGCAATTCCATATAGGTCATACACATGTAATGATGCAAAACACTTGCATAATAGTTATGTTGTAAAAGACTAACCACATTTTCCTCTGTCCTATTCTGCCCTTCATTTATTCCATTCTCTCCCTTGACCTGTCCTCCCACAATAGTGTTTGCTTCTGATTATCCCTTTTCCAAATTTGCTGTCCCTTTTATTATCTTCCTTCTCCTATTCCTTTCCCCCTTGCCTTTCTGCAGGGTAAAATAGATTTTCATGTCATATATATATATATATATTCCTTCTAACTACCCTAATTCTGAAAAAGGTCTCATGAGTTACAAATATTATCTTTCCATATAGGAATGTAAACAGTTCATCTTTAATGAGTTCCTTAAGGCATCTCTTTCCTATTTACCTTTTCATGTTTCTCTTGATTCTTGTATTTGAGTGTCAAATTTTCTATTTGGCTCTGGTCTTTTTCAACAAGAATGCATTGAAGTCCTCTTTGCATTGAAATTCCATTTTCCCCCCTCAAATATTATACTCATTTTTGCTGGGTAGGTGCTTCTTGGTTTTAATCCTAGCTCCTTTGACCTCTGGAATATCATATTCCAAGCCCTTTGATCCTATGTTATACTGATGGTATGTCCATCATACTTTAATTGTTTCTTTCTGGCTGCTTGTAATATTTTCTCCTTGACCTGGAAACTCTTGAATTTGGCTACAATATTCCTAGGAGTTTTCCTTTTGGGATCTTTTTCAGGAGGTGATGAGTGAATTTCTTCCATTTCTATTTTACCCTCTGGTTCTAGAATATCAGGGCAGTTTTCCTTGATAATTTTTTGGAAAGTGATGCCTAGACTATTTTTTGATTATGGTTTTCAAGTAGACCAATAATCTTTAAATTGTCTCTCCTGGATCTATTTTCCAGGTCAGTTGTTTTTCCAATGAGATATTTCACATTATCTTCTATTTTTTCATTCTTTTGGTTTTGTTTTGTAATTTCTTGGTTTGTCATAATGTCATTCTCTTCCTTCTGCTCCATTTTAATTTTTAAACAGCTATTTTCCTTAGTGAGCTTTTGAACCTCCTTTTCCATTTGTCAAATTCTGCTTTGTAAAGCATTCTCATCATTGGCTTTTTGGACCTCTTTTGCCATTTGGGTTAGTCTATTTTTAAAAGTGTTATTTTCTTCAGCATTTTTTTGGGTCTCTTTTAGCAAGCTATTGACTCGTTTTTCATGATTTTCTTGCATCCCTCTCATTTCTCTTCCCATTTTTTCTTCCACCTCTCTTGATTTTCAAAATCCTTTTTGAGCTCTTTCATGGCTTGAGCCCATTGCATATTTCTTTTTGGAAGTTTTGGATGTAGAAGCCTTGACTTGTATGTCTTCCTTTGATGGTATGCTTTGTTCTTCCTCATCTGAAAGGATGGAAGAAAATACCTGTTCACCAAGAAAGTAACCTTCTGTAGTCTTATTTTTTTTCTCTTTTTTGGACATTTTCCCAGCCAGTTACTCAACTTTTGAGTCCTTTATCAAGTGGAGGGTATACTTTAGCTATCTGTAAGTTCTCAGTTCCTCCAGGGTGGCACAATCAAAAGAGGAATTTACTTTTCTCCTTGCCTGTGCTTTGGTCTGTGATCATTCTTTTATGCCCTGGATCTGTCATTCCCTCTCCACAGTCATCACCAGTTCCACCACTCCACCACTCTAGCCAGTGCTCTTCCTCACCCCAGGACCACCACTCAGAACTGAGACCCAGATCAGATGCTAGATTTCCCCAGGGTCTTTAGGGTGAGGGCTCCAAAAGTGAATGCTGATGCTTCAGTGGCTGCTGCCTCTCTGAGGCTGGTGCCAGACAACACTCCCCTCTCACCCAGGTGAAAGAGCTTTCTTACTTACCTTTGAAGCTGTCTACCATTTGTGGGTTGAGAAATCTGGGAACTGCAACTGCTCCCTGTGATTCCATGCCCTGAAGCCTGTTCCAGTCCTGTCCTCTGTACTGCCCAAGTTGTGCTGCACTCCACTCCAAACCTGGTGCGATAGACCTTTCCTGTTGACCTTCCAAGCTGTCTTGTGCTGGAAATCTCTTTTACTCTGTTGTTTTGTGGTTTCTGCTGCTTTAGAATTTGTTTAGGGTCATTTTTTACAGGTATTTTATGGGCTATGGGGTAGAGCTAGAGCTAGTTCTTCTATTCTGCTGTCTTGGCTCCACCTGTACTAATGTATTTTTGAACCAGTACCAATGTACAGTTTCAGACTCAAACACTGCCCTTAACCACTTTTACTGTTTCTTATTGGACTATACCTGGAATACACTTTCCACCACTACCTTTCTTAATTTGCGCTCCTTTTACTTTAATACATACCTGGGACACATTCTCATTGCAATCACAGCTTCTCCTTCCATGCTGCTGCATTCACAGACCTCAGATCGGCTATCAAGTCCATAAAATAGCACGTGCCCTGGCATCCTGGCTACTTTTTTATATTTGTAAATGTCCCCTGTGGAATGGCAATGACTTGCTCCCCCTTAGACCTAAACTCATATCCTATCTCTGATACTTAACAGTTCTGCAACCTTGAGCAATTCACTTTCAACCTCAGTTTCCTTTTCTGTAAAATTGAAATAATGACTTTCATTTCTGTCTCATGTGGAAATAATATGATTAAAGCCATTTACAAACCTTAAGACTTCAAAGGAAGTCTATACTTGTAACATTATCCTTATTATTAGCTTTGCCACTCCAACTTCAGAAGATAGGGAAGAAAGCTTCTCAAGGAAGGATCATCACAAATATCTCCTTTCTTGGCCCCACAGCATCTCAAACTCTTAAATGTACTTTCCAGACAAAGTTTAAAAATTGGACGTATTGTGTGTGACTACCTGTTGAAGGCCTATCATAAAATAAACATCTGATACATAACACTAAAAAAATGGTCTTTGGTGTACCCAATTGGATAGTATGCCCTAGGAAGCTCCAAGTTCCAGTTTTGATAACTAGTTTTTGCTGAGGTCTATTTTATGTCGTGTGTGTGTGTGTGTGTGTGTGTGTGTGTGTGTGTGTGTGTGGTGAGGGGGTGTAGTGTTAGGAAGACTATAACTAATTCCACAGCTGGCTACCACTGCTTCCCCTAAGAATAGCAAGGAAATTATGTACCACCCTGGAGTGCCTTAGGCAAAAACCCAAATGTCTAGTAGGGGAGTCAGACAAGTCCAGTTGATGACTATGAAACAAGTCATTAGGGATCTTTCAATTGCTCTTCCTGGTTTAACCATTCATGGGATAGCTGCCTTGAGAAACTACAAAGGCCAGAAACATTCAGGACCTAGCAGTTCATGATAGCAAGCATCATCCCTGTATGGAGGGGAGAGGGATTTTTTTTTCTCATCACTTAAGAGAGGCTATTATCCTCCTTTGCCATCTCCCACCAAGGCAATTGGGTATTTGCAGTGCTTGCGATACTTCCTAACTTGGGAAAGGGAATCTGGTGTGTTAGAGAAAGAGGGAACTTACTAAAGCATGTCTCTGATTTTGTTAAAACTCAGTCTTGGTGATTTCTGGAAACAAAATACCTTCCTCCACTCCCAGACTCCTTTATGAATAAGGTTTTAATTTTCAAGTAAACTTTTGCAAGTTGCTTTAAAATTGAAATATCAACACAAAGTTGACATTTATTAGGCACTCCCTTCAGGAGCCCTCTTGGCAGTGCTGACCCAGTAGGTGTTGCTCCTGCTGGATGGACTCAGAGTCACTAGCTCACTCTTTCCAGCCTCCATGTCCCACCCTAGAGTGATGTGGAAGGGATTATTTGAACAGGATCAAATTCAAATGTGCCTCCCCTCCACCCCCACAAAGCCAAGCTTCAACTTCTCCAAGATTGGTAGAAAACTGAACCCCAACCTGTGTCCAAGAAAGGGAAAAAAGACAGAGGCATTCATTTTATAACTGTTTGTCTGCCATCTAAAAATCATTTTTCTTTTGCTGATGGCCAGCCATAGATGTTTATGAAATATTAGGCTCAGCAGCAGTATTTTAAAAGGCACTCCGTTAATCAGCTATGACCATCACTGTCATATCCATTTTAAAATGCTATCTTTATTCAAAGTTAAAAAAATTCACACCCTTGGCATTTCAGTTGACCATATGTCTGAATTCCTTTATGTCCTTTTAACACATACTTAATTGTAAAACTAGATGCTGACAAAGAAATTAGTGTCATGATTTTAAAAAAACCACACACAACAGTTTCAGTCTTGAGGTGCACCTGTTTATAGTATCTATGCATACTCAGTCAGGGTGTGTGAGACAGAGTCTGCCCCTGCAGCTGTTCACTTACCATAAAAACCACTGTATTTATTAAGTTTTAAGCCTTTGTGAACCCTACCAGTCAGGCTTGTAAAAAGGAGGTTGTAATACTCTGTCTGGACTGTTGATAGTAGTTTAGATAAAGATCCTACATTGACCTTTAATCCTAATGGAAGGAACTCTATCAAAGTATATACAGTCCAACAGACAGCAGATATGAACCATGCAAAATTAATGATTAACTGCTTGCCAGCATGCTTCAAGGCGGGAACAGTCTTGCTATTTAAGGGGCTTACATATTTGATGAAAGAAATTAATTCATGATGGGGACTTATAAGGATAAAGGAAAAATTTAGTAGAGGGTCTGACGTCTTCTGCCTTTCTCACAGTGCAAGAAGTTAAGAATAATAGTCTTCTTTTCATAATGTGCAGAGCTGACTGAGGTTAGGACAGATCATCCACTTGTTAAAACAAGACAGGAACATTCTTGTTATTCCTTAAAGGGGGAATTGTGTGTGTGTGTGCATGTGCGTGCACATGTGTGTACTTCAATTGAACTCTACTTGTAGCAGAGCAAGGAAAAAACTTTACATCTAGCCAGATATTAACCAATTACCTCAGATATTATTAAAGCCCTTGAAACATAGAAAACCACAAAAGTGGCAGCGATGTGGTTAATAAGACTGTATTTTTATAATTAATTATCCCTCTGGATTATAAGGGCTCCACAAGTGCCCCACAAGGTATCTTTCCAAATCACTACTAAAGCAAAAGGATATATATGAAAATGTTTATAATTCACCTAATGTGTTTTGTAAGGAAGATGAGCTCTCAAAATAGCTTATCAAAATGACTTACATAATGATGATTTCTTTAAGCAACTAAAATTCCCTCCCTGAATCTCACTTACAGTATTATGGATTTGTGATAATAGAAACCCAGTAATTGCTAACTTCAAAATAAACCTCATTATAATATTCATCTGACTAAATGGCCTAGGGGGTCATTGCTTCTGTTGTCAACAAGGCAATTTTTCTGTAATGTATCATTTCATCAGGGTCTTTAAGGGTCTTTTTTTCAGGCATCTTGCAAGTCAGCAGGCATTTCTTGTGTGCCAGGGTGCACTGAGTGTTTTGTGCCTGAAGCATTGGTAATAAGGTGAAATGGAATGGGGAGGAGTACAGTGGTGGGGTATGAAAAGGGGATATTCTGCCAAAGGATCCATGAAACTGGTGATAAGAAGTAAAAGAGGATGAATAAGTCCTATACTTTTCCCTCCACTATTCAAGGCTCGTCCCCATCTGATATCACCCTGTTTTTCCGTCATTATTCTTTACTTCTCCCCAGTACAACCTGTCTCTTCCTGTTAGGTTGATCTCCTTACTGGGCCCCATACATTTCCTGATCATTTTCATCTCTCTAACATGCTACAGTGAACACTGATGGAGAATCACAAGAATTAGAGCTGGAAAAGGACCCTAGAGTTTCAGTCATTCCTCCCTCATTTTGTAGAGAAGAAACCCAAAGCCCAGAGAAGTGATTTACCCAGTTACACAGATACTAAGAAACAGTCAGAATTCAAATTTAAATCTTCTAATTTCCCAGCAGTGTTCATTCTACTAAACTGCAGCCAGAAGATGAGTCATGATATTTAATTTCTGGATCATCATGAGCAAGTCACTTCATCTCTTTACCTTCAGTTCCCTCATGTGTAAAAAAGGGATGGTTCTTCTACTGCTTACCTCCCAAGATTGTTGTAAGTTTAACTGGAATCTGTCACATTGAAGATACTAACATGACATGACCTATGTTAAAAAAATTTGGGGACCTGTTTCCGGGAGTCCAAGATTCCAGGCAAGATATTGCAGCCAGACTGTCAGTGACACCCTGAGGATCACAGATCTAGCCTGGAGCTAAGTGTTGTCAACTTTGGACTTTAACTTGGTGGTGCTACTACTGCATGGCTACAGAACTAAGTCCTTAGTTCCGAAGTGGTCTAGGAGAACTATCCTACAAAATATTGGAGAAAAATGTAAGTTTGTTCTTGCTATATCTTTGAAGTAAATAGTCCTTTATAAAAAACAAATCTAATGTAATGGTTACATAGAAGTGTGAGATAGTGGACCCCCAAAATGGGGGAACACAGTTGGTAGGGAATTGAGCCTATGGCAAAGAAGAGAATTCCCAAAAATGTAAGATGCCTGGTCCTGAGACAGTGAGGTCAGAGCTGAACCATGTTACATGAACAATGTATTTATAAGATACTGTACATATGTGAGCTATCATCACTTGAGGTAGTATGACAAAGTGGATAAAGTATTGGGCTTAGAAGAACAGCATTTGACGTTCACTGCTTACATGAGCATCTCAAGTCATTTAACTTCTTAGTCTCAGACAAGTCTCTAAAAGTTGAGTCAAACTTGGGGCCCAAATGTGCCTTGAACTAGATGAAAATAGAATTGGGAAATGTTTAACAAAAGAAATAAGAATACAATACAACACAGATAATCACTTGTACTTTTCTTTTTTTTTCAATTTTTAAAAAATTTATTTAATTATTTTTTAATGTTCTACAATCAGTACCAAAAAACTTAGACTTTTACCCCCCTCACCTACCCCCCCAACCCCCCCCCCTCCCCTAGACACCATACAATTCTATATAGGATTTACATATACTTTCCTATTGAATATGTTTTCACTATAGTTATGCTGTGTAGATGATCTAAAATAAATGAAAGAAATCATATAACAAATCAAAACATAATACACACACACACACACATATACAAACATGATCTTCTACATTCTGCAGATGAATTCCATAGTTCTTTCTCTGAGTGTGGAAGGCATTTTGTCTTAGAAAACCACTGGGAATTATTTTTTTGTTTTAAAGTTGTTGCGTTATTACAAAGTTCCAAGTCTATCAGAAAAGCCTCTCACACACTGTGGTTGTTGCTGTGCATGGTTCTCCTGGTTCTGCTCCTTTCACTCAGCATCAGATCATATAAATCCTTCCAGGCCTCTCTGAAGTCTTCTTGTTCATCATTTCTTATGGACCAAAAGTACTCCATTACATTCATAAACCACAACTTATTCAGCCATTCCCCGATTGATGGGCATCCCCTTGATTTCCAGTTTTTGGCAAACTACAAAGAGTGCTGCTATAAATGGTTTTGTACATGTGGGACCCTTTCCCATTTTTATGATCTCTTGGGGATACAGTCCTAGTAGTGATATTGCTGGGTTAAAGGGTATGCACATTTTTGCAGCCCTTTGGGCATAGTTCTAAACCACTCTCCAGAATGGTTGGGTGAGCTCACAGCTCCACCAACAATGAATTAGTGTTCCAACTCTCCCACATCCTCTCCAACATTTATCATTTTCCTGTTCTGTCATGTTTTCCAATCTTATAGGTGTGATGTGGTATCTCAGAGTTGTTTTGATTTGCATCTCTCTAATCAAAAGTGATTTAGATCATTTTTTCATGATTACAGATATCTTTAATTTCTTCCCCTGAAAATTGCTTGTTCATATCCTTTGACCATTTATCAGTTGGGGAATGACTTGTATTGTTGTACATTTGACTGAGTTCTCTATATATTGCAGAAATGAGGCCTTTATCCCTGAGATTAGCTGTAAAAATTCTTTTCCAATTTACTACATCCCTCCGAATTTTGGTTGCACTGGGTTTGGTTGTGGAAAAATTTTTCAGTTTAAGATAATCAAAATTATCCATCTTGCATTTCATAATGCTTTCTATCTCTTCTTTAGTAAAAAATTCTTCCCTTCTCCATAAGTCTGATAAATACACTATTCCTTGCTCCTCCAGTTTGTCCATGGTATCAATCTTTGTACCTAGATTGTGTACCCATTTGGACTTTATTTTCGTGTATGGTGTCAGGCATGGGTCTATGCCTAGTTTCTGCCACACTGTTATCCAGTTTTCCCAGCAATTTTTGTCAAACAATGAGTTCTTATCCCAGAAGCTGGGGTCCTTGGGTTTATCAAACAGGAGGTTGCTATATTCCTTGTCTACTGTGTCTTGAGTGACAAGTATATTCCACTTGTCTACCCTTCTGTTTCTTAGCCAGTACCAAGTGGTTTTGATAGCTGCTGCTTTATAGTACAACTTGAGATCTGGTAGTGCTAGGCCACCTTCCCTAGCATTTCTTTTCATTAGTCCCTTTGATATTCTGGACCTTTTGTTCTTCCAGATGAATTTTGATATTATTTTATCCAGCTCTAGAAAATAATTATCTGATAGTTTAATTGGTATGGCACTATTAGTAAATTAATTATTAGTAAATTAGTAAATTAGTAAATTAATTTAGGTAGAATTGTCATTTTTATTATATTAGCTTGGCCTACCCATGAGCAATTGATGTTTTTCCAATTACTTAAATCTGATTTTATTTGTGCAAAAAGTGCCTTGTAATTGTGTTCATATAGTGCCTGGGTTTGTTTTGGGAGGTAAACTCCCAAATATTTTATAGTGCCTACCCTAGCTTTAAATGGGGTTTCTCTTTCTATCTCTTGCTGTTGGACTTTGTTGCTAATATATAGCAATGCAGAGGATTTGTGTGGGTTTATTTTGTAATCTGCAACTTTGCCAAAGTTGCTTATTATTTCAAGTAGTTTTTTACTTGAATCTCTGGGATTCTCTAAGTATATCATCATATCATCTGCAAAGAGTGATAACTTAGTTTCTTCTTTGCCTATTCTTATTCCTTCAATTTCTTTATCTTGTCTAATTGCTACAGCTAACATTTCTAGTACCATATTGAATAATAGTGGTGATAATGGACTTCCTTGTTTCATACCTGATATTATAGAAATGCATCTAGCTTATCCCCATTGCATATAAAGCTTGCTAAAGGTTTTAGGTAGATACTGCTTATGATGTTATGGAAAGTTCCCTTTATTCCTATGTTCTCCAGTGTTTTTAATAGGAATGGGTGTTGTATTTTGTCGAAAGCTTTTTCTGCATCTATTGGGATAATCATGTGGTTTTTGTTAGTTTTGTTATTGATACGATTGATAATGCTAATAGTTTTCCCAATATTGAACCAGTCCTGCATTCCTGGTATGAATCCTACCTGATCATGATGTATTATTCTCATGATAAGATGCTATATTCTTTTTGCTAAACTCTTTAAAATTTTTGCATCTATATTCCTTAGAGAAACTTGGTCTATAATTTTCTTTCTCCGTTTTGTCTCTTCCTGGTTTAGGTATCAAAACCATATCTGTATCATAGAAAGAATTTGGGAGGACTCCTTCTTCCTCAATTTTCAAAAATAGTCTATATAGTATTAGAATTAACTGTTCTTTAAATGTTTGATAGAATTCACTTGTAAATCCGTGTGGCCCTGGAGATTTTTTCCTAGGGAGTTCATTGATGGCTTGTTCAATTTCTTTTTCTGAGATGGGGTTGTTTAAGTATTCAACTTCCTCTTCTGTTAATCTGGACAATTTGTATTTTTTAAAATACTCATCCATCTCATTTAGATTATCGAATTTGTGGGCATAAAGTTGGGCAAAGTAATTTCTAATCATTGTTTTAATTTCCTCCTCACTGGAGGGGAGTTCACCCCTTTCATTTTTAATATTAGTAATTTGATTTTCTTCTTTCTTTTTTTTAATCAAATTGACCAAAGGTTTATCAATTTTATTAGTTTTTTCATTAAACCAACTATTGGTTTTATTTATTAATTCAATAGTTTTCTTAATTTCAATTTTATTAATCTCTCCTTTGGTTTTCAGTATTTCTAATTTGGTTTTTACTTGGGGATTTTCAGTTTGTTCTTTTCCTAGCTTTTTCAGCTGCATGCCCAAGTCATTGATCTTCTCTTTCTCTATTTTATTTATGTAGGCATTCAAAGATATAAAACTTCCCTTAAGAACTGCTTTTGTAGTATCCCATGTGATTTGGTAGGTTGTCTCATTATTGTCATTCTCTTGAATGAAGTTGTTGATTGTTTCTATGATTTTTTTTCTTTAACCCACTCCTTCTTTAAGATTAGATAATTTAGTTTCCAATTGATTTTTGGTTTATCTTTCCATGGCCTTTAATTACATAAAATTTTTATTGCATTATGATCTGAGAAGGATGCATTGATTATCTCTGCCTTTCTGCACTGGATTGTGAGGTTTTTATGTTCTAGTACATGGTCAATTTTTGTAAATGTGCCATGTACTGCTGAGAAAAAGGTATTTTCCTTTCTATTCCCATTCATTTTTCTCCAGAGATCTATCTTATCTACCTTATCCAGGGTTTTATTTACCTCCTTAACCTCTTTCTTACTTATTCTGAGGTTAAATTTGTCAAGTTCAGAGAGGGGGAGGTTGAGGTCCCCCACTAGTACAGTTTTGCAGTCAATTTCTTCCTTCAACTCCCCCAACCTGTCCTCTAAGAATTTGGATGCTATACCACTTGGAGCATACATGTTTAGTAATGATATTGCTTCATTGTCTATTCTGCCTTTTAGCAGGATATAATTTCCATCCTTATCTCTTTTGATTAGATCTATTTCTGCTTTTGCTTTGTCTGAGATTAGGATTGCTACTCCTGCTTTTCTTACATCAGCTGAAGCACAATATATTCTGCTCCAGCCTTTGACCTTTATCCTATGTGTATCTCCCCCACCCCTTTCAAATGTGTTTCTTGTGAACAACATATTGTTGGATTATGGCTTTTAATCCTTTCTGCTATCCATCTCTGTTCCATCTCTGTTTTATGGGAGAGTTCATCCCATTCACATTCACAATTATGACTACAATCTATGTATTTCCCTCCACCCTCTTTCCCACCATTTGTGCTTTTAGCTGTCCCATCACTTGTACTTTTCTAAGTCGACATATAGCTAACAGGGTTCTGTTTCTGTTTAAAGTTAGCACTATTGCTCTAAGACAGTTAAAACAAGTTGATTATCATTATTATACTTCTCCCATCCAGAATTTCCTCTCTTAAAAAAAAATCCAAATTCTTATCATTCTTCAAATTCTAGCTTAAGTCTTATCTCTTTCATGAAGTATTCTGTTACTACTTGAACCCCGAAGGAGTTTTTCTTTCTTTAAATTTTTCTGTAGTGCTTCTATTATCTGTTACATAATGAAGCACTTGCTTATTTGTCTATACTGTTTTTAAAAATGTTTTCTCATTCCTAAATTCGATTTTCTAAACAGATTATAAGTTCCTTAAGAAGAGAGATCATTCCTCAAGCAGCTCTTATATACCTAAGCTAAGAACATTATAGGTACTTCAACAGATATTGTTTTTTCCTCTGCTACCCATTCATCTTCCTAAATTCCCTATTTTGATGGAGGCTGTCAGCATCCTTCAGTTAACCATATTCATGACCTCTTAGTCATCCTTGACTCTCTCCTCTCCTTCAACCTACATATCCAGTCACTTTTCAGGTCTTGTGGCTTTTACATCTGTCCCTTTCTCTCAACTTATTCATTCACCATCCTCATTGGGACCCTAATCATCTGAACTACTGCAATACCATCCTAATTGTTCTCCTTATCTCAACACTTTCCTTCCTTAATCTATTATCTACATAGCTTCAAATCATATAATAATAACAACAATAGCATTTATGTTGTACTTAATCTGTGCCAGACACCGGGCTAAGCCCATTACAAATATCCCCACAATTTCATCCTTGCAGTAACCCTGGGAGGCAGGTGCTATTTATTATCTCTTTTTTTTACAGTTGAGGAAATGGAGACAAACAGAGGTTAAGTGGTTTACATGAGGTCACAGGGCTAGTTTGTATCTGAGGTAGGATTTGAACTCAAGTCTTCTTAACTTCAGGCCCAGCAATCTATCCTCTGTGCCACCTAGCTGCTTCTAAATTTTTCTTAAGTATAGGTCTGATGGTATTACTTTTATTCTCAGAAAGCACAAGTGGCTCCCTTTTGCTTCTAGAATAAATTACAAATTTCTTTGGCATTCAAAGCCCTTCACAATGTGATTTCAGCCTACCTTTCCAGATTTATTTCATTTACTCTTTTTTGCACAGTCTGCATGCCATCTAACTGGCCTTCTTGGTTGAACATAAAATTCAATATCCCAGTTCTGTGCCTTTGTCCCCCATGCCAGAAGTGTACTCCACCCTCAGCTCCAATTTATGACATGCCTAGCTTCTTTCAAGTCTCTGACAAAGGATCACCTCCTTCCTACATGAGGACTGTCCCGATCCCATTACTTGCAAATTCTCCCCCTCACCCAGGCACTTTGTACATATGATGTTTTTACTTATCTGTATATATTAGAATTTAAATTCCTTGAGCATAGAGATTATTTCAATTTTTTCTTTATGTCTCCAATGCCTGGCAGTAGGCACTTAATAAATGTTTGTTGAATTAAATTGAATTGTTTATTGACTGAGGAAATGGAGCAAGGTATTACATTAATAGATTGCATCTGGAAGATAGGAAATGATAATCTTGCTGTCCTTTGTTCCGGCTAGACAGAATCTAGAATATTGTGATTGGTTCTGGGCATCCCATTTGAGGAAAGACATTGATAAGTGTGACTAGGGGACTTGAAACCATACATATGAGAATCGGTTGAAGAAACTAGGGATGTTTAGATGGAGAGAAAAAGACTTAAGGAGGACATGATACTTGCTCTCAAGTATTTGAAGGGTTGTCCAGTGGACAAGGAAGTAGATTTGTGCTACTAGGTCCCAGTTGGCAGAGCTAGAAGCAACAGGAAGAAATTAGAGAGGTAGAGTTCAGTTCTAAATAAACTTTTTAATGGTTAAAGCTATCTACCTTAAATAAAAAGACATATCCCATGAAGTAATGATTGTCCAAAGATGGATCTCTTCAAGAAGGTTCTTAATGCCCCTTTGTTAGAGACATAGTAGGTAGAACTGATGCTATGGTAATTATTTCATTGGATAACCTCTCAGGTTTTTTTTCCAACTTGGTAGTCCCATGAATCAATGATAAAACTGGAGCCATAGATATTAAAGTAAGGGAACTCTTCTCTGTTTCTCTTAGTTCCATTAACCTTTGTGGATTGTATTTCTTGGCCAATTGTGTGCACATGAATTGCCAATGTTGTAAATATCTATACCCAGGTCACCTTTCTTAAGCAGTCCTGCAACTGTCTTCATTTCTCTTCTCACCTTGCATTGTCTGCTCCAGTTTCTTGTTTATCCTGAAGCTTTCCTCCTTCCCTTAAATGGTGAAGTGCTCTAATATTTGTCACTAGTTTTGTCTTGGTCTTTAAACTATTGGCTTACACAGTTGACATCTACAGAGCTTTTTTCTAGTTAAAAACATAGTCATGTCACTGAAAGGGCTTAGGAGTCTTAATAAGAAGATGGAAATACCAACATGACCTCACGTAATCCACTCAAGCTATTGTCTCTTTCCTGTATCATGGCCTCTTTAGATGCCCAGTGGTTGAGGACAAAATTCATAAGTCCTGAATGTCCTCTGAATGGCTGGTAGGTGGAGACACATCAAATTATAGAACCAGGTGAAAATCTACAGAGCAGTATTAGTCTCTCATTTTCCTTTTGGCTTTTGAACTGGCTTACCAAACCCATCTATGTATGCACTGAATTGAACATTGAGAAGCTGAGCAATCCGCCCCTGCTAGACCTGGCTGCCTCATCCCCATGCCATGGAGGCTTAGTGAAGTTTTCATTAGAGGATCACCATGCGTTCATGTTCTTTGATGTGAATCCTGCCTCAGTGTGAACCTGGCCAAGTCACTTAGCCTAAGTGTTTCCTCATCCATAAAATGGAAATAATTATGTCAGGAATGTTCAAAGAATCAAATGAGATTATGTATGAGTCATGAGGATCAAATAAGTCAAAATATCTAAAAGGGTTTTGCAAACCTTAAAGTGCTGTATAGATGCTAGCTATTATTATCATCTATTAATGATAACTCTTAATGTGCTTTGTAGGCATTCAAGTACTGTGTAAGTGTGAGTTCTTTCTACTGCTACTAGCATTATTTTTCAAGCAGAAAGATCTTTGAAGAGAGCTCAGTGGCTGTTCAAAGTCAAAAGGTGCCTTCTTGGCTGAGTTCTGAATCTCATTATTTTGTAGGCTCTATGAATCTATTTATGCCATAAGTTATGATGTTACCACTTAGTGGCAGAAAAAGTTCCAGCAAATGGCAATTGCTAAGTGGAAATAAAGCTCTTTAATGGCACTACTTAAGACAGACAAGCTTTGCTTCTTGAGTTTTTCCCCTCAGAGAATTGGTGTTACAGGCATGAAATTTATAGTAAATCTCTACCAATCCTTCTTTTCTTTCAGAGGAAGAACAACATCTAACATCTTTCTGGATACAGAAGTATCTTCTCAAAGAATCTCCTTCTCAGATTACAAGTAAACTTTCTTCTCAATCGTATTAGACTTTCCTTGATTGGTCTGAGTTAATTCAATACTTTGTAACAGCAAAGATCCCAGTATACACAGGAGGGTCTGCTATACTCTTTAATCTGCTTTTCTAAAAGGAAAGGTAACTTTTGAGGGGTCAACAAACTACTTTAATCAAGCACATATATCATTCACTTAGTTCAGGGAAAAAAGTCAACAGTCTGAACTTCAGAGAAAATACAAACAGAGAAATAAAGACCAACAGTCAGGGCTTCCAACTGTCTGACCATAAGCAATACATACATCACAGATCAACGTACAGATCCAACTGTCTGACCATTACATACATACATAGTTACCAGAGAGAGAAGCACTAACATCTGAGTTTCCAAAGCCAGAGGCTCCTTAGTAGCTGCCCAGAGTCTCATCTGGCTGAATAAATACTTTCAATGAGTATGCCCCAAAACAAAACCTCACCTCAGAGTATTTATACACTTTTCAGAGCCAGAGAGCATCACAACCCTTGAGAACCAGTGTCTTATTAGAAATTAAGAAAAGTTGTGGGCCTTCCTACAAAACCAATCTCCCTTAATCAAACTTCTCTCAATGGACAGGCCCATTAATAGATGGGGGAGATCTTTAACTCTCATTAATATAACTAACATTACATACTTTTTGTTATAAAATTCAGAATAAGTTCTATTTTTAGAACTTATTTTTAGAACACATCATGTACATATCATATACATTGTGCTTACTTTCACAGAAACAAACTGGAAAAGAGGGGCAATTATTCATATAATTCAACCCTGAACTCTTTTGTGATAATGTTGTTTGTGGTAAAAATGAAATGGAAATAAAGTAGATGTCCATTGAGGAATGGCTAAAAGATATTGCAGTTCTAGTGGAAAATGAGAACTCTGGTGATGAAAATGAACAAATTCAGAGAAGTACAGGAAGATACTAACTGGTGAAGAATGAAAAGAACCAGGAAAACAAAATATCTAATGACTACAACAACATAAATGGACAGAATAACAACACGAAATTAAATAGAACATTGTGTAATTATAATGACCAATCTAGGTCCCAGAGAAGAGTTGAGAAGATGCATCTCCCCGCTTTTCTTTTCAGAGATAGACACAGATGACTACAGGCATAGGTCATGGCATTTAATGTCAGACTAGTTTGATGTATTGATTAGTTTTGGTGAACTGCTTTCCCCACCTCACCCCTCCCTCTTTGTGAATTCTTTGTTACAAGGGGTGGCTCTGTGGGAGATATATTCAAAAATAAAAGTTTTATTTTCCCCCTCAAATAAATAGTCAATCTTTTTACTAAAAATTATGTTACAATATCCCCCAGGTAGAAGCAGTTTCCCAGGTGATTTTTTTCCTGGATAAATATTGTAAATTCTCTATTATTTAAAGTCCTATAAAATAATACTCTGTCATAAATACTTTTGTATATGCACAGTATGCTGATAATGAAAAAACAAGGTAATATTAAGACAAAAGAGGTAAATAAAAATTTAATTTTTAAAAGAAAAAAACACAACAGAAAAGAAATCAAAGTATTTGGCATCAACAGTTCAAGGGAACAAGTGAAAACAATATGAATTAGGAAACCATGAACAGAATCTCAGGATTTGATAGAAGTTGGCCAGTTTGCAAACACTGCAACTGAGGTAATCACTATGGATCCTGGAACTGAAACTGTCCTCTGCTCTGGCTATAATTACTCTACTTTTCAGAAGTCAGCAAGGGCTAACAGGAATAAGGGACTTTTCAAAGCAAGGCTGTGTTCTGCGGCCTTTCATGGCTGCTGATTGAATATTAGGAATGATCTAGGCCCCTTAAGAAGTTCCATTTCTTAAACTGTTGCCCTTGACTCATCCTGCCTCTCTGACACCTAGACTCTGGTTTCTTTGCTTGCTCTGATGCCTGAGACATGTTTTTATATTTGCTTCTTCAAACCTCAACTAACTTTGTTTCCCTGACCTCTTGGCTTATTCCTGACAAGTAAGTGTGGTAACTGTAGACTTTCTGGCCTCTGGACGGGACTCCACAGCTTCCTAATTTTTGGTTTAGTACAGACTTCAGGCTCCTACAAACTACAAACTGGTTTTGTCTGGATTACTCGGCTTCCCAACCTCTGGTTTCTCCTGAAAAATCTGGCAACATGAGCTCAGTGACTCTCAGCTACTCTGTCTCAAGCCCTAAAATCTGTATGTGAAAAAACAATTTTTTTTTAGAGGTGATTACTTTCATTGTAAAATTCTTCTTCATTTTTCAAATTAATTTGCTGCCTATAGATTTTTTCATCAGAGAAACTCTCAAATTAATTTTTATCAAAATTTGGCTTCATACACAATTTCGGGAACATATTTGTTAGAAAACAACATGTACTTTTTATCTTTCCTGTCTGAAGAAGGAATGAATGAATGAAAAACATTTAAGTGTTTACTATGTGCCAAGTACTGTAAGTGCTAGGAATACAAACACAAGACTTTTTGTTTCAGTCGATTCTTTCTGATATTTGTGAATTGGCTTTTTATAGAAATGCTTTCTGGAATGATATTGATGATCCAACTGATTTTTTCCTCTTTCCTACTATGAAATTCTACTCTTAAGCTCTCAGTTTGAATACTTCTATGCTCAGCCCAAATAAATTGTGTCAGTGTGAAAATAGTCTTTTTGTTAGTTTTTCTACATGCTTCAAAAGTGACATATGTCACATCAGCCATATTAATCATTTAAAATTCTGTATCAATTGGTAGGACAGCTAGGTGGTGTAGTGCATAAAGGGTCAGGTCTGGCATCTGGAAAGCTCATCTTCTTTGAATTCAAATCTGGCCTCAGACACTTACTAGCTGTGTGATCCTGACAAATCACTAATTCCCGTTTGCCTCAGTTTCCTCATCTGTAAAATGAGCTGAAAAGTAAATGGCAAACCAGTCCAATATCTCAGCCAAGAAAACCCCAAATAGAGTCATGAAGGGTAGGCTATGACTGAAAAATGACTGAACTGGTAAGAAGCTGAATGGAGCCCCTAACAGGCCATTGTGTCTGTCTTGCCCACCATTTGGGCAAGCATATGGGCCATACCTACCATCAGCAGCATCTTCAAACTTACTACTTGAAGGCTTTAGACTGAATCCACTTTGTTCAAATAAATCTGAAGCCTGAAAGGTTGTAAGTTACATTGCTGGAGCAAGCAGGGGAAAAGGGGGCAGGAAAGAACATTTCCTTGACCTTCACAAAGATTTTGGATTTATTTCCATATCCTTTTAATAGGTTGTTTAAGTCATTTAGAAACAAAACAAAATGAGGCTCTGAAATCCTCCTCTTGCATTTCACAGATATGAATGGTACCAGATTTACCATTTTTCTAAATGAAAAATCACAGTTGCACTTCCAGTCTGTACTTTTTTTCATTAGTGGATTCTTTCCAAGGCAGGAAATCAATGAGAGAGAAAATTTATAGCCAGACTAAGTTAAAGAATGCTGTTCTGGGAACAGAACTTTTTTTTCTTCTGCTTTTAAATATCCCCATTTGTCTTCACATTTTCTTTTCCAAACCCCTCCCCATCCTATTCCATGTGGCTGGGCTCTTGGTTCTCTAACACTTATGAGAACAGAAAGCTTTCTCCCAAACAGTCACAGAGCTGTTCTGTGTAAGTGAGTGCCAATCTGAACTCTCTCCTAGCAGACCAAACCCAGCACCTCCAGGATACGATCTGTCTCTACTCTGATAGCAAGAGAAATACCCGAATGCGTTTCTCACTGGATCCCTGACTTCTAGTACTACATGATGGCTTCATATTTAGGGTGATACCCCAGAGAATTTTTTATACAGTCATCTGTTGTGGCTATTGCTTTAAAAAATGGAGCTAGATGGAAAGGAAGCAGCTTGTTTTCCTCAGCTGTCCCTATTCACTTGGGGTCTGCTTCCCATCCTGTACATCATATAAAATATTGTTCCCCTCACTTCTAATTTTTCCATGAATTTACAGAATAAGTAAAGTAAAGTTTGTTATAAGCAAATTAAGCTTACAACAAATAGTTTGCATAATTGCAATGGGAAAAAAAAGAGAAAGAAAGGAAGAAATAATTTCCTCTTTATTTGTTTTTTGTTTTTTTTTTGTATCCAAAGGTAACTGAACAGACTCTGTTGCTTTCTGTGTGGAGTTGAAAATATCCCTGAGGGATCAACAGTACTTTTCATTATATTCTGTAAACTTAAAAACAGTCTTTGGATTTACTCCTATGGCTCTGTTTGCAAAGCTTTCTGATCTTCCTGGTTCTACCTCAACTTGAAATAATCTGGCTAATAAGTCTACCTTACAGGGAAGCATTCTCTCATTGCTTCTCCTCTTCCTCCTGACATTGCTCCCTAGGGTTCTACAGCGATGTTACTCTCCTTGCTTACAGTTGGGCTTCAAGGAATCCAATTGGAGTCTTAGGTGCCCATTAGGCTGTAGGTCCCCTGATGTCTTTCTGTAAGACAAATGCCTCTGCATCCTGTTATCCTATAATCTCCTATCCTCTATGTTTGCCCAGAACTCTGTGGGTGAAGTCGGTAGTGTCTTTTCAGTCCTAGGGCACTGGAAGTGTACTACCATGCTAGAGCATCAATACATACCAAGAAGCATTTCCCTAACCTATTTTGCTATAGTACATTTGATAGAACACACAAATGATGGGACAGGGAAAGGATTTGCTAAAACCTCTGGATAAAAGGAGTATTGGGAAATTTTGGAGCCAAATAGAGAAAATTAAGACCATTTTCAACATCCAACCACATTGTTGAATTTAGTATTTTTATGCATATTTAAGTTAATGCTTTTGAGGAAAATATATCAGGTAACAATATTTTCTCTTGGAGCCCTTATCTACAATGTGTAGAAACCAGGGTTCTATGAACCATAATTTTGGAAATGCTGCATAAAGTATAAGGTACAGATAGGCTTGAATCAAGGCAAAATATTCTCATAACTAAGTCCCCCTTTGTAGTAATCCTTCTACTGATGCCCTCCTTTCCTGGCAGTCCACATACTACCAAGCCTGATTCAAAGGTGAGACTCACAGAGAGGAACAACCAAGTGCCTTCATGGTGGCATCAGGCTCTCAACTAGGAAAGGGACAGATGTAGGCTGAGACTTCTTATAGTATCATGACCCAGGTTTGGAAATATATGACTGATAATTGTTCAGAGGAGGTATGAGGTGACATTTTTGAAATCTTTGCCAGAATAGCCATACCAGAGCACAAATTAGCCAAACAAAAAGTACCTGAAATACAGGTGTGTTCAGGTATGTCATGTCTAACTCTTTCAGTCATGTCTAACTCTTCGTTACTCCATTTGGGAATTTCTTGGCAAAGATACTGGAGTGGTTTGCCATTTCCTTCTCCAGTTCATTTTACAGATAAGGAAACTGAGGTGAACAGGGATCAGTGACATGCTTAGGTGTGTAACTTAAAGGAAACAATAAAGAAGGGGTTCTTTGCTGACAGTCAGAGGTAAAGGAGAGGCAGAGGAAGTAGATATTGAAAATGACTTGAGTTGGGGAACTAGAGGAGGAAAGGACCAGCTTCCGTACCTATAATTGAGGACTGAAGAGGCAGATTGAAGATGACTGAGAGACAGCATCTAATCAAATTCATAGAAACAGAATTGGAAGTAACTTAATTTTTAGATGAGCACATAGGTCATCAGCCAAGAGAAGAAAGAGCAGAATGTTCTATAATTGGTGCTAAGGACCAGGACTAAACCACAAGAATTTTTGCAACTTGTGAAATTGTCATATTTTTACCTTCTACTGAACCCCTGAACTTGTGAAATTGTTATATTTTTACCTTCTACTGTGCCCCTGACTTTGTAGACTTTGTAGTCTACTATATGCCCTTTTGAAACATATAAGAGGTTCACATGATGTTGGTGAATGGGGTGTTTAGGATACTATGGAATATATTAGAATTAGGGGAAAGTGATGATGGTAGAAATCCTTTAGATCTACAATGGACAGATTCAAAAGTAAGATGGGATGAAGAGGTAAATAAATGTTATTAGGGGAGCTTCTGGAGACCCCCCATAGTCCTATTCTCTAGGACTGGCCCAGTCTCTGGCTATGTGGTACCAGACACACTGACTATCAAGAGAATATCCGGAGAAAGGTAACCAGGATAGGATTTTTAAATCATATCACATAAGAATCAGTTGAAGGAAATGAGAAGCTTTAGAGAAAGAAGGTACATGGAGAATAAGATTGATGTCTTCATCTGTTTGAAAGTTGTTGTAGGGAAGAGGAATCATTTGACTTGGTCTCACATGGCAGAGCTAAGATCAATGAGTAGATTTAGGGAGGAAAATTTTAGTTTATTATAAGGAAGAACTTTCTAATGATAAGTACTCAGAAATCTAATGGGCTAACTTGGGAGTTAATGAGTTCTAAATCACTGAAGGTCTTCATGGAGAGTATGGATGGCCACTTCTCAGAGATGTTGTAAATAGAGTTTATGATTTAGAGAGAACTTGGATTAGATGACCTTTAAGGCCTTGTTTAACTCTGAGAATGATACCTGTTGAACTGAATATTAAACGTTAATGAATAATGGATGATGTCATATGATTAAGTTCCAAACCTAGCTAGAATTTATATAGCCCTTTTAAGGTTTGCAAAATACATATAAATATTTCATTTTATCCTTGTAACAACCCTGGGAGGGAGGTGCTATTATTAATCTCCATTTGACAGATGAGGTTGCTACAGATTCAAATTGCTACAGACTATGAAGGGAATTTTCCCTTTGTTTTCTTTTCATGATCTTCTTGTGTATATTTAAAACTTTTCTTTGGGCCAGATGTGGTGGTATAAACCCTTCAATACCTACTGCTGGGAGATGGAAGATGGTATATAGCTTGTTCTCAGGAGTTCTGAGCTGCAGTAGGGTAAAAGTTGGTTGGGTTTCTACACCATATGGCACCAAATATGGGGAACTCCTGGGAGGAGGGGTAGGGAAACCAGGTTGCCTAAGGAGAAGTGAATTGGAAGTGGAGCAGGTCAAAATTCCTGTGCCAGTCGACAGTGGGGTTGAGTCTGAGAGTGGCTGTTGTGCTTCCGGACTGAGTGAGATAGGGAGACTCAGTCTCAGAAAAATCAACCAGACCAAATCAAACCTAAAACCAACCTTGGGTTTACTCCTAAGGCTTTTGATTACAAAATTTTTTGATAGTCTTGGTTCTATGTCTCCATCAAGTATTCTATCCAATACCTACCTCTTAGTGAACCCCAGAGGTCTATCTTCCCCTGAAAAATATCTGGATTTCAGATACTCTTTGCCTCTGGACATTTTGTACTCTGTTCTGGTTAACCTAGTGATGGACTCTTCACTAAACCTCAGGAAATATAAAATGTTAAGAACTGTATGAAAAGATGTTAATCACAGAAATGGAAATCAAGACAGCTTTAAGATATTACGTTAATACACTAAAATGGTGAATATAGCCCCTAATTATAAAATAAATTGTTGGCATGGCTGTGGGGAAACAGTAACTCTACATTATAATCCTGGTGAAAATTAGACATTTTAGAGAGCATTATAGCAATATACAATAGAAAGTCTTAGTCAAGAAAGGAAGATGAACAAAAGCATTTCTGCTTGCCATTCGTTAATTTACCTGGTTCTACTTAATTAAAAGCTAGGAATTTGCATAAAATATTATCCCTTTTTTGTTGTTTATTTTATTATCCATTTTGTTAATGGTTATTAATTACACATTTATTTCTCTATGTCTTTAGACATAGATACATATATGTGTGTCTGCATACATATATCCCTATACATGCATGTATATGCATGTGTATATGTATAACCTGGGCTTTAACCTGTGTATACAAAAAGAGGGAGAATTCTGATAGAATTCTGTGTACCTGGGCAAAGGGCAAAGTTGCTTTCAGAGATTCTTTGAGCCACCACTTTGAGAGATATTCTTTGAGAGGACACAGATGGTGCCAGATTCTCTTTGGAATTAACTCCAGACACATGGAGAATGTGAGAAAGACCTTGCAAGCTTCAGACATGAGAGAGAAGCCAGCTCCTCAACATGTCCCTATTTTCTACCTCTGTCTCCCTAGCGACTTCAGGGTGAAAATAGAAGCCTTTGTCATGGTTGAGCTAAAATACTCTCATGCTCTCATCTAAAGAGTTCGTTCACTTTTGTATATTTACTAATGTATTCTGTCCTACATAACTTCTCCAATTTATGTTTGCAATTGCTTGGATAAGAGTTTGTTTACTCTTCACTATTTGCGATGGTTTTTTGTGTAACTGTTACTTAGTGAGGAGTCAAACCAGTGAGTATGAGTTAAGGGTTAGTAAGAAATGGCTTTACAAAACAGTCATGTCTGTAGACCAATATCATGCAGGGAATCAGAGAGATAAAGATTATATTCCAGCACTTTTTCAAGACCTAGAGAACAGAGTGCCCGATTTATGACTCTTCTACTCCTCCCCTCAAGTCAGGAATCAGTCTCCCTTGGAGAGGGAAAGGTAAAATTCTTGAGGTAATTATTGATGTTCTCATAAGCCATATTTAGATAATCCATGGGAACATGTACATACATAGATGTCAAGTATTCTCAACATATTTAAACACACAGATATACATAGATGTATATACCCCCACACAGATACATGTATGCATGTGTACATATACATATATGTAGATGAAGACTGAGATTTCAACGACATTTGGAATTACTGGGTGAGCAAACGTCTTCTGCTGGTACAGATAATCACTTTGTCTGCAACTTAGGGTCTTACAGAATTGATTAGAATAAAAAGGATAAATGACTTGCCTAGGGTCACATAGCTAGTATGTTACAGAGATGGGATTTGGACTTGTCTTCTGGGCTTCAAGGTTATCTTTCTATTCATTGCCCATCTAATACATACACACACACACATACATATATATATATATATATATATACATATGTATATATATAATTATATAATTTTATATATGCAAATAAAATATATATGAATAAAATTATACATATATATACTATATATGTAGCATTTAGGCTCTGTGCTCATTCTCCTAATCTATACTCAGAATAGCAGGGCAGAGCTTGGCTACGTCTACCTTAAGTGATCTAGGGATAATTCTGAAGGGCTTGACAGTTTTCTAATAATGTCACTTATGAGTCCCCATCCACTGTGCTCCCAGATATTACTAGTTAATATTTTCTCAGTATCATTTAAACAATTAACATCAATTGGCTTTTTCAAAAGGATATTTACCAGGAGCACAACAATCTTCTGCTCTGGAAGTACACTCTTCTACTACCTTTATTCCTGTGAGAGTGGGCTCCAATTGAATTTAATTGCCATTCGAAGCATTCACCCTCTCTAATTCACTTCTGACATAGATGATATCTGAGTTGACACTTCTTGCAGGATCTAGAAGCCAGGCTGATTTAATTCTGGCCTGGGTCAATCAAATAATTCCTCAAAGTTATTTCGTCGCTCATCTTGGCTACTTCAAATACCAGTCCTGGTTGCTAAAGGGACCTTTGATGGCTCTCTTGACTTGTCTGAAAACACACACACATAACATAAATATGCACACACAGTTACATATATGTGTAATGGGTAACTATTAATAAAAATGAATAATCAAATAAACCCTAAATCTACAAGATCATAGCCTGGTCTATTTCATCTCTGATACTCGTCCACCTAAATTCAGGAAAGAATAAACAGAAAAAAAATAAAAATACAATCCACTCCCCAGCTGAGATAGGGAGATAAAGAGAACTAGGGAAAGGAAGCCTGCACTGCTATTTCTACTGCTGCAATCTGTTCCCCAACCTGGAAGCATATAGCAGTTCTTTTCCTTATTTGCCGCTGGTGAAAAGAGAGATTTGATCTGTTTAAGCCTTTTGAATGAACACTCAGTTCTGGATCTACAGCTAATTGAAAGTTTTTCTATTGCCAAGTAGTATGTGTGAGTCAGTCAATGAACATTTATTAAGCACCTGCATGTGCCAGGCATTGTGCGAAGTGTTGAGAATACAGAAAAAGGCAAAAGATGGTTTCTGCCCTCCAGAAGCTCCCAGTCTAATGGGGGAGACAATAAGTATGGAAATATGTACAAATGAGCTATGTAGAGGATAAATAGGAAATAATTAAAAGAAAAAAGCACTAGGATTAAGAGGGGTTAAGTGATGACATGGTCTGACCTGTCCTTTAGGCAAATCACTGGTGACTGAATGGAGGATGGATTGGAGTGGGGAGAGACTTGAGGCAGGGAGACCCGCCAGCAAGCTATTGTAATAATCCAAACATGAGGTCATGAAGGCTTGAACCAGGGTGGCAGTAGTATCGGAGGAGAGAACAGGGCATTTCAAGAGATATTGCAAAGGTGAAATCCACAGGCCATGGCAAAAGATTGGAGTTGGTAGTAAAAGGTAATGAGGAGTTAAGGATGGCAGGAGACTAGGGAGATGCTGGTGTCCTTGACAGTAATAGGGTAACTTGGAGGGGTTGAGGGTTAAAGATAATGAGTTCAGTTTTTGGAAATGTTGAGTTTAAGATGTTTACTTGACATCTGGTTTGAGATGTCTGAAAGGCAGATGAAATTGTGAGACTGAATATCAGCAGAGGGTTTAGGGCAGGATAGATAGATTTGAGAATCATCAGCATAGAGATCATAGATGATGAGATCGCCAAAGGAAGTAGTATAGACGGAGAAGAGAAAAGGCTACAGGACAAAACCCTGGGGGACTCCTATGGTCAGAGGAAATGACCTGGATGAAGATTCAGCAAAAAAAAAGACCGAAAAGGAGAAGTCTGATAAATAGGAGAACCAGGAGAGCAGTGTCCTGAAAACCTAGAGAGAAGAGAGTACTGAGAAGATAGGTGTCAAAGGCTGCAGAGAGGTTGAGAAGAGTGAGGACTGAGAAAAGACCACTGGACTTGGCAATTGAGAGACCACTGGTAACTTTGGAGAGAACAGTGTTGGTGGAATGATAAAGTTGGAACCAGATTAGACAGATAGTGGAGGTACCTATTGTAGACAGTCTTTTCAAAAAGTTTAGCCACATGGATGGAAGAGTGAAGTGAGTATTTTTGTTTTTTTTCAGGATGGGGGAAATATGTTTGTAGGTAACAGAGGAGCCAGTAGACAAGGAAAAGTTGAAGATAAGTGTTAGAGTGGAGATGACACAGGGGACAATCTGTTGAAGGACCCGGGATAGAATGAGATCACTGGTGCAGATAGAGGGGTTTGCCTTGGTAAGGAGTAAGCCCTTTTTATATGAGATGGGAGTGAAAAAGGGGATAGTGGCAGAAGGTATATGAGTAATAGAAAGAGGGGGAAAGGGTAGAAGAGGGAGATCATGATGAATGATCTTGATTTTTTTTTCTGTAGAATATGAGGCAAGAATCTCAGCTGAGAGTGTGAGGGGTGGCAGGAAGAAATTTGGAAGAGCTTTTGTGGAAAATGGGATAGTGTCTTCACAAGGGGGTGTAACAATAAGCACCCCAGCATGCACAGGAGGGCCTGCTGCACAGATTCTTAGATCTGCTTTTCTAAAAGGAAAGCAACTATTGAGGGTCCACCATCACTTTAATCAAACATATATACCAACTTAGAAAATACAAGCAGGACCAACAGACAGGGCTTCTAACTGTCTGACCATCGGCAATACATACATCATTAGCAGAGAGAGAAGCATCAATATCTGGGTTTTCAAAGCTGGGGACTCCTTAATGGCTGCTCAGAGTCTCATCTTACACATGAACCATCTTCCAAAAACTAAGTCCCAAAGTAAAACCTCACCTCAGAATATCTCTATCTCTATCTATCTATATCTACATAGATATGTATATTTCTATGTAGATATATATGTTGATATATATACTTTTCAGGACTTGAAGGCACTATCCTTGTGACCTAAGGCCTTCTTAGAAATTAACAAAAGGTCTCTGATGCCTATTAATGGGCAGGAAAGATCTTTAACTCTTCCCTTACCTCACCCTAAGTGCGTACCTACGTTGGCCAAGGTCTCCCAGTGTATCCTGGGTCATCTCCAGTCATCCCGAGGAATATCAGGTCATTGGATTCAGATGACTGGAGGAGAAGTGAGGCTGGTGACCTTCACAGCCCTCCCTCACTCAAAACAAAGTCAAGTGCAAGTCATGTCATCATTTCTCTGATGGCATGGTCTTCTTTGGCAATGAAGGATGAACACAACAACAACCCACTCACCATTAACCTTATATTAAGATTACAGGGAGGTATAGAGTTTTTTCCTAGCATCAGTGAGGGCCCAGCTGAACTAAAGTAAGATAAATTTGTAGTGGACCCAGTCAGAGCCATGGCATGATTTAGCATGGGTAGGAGCTAAAGCAGTGGATGGTGGGGGTGATCCAAGGCTGAGGCTTTCTGGTGAGATATGGTAAGGGGGTCAGGGACTTAAGAGAAGACAGTATAGGCATGAACTGCTTCACCAAAAGGTCACCAAAAGGTGGGGAAAAGGGAGAGAGTGGCTAGTTCAGGGCATGATGTTCTAGGAGAAAAGTGAGGGATTGAAGGATTAGAGGTCATGGTACAGACAAAAGGTAGGCAGAAGGAGAGGTGGAAAGCCAATAGATTATGGTCAGATTAAGATTTTAGAATTCTTGAACATGGAGGTGGTATATTTGTGGGTGATGGTAAGATCAAGGGTATGAACAGGGACAGGTCAGGTGAAATGAGTAGGCTGAGGAACTGTGTGGTTAGAATGTTTGAGGGATAGTCTCTCCCATTTACACACACACACACATTTATAAATGTATACATGCATAAATATGTAAAAGTACTCCAATATGTGTCATATGCTCTACCTAGACTATAGACTTTAAGAGGCAGATAGGTGGTGCAGCGGATAGAGTACTAGTGCAGGAGTCAGGAGGACCTGAGCTCAAATCTCTCCTCAGACACTTGACACTCACTAGCTGTGTGACCTTGGGCAAGTCACTTAACCCCAGTTGCCTCATCCTCGTCATTTCCAGTCATCCTGATGAATATCTGGTCACTGGATTCAGATGGCTCTGGAGGAGAAGTGAGGCTGGTGACCTGCACAGCCCTCCCTCACTCAAAACAAAGTCAAGTGCAAGTCATGTCATTATTTCTCTGATGGCATGGTCTTCTTAGGCAATGAAGGACAAACACACAGGTGGTATAGTGGATAGGGCCCAGGAATCAGAAAGGCCTAGGTTCAAACCTAGTTCATATACTAGCTGTCACTTCACCTCTGTTTGATTTAGTTTCCTCAATTGTAAAGTAGGGGTAACAAGAGCACCAATATCCCACTACTGTTGTGAGGACCAAATGAGATCATAATTATAAATACTTAGTAGAGTACCTGGCACATAGTGTTATACAAATATTAACTATTATTGTTATTACTCAGTTTTCCTCAACTGTAAAATGGGATGATAGTAGTGCCTGCCTCACATGAGAAAATATTTGTAAAGTGCTTAGTACAGTATCTGGTACTTAGTACAGTGTCTAGGTCTTAATAAACACCTGTTCCCCTCCCCTCACTTCCATGAATCTCCCTGCCTCTATCCTCTTATCTGACAATATCATCTCATATTTGTGGCATTTAAAAAGGTTTGAGGGACATAGTTTCTGGGTAATCTAATCATTTTATTAATAATGCCACATTTTAATAAAAGGATGGTCATTTGGTTGTCTCTTAGACCAAAGAGTATCATGGTTCCTGGTTCATAATTTTCATGCACTTCAAAGAATAGGTGTTCCCCAGGGTGGCAATCAACTGTGATTGGCTAACAATTAATAAGAGAATGGGGGGCTGGACCTGAACTTTGATTAAGTCATTTACTTCTAAGTTAGCTCCAGCTTTGGGCAATCTGTTCAAAGCATTTATCCCCACTCAAACCTGAGTAGAACACAATAGCTCCTCTCCTGGTTAGAGGAGAAGATAAAGGGGGAAATCTGAATCCCCCCAAATCATTGGTTATTAACAATAATTTCTCTCATATTTCACACAATACAAACAACTAGGATAATCAGGTGAGGCTTTCCTTTGGAGGTGGCTCCTGAACAGAGACTTGAAACAAACTATGGGTTCTAAGAGGCAGGAGTAAATAGGCAGTGTGTTAAGAATGGGGGCAGCCTGCGCAAAGATGGAATGTCACACTGTAGACCTGAGAAGTTTATATTTTATACTAGAGGCAATAGGGAGCCATTGTAGATTTTTGGGCATGATAATAGTAGTAACAGGCTTTTTTGGTTGTTCTTGTTCAGTCAATTTCAGTTGTGTCTGACTCTTCATGACCCCATTTGGAGTTTTCTTGGCAAAGAAAGAGTGGCTTTCCATTTCCCAGCTCATCTTACAAATGAAGAAACTGAGGCAAACAGGGTTCAGTGACATGCTGAAGGTCACACAGTTAGTATCTGAACTCAGATTTGAACTCAGGAAGTAATATTATTAGACCTGTACCGTATATGAGGATGGATTAAAGATAGGCAATACTAGAATTATGGAGATCAGCTGTTAAGTGATTTCAATCATCAAGATGAGAGATGTTGAGTTTCTGAAATAGGCTATGAGCCTGTGAGGACATAGAAGAGCACAGATGTTTGACATTGTGGGGGTAGAATTGAGGAGTCCAAGCACCTGATTGGTTGTGTTGCGTAAGGGAGGAGAAGCTGAAGACTGGATTGGTGATTGGAAGGTGCCCTTAAGAGAAATAGGGAAACTTAGAAGACAGAAGCATTTTTTTTAACAGGGAGGGAAGAAAATTTCAGAAATGTTGAGATTGAGATATTTATGGGGAAGTTTTTTTTAGAAAGTTCAAATGCAGAAATAATATAATGCAGAAGTAAGAATGCCTGTCTTGGAATCAGAACACTTGGTTTAAGACTTAGCTGTACCACCTATGAGTCACCTAAGCACGTCAGGCCACCTCTCTGACCTTGAATTTTCTCCTATCAGATGGGGAAAATGCAACGCTTACAAAAAAGACTGTGAAATGTAAAATGCTAAACAAATTTACAATAACTTTTGGTGGTGTTTTGGAGCTAATAGCTTTATTTTCTTGGTCGGAAAAATGAGGCATAGAGTGGTTAAATGACTTTTCTAAGGTTACATATTGGAAGACCTGAAACAACCCATCAACTCCTTATTTACTTATATATTTAACCATCCATCAATTCATTTACTCATTTATGTATCTGTCAATTATTTGTCAGCTCATTTATGTTATCTGTCCTTTGTACTTGCAGAGTCCCAATAACATTAGGTGGGTGATGTCTTGATTTGCAAGTGAATTGGATTTAAGTGAGGCAGAGCTGTGCAAAGTCATCAGCCTCACTCCTCCATTAACATCAGATTCCAGTGGCAAGATATAGGTCAAGATGACTGTGATGGCTCCAGATGGTAGTGGGAGATCTTAGCCTTTTAAGCTAAGATCTTTCCCGGGTCTCAGTTTGTCTGAGGCAATGCACATCCAGGAATTAAAGGCTAGGCAAAAATGGAACTCAACCCATTTATATTTATTAAATGCCTACCCTATTCAAGGCACAGTTCTAGACATTACATAATATAAAGAAAAAAGTCTGTTCTTGTCTTCAAGAAGGTCTTTGGGGGAAATACATCAATCAATATATATCAATACATGAAAGGGAAAGGAATACTTTGTCTTTTTTTGAAGAGACTGGAAACTATGAGTATGAAACATCATGTATATTAATCTGATTAGGTGAAATTATTGATTGGTTTGTTGGACTAAGTTTTTTTCCCCTCTTTTTTTTGTTTGTTTCAAGGGATGGATGGGGAAGGGAAAGAATATATTTAAAAATGAACATGATACAAAAACAAAGACCTCAATAAAAATTTCAAACCAAAACAGACAAAAAAGATAAGCAATATTGTGGAGATGTAAATTTTAAATGTTTAATAAGAGGCTTGGATAATACATGTTATAGAAGCTGAAGGGGGTAGGGGAGAAACTGGATTCGTCATGGAAGACTTCAGAGAGGAAGAGGTATTTAAACTGAGCCTCAAAGGACAAGCAGAATGTTTGCCATATAACTTCATCCCATATTACATTGTTATAGATGAAAACCTGTCTAAACTTTACTTCCTCATCTGCATTGAGAAAGCCACATTGCTAGAATAAAGAAGGCCCTAATTTGATTGTACTTTGCCCTTGTCAGATCACATCTAGAGCAGGACTTCTGTTTGCTACATTTTAGGATGGACATTGAGAATTTGGAGAGCCTTGAGAGGAGGGTAGCCAAGATCCTGAGAAATGAGAAAAGGAACTAGGGATACTTAACAACTGTCTTCAAGTTTTAATGGACTATGACCTGATTTGTTTTGCTTGACCTCAAGGGGAAGAATTAGAAGCAATGGGTAGATATCAGTCAGATTTCTCCATAATGTCAGAAAAATTTTTAAAAAACTTCCTGATCTTAGTTACATTTGTTTTATTTGTACAAAAGCTTTTTCATTTAATGTAATCAAAATTATCCTTTTTTACACCTAACTTTGTCCTCTATGTCTTGTTTATTTGTTAATTGTTCATCTATCCATAAGTCTGATAAATAATATGTTCCATGTTCTTTTAAGTTTCTTGTATTATCTCTTTTTATCTAGGTCATATATCCATTTTGATGAGCTTATTATCTTGGTAAATGGTGTAAGATACTGGTCTATGCCCAGTTTTTGCCATACTGTTTTTCAGTTTTCCCAACAATTTTTACCAAATAATGAATTCTTATTCCAAAATATTGTCTTTGCACTTGTCAAATATAAGGCTCTTATATTTATTTGCTGATGTAAGTTGTACGTCTGCTCTGTTCCATTGATGTACTTTTCTATTTGCCCTTTAATAAAGGGCTCCCAAAGATAGTTGGATGACCTCTTGTAGATATTGTGGATATACTTTATTGTAGTTCCTCACCTTCAGTCACTTCTCCACAATTTCAACACCAACTTCCTAACCTCTGGGAGAGTGCCTTTTCTTTGCCTTTCTCCTTTTTAGTTCTTGAACCATACACAGTCTGTCATCACATCAACCTTATAAGTGTTCCTGGATGGTGGCCCTTATAGCCCCATTATCCTGTAACTTTCCAGCTCAAAATTTGCCTCCTTGACAATATTCCCCTATGTGGATTGTTTCCCCCATTAGAATATAAGCTCCATAAGGATGGGGAATGTTTTTTACATTTCTATTTATACTCCCTGTACTTAGCAGGTTGTATGGCACATAGTTTGTATTTTTTCATTCACCAATTCATTCATTAATGTTATAGAGGAGAATTTTGGTCAAGTATGGTATGGAGGTACTTTTCACCTCTGACATTCTGTGATTTATAAGAAGATAGGGAGATTACATTAAGATAGATAGGAAACAAGAATTCTAGTATCCTTAACCTAGTCCACAATTTTTAGAAATTTTCATTATAAACCTTTCCTTCACCTCTCCTTCTGTGAAAAAGCCGTAGGGGTGAAGAGGTTGACAAATAGGCAAAGAGTTGGCTATTTTGTAAGTAATCTCATGCTTTGGTACCCCTTATGAATTGTGACCTTGAGTTATTGGGAAAGCTCCCATCTTTAGACTGGTCCTGTCTACTTTTTCCTTTTTTAAAAAAGGTCCCTGAGAATTAAGAGCTATCCATTAAAGATGAGTAATATCATAAATGACATATAAAAATATGCAAAAGTTACAAGAATATAATATATTTTCTTGAGATAAACTAAAAAATTCAGTCACCCTTTTCTCTGAGGTGAGGTATCACAGAGATTCCTGAGCAGAGCATGGTTTTATATAGAAGACATCCTATAAAAACAAACCGAGACACCAGCAGCTCTGAGGATTAACTTTGACTTTTCCTGGATTTGCTGGGTATAAATCAGATCCTTCATGTTGTGTTTAACACCTTCTTAAAAAAATTTAAAATTCTGATGTGTGAATGGTGAAACTAGGTCAAGTGATGCTTCATTCATTTCTGAGTAAAATCTAGAATGTGGTGTGTGTATCAGCTCCCTGATTGTAAAATGGGTAGTGTTCAGCCCTCTCTTTTGATTGGTTGTAGGAAGCTTGAATGCAAAGCCTTATTTGTCTGTACAGCCCTGGCAGACTTCACACATTAAAATTCTAAGCTGTCTAAGTAGGTGTGAAACTAATTTCGTGTTTATTTTTTAAAACCCACCTATGATCATTTAGGACCATCCACTTTACTTTGGGAGGCCCATACCCAATTGTAGGTGGGCCCTGGGAGACAATAAAGGAGAGGATAATTTTTAAAATACCCTACCCACAATTATTTATAGCTTTCTGGAATCACCACAGCTACTTATCCATGTTTCCAGCCACAACTTTCTTAATAAGAAGGGCTTTGAAAAACCTGCTAAATCTGGACATAAAGGGAAATAGCAGTTTTCCTAGAGTAGTGGAATTTTTTAAAGTCACATAGTAACCTTATTGAAGGAATCAGGAAGAAAGCACTTTCAGAGGAGACTTTAGAGACGCTATTTACAAAACACAGGATTTTCTCCAGTTTTAGAGTGTGAGGCTACATTTGGAGGAAGTTTCCTACAAGATGAAGGTGTTTATTGTAACTGCTCTTTTAATCAAGGGAGAATCTCATGTGGGCTATTCAATGGAAATATTTGAATATGCTTCATGTCAACACACTCTTTCAGAATGTTTCAGGAAGATTGTACATACAGAGAGAGTCATTGAAGGCCAGCCTAGGAGTCAAGAAACCTGGGTTCAAGCCCTGTTTTTGATGGGTACTAACTTCATGACCTTGAGAAAGTTAGTTTTAGTGTCCTCTGGCTACAATTGTGATCTATATCAGTAGAGAATTATGTACACAGGTAAGCACTTTACCACCTTCCCCCCTCCCTGAAAAAAACATCCCAAATTATTCTTAGAATTCAATGGATTTTTTATTTTAAAGGCAGATTTACTAGTTATTAATTGGAGTCTTTCTGAGGAAAACATTTAAAAGTTTCTGCCTAATATAATAACAAAAGCAATTGTGTGGCTATTTGTTTTGCAAAGTACTATACGTACATACATACATACATATGTATATGTACACATACATATACATTTATTGAATACCTACTATGTGCCAGACTCTGTGCTATGAATTAGGGACATAAAGAAAGGCAAAAACAATTTTACAAATAAAACAAACAAAACAAACAAACAAACAAAATGTCCCTGCTCTCAAGAAGCTAACAATTTAATCAGGGAGATGACATATAAGCAATATGTACAAACAAGCTATAAACAGGATAAATTGGTGTTAATCTCAGAAGGAAGGCAGTGAGATTAAGAAGGACTGTTTATTGAGGGATTTTGAGGTGGGATTTTGACTGAGATTTAGGGGAAGTTCAGAAACAGATGAGGAGGGAGAGTTCCACACATCAGAGTCAAAAGATAGTATGCTGTGTTCAAGAAATAGCAAGGAGTCCAATGTCATTGGATCACAAAGGTCATTCATATAGATGAGTAAGGAATAAGAAGAAAGGAAGGTAGATGGAGAAAATGAAATATTAACTAATTTAATTCCCAAAACAATCTGTGAGGTAGGTACTGATATTATCCCCATTTTACAGATGAAGGAAACTGAGGTTGAAAGGAGTTAATTAATTTGTCTAGGATCACGTAAGACAGGATTCAAAGTTGGGTCTTCCTGTCTTAGGTCTAATACAGTATCCATTTCACATATATATTTTCTGATTTGTTCATGTATGTAATCTGAGCAAATAAAGCTCTTTATTTCCTAGGCTCAGAGGTGAAAGGGTCCTCAGCAGCAACGTAGTCCAAAAAAATACCTAAGCAAAAATCTTTACAAGATTCCTTCCATCCAACTTTTGAAGACTTCTGGTGAAGGATGAAGTATTGTTTCAGGAGGCAGCTCACTTTACTTTGGTACAGTTCTAATTGGGAGTCATCTGTGCAAAGATGATATTTGAACCCATGAATATTGATGAACTCACCAATAAAAGAAAGTGTAGAAAAAGAAGATCTAGGCCAGAACCTTGGGGTAGACCTTCATAGAGGGGATGGAAAAAAAAAGTTGTTCGAGGATGAGAGATTGAGAAGGAACAGGCAAATCTCTAGGAAGAGAACCAGAGGAAAGTGGCATCAGAAAAACCCAGAGAAAAAAGAATATTCAGGAGGAATAGATGATCATCAAGGTCAACTCCTGCAGAGAAGTAGATGTTGCTGAGGACCTAAAATGGCCAACAGATTTTAGAATTAGATCACTGGTACTGTGGAAGCACCAGTTTCAGTGCAATGATGAAATCAGAATACAGATTGCCAAGGGTTGACAAGTGCTTGAGAGGAAAGGGAGAGGAGATATTGAGTTACAGTGACAGCTTTTAGAGTTTGAATATAAAAGGGAGGATAGACATAGGAGGGAGATTTTAGAGAGGTTGGTAGGGTCAAGCAAAGCTTCTTTAAGAATTGGGAGACATAGCCATGACTATAAGCAGTGGAGAAGGAACCAGGAGATCACGAGAGCTCCCAGCTTTGAGTCTCATCTCTGTCCCATCTGGTGCTCATCTATCTAGCCATCTTTATGGGGATACCTAATGTTCTACTCAACATCCATTGAAGACATCCTGTGGCAAATTTCTCCCCGGTATAAAAGACCACATCTCTGCTCACCATCTATGACTTGGGAGCTCCTCTCCTTAGCCTGACTACTCTAGAAGGTAAAACAACTAAGGCTATGTTCAGGGTCATTCTATTATGTTTCTTGGAACTTGTATGACTGTGCTCTGAGCCCTTATATTAAATATTTTTAAGCATTTCTCCAGAGTCCCTCAATTCAACTGTCATCTAACACATTCAGAAACAAATTTAATTCTTTTTAATTGTTCCCTTCACCTCCTCTCCTCTCTTCCCCCAAGTATTCCCAGGACTCTCCTTCCTCAAATAGAAAAGGACCTAAGAAATAATAGATTGTTGAGAAAATTTTAAATTTTCTTCCCATTATGCTTTTCTGTTTCATCTCAATAGCAATGCCTAGACTGACTAGAGAAAATTGAAATGCATGATGACCTTTGTCCCAGTTCCCAAGTAATACATCACAGCCTGCTCTTTTCCAAGCTGACTACATTTACCCCTGAATTAAAAAAAAAATGTAATTCTTGTAAAAATTACATGAGAAACACAAACATTTGAACACACATCAATGACATTATTATAAACACCAGAAATGAACATATAACATAGATCAAAAGTTTTGTACATAGTTATGCTATAATTGCATGCAGTCAACATGAGCCCTTCTGGCAAACAGAATACTTAGCATATAATCATAAGCATATATGACATAAACATTTATTCTACCAAGAGTGTTCCATATGGGGGGGTTGGGTTTGTCCTTCCTGTGACATCTTATAGTCTAAGTGATCTAAAAGTCTCTTAACTGGATTTTAATCATCTTCCCTCCCCACCTCCTGGCTCTGTATATAATTGTACAGTTTTTCAAATGCCACTGAGCCCAATCTGATCATTTTGTGAAATTTTGGGGTCCATCTCATTATCCATTCATGCCATCTATCCAAGATAAACATATTGGTGGATTAACTAAATAGACTGGTCACCCAACTGTTTGTCATAGTTTAGACAGCATTCATTTGTCATATGCTTTCTTTTGCTGATATGTATGGTTGGTCCAATTTATTTTCCATTGCTGTTGGTTTCCATGAGCTTTTGTAGTGTTTCTGCACCTTATGTGAAGAGGGCCAGGGTGACATAGCAGAGAGAGAGCTGAATTTGAATTATGAAGACCTAGATTTAAATCCTGCCCTAGATACTTTCTGGAAATGTGATCCTGGGCAAACAACTTTATCCCTGTGGGGGCTTGGTTTAAATGAAGGGTTTGGACTTTATGACTTATAAGATTCATTCCAGCTCTAAATTTATACTCCTATGATCTCTGAAAAACATTTAGGCTCCATCATTCTAACAAATAAAATTTCCCAATAACTAAGTCTCCTATTAACTTTAAATGCTTAAGTATTTGTTGTGGTGTTCAGAGGAATCGGATGGAATTTTTGTTTTTGTTTAGAGCCTTTCACAACCTAGCCCCTTTCTACCTTTCCATTCTTCTTACATTTTACAAATATTCCCTAATCCAGCTATATACTGTTGTCCTTGCAGTTCCTTGCATAGAGAACTCTGCATTTGCATTGGCTGTTCCCCATGACTGGAATGTTCTTCCTCCTTACCAATTCTCCCAGGATTCCCTAGGTTCCTTCAAGACAGCTCAAATCCCCTCCCCTACAAGCTGACTTTCCTGGTGCTCCCCATTCTTAATACTGTCCATTTGTACTTAATATATCTTATATGTACATAGTTATTTGCATGCTCTCTTCCCATTAAAATGTTAGTCCACTGAAGACAGGGAATCTGAAAAGTAAAAGCTTTCTTTCTCTCCTCAGTACTTAGGACAGTGCTGACATAGCGAGCATTTAATAAGTGCTTGTTTCCTGACTTCGTTTTTGGTTGTTCCGTCATTTCAGTCATGTCCGGCTCTTTGTGATCGAATTTTGAGTTTTCTTGACAAAGATACTGGAGGAGTTTTTATTTCCTTCTCTAGCTCATTCTTAAGATGAGGAAGGTGGAATATACGGGGTTAAATGACTTGCCTAGGGTCACACAGTAAGTATGGCCAGATTTGGACTTGGGTAGGCGACACATAGAGTACTGGATCAAGAATCAGGAAGACTCATCTTCTTGAGTTCAAATTGAGCATCAGCCACTTGCTATATGACCCTGGGCAAGTCGCTTAACCCTGTTTGCCTCAATTTTCTCATCAGTAAAATGAGCTGGAGAAGAAAATGGCAAAACACTCCAGTATCTTTGCCAAAAAAACCCCAGTTGGGGTCGCAAAGAGTTGGATACAACTGAACAACAAATTTCCTGATTGTAGTCCCATTGCCCTATCCACTCAGTCATCTAGTTGCCTGACTAGGAGACTTATGGTAACAGGTAAGGAGATTTTGCCCTTGACCTCACATTTTAGGAAGAATGAATTTCTTCTGCCCTTGACTCATTGTTTTGAAAATTTTCATAGACTGTCTTTAGAATCCATAGACATGCTACCCACAAAACTTGTAAACTGTTTCCCATTGGGATAACCTAGCTCTGGACTTGTCTCCTCACAGTCCAGGAAAAGTATCTCCCTTCTGATCTCACCTTTCAAGAAACAACAAGAAACACCAAACTGAGAAGCCAATCAGTTAAAAGGCCACATCATTCCAAATGAGACCCCAGGAGAGGCTAAAGGAGACCAGAAGAGGTAGAGTTGCTAAGTGAAAAAGAAGGAACAGAGGGAATACTGGGTAACAGCTCCTTGAATGGGTTAGATATTGAAAAATAGAGTGGATTAAATTTCAAAGGAGGTGAACTGGGAACTACAACAGAAGAGTATTAAAGGAGCTTCTCCTTTTTTGGGGAAACCCAATCTCCCTCTCAACACCTAGAAACCCTTGGGAAAGGGTACCCTGGGTTTTTCTTTTCTTTATTTTTATTTTTTGTAACCTAAGTGAGGACATTAGAGGATGGTTCAACCCTGTTGGGCAAGTAAGGATAACATTTGTTTTTATTCTATATTTGTATTCATTGTTAATTAAAACTCTTGAGCAGAATAAACATCTTCCTTCTCCTCTTATCACAAATTCTTTTGATTCAAACCCTCATCACTTACCTTTTGATTTCCTGCAAATAGTATAGAAAGGACTGAAAGGTTGAGAGATGAGAGGTGGTCAATGCTGGTACTTTATCTTGGGGAAATTTGGAGGCTGCCAAAGAGGTAGCAGTTTGAAAAACTCTCTTGGAAGAAAAAAATGCCTAGTCTAGAGACACCTAAGTGGCAGATTGGAATGGTTAGCTTTGTGTACCATCTTGGAAGTTAGGAGCTTTGGGTCTATGTTTTCTATGATATTGAGGTCTAGGTAGCCAGAGAGGCAGCTGTAGCATAATAAAAATAATTCACATTAATAAAATGTTTTAAGATTTACAAAGTCATCTTTTCACAACAACCTTTAAGGGTATTAGTGCAAATATTACTCTGATCACTTTGCAGATGACACTTTATGAGATAAAGTAACTTGCCCAAAGTCACCCAACTAATAAGATCAGACTCAGGTTCCTGAAATTGTTTTACTTTACAGCTTTGTTTTACTTTACATTAACTCTAGTGGAAAGGACATGGACCTAGGAGTCAAGAGACTTGAGTTCTAGTTCCACTTTTGCCACTAATCATCTGGGTAACTTTGAGAATGTGTGTGTGTGTGTGTGTGTGTGTATAGTCAGATAAAGTTGTTGTCTAATCATATAGAAGAGTAATTAAGTGCTTTCTTTTTTTGCCTAGGTAATTGGGCAGAACTATGAGAAATGAATGGAAGGTACAGAAAAGCTGATGTTCCCTAAAATGGAACTTATTTTTTTGTACCCTCCAAACTCATTTCCCTTTCTATTTCTGTATAGGATAGCACCCTCCTTCTCAGGTTTACTACCATGGAGCCTTCCTTGACTCTACCTTCTTATTCACACTTTCCAGATTCTTCCTAAATGACATCTCAATTTCTACTTCCTCTCCATTCATCCAAGTTGAGGCCCTTATTATCTCTTACGATATTATGCAATACTTATAATAATATAATGACATAATATTAACTCTTTAAAGTGATCTCCTAGCCTCCAGTTTCTCCCCATTCCAATCCATTCTCCATACAACTGCCAAAATGCTATTGTTAAAGGATGTGACTTCTCATGTCACTCCCTTGTTCAGGAATCTCTAGTGGTTCCTTATTTCCTCTAGTATAAAATACTGTTTGGCACTTAAAGTCTTTCACAATCTGACTCTAGACTACTTTTCTAGACTTATTATATACATACTACTCCCTTTTAGTCACTTGAAGACACTGCATGGAAAATCAAGATGCTCTGGAAGAATAATCAAAGACCTTGTTTCATGTACCCCCCAAACCTTTGTACTATCCCTCTCCCATGCCTGAAATGTTCTCTTATTTCATCAATACCTCTTAATATAGCTGGCTTTTTTCAAGATAGCTAAAATGCTATCTTCTACAGAATTTTCCCGAGTCCTTTAATCTTTTTAAGCATCCCCTCAAAGATACTGTCCAACTACTCTGTATATAACTTTTATGTACCTATCTTTTCCCATATGTGTCTCCTCCATTTGAATATAAGCCCTTTGAGGGCATGGAGTGATTTAGACTTTCTTTGTATCACCAGCACTTAGCATATAATAAATATTTCACAAATACTTGCTGATTATGTTCATGACTTTGATTAGACTGTCCTCCTTCAGCAGAACTCATCCCTCCTTATCTCTACCTCTTGGAATCCCAAGTTTACACCAAAACTTAGCTCAAACACTTGCTTCTTCCTGTACAAGAGCCTTTGCACATGAACCCTCTCTTCCATCTGTTAGTGCTTCTCACCCGAAATATACCTTTGTACACACTTTCACATATTTTCCCCAATAGAATGTAAATTCCTTGAGGCACAGGTTTATTTTTGTTCACATGCTCCTGTCACCTTGTACAATGCTTTGCATATAGTAGATATTCTAATGCATTGTTATTGATTGATTAGTTCCACAACAAAAAACTTTCTAACTGTTGGATCTGTCTCAAAAGTGAGTGGGAGTAAATCTACCTTCAATGGTGATCTTCACATAAAAGTAGCATGACTATTTGGGGAAGCCATTGTAAAAGAAATTGTGGTGCACAGGCATAATGAAATATTATTATTCTGTAAGAAATAATACAAGGAAGGAGGAGAAGACTCATATGAACTGATATAAAGTGAAGAAAGCAGTACCGAACATATACATGATGTAAACTGAAAGAACAATAAAACGATACAAATTCAACAGTGTGAAATTATAATGGTCACTGAAGGAGAAATATGAAAAGACTCATCTTTTTGGAGAAGTTGAAGATGATGGAGGTGAGGAGACAGGACGAGAATATATGTGGAGCACTACGTATAATGTCAGGTTTCTTTGGACCCGCTTATTCATTTTGATGAATATTATTTTTTCTCTGTCTTTTTTTTTTAGTGTTCTGTGACATAAAGTATGTAAAGTATGTCTCTCTGGAAGGAGGAGGAAGAAAGCAAGGGGAAGGAATGGGATGGAGAGAGATACATTATGAACTGTAGGTGATGTAAAAACAATATATATATATATAAATTTTAAAAGGTAAAAAGTAAATTCTTTCATCTCTTTATCTTTGGTTTCTTTGTTTGTAAAATAAAGGTCTGGATCTGGGTTATAGTCCAACAATGACACTTTCTATCTATGAAACTTGGGCGAAACACTTTTCCTCCCTGAGTCTAAATATTTTTATTTGTAAAATGAAGACTAGATAGCCTTTAAGGTCCCTGCTAGCTTAACTTTAGGATCCTGTGCTCTTCAAATCTCTTTTAATATTAATATTCTTTAATATGATGTTATCACTGTCATCTTAGCTATCATGTCTTACCGAAGGATTTACTGGTCCTCCAAGAATATACCAGTGAATGATGGAATCATGAATGGGAAATGCATACAATATCTCAGAAAGTAAAGTACAATAAGAGCATCAGGTGTTGTTTCTAAAATTAATGAGTTTCATAGAATAATTATAATTATCAAATGGCCCAGAGGAGAGTTAAGATGGGAAAATGGACTTCCATCCCTTCATTCCAAAAATATGGAGATGCATGTATGATGGATATGGTAGTTAGATTAAAAAACAAATTGATCTCTTTTGTATTTACCTTATCTTCCATTTCCAAATATATCTAATAGGATATAGGGGAAAGAAACACGGGGGTGGGGAAGTCGTTCAGCAAAACTAATACATCTTCTGAGTCTGAAACTCTGCAAAAGAGAGATGAGTTTTTTCTTTTCTTCTTCAGGGTCAAAGTCTGTCATTATAATTACTCAGTATTTAATGTCATTGATGTTCCACAGTGTGATACTTGTTGTTACAGTGGTTGTATGTATTGTTTTCCAGGTTCTGCTTACTTCCCTTTACATCAGTCTTCCCATGTTCCTATCTATCCTTCATGTCAAAACTGCTTAGGAGCGCTAACGTTCCATTCTCTTTGTGTGTCATGGCTAGTTTTATTGAATACTTTTTTCTTCTCTCTTTTGAAATTTTCATTATAAGAGATTTTCTCATCAGGGAAAAGGAAAAAATAAATTTAGAAATGAAGGCAATATGAAAACAATAGATATTATAAAAATTACGCCACTTACAAATTAAATTTTTGATTTTCTTCTGCATCCTTTAATGTCATCTCTGAACTCTTAAAGGGCACTGCCCAAATCTTTCCAGAATACATTCTGACTACATGAAGGGTTACATAATTTACTTACTTTAAAGACATTCTCTACATATTTACTTAGACTAGGAGTGGTAATTCTTGTTAGATTTTAGGAAATTTTAAGGACAATCTTCCAGGCTATATGATTTTGGATTACAGCAGACATCTGTTTTGAAGGCTAATTGGAACCTATAATTCATTTTTTTTTCCTGTTCAGGCAGGAGGTGGGAGGCAGAGAGAGAGCTTACCAATTCACCTTCCTGTACTGCAGAAGAACAAAAACATCATCCCTTGTCTCTTCTTCCACCCCCAGATTCCCAACTGAAACCAGCTGTCACCTGAAACCCTCTGTGAACTATTTCAGGTGATGATTACAGGTGAGACCAGCCCCCAGGCAAAACTGTGAGGTAGGCCAAGTTTGTGTCCCATAAGCTACCCTCCTCTTTTGATGCCCTTTATCTCTTGGGAAGTACATCTTTCTTCCCACCAGGCATTCTGTACCCTCTGGCCTTCCTTCCTTTTCCTTTCAATACCTGCTCTAAAGAAAGGTTCTAAAACTCAGCATAGAGTCTAAATAAAAATAGCTTCTATTTCTATCATGTTTTTACTTTTACCAAACACTTTCTTTAATGCTTCATCTCATTTTTATCTTTATTATACCCTTGCCAGATATATAGTGCAAATATTATTTTTCTCATTCATAGGTAGCCAACCTGAGAACCAAAATGGTTACCTGGCCAAAGACACCAGTTAGTGTGTGGTAGAACTCAAATGTGAACCCATGTTCTTACTTTTATACCAAACTTCCTCTCCTGTCTCTTCCCAAAGGAATGTATATTTAATAGGGCTAATGGGATCATAGATTTAGAACTAGAAGGAGCTTGAGCATCATCCAGTTTAAAGCTCTCATTTTTCATATGTGGAAATTCAGGCACGGAAGTTGTTCCTTGCTTGTGGTCACATGACAGGACAGCAGAAGAAAGCAATATCATTACTAAACATATATGCACCAAGTGATATAGCATTCAAATTCTTAAAGGAGAAGTTCAGGGAGTTGCAGGAAGAAATAGATAGCAAAACTATACCAGTGGGGGACCTCAATGTCCCTCTCTCTGAACTTGATAAATCTAACCTTAAAATAAAAAGAAAGAAGTAAAGGAGGTTAATAGAACTCTGGATAAGGTAGGTATGATAGGTCTCTGGAGAAAATTGAATGGGGATAGAAAGGAATATACCTTTTTCTCAGTGGTACATGCAAATGCAAGAATTGACCATGTAGTAGGGCATACAAATCTCACAATCCAGTGCAGAAAGGCAGAGATAGTCAATGCATCCTTCTCAGATCATAATGCAATAAAATTATATATAATAGAAGGCCAAATATGAAAAATATGAAAGATAGACCAATTGGAACCTAAATAATCTAATCCTAAAGAATAAGTGTGTTAAACAACAAATCATAGAAACAATCAATAACTTTATTCAAGAGAATGACAATAATGAGACAATATACCAAAACTTATGGGATGCTGCAAAAGCAGTTCTTAGGGAAAGTTTTATGTCATTGAATGTCTACATGAATAACACAGAGAAAGAGGAGATCAATGACTTGGGCATGCAGCTGAAAAAGATAGAAAAAGAACAAATTGAAAGTCCCCAAGTAAATGCCAAATTAGAAATGCTGAAAACCAAAGGAGAGATTAATAAAATTGAAATTAAGAAAACTATTGAACTAATAAATAAAACTAAGAATTGGTTTTATGAGAAAAACAATAAAACTGATAAACCTTTGGTCAATTTGATTAAAAAAAGAAAGAAGAAAACCAAATTACCAATATAAAAAATGAAAAGGGTGAAATGACCTCCAATGAGGAAGAAATGAAAACAATAATTAGAAATTACTTTGCCCAACTGTATGCCTATAAATTTGACAATCTAAATGAGATGGATGAGTATTTTAAAAAATACAAATTGCCCAGATTAACAGAAGAGGAAGTTGAATACTTAAACAACCCCATCTCAGAAAAAGAAATTGAACAAGCCATCAGTGAACTCCCTAGGAAAAAAACTCCCCAGGGCTGGATGGATTCACAAGTGAATTCTATCAAACATTTAAATTACAGTGAATTCCAATACTATATAGACCATTTGGGAAAATTGGGGAAGAAGGAGTGCTACCAAATTCTTTTTGTGATACAAATATGGTTCTGATACCTAAAGCAGGAAGAGCTAGAACAGAGAAAGAAAATTATAGACCAATTTCTGTAATGAATACAGATGCCAAAATTTTAAATATTAGCAAAAAGAATGCAGCAACTTATCATGAGAATAATACATTATGATCAGGTGGGTTTTATACCAGGAATGCAGGACTGGTTCAATACTAGGAAAACTATCAGCATTATTGATCATATCAATAACAGAAACCATATGATTATCTCAACTGATGCAGAAAAAGTTTTTGACAAAATACAGCACCCATTCTTATTGAAAACACTGGAGAGCATAAGAGTAAATGGAACTTTCCATAAAATAATAAGCAGTATCTACCTAAAACCATGAACAAGCATTATATGCAATGGGGATAATAAGCTGGATGTATTTCCAATAAGATCAGGGGTGAAAGAAAAATGTCCATTATCACCACTGTTACTCAATATAGCACTAGAAATGTTAGCTTTAGCAATAAGAGAAGAAAAAGAAATTGAAGGAATTAGAACAGGCAAAGAAGAAACTAAGTTATCACTCTTTGCAGATGATATGATGATATACTTACAGAGGACCGTGATAGAGCTAGAATTTAAATCAAAATTCTCAAACTTCAAATTCAATTAAATAAGTGTTCATTGTGAGGCATAGTTGATAGAGAACTAACCTTAGAAAGAGAAAGAACTATGTTAAAGTATTATTCCTGACATATACTGACTCAGTTAGTCAGACATCAAACATTTATTAAGCACCTACTATATGCCAGACACTGTGCTAAGTGCCAAGGATGTGCCATCCTAAGGAAATCAACCAACCTCCCAGTGCTCCTAGGAAACTATGTAAAATTTTGAGTGAGGGCAAGATAGAGAAATGGGCGGGGAGGGGAGGAGAGATAGAGAGAGACAGACAGACAGACAGAGAGAGAGTGAGAGAGAGAGAGACAGACAGAGACAGAGAGACAGAGACAGAGAGAGACAGAGAGACAGAGACAGAGAGACAAAGACAGAGACAGAGACAGAGAGACAGAGGGAGAGATAGAGACAGAGCTTATTTGCATTGGTAGAAGGAGTTTCCTTTGTGGATAGAACCCCAAGTCCCATTATAAAAATAAGAAAAGTTGGTGAGGGAAACATTTTTGAGTACCTATTGTATTTTAGGCACAATTATGATGGGGATGTAAAGCCTGAAAATAAATTCACTCCCCTCCTCAAGGAGCCTATGAAGACATTCCATTCCACCAAATGAATGCTACTCAGGTAGAATTACAGATCCCAGTTAGCAAGTGGGAGAGTTATTCTGGGAGTAGTTACACTTTCTAGATTTCCCTGACATACCATCCAACATAGACAAACCACCATAAAATTCATCACCATATACTACTAGTCCCTCAGTCTCTCTTGGCTAGAAGATGGCTCCCTAAAAGCCTGCAAATTGGATTGAAACTGGGCAGGGAACATTATTTGCTTTAAAGACTGGGCTCCCCTTTCTCAGTTTTCCATTGAACTATTTTTTTTTTTAGTGCTAAATAATTAAGGTGAATTGTTTAGAACTAGAAGGGACCTTATGAAAACAATTTGGTCCAATCCTTTCATTTAAAAAAAAATAGTAAATTTCAGAGGTTTGTTATGGTTACGCAGTTAAGAAACAGAAGTAGAAAGTAAAACGCAAGCTCTTTGAGGGAAGGGACTTTGTCATTTTTATATTTACATTCCTAAAGCCTTACACATAGTAGGCTCTCAATAGTGCTTGTTGAATTAATAGAATGTTCTTCCCATTATTCCTTAATGAGATGGTAATAGCTATGTAGTTATTGAAAACTATGTAGCTTTGTAGGTACATGGCATTGTCAGATCTTCACAACAACCCTGAGTATCTGAGTAGAGAAAAGAGAATGTATAGGAGAGATATGGAGGTGGAAACAATGAGGTCTGCCTGGAAACTGTTTGTATATGAGGGATGAGAGAGAAGGAAATGACTCCAAGGTTAGGGACCTGGGTAACTGGAAGTATAGTAGAATGAATATGTTTAGAAGGAAAGACAAAAAATTCTGTTTTTGACATGATGAGTTTGAGGAACATTAATTTGGAGTGAGTGCATAATAGTCACCAAACATTTATTATGCACCTACCATGTGCCAGGCACTGTAATAAGCAATGGAGATTCAAAGAAAGGTATCCTTGAGGAGTTCACAATCTAAACATGCAGATAACTGTGTATGAACAAACTATATACAAGATCAATGGGAAATAATGGAAGGCACTAGGATTAAGAGGGACTGGGAAAGACAGAAATCCTCCCTTCCTAAGGAAGATGAATTTTTACCTAGGACTTGAGGGAAATTAGTATGTAGAGATGAGTAAGGAAAACATGGGAATGGAATTCAAGAGAGAAGTTAGAGCTGGATGTATGGATTTGAGAATCGTCAGTATAGATGACTGTTGAGAACTGCTATTAAAATCATTAAGTAAGAGAGAGCATAGAGAAAAGATGTCCTTGAAGTTCACTTCCATCATAGGAGGCAGTAGGATGATCCCATAAAGGATACAGAGAAAAAGCTATCAGAAACGCAGGAGGGGAACCAGGAGAGATCGGTATCAGGAAAACCATGGTAAAAGAATGTGTCCAGGAGTAGGAGGTTGTTAACATAGTCAGATGCCACAGAGATGGCAAGAAGGGTGAGGACTGAGAAGACTTCTTAGGATTCAGTAATTAAAGCAAGGATTTGAATTTATATCTCTTGATACCAATTGCAGGTCTTTCCCCCACTCCTTTCTTTCCTTTATTAGAAATCTGGAAAGTCTGTTGTCCTTTTGATAGAAATAAATCAATCATTAAGCACTTAAATGCCCAATAAATGTACCAATTACTTTTGGGTAAAACATGGAATAAAAATATAAAAGACAGTCTCTGCCCTCGAGGAACACAAATTCTACAGTGACAATATATTCAATGATTTCTCACCAGAATGAATTTGTAGCAAGGCTGTAGTTTCTCTTTAATCTTGGGAAGGAAATTTCTGACCTTTTGTTTAGTACCAGAACTGGGACATCTCTTTTGGAAGGCTGCTACCATAATAAAAACTGTAGTTGAGATAGTTAAATGTGCCCTCTCACCCCTGGGGAAATTCTAGCTCTGTGACAAAATATAGCACATAATACCAGGATTTCTCTGGCATAATATACTATATTTTCAGGCTTTCAGTAACTTTAGAGCTCATTTCAAGTTCTACTGAACTCAAAAGCTAAAGCTCAAAATTTCTTCAGAATATGACTACAGTAAGTATAAATATTATTGCATACTTATATCAAGTTAGTATAACTTTGCTTGTACCGTCTAACATAGACAAATTTAATTGTTTCACCAAATTGTTTTGTGAAAATACTAATGAAACTGATTTACAGAGACAATGCATCAAGGTGTCAAACTGACCTGAAAAAAAACCAAGTACACTTTCCCTCCACCCTGGAGGTTGTTTAAACTATGCAAAATAACTAGTAATTGACATTAAAGAATAAAATTACCTTAGTTTTCTTAATATAAACAGCTTGGAAACAACAGGTAGGTCACTTTGGGGTCTTAGGTTAATGGTAGCTTCTAGATGACTGCCTTTTATTTAGATGTCCATCCATCACACTTTTACTGACATCCAATAATATGTTTAAACTGGATTGATGCCAAACAAACTTGTGAATTCAGAGAGATTTCTAATGTATAATTGTGTCTAATGCTTTAAGGAAATAACAAATCTTTACACAATTTGATCACTTTGAAGACAAATCTAAGGACAAATCTTTAAGTTAATTTATTTGAAAAACAAAATCCCCATATATTTCATAGCTCATAAATACTTTCTTTGTGATTTCTTAAATCTCATGACATTATTTTATTTGCATTTTACGTTTGTGGATTTTGAACAGAAGAATTATTTGAATTCTTCAGTGGATTTAGCAAATGACAAAGATAAATGCTTGCTGATAAAATAAGGATTTTCCAAAGTTGGAAAATCAGTAAACTTTGCTTCCTGTTTCCCCAAGTCTGTGTCTAGTAAAATATTTTATATGGGATCAGGAAATATTCTTTTTTCAAAAACCAGTGACATTGTCTTGATGGAGCAAACAGCTGGTATTAAAGAAAATGAGTTATTGCAGAATGTGGTTTCCTGTACTGGCTAAAGTTGTTCTGATGACCAAATCCTCTCTTCCTTCCACATGGCCATAATTCATTTCTCTCACAACCTTCCTCTCTCTCCCTCCCCTTTTTCTTTCTCCTTAATCTCTTCCTCCTCCACTGATAACTATTTGGGAGGTGGATTTTGTCTATAAAACAATAACTTGACTGATGACCACATCTCCCTCTTCCCTACCATTCCTGACCTGAATTGCATAGGGAAATGGAATGAGCACACAGTCTAGAGTTGGAGACCCTGGATATTCTGGCTTTGTAACTTATTTGTATTATTCCCTTCTCTTGACATACTTGAGTATCTTTGCCTCATTTTCCACATTTAAGAAATGGAGGGTTGAATTAGATGAGCTCAAATATCACTTTCAGTTCTAGGTCTTATGCTGTGGTGAATTGTCTGGATGTTTTAACATCACATGGTATCAGCTTCACTCCTTTTGTCCCTTTACCCACCAATCCATTCACTTATTCAGCATTTATTGATGGTGTGGCACCAAGTGTGTTGTACCAAACATGGAGCCTGCCTCAGACACTTGCTACCTTTGTGATCCTGAGCAAGTCACTTAATCACTGGCTATGTCAGTTTCTTCACCTACAATAGTAATGGGGATAATAATACTTGTTATGAGGATAAAATGAGATAATATTTGCAAAATGCTTAGCAAATCTTAAAGTGCTATGTAAAGGCTAGCTATGATTGCTACTCATTTCCCCTTTCCTCCTTTCCTCTGGAACATCCTTTGGCATGCTACATTAAAGAATTTTTCTTGTTTGGTATTCTGATCTTTTGTCTCTCCTTTGGAATCTTTAATGCTTGGTTGCTACCTTCACATATATAAGTATTTCCCTTTTAAGGACAGGTTTGGTTTAGCCAGGTTCACTGATGTGATCAGGATCCCTAAAGAGAATATCACAAGAATTCTGTGATACCAACTTTTGATTTGTCCATGTTTATTTAAACAAATTCAGTCAGGAGTTCAATCCTAAATAGCATTTCTATGATGATTATAATTAGCACAGGAATTAAATTAATTCTCTTTAATTAAATGTTTTACATGGAAGATTCCTTTCAAAAAACCTATGATTTGGGGGGAAGGGTTGGTGCTAGTAAATACGATCCATGTGGCTTTAAGCTAATATTTCATTTGAGTGAGAACTTCACCAAAAAGTGTTCTTTAGGAAAAGTATTATCATATATTTAAAATAGTAGATACTGGGCTTGCATTTCAGTTTACTAGAGAGCAAGTTTTATAACAATGTTCATTTGAAAACACCTTCAATTATAAATTTCTGCCCACATTTTCAATAAAAATTGTATGTGCATCAGTACATCTATGCTTATATGTGTATAAGATGACATTTAAAATTTTTAGAAATTATTTATTTTATTCTGAATTTAATAAAATAAGCATTTCCATAGCATAGTAGAATAGAAAAAAGAAGATTGCACATGAAACTGCAACTCTATTATGTACAATTTTCTATTTCTTTAAAATATGAACTAAAGTGATTATGTAACTTTTTTCTTTGTTTCCCTCCCCCTACTCTAGAGATGAGTGCCATTAAGCATGCACATACACACAATCATTCTATACATACTTCCATTTATTACCAGTTCTTTCTCTGGATGCAGATGTAAAGTGGATATTTATAATCAAAATGACTTAGTCATTCGAAGTTCTTCTTAAAACAATATTGCTGTTACCATATATGATGTTCTCAGTCATTCTCATTCATTTATTATTTCATGCCAGTCTATCCATATTTTTCTAAGATCATTGAGCTTAACATTTCTTATAGCACAGTAGCATTCCACAAGACATCTTTTAAGCTCTTAGAGGGCAAAGATTCTCTTTGCAGTTGGCGAATTGTTCTTTAAGGTATTTAGTCAAAGGGCACTATCTATCTTCAGTAATTCTGTGCCTCGTTCTTTTCTTTGCATTTAAGAGGGCATCATCTCTGAATCCTCCATCATACAGAAGGAGGCTCAACTCATACATGGGTATCTCTGGATTCTACATCTGATTCAAGGTACATTGTGAAGGCTGGCCAACATCCACTTAAAATCATAGTGCTTTCTTGCAATATAGTTGCTACCAAGTAGAAGACACATTAGTTCAAAGCAAAAATTATTAGTAAATAGTTAAGTAAGATAAATGAGAAGAAAGATTTCCCCAATACATACAAAGGTGCACTCTTCTACAAGTCACCATTGAGGAGGGGACATATGCAGGGAACATATCTCACAAGGAAACATGGATGGAAGGAGACACATATAGGGTACAAACACAGGTGTTCAGGGTAGCTATCAGAGGCTACTCATACTTCCAACACTGCAGATCGGTCCGTGTTCTCTGGTGAGGTCATTGGTTGAATGGTTTTCCGGCTGAGCTGGGGTTCTCTGCTCTTCCGTTCTCTTTGCTGAGAGCTTCTGTTGCTTTGGAATCTTTTTTTCTGATCTCTGCTGAATGATTCCACTGCCAGAGCAACTGATCTTTGCTGGATACCACTGTTGCTGCTGCTGTAGCCGAATTTTTTCTCCCATTCCTTTGTTTGGTTACTGTTATCTTCCACGGGAGGGAATCTGTTATCTGCTCGCCCTTTAACTTGATAGTCTCAAGCTCTTTGTGATATGCAAAAACAAACAAAACAAAACAAAAACCAAAAAATCTGAGACACTCCTGTCATTTTAATATTTGTCTTTTGAACTCTTTTTCCTGGGTACCTCAATCTAAATTCTTATCTGAATCAGGAATCAAAATTCCTTCGAATTCATATCATATCCCTGGATCTCTATCCTTTTTTTCAAATCATTTCAGGGATTCCATTTAGCAAAACTGCCAAGGTTCTAGCTGGGGCTTTGGTGAAAGGATTTGTCTCATATGCTACCATCCTATCTTGATAGCATCCTTTCATGCTCCATGATTAGCATGCAAATCAACTCAGGAGAAAGGTTGAGAAGACATCCACTGGTCCTGGTGACTTTTGTATTACATTCCTGACAAGCAACAAAAACTGTGCTTTCCTTACATTTATCTTTTGATTTACTTATCCTATAATCATCTGGACTCTGCCTGCAGTCATGCTCTACTTTGACCCAAGCTGTTTACTTCCCTCTCTGTGCTGATTATCTACACAGAACAGAAATATGATAAAGATGAGATAGATGGAAATTAATCAATTCATAATGATTGAGGTTTGGAATATTTTCCTCAATAAAAAAGCAATAAACAGTATAAATCATGGAAGCAGCTAAACTTCAGAGCCCTTACCATGTGGTGGAGGATGTTAGAGACATTGTGAAGTCAAGAGGGAGCCCTACAAAGAGAACAGGGATAATGATATTGACCATATAGGGCTATTTCCCAGGAATAACACCTGGGGCATTATCAGCCTCTGTAAGTTAAAGGCTGGCTACCACTTAGGGTGTACATCATAGATTTTGAGCTGGAAGAGACCTTAGAGGTCAACTCATCCAAACCTTTCATTTTTATAGGTATAGATATAGATATAGAGACCAACACTCATTTTAGGTTCCTTGAAGAAAGTTCTAGTGGGCCCCAAAGCAAAAAGGCTCTATTTACATGAGACTTTTCTTGATGCTATAGCTCCAAATGTCTTTGCTCTCTCCTGTTACCTTGTATTTTTCCTATATTTTATATAATCCTATTTTGTATAAACATATGTCTATATAAATGTTGTTTCCCCATATGGAATGTGGAGTAGGGAATCCATTTTTTTTTTTTTGCATATCAAGTGCCTGTCTCAGTGTTGGGATTGTATTAGGCCCTTAATAAATGTTTTTTGATTGATTAAATGATTGATTTCCTCCTGCAGTCGACCCAAAATAGCAAGAGAGATGGAGTACTAGTAAATATATAAGAGTAAGAAATAATCTTTCTTGTATGTTCCATCCAAAGGACCTTGATTTGTAGTTTCTCCTTGTTGAACCAATGAATTCAACCCCATAATGAACTCTTACATTAATAAAACACAGGTAATTTGGGAGTATGAAATATAAAAGTGATTCATCATTAACTTTAGAGTGAATTAATATTACCAGTAGACAATCATCCTACATGTTTTCAAACCAGACATAGAGAGATTATTTTTCCACACTCAAACCCTTCAAATCACCTATTTATCTTTCCTATTTCTCTTGCACAAATTAAAAACCCTCTTTCCTCACTTGCTTTTGTGACAACCTTGCTGTAACTGGAAGTTTGGAAGTTCTCAATCTATCATTCAATAAAAAATTGCCTACTATGTTGTAGAACCAATGTGATAGATATTCATAGTGCCTAAGGCAGCTATGAATATGTCTGTGTAATTCTAAATAGCAAAATACAACACACTCTCCACATGAAAGACAGAAACAAAACATTAATTCAAACACTGAAAGTCAAAGCTCAACATCAGAAAACGAAATCCATCACAGCAAGAAAGAAATCCATCATAGTAACCAAGAAGTCTATCCATATTATCAGGCCTTCCCACAATCCTAGCTGCCTGCTTCCTCTGTCCTTCCTAGCTCTGACTAGTCTGATCAACTTCCTCTCAGTTCTGCTCCTACTCCACGCCTTCCTATGCCATCCATTCAGCAAACTCCTTCCACCATATGTGACTTAGGCTTCCATGTGATTTAAGCAGGTCACATGGGCCTATTAATGAATGGGAAAGATCTTCCCATTTAAATTACCATTACATATGTGCAAAGCACTATACCAGGAATCGTAGATAGAGTGATGGGTTTGGAGTCAGGAATATCTAAGCTTAAATCTATACTTGACACTTATTAGCTCTGTGATCCTAGGCAAGTTGTGTACATCTCACAGACTCAATTTCTCCATCTAGAAAAGTATAGCACCTACATCTCAGGGTTATTATAAGGATCAGATAAGTTAATATTTGTAAAATACTTTGCAAACATCAAAATGCTCTATCTCTATATCAACCTATGCTAGCATTTTTATTATTATTAGTTAGGCAGAGTAGAAATGGAAGGCCTACACATTTTGTAGTACAGAAATACTTATGCCCCAATTGGGAGATGGCTCAGGGTTACTTCTACTATTATCTGAAGCTGGAAAGTTTCTTTTGGCATCCTGCCCTAGCTCCTAAAGTGTCTCCTTGCCATTTTGTGGGGAAACTGAAAGAGATTATAGCTTGATGAGATCTACATTGGGTCATCAAGGTTCATCTGGACACCTTTACCAATGGCTATAGGAACTGCATCTTTGTTTATCCTGGACAATTACATTTCAATCTCCCTAACTCTGTGAAATGAATGGAGGCTTAGGTAGGACACTCTGAGTGGTCTCTCAGCTTATAGAAAAGTCCAACCAACTTGTCAAACATGTGCCAGGGATGCTTGCTCCTTCTCTGTAAAATACATTACTCAACACTTACGCATGATCCCCCATTTTGTGTTCACCCAAAGGACTCCATAATTATTAAAGCTTCTTTAATAGAGCTCTTAACATGCCGGTAGCCCCAGTAGTGGGGGTTTTCCTTTCTAGTAAGATTTTGAAAATTTCTTTTATTCCTGAATTTTAAAGAATGGTGCAGATTTCCACGTTTTTTCTATTCATCTTTGAGGAAGAGGTGGGGATACTGTGTAAAATAAGGCAGCATGTCATTGTGAATAGAGAGTTAAGGAGATCTGGATTTAGAGCCTACCTCGCACACTGGTTATGTGATCCTGGGCAAGTCACTGAACTTTTCTGTGCCTCATTTTCATCAGCTATAAAACTAGAGGATTTAATGTCACTTCCAACTCTCAATATATGATCCTATGACCCATATTTTCTGACCCTCTTGCATATGACCAAGAAAAGGAATAGGTCTTTATTGAAATCAGCCATGGGACTCCATCTTGTTCTTTATTTCCCTTTTATTTTTGACACATTTTGCCCCATAGTTGCATCTGTCATTGTCAATGTATTCCCCATCTTTCTATATTGATGCCTACACTAAAAAGAGTTATAAGTATTGAATCAAAACTTCAACAGTCACTTAAAAGTCATGAAAGCTGCCAATACTGTACTGAGTGCCAAATTATTTTCCAACTATGAACCCTGGGGTGACTACCCATCACTAAATCTTAAAATATGACTACCTCTAGGAATCAACGAAGAAGAGAAATGGTCAGAGTGCAAGCTATGGGGAGATGGCAAAGTTCAAAGGCAAGCAGAAGGAATCCCAGGCAAGGAATGAGGGATGATGTAGGCTACTTGAATAGATAGTCTTTCTGTTGAGTCTATCACTCCTCATGTGACGCCATCACAGAATTGTCATTTATGTTGTGGCTCAGAATGTTGGGATGTTTGGGGTGGAGTTGTAGATGGGTCAGAGAGAAGGGAAAATATATCATAGGTACCTGTTCCCCATTACAAATGGAAGACAAGTGTTGTATATGTTGAGTTCATAGTTCGCTGTCATAATAAGTCTCCTTTTGACAAGAGCCACCTTGGTGCCTGCCACACTTACTTTGAGGTAAAGGATCTCTTACAAGATGGTTTTCCTTGCTATTTTATTCCTTTTTCCAGTCATCTGACATCAGTGTCTCAGCTTAAGAACATCAGAATTGAGAAAGGAGAATCCTGTGATGAGTGGAGGGATCTAATTCACATCTATAGTGTCCCTTGTGCATTGGAACTACCCCTACTCTTACCTCATCTCAAATGAATGAAGGAAGTCACCATCACAGTGAAGGAATGGGCCAAGTTTTCAGCCCTTTTCTCTGAGAGATGGGGTGAAGTAACATTTCAATACACTGAACAAAGAAGCCCCTTTTCTTGTTTCCTTTACCTCTACAACAGACTCTGTATAGAGCGGCAGCAGCAGCAGCAGCTTTAAGAGAGTTCATATTGTCATGGTTCCTGTGTTTGTCCTTCATTGCTGAAGAAGACCATGCCATCAGAGAAATGATGATGTGACTTGCACTTGACTTTGTTTTGAGTGTTCTGAGTAATGGTTCTATGGAAAGAAGGGAAGTTGAAAGGCTTTCAGCTCAACCCCTTCATTTTAGAGGTGAGGAAATGGAAGCTCAGAAAGCATCAGTGGTGTGAACCACTTCTAGCAAGCATCAGAAGCAAGATTTAAACCCAGATCCTCTGACTCCAAATTCAGCATTCTTTTCACTATGCCATATTCTTTTAATTCATACCTCTTATTAATGCACCTGACAGTGTAGGAGTTGTCATAGAACTATAGATCTTTAGCTAAGAGTGACCTCAGACATCATGTCAACCCCATCATTTCATGGACAAGGAAACTGAAGTCCAAAGGTTTTAATATATTGTCCAAAGTCACAGAGATAATAAATATCAGAGATTTGAACGCAGGCGTTCTAACTCAGTCATACTTTTACTGCTGTCCCACTGAGTTTTATGCCTTCCCAATCAGTTATGCTGTAATGGAGATTCTTGTTTAGGACTAGGTTGGCTTAGGTCCCTTCCAACTCAGAAATAATGTGACCCTCAACAATCACTTCAAGCTTCCATAAACAAGGAAGGCAAGACCATTAGTCATACTTGGATCTCAATGACTCAGGAGTTCTGAAGAAATATTGGCTGCTGAATTTTAGGTAAATGTCAGTATTTAAATTATCTTTTTTATTGAGAATGAAGAGAGGTGCCTAGAATATTTGAAATATAATTAAATTGTTAAATAATAAAGTCCACAAAGATATAAAGGGGGAATTTATCACACATGAGATGTAGTAGCCACACTCTTTAAGCTAGGCTAGAAAATGAGATGGTGGAGGGAAGAAAGAGTGGTCAGAAATGTACCAAGATTAGATTTTAACTTTGAGCATCTGTCAGCTGTTCTAGGCCCTCCCACTCCCACCCCAAACAACTGCTGCTGTGTGCAAGTTCAGAGAGCCTAACAGGGTCTTCACCCTGCCCTGACCTTCTGAGGCACAGCTGACAGCACTTCAGGCAGCATCTGGGCTCTCAGAACAGCTAATAGGCACTGGCAGGTGTCCAAATGTGAAGCTAGGGAAAGTTTGCAAGAGCACTTAGGACACCTCCTTCCAGCCCTATTGTCATTCAACAAACAGAACAGGAGAGGGAGATTGGAGGTACCTATTCAAGTTCATAGCTCTAACTCTTAGAGAGATGATGGCTACTTCTACTACAGACACTAATAAAATCTGGGGCAGAATAAGTATGAGAGAGGCAGAGAATAGGAGAGGGGAGATAAGATAGGGATGACCATGTTCAAGTTAAAAAAACTAATAGAGTTTTCCCTGAAATGATACTTCATTTCAATGTCAACAAAAGTCTCTGGCTTTAAGATACTCATTAATTCACTGGTGCCTCCTGCCTATAGGGTGATGCATTTAGGATTTTCCAGCAAATGTGTTTTTGTAATTCTTTCTCCAGAGCTCCTGGTGTTAGAGGTGTTGGGTTCAAATACCTGATATTACCACCTTTTTGACTTTGGACAAATAATTTAGTCTCCCAAGATTTCAGTTTCCTCATGTATAAAATAAAGGAGTTGGACTACATTACCTCTCTGGTCCCTCCCAGACTTAGAGCTATGGCTCTATGATCAAGTCCTTTCTAGAAGACCTCCAGAGCCTACTTAGGAAGTTTTCCTGACATCACAAATAAATCTGCCTCTTGGTAACCTCTACTCATTGCCCCTGCCTCTACTTTTTGGAGACAAATGAAACAAGTCTAATCCCTCTTCCACGTCCAAATAAATACCTTTCTAGTACTTGACAATAGTCATCATGCGCACCTTCTCTTCTCCAAACTACACCTGCAGTTCTTTCAGTTGATGTTCACTCCTCTGGTTACCCTCCTCTGGACATTTTTCCTAAAATGCGGTGCCTGGAACTGATCACAATATTCTCGATGTGGTTTGATCAGAGCAAGGTACAGAAGGATCATTAACTCCTTATACCTAGGATATAATTCTCTTATTACAACTCCAAATTACATTAGCTTTTGGGGGCTGCCATATCTCACTATTGACTCATATCAAACTTACGGTCCACAGAATGCCCCCCATTCCTTGTCAGACTAGCTACTTTCTGGGGTGACTATCACTCCCACCTCGTATTTGTGAAACCAACTTATTAAATCCAAGCGTAAGATTTTTACATTTGTCTCTACTAAATTTCCACCTAATTTTCTAATCTGTCACAATCTTTGTGGATCTTGACTTTGTCATTCAGTGTGTTAGTTATGCCTCCTATCTTTGGCAGAGTAAATCGGGTTAGTTTCGCCTGACTTGATCTTGATGAAGCCATGCTGTTTCTTTGAACGTTACCATTTCCTTTTTAAAATATTCACTAATGATGCCTTTAATAAAACATCTTCGAATTCCCCAAGAGTGGAAATGAAGATCATCAACCTGTTGTTGGCAGATTCCATCCTCCTCCCTTTCCTTTCTTTTAAAAATCAGGATAACAGTCTCCCTTTCCAGGTCTGGCATCTCTACCATTCTCTACAATCTTTCAGAAATCACTCGTTCCGTGACCATGACAGCTAATTCTTTCAGGACCCAAGGATATAGTTGATCTGGGCCAGATGACTTGAACTTAAGGGCAGTTAGTTGCTCTTATTATCTACTTACTTTGGATAACAAGTACTGACTAAACATTTCTATTCTATCCTTTCCAGTACAAAAGTTAGTCTCCCTGAGAAAGAAAATGGCAGCAAGATGAGAAATGGGAGTTATGTTTCCCTCGACTTATCTTGAGAATAAAGGACAAACAACAATCATAGCCCTTTGTGCTCCCTAAATGAATTATAATTCTTGCGTTTATTGGTACCTAAGTTTTATCTCCCTTTACTGAAGTGTAAGGATCTTGATTGAGGACTGCATCTCATTTATCTTTGTATCTCTCTTATTGTGCATAGTAAGTTCTTAAATATTTGTTCAATGAATAAATACATCTTTTGTACTTTTAGAGTTTTTTGGAGATGCAAAAGGAGATGGAAAGATCATCATAATCTGGTGATTGTCTTATGTTAATTTAATTATATCACTGTCATCGGTTTATTACCAAAATGTTTATTTCTGTTCCCGGTTGATCACAAAGTCTTTCAGGTTGGTCCTATTATGATTCTACGTCTGTGACGGCTAGTTGTCTTGGTTACGTGTCTGATACCTAATATATAAAAGAATGGTTTACCTAAGCCTTAATTTTTCTTGAAAATTTGCTGGTTTGGGGGCAGCTAGGTTGTGCAATGAATAGAGCTCTGGTCCTGGAGTTAGGAGGACCTGAATTCAAATTTGACCTCAGATAATTACTATCTATGTGACCCTAGCTAAGTCACTTAACCTCAGTTGCATCCAAAAGGGGAGAAACAGTAAAAATTTGCTGTTTTCACCTCCTTCAAGGGCTGAAATAATTCTGTATGTCCTGTCACTGTTGTCTGCAAAAGGAACCATATCAGAATCCTAAGAACTAGAAATAGAAAAAACTATTCTAAATTACTCTAAATTAATTCAATTAAACTATTAATTAATTAAATTAATTAAAATAGACTATTGTAAAATAGTCTAAAAAGACTATTCTAAAAACTAGAAACAGAAAATAAGGTAATTTGCTTTTCCTGCTGACAGAGTGAGTTCTTTTCTACATACAAGTAAGAGGCAGGCCTGGCATAATAGATGGAAGACTAATCTTGGAGTTTAAGGACCTGAGTTCCAGTCTGACCTCTATCACATATTAAATATATGAAGATTTAACTTAATTAAGATGTAACCAACACCACACATTTCCCCAAATACATACCTCTGGTCGATTCTAACTAAAATAAGAAAAATCAAACACTAATAGTGCCACATTTTATTCTGGGGAGATTCATTCATGGCAGAGGTCACATAGAATTATTAGTGAATTATTTTTTCAACACTGCAGTCACTTTTCTTAGCACAGAAAAAGTGTTTTTCCTTCCTTAATTCATGGTAAAAAGACAATCTAAAGGTTCTATTCATTCATGTAACAAATATTTATTGAGTACTTAAATAAGTGCTGGCTAGTATTATTTATTGTGTGTGAGAGTCACTGTGCTAGTGCCATAAGGGATTCAAATGAAAAGTAATACGTGATTCCTACTTGCACAGAGTTTTTAACTTTAAGTAACTAAATAAATGTACAAACAACTGGAATAATCAAGGGAAGCCCCTGATTTGCTGGACTGGGGCAACTCCAGTGTAAGTGGATATACATACACTCTGGTTCTTACTGTTCTGAGGGACATGGACCAGGCTGATGTGACAAAGAAGTTCCTGACTGCTTCCCTGCAACTGGGGAGATTGTATGGAAGATGAAAAATAACTGTCAGGGAGGTAGATTCTCATGGGAGAACCGCCTCCTATCGTTTACAAAAGGAGGTTCAGAAATTGCTCTGCATCTGTCCTTTGGAGCCTTCTTTCTTTGTACAAATTTTTCTCCCTTGGACTTCAAACATGGGTAGGAAAAGGGGATTTAGCAGCCCTTGACTCAGAAGGAATGATGGATTGCAAAACCAGCATCCACAGGGGGGACTTGTGTTTGTTGCAGTGGGCCTGAAATGGGACCTCAAGTCTCTGTCTGCTTTCTGCTGCCTTTTTATTTCCATTTGTAAGTAATCCTGAGAAATGGGTATTTCTTGTATTGGTGGCTACTTTGAGAATTCAGGAATTTCTGAGTCTGGTGCCAACTGGCCAGAAGGAAGAGGATTTCCTTACCATCATACTAATTGGGGAAGATGATGACGACCTATGGTGGTCATCCTATAGTGTAATGACTAATGATAACAGTTCCCTGACTAGAGTTGTTCACATAGTGACAGTTTAACATGACTGCGAAATGTTTCTTCAGCAGTCACACAAATAATCTTTATTTTCTGAGGGTGAAATGCAATGAATATGACAGAGTACTCAGCATATTTTGTTTTCTGTCTTTGATCAAGAGTACTGATGTATTCTTTGCATTTTATACAGTTTGGTGGGAGAGGATATAAACTTATGTCCTATGCCTGCTACCCACACATATTATACATTTGAGGATCTCTTATAGAGGTAAGCTTGCCAGCCACATTTGGGATACCCTAGGTGTGAACTATGTCCAGTTTCACTTTGGAAATCTTTTTGTATTAATCCAGGCAAGGGCAAAGAGCCAAAGCAAGAGAAGCTGACTCTTTGGGACCAAACTTCTAGGATGAGAACAAATCATGAGTGCCCAGGGTCCTTGTGGATTTCTGAATTATAAGTTATACAACTACAACCCAAAGTTGGATGGAAGATTTGATAGGAGAGGAAAAGACCCAATCGTACAACTTCTGTAGCATTTGTCTGCTTGAAGACTCTTGCTAGATTTACTTTGGTAACTCAGATTAGAGGCAATGAGAAAATCACCTATCCCTGCAAATACTTTTCCTTTAATTTCTCATTAACTCAGAAAAGCCCTATTTTCTCTCAATTATCTGGATAATTATCTAGTTCTTCATTTCATTTTATATGGCTTACAACCTATCTGACTCCTCACTGGATGTGTGAGCTTGGGTTTTTATTTGATCCTGAACCTTTGCCAAAAACTTGAAATGAACCAGAACAGCTCATTTTTCAAGGTTTATGAAAGTTTAGTTAACATTTGTTTTCATTATTTTTCCCTTTTCACGGACTTTTGGGCTGTTTCTGCCTTGGGATTGAGAATTAGAGGAGCAGGGAGGAGGGGGGAAAGGGGGAAACTATGGAATCCTTCCAAAAGACTAGGAAAGATGAGGTGTCCCTGTGAGATTTCAAGAGTCTTCATTATGAGTTATAAGTTGGATTCTTGTTATTAGCATTGTTAGTTACATGCATTGTTATACATAGTATATAATAAGTTCAGAATAACTAAGGACCCCCTCAATGTCTCTGCAGTCTAAGCTCCTGGAGTAGGAAACGAAGGGCAGAGAGCAGTGAAAGACAACTGGGGTGAAGGGGTGAGAGCAGATAAATAATGATAATATATCCTTTCACAGTGCTTAAGTTTTGTAAAGTATTTGCCTGATAACCACTCTATGGCATAGTCAAATATTATCATCTCTGTTTTGCAGATGAGGAAATTTAGACTCGTAGAAAGCAAAGCACTTGGAAAGACACAGCTTTACAGCATTGCAAACAGTGGTAGAAAAATTCAACCCCAAATTCTCTTTCCCATACAGTCTCCTGCTTAGTTATCCTCATAAAAGATTTCTTCTTCTGTTAATATTTCAGGTTTTACTCCTGTTAGAGACTGAGATATATGGGCACTTGAAAAAAAAAATCCAAAGAACATTTTTGAAATCAGGTGGTATGTATATTCCAGATGATCCTTGTATAAATATCTAGAGTAGAGGAGCTTATCTAAGCTCCAAACTTTTTGAAACTATCATAGGTTTGCTTGAGAATCTTATATAGATCTGGTCACCACTGAAAGAGCAGGAGCAGCTGCTCAGGACTGTAAGTAGGGAGAGATCAGAAATGAATGATCTTGGTACACATAGAGTGCCCTGGGGAGGCGTGGGTGTGCTAGGAAAGCACCCTGGGTGACCCCTGACCTGTTTTCCTTCCCTTCGCAAAAACATGTCTAGTTCAAATCTAGAAGTCTGGAGAATCAAGGAGACTAGGAAAGGTCAAATAGCTCAGAAAAAGATAAAAGGAATAAAAGGAACCTTAGAGATCATCTAATCCACCTCCTCACTTTACAAGGCTTCAGAAGAGTCAAAGACTTGTCCAAGGTCACAAAGCCAATTGATACTAGGTCAATTCTTACAAACCAAGTTTTTCTTTGATTGTGGATTGAATTTCATGCTTCTTTAATAACTTTTTTGAAGGCCCAATGTTTTACTTTCTTTTCTACCTTTTTTTAATCATGAAGATCATCTAATAACTTCAAAAGGATAAGAATTTCTCCTTTGAAATATACATTTTCCTTTGTGATATAGTAATAGAGTCAGGAGATAATATTTTTATGTCACTTATTTTGACATTCACCATCCTTTTATGACTCTTTCAGAATTGAATGTGGCTGAAGGATTGGTTATTCTGATTAACTAGGTCTAATTAAGATAGCTTTAGGAATGGGAAGGTTGCAACGGTTTATATCATTTATGGGGTCATGGCAGATCAAACTGATCTAATATTTAAGTCATATCCTGATTCCATGACTGCAGCTGTGAATACTAATTGTTTCTGTTTCTCTGAAAAGAAACATGCCTTAATTGCTTGAGTGAGGCTTTGGGATCAGGAAGGCTTTGGTGTAAGGCCCACATCTTCTTCCCCTTCAGATTGGGCCTATAGGTGGCAGCAACAGTTAGCTATTGAACTTGGGTGGTATGGGCCAAAAGTTCTCTTGAAATACTTGGAATAGTTTTAATATTCTTGGATACTTGAAAATGAAATTCTCTCTAGATAAAAAAAAATGGGATACCACAATGGAACTTTTACTGTTAAGCGATTTTTATACAGGTTAGAGTCAATGTTTTATATATTCATTAAAAAATAAAGTGAACAGAGATACCTGATTTTCTTAGAGCTTAGGGGTCAGTGGTTTTGCTGTGAAAGTCTAGAGAGAGAGGATGTGGTTCAATGTCTTTAAGATCTAATATTTGGATGCTACTGGACTGTTTTTCCTTAACTGTCTGAGCATCATGCAGAATGATCTGTGGGCCAGAGTATTCATGAAGGACCTGCATTAAAGGTGCTTATTGCCTTATACAGTGGTTGTACTCTGGACATGTTATTTGTATTGGTGTTTTGCAAAGTAAGTTGTATTTTCAGTCCCCTAAGTGACCATGTGGCTCAAAAGGAACCCTGTAATATGTTCTTTTGTAAAGCAAATAGTCTCTCTTTTGAGCTCACCCTTTAAATGATCTGTTTTATAAAATTTGAATTTTGCATACTGGTATTCCTAAAATGGAGCATGTCTGTACTGGAAAATCTCTTCAGTGAATATATTATGGTCTGAGAAGACTAAAGAAATATTACTTTTACACGTGTGTCTATTGGTGGCAACTAAACAGGACCCCTCCCCCCCCATCAGCATAACCACTCTGAGTTGTTGGCCATCTTCATGGTTGATGATGGTTGTAGTTTAGTCAATGGTTATCTATTGGAAAGACATCTGGCTATACTAGCCAGGGTAGAAGGGTTTTAGTAAAGTGTTTTTACAAGAAAATGAAATGGGGTTATTATACCTGTTAGGCTGTTAGTTATCTTAAGCAATTGTATAATTATTGAATGACACCATAGGAGCATAGATCTAGAACTGGATGCACCTCAGAGGCCATTAGCTTAAAACTTTTCATTTTACAGATTAAGAAACTGAGGTCTAGGGGGGTCTAGAGACTTGCTTAAGAACATAGTGCCAGTAATCATTGGAGAAATTATTTGAACCTAGGGGCTCTAACTCTGGAACCACTCTATTACACTATCTCTTCATTACCTTCTACCTATTCAGAGTATTTTGGTGTAATAATATTTCTCTCTCTCAACTGGATCCTGTCAAAACAATATTTTGTCTATTCTGTGGATCCATGTAAATTTTCATTCTTTTTACCAGTGTAGATGGCAGCCCATCCATTCCCATCTCATCCTATGTGATTTTATTCTATGTCTGTCCAAAAATCTTTCATGGAAGGAAGGATAGAGGAACTAAGAGGAGGTTTAGTTTCCTACATAGTTAACAGATAACAGCGCATTACTTAGGTTTCTACTTCACTTTCATTATATGACCTGTTGTTCACTTGTTTCAGTTGTGGCTGACTTCATGACCCCATGTGAAGTTTTCATGGCAAAAATATTGGAGTAGTTTGCCATTTCCTTCTCTAACTCATTCTACAGATGAGGAAAATGAGGCAAACAGGGTTAAGTGACTCAGCAAGGGTCATACAGTTAGTGTTTGAGGCCAGATGTGAACTCAGGAAGATAAGTCTTCTGATTCCAGGCCCAGCCCTCTATCAATTATGCCAACTTACTGCTCTTCATTATATGAGTAGTTTACTGGTTTTTCTAGTTTTATATATATTACTGATGTAATGTTTTATGGCCACATGATAGCCACTATTACTAGTCATGATGATATGTCATTACATGCACATTACTGATAGTGATCCTGTAAGCCATCACCATTGGTAATATACTACAGCCTACTTAACCCATCCCGTATCTTTCAACTGACCTTTGAATTACTTGCCACCTTGATTCTTCTAGGATCTTAATGTTTCATAATTAGCCATATAGCCTCATTGAGAGAATAATTAAGCTAAAGACATGAACCTGGACTAAGAAGCAATTCAACAAAAATGTTTTAAGCACCTATACTGTACAAAGTACATTGCAAAACACTGTGATTTCTCAGTGCAATCCAATGGGATCTCCTTCTATTCAACTCTGGGCCCAGATCACAGTCTATTTCCAGACCTTGTTATAAAAATGATAAACCTAAACCTGTCACTCTCCTCTGCAGTAAACTCAACACTCCATTGAGTCTAGGATCAAACATTATTTTATCTTATCTTATTCAATTCAATTGAATTGTTAAGAATTCTGTCTTTAGCTTATTGAAAACATTTGTTATTCATTTGTATGCTTATCCTCGCCCCAACATCCAACTATTAACTAGCATTTATCATGTCTTTCTAACCTTTCCTCAGCAAATCTATCTCTAATTATTGAGTGAGATTTGGCCTATCCTAGAATCTTATTAATTACTTGCTTAAAAACAATCAATAGAATTTGGTGCATGAAAAGGGGAATCAATTAAACCCTGGTATCCCTCCCAAGAGCAATGTCCACAACAGGGTCATATATAGGAAAAGGTTACCTGCTTTCACAATAAACTCTATGTGCTGAGCACAAAATGAATCAGAAGCATTTCAAGGCAATTATAGATTTCCTCTAATAAAAATAAAGTTAATTTGGATAACTCAACTGTTAAGTTGATTTTGACCCAACTTATTCAATTTGTCTGACTATGCAATGAGAAGTAACTGTGATAACTCCAGACTCTTCCTTCCATTTTATGCCCCTTGTCCTACTCTGAGGATGAAAAACTACATCATCCTAAGGGGAAAAAAAAAGATAGTCAAATATGCTGTATCATCCAATACATCAAAACGATTGCTAAGAATTGTGATGGGATGGAAGACTCCTATACCTTCCACTATAAAGAGATGAGCCAATCTATGAGTGGTATCTGTTTGAAAACAAAATCTTGGCATTCATAAGCTTTATCATTTGCCCTGCCACTTGGTTGAATAGACCTCTAAGCATTGCCCTCTGATCTGCCAATGCACCTTGAGGACCACTAGGCTTTTCTAGACTCCTTGAAGCTCCTATTCATGCTTTCAGTGTGTGAAGTCCTTAAGAGAAGGGACTGTCTTACTTTTGCATGTGTATCCTTAGCAGGTAACAGTGATTGCCATGTGGTAAATGTTTGACAAATGCCTTTTCATTCATTCATTTATTTATACCCCACAATTTTTTATCCAGTAGCTCTTATGTCCCAACCATTCTATATCTTGATTTACCAATCAGATTGTAGAAATTGAAGTAAAGTGTTGGTTTTTGTTGGAATTCCCTGAAGTGTTACCTGGCTTGGGGAAACTCTTATGGTTGACTCTGGGAAAAGTCTCCTCCCCTCTTTTGGTATCTGCCTGTTGAGTAGCCGATGGCTTCTGTGGCTGGAAACATTAGACAAGGTTTAAAAAAGGGTGTGGAAGTAAAGAATGGATTCTTAGAAATTGACCTACAAAGTAAACATTTTGTATGATGACATCATCCTCAAGCTGTGTGTATTACTGGGCAAAGGTTATCAGATACATCAAGACAGTGTGTTGGAAAACAATCTATCACTTCACTGTCAAAGACACTGGTCTGAGAAGAACACAACACAAGGCTAAGGCAGAGGAATGAAAGAAACTACTTCCAGCAGATGGGCATTTTTCTACAGAGAACTTCCTGGCTCACAGTACTAGAAAATGTAATGCCTTGAAGTCATAGATCTTCCCATTGATCATTTTATTTACCATATTTATTTATATTGGGATAAATTATAATACTTCATTCATTGAAAATTGAATATCACTTTTCTACTATTTCACTCTACATGGTATGGCTCAAGCTGGATCCCATATACCTTTTGATGTTCAGTCATTTTTCAATTGCATCTGACTCTGTATGACATCACTTGGGGGTTTTCTTCACAAAGATTTTGAAGTGCTTTGCCATTTCCTTCTCTGGATCATTTTACAGATAAGGAAACTGAGGCAAACAGGATGAAGTGACATACCCAGTAAATGTCTGAGGCCAGATTTGAACTCAACAATATAAACTTTTTTGACTTCAGGCCTGAAGCTCTCTATCTACTGCACCACCTAGCTGCCTTGTATGCCTGCCCCACTAGGGTTGAACATATGGGTGGATTTTTTTTTAGATGCAATTGTGATTTCTCAGATATAATGAACTTGCAAGGAGGAAATTGATACACTCAACAAAAGGAAACCAGCATCTGCTGTGTGAGAGTTGCCTGAGAAACAGGAGGTCTTTCACAGGGTCAGAGATGCTCTGCATCAGAGATATGACTCGAATACATATCTTCCTAACTCCAAAGACTACTCTCTAATCCTCTATGTTACCTTTTAACATATTATTAAGTTCCAATAAATAATGATAAATATGCTTCATTTTCTACTTTATGGGAGGTATTTTCCTGTCCCTAGAGAGCTCACTATGACTTTTCGTTTTGGTTTGGCATCATGGCACATTAGATGGATCTGTCCTAAGACTGCCAGGCCTTGCCACTCTCCCTGAATGTGTAATTTCATTGTGTGTTGTCTTTACTATTTAGAGAGTGAATTCTTTGAGAGCAGGAACTATCTCACTGGTCAATTTGTAGCCCCGGTGGATAGCATAGTGCTTGGCACACAGTGAATGTTAGTTACAGTGTTAGGAAAACCTGAGTTCAAATCTTATACCCTAACACTTTCTAGATCTTTAATCATGAGCAAGTCTCTGTGCCTTAGTTTCATCATTAGGAGATAATCGCATACCCCTGGTATCTACCTTGCATGGCTGTTTCATGGCTCAAATGACAAATGCCTTGTAAGCTTTAAAACATTTTATAAAAATAAGTCATTATTAAGGTTAGTTTTTCTTATAATAATTTCTTATAATTTTTCTTATAATTCTTTAACCAGGAGTCTGTGAAATGTTTTTTCCCTTTAATTTTGATAACTACACTTTGATCCTTTGTAATCCTATGTACAACATTATGTTTTATGCATTAGAAGCATCATTCTCACAGAACCAGCCCATAGGCTTTGCCATGCTGCTAAACGGAATCATGACATAAAAAAAGGTTAAGGATGTGTGTTAGTGTCATAGGATTTAGACCTGGAAGGGACACTGGTACTTATTTATTCCAATGCCCCTCATTATAGAGATGATGGGATAAAGTCTAGAGACTCAGACTTATTTAAGACAGTATAAGAGCCAGGATACAGATACAGGTCTAAATCTAAAGCACTCTTGATAACACCAAAAAAAGTCTCTAGTTTGTTAGCAATGGATTTGTCGAATGTTACAGTGAATTGGCTAAAAATCTTGGCATTGTGTAGTTTCTAGATATTGTCTACATGCGACCAACAAAATGGATATAAGTAGCACAAACACAATTGGTCAGGATGGATGTCAATACTTACAGTCTTACCATCCAAGTAGAGGCTGCATCATAATGGGCATGCATTACATTAGAATGGAAAGCTTATTTCATTCTTTGTTTCTCCATAGCCTAGCATAGTGTCTGGCACATAGTAGGTACTTAATAAATACTTGTTAATTGATCAACTGGTCACTAAGAATTACTGGGGCAAGATGAACTTTCACTACAGGGAGGCTGTCATTTTGCCAAAGTTAGCTATGGGTTCAGTTTGTCTAAATAGAAGTTCTTGGCTTTAAGAGTACCACACCATCTTTGGCTTATTTTTATTTGATTTAAATCCCCAATATTCTCGAGGATTTCTTTATTTCCTCCTTACTCATTAGTTCCATGGCACCCAAGACTGTTATTCTGTCTGCCAGCCACCACTGCTCCCTCTTTTCTTCTCTCTAATTTTCAGCAACTCAACTTTCACCACAAGAAAGAATGCTCCCATGTTTCCTCTCCCCTTGAGTTTCTCCATGGCATTACAGGACTCCAGCTGCACACTTGAATAGCTGAAAGTATTCCTTTGAAGTAGAGCTTTGAACAAGAGATAAGGAAGAGTAATCTAACTGGAGCCCATACTGATAGCCAATAGGGCCATCTTGCTACTTAGGCTAATGCAGATTGTTTGCCATCTGGTATCATGCAAACAGGAGAAAACCCAGATTCTCTCTTTCATTGTCAGTCTCTTCCTCTTCTACTTTTTCTCCCTAGCTATTTAATTCAAACACTTTTCTGTTACTCTTGGCTATATTGATGGGAGGCAAATATATACAAGTATAGCAGATAGTGTGTTATCTGACCCAAGGCTTTGCCTTCCATTTTGATGGTCAGAGTGACCTGAAATGAAGCAGGGGCAGAGAGTGGATGCATGTACCTGTTTTTTCTGATCAAGTAGTTTCTATCAAGAATTCCTAAGCACGGACTTTAGTTTGAAAACAAAACAAAACCTCTGGATTTTAAACATTAGAAAGATGTTCCTGAGTAGGAGGGATAAAGAATGGGAAAGGAAGTTCTAAGTTCCATGAGGAAGGAGGAGAAAGAACAGGGAGAAGAGATAGCAAACAGCGAAGCATCTGGTTCAGAACAAATATGGGAAGAACCCGAGGTCCAGTCGGATTCATGCCTGAGAAAGCCTAGCAAACCGGTGGGTATGTTTGGTAGTATGGAAAAAGGACTGGACTTGGGGTCAGAAGATTGGATTTACATCCTGGTTCTGTTATTATTGCACGTATCATCTTGGGCAAGTTTTCTCTTGAGTAAAATAAGGTCAAGCAGGCATTCTTTAACCTTTATTTAACATGGACGCTTTGGGCATTCTGTGCAAGGTTTTGGGCCTTTTCTCAGAATAAGATTTTTAAATCATAAAATAATTGTATATATACATATATATGTATGTATGTGTGTTTACAAAGAAAGCAAATTATATTGCAATCTGGTTATCAAAAACACAACAAAACAAAACATAATTCCACAAGCCCCTGGTTAAAAATCCTGAACTAGATTATCTTCAAAGTCTCTTTCAACTCTAAATCCTGCGTTTTTCCCTATCATCCTTAGTGCCTCCACTTAGCCACCTAACAAGGGTTACAATGAACTGTTAGAACTGGGCAGGCCCAAAAGCCACAGGAAGGAAGGCTTAGGACTCCAACCCAAAGGTATAACCATTTCCTCCTTTAGGGTTTCAGAGAACACTGAGAACAGTGAAATGAATTGTCTGGAAAAGCCCATGCTTTGTTCGGAGGTTTGTTCAAACATTTTGCTAGACCCTTCTTCTCCTGCCTGAAACCCATACCCATGACTGCCCTGCTCCCTGGAACTTGGATGTGTGCTAACTGATCTGCTAGATTTCGCTCTCCATTTTACATCCTTTGCCTCCCTCCCATAAATCTAGGCTGGCTCAGCCTTGTATGGCACTTCACGGTCTGCTTTGTCCAAAAGCAACGGCAGGGCTTTGGAGAGATCGCTTCCTTCCTCGGCTGGCTGGGGCACGGCCTGCATAGGTTACCCAGCTTCCTGCTCCTACAGTGAGGGTGCAGTGCGTTCCTGCAGTCAGACAATGTACTGTCATGCGGATTACACTGATTAGCTTTAAGGCAGCTCGGTAACTGGAGCCCTTTCAATGGTCTCTCCGGAATCTGTCAGGTTGACTGTTCAAACACTGGTTTTTGGGATCCCCTCCAGCATTCCTTAATGTAATCCAGGCATGTTATTGCAGGTTTTATTTGAGAAGGGGCTACTTACTTGTCACTTAGAATATTTTCAGTTTTAAGTCAAAACCTCCTCAACCAAACATAGGCACACACACACACACACACACACACACACGTCTAGTGGGGAGAGGAATAGTGAGGGGATGGGAAATGAAATAAAGTCAAATTCGACTGCCAAATATATGCAAATCCCATGTGTGCTCTGAGAATGAATTCTGGTTTTTAATATGGAAACTGTTCTGGTATGGAAGTGAGAGAGAAGTTTTACATTTCTTGGTAAAGCATAAATCTCAAGGAAATCCACCATAGTGCAGTTTATGCAAGTAGCCTAAGAAGGAACGGCTACCCAGATGTGAAGGAAGTCTCTCATGTGAGTTCATCAGGGAGAGAGACTATTGGAGCCCTTTCTTGGCAGTTTGGTGTAGTGGGGCCTGAAGTAACAAGACTTGGGCTTGAATTCTGGACCTGCTATTTACTTCCTGTCACACCTTGGGCAAATTACTTAAACTCTCAGGGCTTCATCCGAAAAATGGGGGAAGGGATTAATCACTAAGGCCTTTTACAGATCTAAATTCTCTGTCCTTCAGCTTCATGAGAGTGTAGTAGTCATTACAGACACCACCAGGATAGGACTGACTGCCAAACAAGCTAGGCAAATTCCCAAGATGTCAGTAGCATGTTATTATTTCTATATAACGAAGCTTATTCCACACCTCAATAGGCCAATGGCCAGTTGCCCTCTCTGGTGGTTATATCCTAGTGACTCATGCCATCAAAGATACACGATTTGGAAGTTACCTATCTGGCTTATTTAAAGAGCAAAATATATAAATGTTACTATTAGAATAAAAGTTACATGAGGCAAGGATGGTCTCACTTTTGCATTTGTAGTACCAGAGCTTAGATCGATATCGGGCATATGATCAGTACTTAATAAAATATAATTTTATTTTATTTTATTTTATTCATTCATTCATTCACATGGACATTCAAATCTATATAAAATGTGAATTGTTACTGTTATCTTCTATCTCCCCCAAAAAACCACCTCTGTGGTCTGAGTGGGTACTTTTCCGTAGACTCCAACCAGGGACCTCCTTCACAGCTGCCAGACAACTTTTCTCCTATTCTTCATCTACTTAGCCCTCGTTTAACCCTAAATACTGTTATTATTGCCTAGACTATATTGACAGAACAAAGGATTGGTGTACTGATGTAGTCTTGGGAAGGCATTTTAAAGGGTATAATGACTCTGTCTCTGTACTTTAAATAAATCTTGTATCCCAGCAAAGCATGGACTCAGATCTTACACTGTCTGCTTGCCCATTTTTGTCTAGTACATAAGACATGGTAGAGTCAGAGCACTCAGAGCCTTAAGGGTTTAACGCCTCTTATTATTAAATGGAGTGCAGTGTGTCAATAAGTGCCTTCATTTATGATGATGACCATGATAACAGTAATTGACTTCCTAGCTCTCCTTTCTGCCTTTGATAGTACACAACAACATGTCCTCTAAAACCAGACAGGGAGAGAATATATATATATATATATATATATATCCTTTTCTCTCTGTCTCTCATCTCTGTCCTCTTTCACACACACACACACACACACACACACACACACACACACACATACACACACACAAGTTCCCCTAAAAGGGAAGCAGAGAAGTTGCTCTTTTGCTATCTTAGCAGTCTTGTTGACTGTTTAGTTCCATGCTTTGCTTTAGGATTTCAGATCATGAGTTGTATGGATTAGAAGTTCACAAGTCATTCACTGGGCCCCATAGAACAGAAGTCAGCCATGGCATTTAGGTAGGCCCCCAAAGACCAGGACCTTCAAAGACAAGCCTAAGTCCAGTTTGCCCATGAATGCATTAAACATTTAATGAAACAGAAGACTAATTAGCCTCATTGTAGGTTTATGTTTCTTTAGTCTATAGATAACCATTATATACATATGTATATTTATATGTGTGAATATATGATAATGAATATATGATAATAATAACTAGGAATTATATAGTACTTTGTGGGTTACAAAGCACTTTAAAACTATTACGTCATTGTGCCCTCACAACTACCCTGGGAGGGGGGTAATAATATTACATCATTATACAGATGAAGAAACTGAGGCAGACAGAAGTCAAGTGACTTATCTAAGGTCACATAGCTACCCAGTATATTCAGCTTTGGTTGTCTTCAAGAACAAAGGACAAACAGCATCTTTGGCTTTGTATTTGAAATTTGACCAGTCAACAAATCATGCCTCAGAAACTGACTAGCTTTGTGTTCCTGGGCAAGTCATTCAACCGTTTCAAGCCTCAGTTTCCTCATCTATGAAATGACAGGGTTGGACTCAATGACTTTCTAACATCATTCTGTATCTAAACAGATGATCTTATGACCCTATGGTCAGATCCAACTGGTAAGCAAATCTTACCTTTACTTGGTGCTATACAAACATGGCCTGAGATAACATAGTTAAAAAAGTATTTCATAGCCATTGAAAATGATCAGTTAATCCACAAGACCATGGAAAAAATGGAGAAAGATGAGAATATAAGAAGCCTCTATCTCCACATCTCAGGGATATTGGGTCCAATCTGCTTTTTCCTCCTTCTAAAATTTCTTCTTCTACCCAGGCTGCTTTCAGCAAGCCCCAAGATAAACACTGGCCCATTTGTTTTGCTCCTTTTTTTGGTTATTTTCATTTCCCATGTGTTCAGTGTTCCAGAAAATGCACTTTAAAAATAAATAAAAATAAATATCCCTTCCCTCTACACCAACTGCGGGCCTCCCTGTTGATTTGTTCCTTTTCAATGCCCTCTTTGCCAGGTTTTCCTCAGTTGTTGGGCAGCCCCTTGGTGCTGCCACTACAATAAACCCCCTTCCCCTTTACCAATTAATTTTAACTAGAAATTGGATAGTAGGGGAGAGATTCTGATCTGTTTGAGCATAAACAATATTGGTGAATTGTTCTTGCCTGTAGTTTGTTCATATTTTTCACTTTTTTCATTCTTTGTTTTTGAAACCAAAGGTTTTTTTTTTCCCCTTTTTGGGGGGTGGTGCTAAGAAAAAGTTAAGATTAAAAGATCCAAGAATGGGCTGTTGTGAGCATGGATGCACGCACACACACACACACACACACACATGCACACACACACACTCATTGACACAAAGCAGCAAATTAAAAAAAAAAAGAAATACATCATCCCTTGCCTGGTTTAGCAGTCCAGTCAGAATCCCAGATGAGGAAGTGCTGTTTTGTCCCCAACTAAGGCCTTGTTTTCTTGTTCATTGTCCTTCAGGGTAAAATCTGGTGAAAATTCACCTGTCTGAGGCAAAGTTAAACTGCTGACTTGAATATGGCTGTATGGGAACTTGGGTTTATTAATGAATACAACATACCCTCTTTGATTCGAAAGCTTTCACCCGGCTGAAAAGATTCAAAAGGCATCGCTTCCTGCACCAGCGGCATTCCTTTATCCATCTCAGTGGTTCACCCCTACCCAGCTGCTATATCTCATTAACAACCATTTGACCACTGCAGCCGACTTGGGAGTGTTGACAGTTGAAAAGACCAGGCAGGCGCAGGCAGGCCATCAGCTATGGCAACAGGAAACTGCCCTGAAGACAACACAGGGAAAACAGCAGCTGCAAAAGCCAAAGTCAAAGTGGACATGAAGAGTCTTCTAGATCCCAGATGTGTCTGAGGTTATCAGTGCCTATGTATGTATCTGCATTTGCACATCTGCTTATTATATTTATGGATCTCAAGAGATATACCTGTCACTTAGGCGCTGGGCTCACTTACAAAGGTCCCTCATTATAACCTTTTGTATGCTATTAACTTTTTTTTTTGTTAAGTTTGACTTAGAAAAACTTCACATAACTATGGGAACATTCTAGGATTTTGTCCTTTGTCTCAATGTATCATGTTAGAAAGCAAAGGAAAAATGATGACATATTCTATTATACTCCTAAAGATTACTAGAATAGGCTTAAAACATTAAAATGAAAGCAAATTTATCACATCTTATTACATACTAATATTGCCTTGTATGATTATAAGGTTCTATCTTATAAGGTGTTCTACCACCTATTTTACTATCAATTTTCTTCCTATTCAACGTAATTCTCAGGATGGCAAGTTGACTCCAGGTATGGGTTTTTTTTTCTTTAAACATGGTCCATTAGTACTGCTTTCATCACCAATATCCTCCTAAAAATAACCTTTATTACTGGTCCCCTTCTTGATAGTGCCTTAAAAGTACGTTGTTGTCGTTGAGATACAGAAACAATGCCACCAATAAATGACACCACCATACATTTCAGAGAACACCTGTCTTCTGAAACCCTCACAGAGGAACCACTAATTAGACTGTCTCATGCAACTTTTTAAGTAACTCTTTTCAGATCTTGCCTTGTGGTTCACATTCAAACCTATAAAAGCATTTTCACAAGGTAGATGGGAAACAGTTCAAAACCATAGCCTTTCATCCATAAAACTATAAAGAAAATGATCCCTTTAAAAACAGGAAAAAAGGGTCACTGTAATTGGGGAAGCAACAAGGCCAAATTTTAAAAGACAAATTTAGCAGATAACAAATTGAGTTAGCTGACTATGCAATTCAAAGAGTTATACATTAATCCCCTATCATCACTACAATGGACACCTCTAGGCCCCATTTCCCTGAAGATGTGATATTCCTCTTTTTATTTTTTTAGTATATAGATTGTTTCAGTACATAGATAAGTACTTATTTTTTCATTTTATTTATTTATTCATTCGTTCATTAGTTTGTTCATTTATTTATTTGTGATCTCTTCCCTACTACCCAATTTCTAGCTAAAATTAATTGGTGAAGGGGTAGGGGGATTATTGTAGTGGCAGCACCAAGGGACTGCCCAACAACAGGAAAACCTGGCAAAGAGGGCTTTGAAAAGGAACAAACCAACAGGGAAGCCTGCAGTTGGTGTACAGGGAAGGGATATTTATTTTTAAAGAGCATCTTCTGGATTATTATATATTACTATTTATTTTATTTTTATTTTATTAATTTCTCATTCTTATTTCATTACATAGATATTTGTGCTTACAAAATGTCCAGTACAAAAAGGGTCCTAATATAACAGCAACAAAAATAATAATTTGCATTTATTTAAGATGTACTGAATACTTTTTTCTGCCTGTCATTACAAGATTATTGATCAAGAGATTTTTAAAAGGCATGTAAATTTAGTGAAAAAGGTTGCTTCTTCTCATTCATCTAAATTTTCCATGCCAGAGAATGTTTCCTACGTAAAGAGGGGAGGGAGAGAGGTATACCCACTCCTTTTTCATCTACTTCTTTTTTTATAGTGATCAATCTATGTTTTTGCTATTATAGTCATTATAAATTTCTTGAAAACAGGGAGTCTTTAATTTTGTCTTGGCATCCCCAGTGTTTGGTATATAGTTGGTATTTAATAGCTGTTTGTTGACTGATATATTTGTGTTTTTGAGAGGAGATAAGGATTAGCCAACAATATCTTGGAATTATCCTCCTGCTTGTGTGGCAATGACCCCCAAACATCTGTTAAGCCATTCTTGAGTCATTAAGACACAAGTCCTGTGTTTCAGATCCATTCTGGCAACGTGGGATTAGTATTGGCTCTACTGGGCTTCAGACCTGTCTTTTATGTGACTACTTGCTGTAAACTTGGACAAATCACTTAGTGCTTCAGTTTCCTCATCTATAAAATGATATCTCTTCTAGATTTATGGTTGAATGATTTAGCCATATTTGCATAGTGTTAGGTTCAGTCAGAATCAATCACTGGAGGAAGGATATTTCAGAAAATTTCCTTCACTCCCACTTAAAAGATGACGGGTGTCCAGATCTGGAAACTTCAGGTGAATCTAAGTCTCTAAAGAGCCTATTTCCATGACCTGGCCAATAGCCCAAACTAACACTGCTATACTGAATTTTATTGGACAGAGACCTTGTATAACAGATACATTCACAAAGTTCCTATTACTTTAGCAGTCATTCTCATTAACAACATACTGTCCTTAAGGTAAGATTTTTATGTACAGTCCCTATACTTGAAAACCTGTACAGTATTTAGTGTTCTAAATAAAATTTGCCATGGCTTTTAGAATGTCATGCTGTTGATGTTTGGACATTTTATAAACAGTGTTATTATTAGCTGTGAGTACTTGGGTGGTAACGGAAATAAACAATAGGGCCCCAGTCATCTCAGAGTGTAGATAAACTGTAAAGTGCAGTAGGTTACTCTGTGAACTACACATCTTTTCAAAGTAGTAGGGTAAACCTTTGCTACTTTATGAATTTATTTCTCAACTATCTATCATCAGCTTAGCTTGACTTAATTATGACCATTTACAAAAGAATCCATAGTACCTTACCTTAGCCAACTGAAGACCTATCATTTATAGGGTCTGCTTGTGAGACCTCCACCATCTTTCCATTCTTCCCTATGTCTAAGATGCACTCTTTCCTTTTCCTCCCTGTAATCTATTGAAATTTTATTTAATCCTTCAAGTCCCATTTCAATATGAAGCCATTTCTGAACCAGGTGACATACTGCACTTGTGATGTCACTGGGTTAGGTAAATCCTAAACCAAAGGCATTGGACTAGATGACTAATGATGAAATTCTTTTTCCCAATGTAGAATGACCTCTCTGCTCTCTGATTTTTAGTCTCAGAGGGTTGCTTGGAGCAATGGGAGATTGTATGCCTTGCCTAGGGTCATTCAGCCATTATGTATCAACAGTGGGACTTTAACCTAGGTTTTCCTAAATCTGAGACCAGTTCTCTACCCTTATGCCATTTTGCCTCTCCGCATGTATTTGGAGTGTATTATTTTCTATCATAGTTAGTTGGATATGTTTCGTATTTCCCAACCACTTACAACTTATAGTTCTAGCATGAGAACAATTGCTATGTATCTAAACCTTGTATCTCCCTTGGCACCTAACATAGTGTTCTGCACATAATAAGTGTCTAATAAATGTTTGTTAAATTAAATTGATTATAATTTAATGAATGTCTGTTGGAGCAAATAAAAAACAAAGAGGACCACAATTATGATAAATGCATCTCTGATAGAGACCAATGACTGACACAAATAATATTGAAAAGAATAAATCACCTTTTATTGCCCATCATCCCATTTGATATTCAAATCATCGTTGTCAGGTAAATACCATGAGTACTGTTATCCTCCTTTTGCAAATGAGGAAACTGAGATTCAAAGGTATTAAGTATCTTACTGATACACATACAGCTAACTCAGTATTAGTGATAGGATTTGAACCTTGATTCCAAGTCCAGAGCTCTTTTCACTCCCCACTTCTCCTTCTAAAGAGGTAAGAAGGAAAGAGACCTAAAAGCAGTGCACAATTTTCAAAACTACCATGATCTGGAGCATTTGCAATCTAGATGAGGCTTTCATACTCAGTGTATAAAAAAAGTGCATTCTTCTTTGTAAAGAAGTAATAAGGAGACAACTACCTGACAACTCGATGCAGTAGATAGAGTGCTGGCCTCAAAGTTCAAGGCTTATCCTCTGCCACTTCCTGGTTGTGTGACCCTGAGCCAGTCATTTAATGCCTCAGTACCTCAACACACCTCTCTAAGACTGTAAATTTCAGAGAAGGTGTAGATTTGCCTCACTAGTGAAAGTTCCTTTATGGTACTCCCTACAAGGATGAAAACACAGCTCTATGAAAACAAAAATGATCTAAGTGTTAGCTGAATAAAAGCTAACAATAAGTAATAGAGTAAAATATGGCTTTAGGTTAAGATGAAGGGATGGCCTCTGGTAGAGAAGAGACAACTCAGATCTATAGATGGACAACAATAGGTCCCTGCCCAAATGCCACCTAAGAGTTATTTTTTGGATCCTCCTGGCTCAGAGTGAGTGTAAATAGTAACTGTTTCTCTTCTGACTAGCAACCCTGAGTGTCTTCTCCCAGTTTGATTTGTTTTTTATTAAAGAGGCCATTCCTGGACTCAGTTCTTAAAGAGATCTATTCACTGAATGGATGTTACCTCACTCAAAGTGAGAACCTGGAAAGACCTTAACCTAAAAGGTCCAGGGCACCCATGGCACCCTGGGTCAACTCCAGTCATCCTGAAGAATATCTGGCCACTGGACCCAGATGGCTCAGGAGGAGAAAGTGAGGCTGGTGACCTTGCACAGCCCTCCCTCACTCAAATCAGTCAACTTCAAGTCATGCCATCATCTCCCTGATGTCATGGTCCTCTTTGAGAAGGAAAGACAAACACAACAATCCCAAATCTTTGTCACCTGTACATCTCCACTTGGATATACTGCCATTGCTTCAAGATCAACATGTTTGAAATTGAGTTGGAATCCCAGTCTGGAAAGGTAGCATGGTATAGGAGATAGAGTTGCCTCAGAATATGACCTGGCTTCGTGTCTCATCTGTAACACCTACTGGCTTTGTGAACCTGGACAAGTTACCAACTGCACAAAGTAGAGGAGAGAGGGAAGAATAAAAGATAGAAACTTGGTGACGCTATTGATGTAACGAGGCAGTACATTCCTACTGTCCCTCCCTGATCCCCCCTAACTCCCCTACACCTCTAGTCTAAGGTCTTATAACTTTACCCATGAAGTACTATAATAATTCTCTGTTCAGTCTCCCTGCTTTTAGGATTTCTGCCCCTCTCTCCTATAATCCATTTTGTGAATCACAGACAAGTTTGTCTTCCTAAAAACTTACTTTACACACATCACCCCCTTTTGAAAACCTTTACTGGCTCCCCATTGTCTCCAAAAGAGAGTTAAATTTCTTAACCTGGCACTAAAATTCTCCACAGTCTTGTCTCCCTACCCGTGCAACTCTGTCAGTCACTATTATGCTACATCAATAGTTTCAACATTTTGAAGTGGAATAATAGCATTTAAAAATAAACAATTTTGTAGATAACTCATAGGATAGAGGTTGTACCATTAGTATTTGTTGTACTTTTACTGTATCAGTCTATTGGTTGAAAAAATATGTGGGAAAAAATAATGAATGTATCAATGTTATTAAATAAGTCTGTATCATATTTGTCACAGTAGCATCTATAGAATTCTGGAAAGTCTACTGTGAAATATATGTAATGTATGTAGATACTGCTTGCTTAATTATTATACTAAGTCATGATGCATATAAATGAACATGCTTGGCATGCATATTTTGAATCCCTTATAATAGCTCCTTGGTTCTCCAGGGGTCCTTGGTTCATAATTTATGAGCCTCTGTTCTCATCTAGTCCTCTGTTCCAAGAAAACTCCCACTTATTCTCATAATACATAATGTACATATTGTCACCTCCTAGCCTTTGACCATAGTATTCTACCTTCCTGGGATCCCTGCCCTCCTCTTCCCTTGTCTAACTCATATGCTTTTTTAAAGAACCAACTTAAGACTAAATTTTACATTAAAATTTAGCTGATTCCCAGCTTGCAGTGTAATCTCTATCATTTTGAATTTTTATCCTATTTTTTTATGAATCGTACATATTTGGTACCACATAAGCTGCCTTTTTTTTTTGATAGACATATTATCTCTTTCTCCAACGAGAATAATCAGCAAATTAAAAAATTCACTGCCTACTCTTAGTAAAGTGCTGTGCACAGGAGAGAAAAAGTTTAGATAAGTAAACTAGATTGAGGGTTCCTTGAAGGCCAATGCTGGTATGTTTCAATTCTTTGCATCATTAGTAACGTACTGTGCTACAACCAAGAAGTGCTAGAAAAAAGTTTGCTGCTGATAATGAAGGCAGTAGAAAGACAAAAGTTAGTTAGAAAACCAACCAAACAGCAAGAAACTGGTAATAGTTGTTAGAGAAGTATCCAAAAGGTACTCAGAGATCTTGTATTTCTTCTGGTACGCGCACACACACACACACACACACACACACACTCCTCTCTCTCTGTCTCTCTCTGTCTCTCTGTCTCTCTCTCTTTGTCTCTCTTTCTCTGTCTCTCTCTCCATACATATTTCCTGCCTGTGGACGAATCTCTGATGAGGAGGTTTATATATCAGGAGAAAGACTGGGGTTTGGAAGAACTCAGAGGGTAGTGGTTATCTGGACTGAGGCAACGCAGTCACCTAAAGGCGTGAGGCATGTAACAGGAGTTGGTTTCAAGATTTAAAAGTAAAGCTTTATGGTAGTGATAAGATCCAAAGAGCATTCAAATAGGTTGAACTCATGTAGAGCTTTACTTCTATTCTGATTTGATCAAAATGATAACAATGCCAATGTCCTTTGGATCCCTGATTTTTGGTCATTCATTTTCACCTAATTGCCTTCAGCTATGGACAGCTCCCTGCCACTGACTACATTTTCCTGAAGAAATAGGTGAGTGTGGATGGCTGGAAGGCATTCAAAGAAAGTAAAGTTAATTGACGTTGATTTTTTAAAATAATCCATTGTATAAATTGTTCTCTTGAAGTGAGCGGAGCCAGGGGAAAAATGTATATGTAACAACAAACAGAAGTAATGAAACATTATCCTACACTCCAGATAGAGAGGTGATGGGCTCAGGTTTTTTGGAAATGGACAAGATGGACAATACTGTTTTTCTTGACTATGGCCATTTGTAACAGAGGTTTTGTTTTTCTTGTTTTTTTCAATGGACATAGGTGTGAGGGAGAGAAGGTCTATCTTCTGAAAGCAAAATAAATTAAATTTATATTTTTAATAAACTATAAAATAAAATTTAACTAAAAATAAAATTAACCATTCTATATTTTTCCTTGTTAACATAATAATAGCTAGCATATATGCAGAATATTAAGGTTTGCAAAGTGCTTTGTATATGTTATATGTTTTATTGATGAAAAAAATGAGTCAGAGAAAGGTAAGTGATTTACCCAGGGTCACTAAGCTACTAAGAGTCTGAAGTAGGATTTGAACTCAGGTTTTCTTGTCTTCAAGTTCAGCAGTCTAGACTCTGTACCACCTACCTATATATCTATTAGGCATTTCAGAATTTCACATCTGTAAATATATTTAAATGCTACCTATATTTTTTTATTTGTGAGCTCAATGCTTAAAAGATAGCTCCACACATATTAGGAATACAATAAATGCTTATTGACCATATCCTTAATATACATAATAAATAATAGCTGATATTTATATAATGCTCTATGTGTATTATCTCAAAGATATCTCACAACTACCCTGTGAGACACATAATGAAGCTATTTTTTAGAGGAGAATTTTAGATGCCTATTTTATAGATGAGAAAACCAAAGGAGACGAGATAACTCTGAGAGATCAAGTGACTTGCCCTTGGTCATAGCCAATAACTCATAGGTGAGATTCAAACCTCAAACTCTTTTGACTACCCTTTCTACTTTACTCTGCTGCTTCTTAAAGACAATAATTCCGGTCCATGATGTCCCATTGTCCTTCTTTATCATTTTGATTTCTAATATTTTGTTGTCATTTTTGCTGTTTTCCTTACCATTGATCCATGTCCGTATAATGAATGGTATATTTCTGCCTTTTTCAATTCTCCATTCCCCAAGTCGCAGTCATCTGTGAACTTTTTAGATGCCTACATTGCCCAGGGTACACTACAATATCTGAGTGAGGCATGGCATCAAGGGAAATGAAGAAGCCTTTCTAGAACTTGCCTTGAAACCTTGACCTCTTTTTTTTTTTAATGATGGCAATATCACAAATATTGGTAAAACAGAAGTACTTATCATCTCAGAGACTACTGTTTTAAAACATCTAAAAATATCCCTTTTATGGCCTCCCCTCTACTATCCATATGCACTAGTAATAGGTTTTCATTTTAATGATGTTTGGATACAGTTTAGCAATTTTGAATTCTGTCCAAGCTCATTAAAATGGGTTAATTCTTCTAAATGAGGGACTTTGATCCCTTATCTGTCCATAATAGAACAGAATATTAAAGAACAATCAAGAATTTTGGGGTGGATATTCATGATCTAAATGTATCATAGAAGAGTCTTAAACTTAGAATGATCATTATTTTTTATTAAGAATTTCTTTTCTTCATGCCATTTCCTTTTCTTAATGCCATATCTCTGAAGTATGCAGAAACTGCACTTACACCAGCATTTTTGTTCAAGTTTTCAACTGTTTCAAGTGGTTCTGGATTCTTTCACAACTCTCTACCATCTCTAATTAAAATTACTAGATATGCCAACCATACATTACCAGTGGTAGCAATTACTACTGCTTGCCCTAGAACTCCATCTTGTAATTTGGCCACAGCGGTACCATGCTTCATTCTACTGGAAATGGCTTCATCATTTGAAAATCCTTATATGGATAAAAACTGGATCAGATGGAAGTTTCTAGGGACAGAATTTTTTAAAAAGTTGGTGAGGGGGTAGGGAGGAATTGGGGATACCATGCTGCTCATTAAATTAGAATAAAAATACTTTTATTAAGAGCTCCCTATGTGGAAGTCACTTCTAGGCATAGGAGAGTGACAAAAAAAAAAGAATATAACAGTGTTCCTGCACTTAAGATGTTTGTGATCCAGTTGGGAAGAAAATTCAGATACAGAAATAAGCACAGTATTACTTGAAATACAATCAATGATTAGCTGAGTTATGAATTAACTATTATTTGCCAATCAAGGCCAAATAACTTTCCTTTTTTAAAAAAATGATTGATTTTTTTCAACATACAAAAATCTATTTTCTCCCTGGCCCAACTGGAAAAGAAGGAAAAAAAATCAAGATCTTATAATAAAAATGAAGTCAAGCAAAACAAATATTCATATTCAATTTGTTCAAAAATGATGTCTCAGTCCATTACCTCTTTGTCAGGGTGGGGAGCACACTTCATTATTGCTCCTCAGGCATCATGGTTGGTCATTTTATTGATCAGAGTTAAGTCTTTCCAAGTTGTTTTCTTTCCAATGTTGTCATTATGTAAATTGTTTCCAGGATCTACTAGCCTGATTCTATGCCAGTTCATGCGAATCTTCCCAGGTTTCTCTGAAACCATCTCCTTCATCATTTCTCACAACAGAATAGTCTTTTATGATATTCCTATGCCACAATTTGATTATCCAATATCTTCTTAGTTTCCAGTCCTTTGCCACCACAAAAAGAACAGCTATAAATATTTTTGTATATATGGGTCCTTTTCTTCTTCCTGTTCTCTCTGGAGTATAAGCTGAGTAGTACCAAATCAGATGGAATACACAATTTAATAGCTTTGGGGGCATGGTTTCAAATTGCCTTCCAAAGGGCTGAATTAAGCCGTAGCTCCACCAAAAGGACATCAATTGGGCGTTTTCCCACAAAGCCTTTCCAATATTTATCGTTTCTTTCTTTTTTTTTTTTGTAAATTTTGCCAGTCTGATGGATGGAGGTGGTATCTCAGACTTGCTTCATTTTGCATTTGTCTAATTATTAGTGATCTAGAACATTTTTTCATATGGTCTTTGGTAGCTTAGATTTCTTTTTTAGCAAACTTGCCTGTTCACACTGGATGGAGCCCTGAGTCTGGAGCCAGGAAGACCTGACTTCAAATTATACCTCAGAACTTAGCTAGCTGGGTGATCCTAGAAAAGTCTCTGTGCCTGTTTCTTCATCCTTATAATAGTATCTACCTTCTAAGGTTGTTGTAAGGACCAAAGGAGATATTAAAGGTAAAGCATTTAGCACAGTACCTGGCACATTATAAGCCCTATATAAATGTAGCTAGTATTATTATTAATATTTTTGATTATCATTTAATAAAGACTTTCAACTGTGAGAATCAAGAAAGGCTTCACAGAAGAGGGAATACCTGGTCTGACTTTTGAAGAAGGATTTCAATATTTACCACTTAGCAGTGTTAGCTTTTTGGCAGCTAGGTGGCACAGTGGATAACTCCTCAAGCCTGGAGTCAGGGTGACTCTTCTTCCTGACTTCAAATTTGGCCTCAGACACTGACAAGCTGTGTGACCCTGGGCAAGTCACTTAATCCTGGTTGTCTCAGTTTCCTCGTCTGTAAAATGAGCTGGAGAAATGGCAAAACACTCCAGTATCTTTCTCAAGAAAATTCCAAATGGGGTTATAAAGAATTGGACATGACTGAAATGATTGGACAACAGTGTTACCTTTAAAAAGTGATTTGATCTCCATACCTACTTTGTGTGTCCTTGAAAGTTAAAAAATAATTCATGCAATGTTCCATCTATTGCACCAAATTTAAATTCCTTATTCCTGATAGATAGTTGAAATTCTCCATCAGCTATGTTTGCTATAAATGTTTTGCTAGGGTTGTGGACTAGGTACTGGATCTAAAGTCAAAAGACCAGGGTTCCAATGTGAGTTCTACTACTTATTAATTGGTCACCACCTTCTACCCAACCAGTAAGTTGGGGGAAAAAGTTATTTTCACTTCAGTTTCCTCAGCTATAAAATGAGAGACTTGGTCTAAAAGAATGCTAAACTAGCAATGTAGAGCATTGTAACTAGGATCCTTTCAACAGAAAGAAGATGTATCTCTACTTCAGTGGTCCCTTAGGAACTTCAGTATCTCTAAGGAATCATTTTTGAAATATACCACAATATTGTTTCACAAGGAAACAAAAAGCAATTTGAATCCTCCCAGGACTTAACCCTCTAAGAAGTGCAGTAAGTTTCTTAGACTCAAAGGATTGTGAATTTAGAGATGAAAGAACTTAAAAGGACATTGAATCCTGTCCTCAAAATTAGTTAAGATAAGGTAAGGTGGGAGCAAAGGTAGGCTATTTGTCATTGAATGAATTTAATGTTAAAGAGATTATGTATTGAATTGAAATTTGTTAGCATCACTTGGCAAGTCTTTGGTTTCAAAGGGTTAAAAGCCAACCTTGCCACATTTTCTCAGGTTAGGATGGATGTTTTAATCTACAATGCTATCAGACTTCTCACCAGTATGTCAAAGGACAGTTTTACAGCTTTGAATGGAATGTAGATGGATGGTTGCCTATTTCCATTGCAGGCTTCAGATTTACAGGTGCAAGTTGTATAGATTCTCATCATTACAGAAATCGGAAAATATTCCTTAAAGCCTCAAGCATGTCAAGCACTGTAACTTTTGCTAAAAGTAGATTTTATAGTCTGTTGTGTATACGTGGTGTTTCCTGTAGTGAGGAACTACAAAAAGAAATACTGCCACTTGGCCTGTGTTTAGCTACGTGTGCTTTGGAATTCGGTGGCTTTGTAGCTGCTCTGCCAAATGATGCAGGAGGTGGGGCCCTTTCTTTTGGATCACCTCCTAAAAACTCCCATACCTGTTGTTAGAGGGCACTGTGACCCTGGCAGTATCAGTGAAGAATTATATCATCTCTGCCCTGCAATAGTTGTGAAGGACCCAAGGCTCTAGAAACCATTGCTTCATATTCCCACCACTTGGGCTGCTGGGAGAATTCATCCTCCTTACTGCCCTTTGGCTTTAATTAGATAGTCTTCATTTCCTATTTCAAGAGCTAACATTTTATGGTCCCACTGATTCCTTTGGATCAGTCTGAAAGATGGGACGGAGCTGCTGAATGGAGCATGTAAAAATCAATAGTCCATACGTAAAAACCTCTGTTTGCAAAGCCTCATGTAATCCTTGTGGATGGCTTAAGTAAGTGTAATAGCATATAAGATGCCTCTTATGTTAGAGAATTTTTGGGCTCTGAGTTTCCTAAGATTGTGAAAGTAGTTACTTGGAAATTCAGCCAGATTACTGATATAAATGTTATGATATCTGTTCACCTGGTGTCTGTAATGAGAGATAGATTGTGAACATTTCTCACACTACAAAAGAGTGGATAAGTACACATCCTCGATTTTGATTTTTAAATTATAGAATTTTCGAGCTGATGGGGCTTTAGAGATCATCTAATATGCATGCACAAACACACATGTATATATTTCTTTTTTTGATTGCTGTTCAGAGGCATTGTGATATAGTTAGCAGATAAGATCTGGACTTGGAATCTAGAACACCTGTGTTTCAATCCTGCCTCGAGCACTTTTTAGCTGTGTGATCATGGGCAAGTTACTTAATCTCTCTGGTTCTTGGTTCTCTCATCTGTATAATGAAGGAGTTGGACTCAGTGACCTCTGAGATCCCCTCCAGTTTTCAATCTATGCTCCTGTGTCTTTTGTTGCTAATAGACTGTAAGCTTTTTAAAAAAAATTTAATGGGCAGGGACCATGTCATCTAACATTCTACATCTTCACTCTTAGCCAGTACAGTACTTAGATCAGTTTAAGTGCTTAAAAAAATATTTATTGTATTTATATCTGTACTGAGTTCAGTCTCATCATTTTACAGATGAGGAAACTGAAGTTCACTCTACAAGTGAAAGATGTCCCAAAACCCATTTGGATAAAACTTAAGTAGTAGCAGGTTCACAGCTAGAACCCTAGTCAGTCAGTTGGTCAGTTAATAAATGTTCATTAAGTGCCTACTATATGACAGGTACTGACTCCCCATCCAATAATCTTTCTTTTATAACACAACTGTTTTCTGAAAGGAGCATCAGAGAATTTCAGAATGCAGAAGCCACAGTCACATTATGGGCAACGAAATTTCATATGGTTATGCTCGTTAGGGACAGTGTAAGGCAGACCACAGAATTCAGAACTGAAAGAGACTTTAGATAATATCTAAAACAGAGATTTCTTAATCATTTTTATATGTCATGGATCTGTTGGCAGTCTGGCGAAGCTTATGGAGCCCTTCTCAGAATAATGTTTTTAATGCATTAAAACATATATTGTGTTATATATATAATGTAATATACAATTTACATATATTATATAATATATACATGATTACAAAGAAAACTAAAGGCTAGTGAAAATAAATATCTTGCTTTAAAATAAAAAATGCCTGTTTTTTCCATAAATATGTGTTAATGTAATAAAAAAATGGAAGAAAAAAAGAAAAGAAAGATTTTTTTTCCCCATTCAAGTTCATATATGCCCTGAAATCCATGGATACCTTGGCCCAGATTAAGAACCCCTGATTTAAGGAAGCCCTACTACTTTACAGATAAAAAACTAAGGTTAAGGTGGCTTAATATTCCTTTACCTCCTTGTGTACATATCATTAGATAGTAGATAAAATAGTCTTCATTTCCTACACTGATTTACCATTTCTATGGAATAGGTCCCATCAGTTCATCTGAATCAGCTGAGAGACAGGATGAGCTGGCAAGTAGAACATATGCACATCAATAGTCTTTATGTAAAATCTCAGTTTGAAAGGTCCTTCTGAGTAGAATGTCAGATCTTTGAGGGTGGGAGCTTTTTTTTTTGTCTGCATCCCCAAGGTTTTACTCAAAGTGAGCACTCAATATATATTGTAGAATTGTTGAACTGAATTGAACTGACTTTCCCAAGTTCAGATTTTGGTCCTATGTTCTCTGACTCCAAATATAGGGCTCTCATCATTGTTTTGGGCTGACCTCAGTTTGGCAGGGAGTGTCTTTTGGAGAGTCAGGACATTTTAGACTGCCATAGATGTCCTTTAAATTGACAGATCTGAGCCTGAAATTTGGGCACATGACATATGAACCTTTGACAAAAGGTAGAGAAATTTCTGGGAAAGGAAGAATGTACATTGCCCATAGTGTAAATATTTTCCTTCATTGTTTGCCATCTCCCCCTTTCCCCCAGGAGATTATGTGAAGCAGAGTCACTGGGTACTGTGGATTCATGTTTAGTTTCTTTTGAAATAGGTCTGTTTGGTCTGTAATCTGATAGATCTGACTCTACAGGAACTATTAGTCTCAGCTCTCCCTCAAGTATTTTGCAATGTGTCAAATCAAATCATGGAAAAGAGGCATCATAATGTTTATTGGGATTCATTCTTGACACTTAGTTGTTTCCATTTGATTAGAGTCCTTTAGACGTTAGGAGAACATCAACCATATGGTTCTTAAAAGCCATTAGAAGGATGGGATCATAGGAGAAAAGTAGAATTACTTCGGGGAAGGAGGTTAGTATTTGAAAGCACGGAGGAACTAACTTTAGATACATTCCTACACATATAGAAAGTCAAACTAATCTCTGAAAGGTATCAAACATATGCTAATGACCAACTGGTCATGTGTCCAAAGGGTCTATTTCATCAAGCCACACATGCAGACATATTTTACTTTGCCCATACCAAAATAAAATGCAATACATTGCATGTTCAGATGGTGTTACTGATCTTAAAGGACTAAATAAATGAGGAGTTATGAATAATTAAAATATAGTTGTATAGAAGACCACATTAGAAGGTTTACATTTTCATAATCCTATCATAGAAAATAGTCAAATGTATTAAAGATAATTTTCTTCCATAGAAGCATTTACTCTGTTTTGTTGGGTACTTTTAACTGGCCAGTAAAAAAAAATAATAGAAAATAATCAATATTAAAAATAATTTGCTTCCAACTAAACATTTGTTCTATTTTGTTGCATTAATTTTGACTGCTAATAAAAAATACATAATACAAAATAACCAACATTAAAGACAATTTGCTTCCAAAATAACATTCCCTTTGTTTTATTGTGAAGGATGCACAGGACCAGCATAAAAAAAATCATTCAAAATAACCAAATGTATAAAGAGGATTTGCTTCTTAAGTAGCATTTACCCTGATTCCTGGTGTGGTAGGGGAAAAACTCACCATACTAGGAATTAAAGGATCAGGGTATTCATTGGAGTTTTGCTAATTACAAGTCTTGGTTGGGCAAGTCACTTCACAGACCTGGCCTCAGTTTCTTCATTTCTAAATAACAGTAATTATTCACCTCTGTTTAGTTGTAAAAGAAGTAGATCAGTCATTTATCGAGAATTGGGAATAATAAACGGTTCCAGTCATGCGGGTATTCACAAAATATGAGCAATTCAAGAAAGGCCTCCAATGCATCAATTAGATCCTCTATGGAGAATCTGAAGAAACATATGAAACAGGAGGATAAGGCAATTATCTACACTGGTGGAAGAAATAGTCACTTCCATGAAGATACAACTCAAGTGAAATATTGAGTATTTAATGTTTGTCGAATGCTTTCCTCACAATTCTGAGTGGTTAAGATTGTACTAGATTATTTTTAGGACCTCTTCCAGCTCTTAAATGGCATTATTTTTAATGATATATTTACAGGATGTCCCAAAAAGCCTTTGTACAATTTTAAGCTATCAAAGCTCAATTATGAGAAAGCACTTTGAACCACGTATAGGGGCTATACAAATATATGGAACTGGAATATTGCAAGGGCTGCCCAGGATGCAAGAAATTTTGCAGGAGATCTGTTTGTGAAGAAAGGGGAAAGCTAGGTAGAGGAGCCAAGTATTCACAAATCCAAAAGATGATGTCAAACATTGGGACTTCATGGCTTATTCAGGGTTGACAATAGTGATAAATCCCAAAGTTCTTTTGATATCTGTAAACATGCACAGCTTTGGTATGTGATATCAAATCATGTTATGAGGAAAGGACTGAAGGAGGAACCCACTGATACATCAAATACAGTTGGCTTTATTCTTACCATAACTCAGAGTTGACCTAACATTTCTCACGTGAAATCACTGAAAGTAATGACTAGATGGTTTATCTTTATAATTCATCCCAGTGACCCAACAATGAGAGTTCAATTAAGCCCAGAGACAGTAGGGATAACATCAGTGGAGGACAGATATTTCCACTTTATGGTTGGAACCAATATAGGGTGGTCAATAAAGCGAATGAATTTCATTTTGTTTTGTTTCAACAGGATTACTATTGTCTAGGACCCATTTAACAGACAATAGACTCATGTCTTTATTTATGGCAGTCTGCTGGGGAGGAATGCAGTCAATTGCCCCCATCTCTTCAGCAAGAGTTTAACTACAGAATTATCTCTATCAATTTCAGCATGCATTAGGCAAGTAATCCAGAAGTCTGGAGCCCAGGCAATTTGGGTCCTATTGAAAGATTTCAAAAAGGGAGGTGCTGCTTAATTAGTAATGCAGTTTCACCTATAAGGACATGGTTTTGCAAGGAGGGAAATCCAGCACAAGCACTGCTCTTTCCCTGGAAAAAGATTGCACAACATGCTGATACAGAGACAAAAACAAAATCCAACAACATATATTTAGCATTTGGTTCCTCCCCAATTAGAATCCATGGGTCAGTCTCTACATACTTTGTACTGCTTATGCCTAACAACAAATGTGGTGACTGGTCTGATTCATTTAGGGTGATGGTGAGATCATCTCATTTTTTAACCTATATTCTTTGACATAAACATCCCCAAAGCCCTCAAATAGCCAGTGCTCAAACCTTTCCCCAGGGTCCTTTTTTGAAGGAAATCATTTCATACACAGCCATGTGTTCACCACATGTATGTCATTTTGCCAGTGGCTCTTAAAAGCAAAAGACGAAGAAAACTAACAAAGAAAAACATAATTTGGAAAACCCCAACACTTGAATATATACAGTTGCTTTGAAGAACCAACCCACAATTAAAGTGATCTTATATAATAAGAAGCTGATTAGAGTTAGACCAGAAAATGCAGTTTTTTCTCCACTACTGTACATCATACTTTGCTTTCCATGCTTTTCAAGTTGCTAGTCCAAAAAGCAAATTCATCACCCTTCTCACATTTTCTGCACTTGTTTCTTTGCTTTCAAGCAACAGTAAAATTATTATCTGAATGACAAAGTTCCTTATTACATGTGGTTATAGTTCATGGTCTATGCCCTACCATAGCCAGGGAGAAAATATTCCAATATTCTCAAATACTGTGGAGCAAGGCATCCTAAGGTAAAATGCATAAGACTATGAACAGATCTCAGGCCTAGGCTTGGCGCCACTATTAGCCAGATACGTCATCTTAGGTGAGGCTGTTTGGGTCTCAATCTCCTTATCTCTCAAATAGAGAAACCAACTCTACCTACCTTGAAGATAAAATGAAATCAGGTATATCAATCAGTCAATCATTAAGCATTAGGTCCTGAGAAACTCTTTGAAAAGTCCAAAACAATTGTACAATATTTAGTAAATGTACAACTATACAATTACAACTAAGATTCAGAGATCAAACAACTTTTCCATATTAACATATGTAGTGAGATGAAATGGGTAGATTTTTCAGAAGTGTTCTTTGCTTCCTTTAAGATTTAAATTTTGTCTTAACTTTGGGGACTAGAATAATTCTCCATGTGTTTTAGAAATTGTTTATAGTAGTATAGTTTGTAAAGGGTCCTTAGTGCTCCCTCGATGCTTAAAAGATTATGAATTCATCCCTGTAGACTTCTCCCACTGGCACATTTCACAAAACATTTTTTTTGCCTTAGTAGATGACTTCATGGGTTGCTGGGGTCAAACAAATCACCCTCTGGTGGCACAAATTCTAGGGACAAGCCTCTCCAAACTTAACTGAGTATGACAGACAGGGTCTGAACTGGAAACCTTCTTAGCCTATTAGAATTTAGCCTCAAATGATGCACAGCCTTAGAGGGTCATGTCCCACTTTAGTGGGAGTAGGGTGGGAATTATCAGTGCTTTTAATTATTTACTAAGATTGATTCTGCCCTGACACTCAGGATAGGTGTCAGTTGGGCACTGGTTGAGTGTGTTCAAGCACTGGGCTGCAGTATATCTTCTAGGGCTATTCCCTATTCCCAAAGGACTCCTTAACAAAATTCCTGATAATTTACTGAATGTTACTAAGGCTGGTTCATAGTTATGTATTTACTAATAATAACTGTCATTTATGTGGAAAATTATGATTTATATAGTGTGACTTATATGATTTATATATTCTTTCTTCTTTCTTTCCCTTTACCCTCCCCCAATGCTGCTTTCCATGTTACTCCAATGACATAGTCTTCCCCCCCACTGCAGTCTACGCCTTCTCTCATATGAAATGACATATTCATTTATTCATTAAGGATGATTCCTTGACCACTGAAAAATGCCAGCTTCAAAATGGCTGATTCAGTGACTAAGATAAAGCTTCTGTCTGCCCTTTCTATATCTCTTTCCTTCTTCTTTCTTTTCCTTTAATATGTGCCTAGTTCACTAATATTTTGGAAGACTGAGATTTGGTGACAGGACATGATGGATGGATAATTAACTACTGAAAAAATCTTTTGAAAGGTACAATAGGAAGTAGTGTGCTAGATTTGAAGTTGGAGGATTTGGGTTTAAATCTTGTCTCCTATTTATTTCCTATGTGACTTTGTAAGTCACCTTACATCTCAGGGCTTCTGTTTTCTGTCTATACAACAATGAGGTTGTTCTTGATGTTTTCAAAGATTTCTTCCAATTATAAATCTGAATTTTGGTATCTCATTTGAGACTTACAAGAACTTTCCAAAGTTACCTAGCTTAGTGATTTCAGTTTTACAAATGAAGAAATTGAGATTCAGATTAAGAGACTTGGCAGAAGTCAGATTTAGGTCCAACTTCTCCCTGATTTCAGTTGCTGCCCTAGGTTGGAAAATCAGACATTCTACAAAATGAGTTTTCTAGGCTACTGATGCCAATTGACATGAGAGAAGCAGCATGGCATAGTTGACAAAATGGTGGATTTGGAATTAGGGTGACCAGGATTTAAATCCCTGCCTTCATCTCTTACTAGCTATGTGATCCTGGGCATTCCCATTGTCTCTGTGCATCACTTACTAATGTGTAAAAATGACAGTTTGGGACTAAATGACCTTTCTTTCTAGCTCTATATCTATGATTTTAAGTTACATTCATGGTATTTTTTTCTAAATTGCCAGTTGATGTTTTAGGAAGGGGGCACTTTTCTACACTGGCTCAAATACTGCATGGAATATAGGAAAGTTGTCTTTAAAAAAGTTAGAGAAAGTTAGATTATTAGTGAAAATATCTGCACATTAAAAATGGATAGAACATTGGACTGGCATGAAAACTTGTAAATAGAAAGGGAACAATGACAATAATTAGATAAAGAGGTAAATCTGGTAATTCAGATAAAGAAAAAGAACCATTGATATGAAGAAAGATAAAAAGTCTGTTGTACTATGTTTAGAAGGAAGATCCATAAATGGCAAATACATTGCTGTTTATATTTCAAACACAGCCACAGGAAGGAAAAAAATAAATGGGATGGAAGCCGATGACTTGGTGCACTATAGCCCTTTCCATAACAGGAAATCATTTTAACAACATGAAATTAACCCTTGGTCCCATGATGACCCAGGGCATTGGTGAGGTTTAGGGAGCATTGCAAAGGAAAATGGGCCATATGGTGAGAAGTGCATCGATGGTAACACATACTCAGATCAAATTACAAGGATTATTGGGCCTCTTGTTCCAACTCATCAATTGATCACCAGCTGGCATCAGGAAGTATAATATTTCACAATTAAGTACCTTATGGTATTTTTATACCTTTTTCTGTAGTTTCCGATTTGATCACTGAAAGAATGCTGCATTGTTACTCATAAATTTTTGATATATTGTGATATGGTAGGTTTTCATATGTTCCTCCATTGGATCCTACTCTTAAGAGACCATTAAAATGATCTGACACTTTATATGGGGGAGGAAAGAGAATGAGAAAATAAATTGAGCTTGGGAGTATCATGGAATCTAGAAAAAGGAAAAAAAAGGGAGGGAAGTAAGAATGAATAGTAGAGCTGCCCGTGTGACTGGGGAAGGGACCAGAGGTCAGGTAGTTAATTATATGTCCATCATTTCATATCCCTAAGTCTCAAAGTCTCATCTTTGTCTTCTAAAACATCACTGAAGTTAAGAGAAAGAAGACAAGAGAGAGAGATGAAAAAGGGAGATGGGAGCTCTATCTATATGTAGCACCTAATTCAGTCATTTGAAGGCTAGCATTTTTCAGGGGTTGAAGAATCATCCCAAATGAATGATAGGCTGAATGAATGAAAAATCTTTTATTCAATGTTTATTAAATCCAAAACACCTCACTAAACACTGAGAATACAAATTAAAAAAAAAACAAAAACAAAACCAGTAGCCTCTGATAACAAGGAACTGCTATTTTAAAAGAGGGAGATGATATATTATAAGAGGCTTTATCTATGAGTCATATGGAAAGGCCCAATAGTCCTTAGGATGAAACAGGAAAAGCAAATGGTAACATTTACTGGTAGCAAGGTTGTTTCTTTGTTGAGGAGCACTCCAAATTTCCAGGGTTCTTGGGCTTATCTGGCTTTTGGTGGCAATTTGAGTTTGGAGTTGGTGGTGGTAGGGATAATGGTCTTCTCTATAAGGGAGAGAGATGAAAGGGCCTTGTTGTATCTTACCTCCTGTGGTACCTCACATAAATGAAATGGTCAGATTTATTAATCCCAACTATTTCACCCTCCATTACAGTACTACTCTGATGCATAACTGTGGTGATGTACTTAATGCTATGTCAATACATGCATTTTAATACTGTGCCTGGGTTTTCTTGGCAAAGATACTGGAGCGGTATGCCATTTCATTCTTCAATGGATCATCTTTTCACAGAACTCTACAATGACCTGTACATCTTGGGAAACTGTAGACGGCATAGCTCATAGTTTCATTGAGCTACACCAGCCCTTCTGCCACAAAAGGCTCTCAGAATTCATCTATAAAAGTCCTTCATTTTACAGATTAGGAAAGTTCAGCCCAGAATGCTGAAGGGAGTTGTCTAAGATCACTTGGGTAGTAAGTGACAAGTCAAGTCAACAACACTTACTAATTATCTACTATGTGTTAGACACTGTGCTAAGAGCAGGGGGTACAAAGAAGAGAAAAAGCAATCCCTGCCCTCAAGGAGTTTACAGTTGAAATAATGTGGGGGAGACAACACACAAATATCTATGCATAAACAAGATAGAGATAGATAGATAGATGTAGATATAGATGACAGAGATAGATAGATAGATAGATAGATAGATAGATAGATAGATGATAGATAGATGGATAATAGATGATAGATGACAGATAAATAGATGGATGGATAGATGATGGATAGATGGATGGATGGATGGATGGACGAATGGATAGACAGACAGATAGATAGACAGATAGATAAAGATAGGATAAATTGAAGATAATCTCATAGGGAAAGCACTAGCATTAAGGGAAAATGTGAAAGACGTTGAAGTCAGGGGTCCTGACTTCAACTTTTTTTGTTTTTCTGTCTATTTTTTGGTTTTACTATCACAATTCCCTCATTTTTAAGGAATAACAGTATTAAGATCTAGAAAGTTAAAAGTGCCTTGCTTGAAGTCATTCATACAATTAATGTCAGAACTCATAATCCCAATACAGTACTTTCCTCCCACTATATCACATTACTTATGAAATGCTGATCTGATGTGTATTTCCTGATGTTCTGTGAAAATTGGAATTTGAACCATCTGGTGCTTAATTTACTGGGGAGGGGGGAGCAATGTGATATTGCTAGAAAGCACTGATTAGGTTTTAGAGGATCAGGGTCCAGGTCCTGGCTCTGTGACCTATTGTCTGTGGGACCAAGGCCTCTTTTGGTTTTAGTTTTCTCTTCTCTGAAATAAGGGGTTTTGTCTTAGATCATCTCTAAGTTATCTTCCTTTGTGAGAATGTATAATGCTTAGAATTTCCTTGTGTATTTCACTTTCAATCTTCATAGATATAGGAAAAATTAACTCCATAGTTATGTGTAATCAGCTTTTTCTTCAATGAGGCACCACCAAGGGTTGGGTCTCCTGGATGACCCCTATGATGCAATACCAATGCATGAGTCAGCACCAAGCTGCAGTGATTGGTACCCAGGCTTTCACCTCTGAAGCACAGGATTGGCTCCCATAGGGTCTGAAATTATGGGTCTAAAATGGAGAAAATTTACAGATTGCTAAACTGCCACACCAGGTGCAGATGCATATACTCTAGCGCTTCCCTCCCGCCCCCAGCCTACAAAATACCTGTAGAAAATGACTCTCAACAAATTCTAGAGCAGCAGAAGCCACAGAACAACAGAGTGAAAGAGGTTTCCAACCAAAAGTAACCTGGAAGGCTGACAGGAAAGGTCTATCTCATGGGACACTGAGTGGAGCAGCATCCAGCCCTGGCTGCACGCAACACTGGGAGGAACAGGACCTGAACAGACTTGAGGGGAACAATTTCCAGTGGGGAGGGTCCCAGATCCCTCAACCCACAAGCAACAAAGAAAGCTCCAAAGGTCAGTGTGGAAGGGTTTTCCCAGCTGGGCAAGAGGGGAACTGCCATGACATTTTAGAACCAGAGGGCAAAATAAATAGTGAAAGAATCCACCTATCACCTCTTGAAACAGAGACCTGAAAAAAGAAACTCCCAGGAATATTGTAGCCAAATTTCAGAGTTCCCAGTTCAAGGAGAAAATATTGCAAGCAGCTAGAAAGAAACAATTCCAGGATTGTGGAAATACAATCAGGATAACACAAGATCTGACAGCTTGTACATTAAGGGATTGAAGGACTTAGAATAGGATATCCCAGAAGTCAAAGGAACTGGGATTAAGACCAAGAATCACCTACGCAGCAAAATTGAGTATAATATTTCAAGGGAATAAATGGTCATTCAATGATATAGAGGACTTTCAAGCATTCTTGATGAAAAGACCAGAACTGAAGAAAAAATTTGACTTCCAAACACAAGAATCAAGAGAAGCATGAAAAGATCAACAGGAAAGAGAAATCATAAAGGATTTTCTAAAGCTGAACTGTTTACATTCTTACATGTAAAGATAATATTTGTAACTCTTGAGACTTTTCTCAATATTTGGGTAGGTGAAGGGATTATACACACAGACACACTCACACACACACACACACATAGACAGAGAGTACAGGTTGAGTTGAATCAGAAAAGATGATATCAATAAAAAAATAAAATTAAGGGGTGAGAGAGGAAAATATTGGGAGGAGAAAGGGAGAAATGGAATGGGCCAGGCTATCACTCATAAAAGAAATAAGAAAAATCTTGTTCAATGGAGGAGAAAAGGGAGTCGGTGAGAGGGGAAAAGTGAAGCTTACTCTCTTCACATATGGCTTAAGGAGGGAATAACATGCTCACTAAATTTGGTATGAAAATCTATCTTACACGACAGGAAAGTAGGGGAGAAGAGGACAAGTGGGGTGAGGAGGATGATAGAAGGGAGAGCAAATGGGAGAAAGGAGTAACCAGAAGTAAACACTTTTGGGAAGGGACAAGGTCAAATGAGAGAATAGAAGTAAAAGGGGGAATGGAGTAGGATGGAGGGCAATATAGTTAGTCTTATACAACATGGCTATTGTGGAAGTTTTTTTTACAAAATGACACATATATAGTCTGTATTAAATTGCTTGCTTTCTCAGTGGGAATGGGTGGGGAGGGAAGGAGGGAGAGAAGTTGGAACTCAAAGTATTAGAAACGAATGTTGAGAATTATTATTGCACATAACTGAGAAATAAGAAAAACAGGTAATGGATGGGGTAGAGAAATTTATCTTGCCCTACAAGAAAAGACAGAAGATGAGGATAAGGGAAGGCTGGGGTGTGATAGAAGGGAGGGTGCAATGAGGTAAGGGGCAATCAGAATGCAAGGTGTTATGGAGAGGGGGGAGGGGAGAGATGGGGAGAAAAATTGGAACTCAAAATTTTGTGGAAATGCATGTTGAAATCTAAAAATAAATAAATAAATTTATAAAAAAATACCTTCCACCAGTTCAAGTTGGTCTTGGGATAGCGTCTCATTCAAACCCCATCTCAACAACCTCCCAGCCTCTAGAATGTCTGAGTGAGAATATTGTGTGTGTGTGTGTGTGTGTGTGTGTGTGTGTGTGTGTGTGTAGATGTATGAACCAAGCGCTTGATTCAGAATTTGATTATTTAGAGAGGCAGCTGTAAAATGAACTGCCTTAACCACTTTCTAGCTGTATGACCCTTGGCAAGTCACTTTTACTTCTTTGAGCCTCAGTTTCTTCATCTGTAGAATAAGAGTGTTGGACCATATGAACTCTGAGATCCCTTTTAGCTCTGCATCTATGATTTCTGGAAAAAAGACCTGGGTTTTAGTCTCATCTTTTCTGAGTATGAGCTGTATGATCTCAGGCAAGTCCTGATGTCTTTGAGCCTTAATATTACTTGTACAGATAATGTTACAGGTTCTTTGTGAGCATCGGATGAGATAATACATACAAAAACATTTTATAAACCCCTAAGCACCATGGCCATGCAAATCTTGTTCTTTAGAGAGATCTCGTTCTCTATTGGGTGTCTATCCATTTGCTCCCACCCCTCTACACCACTAGGGGTGTAGGGGGAGGTCTACTGATGGAAATCTTGATGAATGAAGTGGAAGTTGAAAGTACACTGGGGGAAAAACTCTGAATAGATATCTTATTTAAATGTTATCATTGTCTATGCTTTCCATTAGTACAGGGTCCCATTTAAATGAGACAATATTACTAAAAATAGCTCACTATTATCAAACACTTAACAATTCACACACAAAACTGACAGAGATTAAGGTAATAATCCCTTCACAATTTTTTTTGTCCTGAATCATATCCAAAAGCACATTTGAATACAACTTGCAGGTTGTACTGTAAGAATTGTAGAAGCTAGAAAAGACAAAATGAAAACTCTTGAGGGAAAATTGAATTGTCAGTGTTAACACTTATAGCACACACTCCTCAACCCCAACCAAAAGCAACCAAGAGTTTAAAGTTGTTCAACTGAAATAAAAACAAAAGACTTAGTGGCCTGAGGGGTAGTGGGTAAGTGCAGGGATCTGGGCTGGTATTAGGGAGAGGGGGAAGCTCAGAGAGTGGGAAACCCAGTCCTCTCTTCTTCATCTTGAGGGGCCCAAGCTGCATCAGCTGGACAGCTGGAGTGAACTCTGGATTTGGGGGAGTCCTGGCCCTGGGCAGGAAATGGGAGCAGGTGGCCCCTCTTTAACATAAACACATACAGATTTTACCTATGGTTGAACTTTTGTCCTTGAGTGAGCAGTTCCATTAGGAAATAGGGCCAAAGGTTTCAGACTAACAGAAAATGGAACTTTATTGAATGACAGAGAAAACGAAAAATTCCTTTGTTTGCTTAACTGTGTGGTTCATATTGCTGCTGGGGTCCTTTAATGGAGTTCAGGGCTGGCTGAAAAGAAAAGTCATTTGATTTGTCATAAGCCGAGGCACAGCAGCGGGGATTTCGGGAACGGGACTGAAAGAAAGGATCATCGTATTCAAGGCATGCAGGAATAAAACAGTTTCAAACGACCGGGCCAAAGCTACTCTTTAAGTAAAGAACAAATAAGCCTATCTGGTGTCGTCTAAAGGAGACTAAGGAAGCTTTTCTCCTCAAGCGACAGTCATGAAGGGCTCAGGGTGAAGCATCTGAAAATGACATCTTCCTTTGCGGATAGGTGCCAGAAAAATACAGATGCAAATGCACATCTGGTCAACTCTTCTCCGCATCCCCCTCCCCACCTTGCGTTATTGCACAGCTTGTCCGGAAAGGCATTTTGATGCTGAAAGCTGTAAAACCTCCTGCGAGCACATTCAGTTGCAAAAAAATAAATTATTTATAAAGAAAGATAAATCTCCCAAAAGAAATGGAAACAAGAAGCTCTCTTGGCAGACTGTATCACCATAAAGATGGGGTGAAAGTAGAAGTTTCCAGCTGAGTCCAGCCATTTCTAGCCCTCTAAACGCTAGTATGTATTATGAGTTTGAGTTCTCTTTCTTCCAAAATGTTTCCTCAGAATAAAAACAAAAAAGCTTTGACTCGAGCGAATATACTGCTAACTCTTCTTCTCCCTTTGTATAAGGCATCTCAGTAGGTTTAGCGTCAGCTGTGGTATAACAAAAATGAGATTAGGAGACTCAGTGGTTCACATCTTGAGTTATGTGGCTACATAAAGTTCTCAAAGCCTCTGTTTCTTCATCTATAAAGTGGGAATAATTATATTCACTGTGTTTCTTAGAGCTGTTGTATGGAAATCATTTTGCAGATCTTAGAACACTATGTTATTATTAAGTGTGGTGCCCAAAGAGGAACCACAGAGATTGCAACTACATTGCCTGACTTCTGTTCCTTAAAATACAAGTCTCTCTAATTCAGGTACACCTTGTAATATCATCACAGATTGCTTCTCCAGATGTTAAAATGGCCAGACCATAGAAATATTTTTTTTCTAATGGACAAGTAAATATTGTGAAGTTGGTTTTCATAAAACACTGGACTTGGAATCAGGAAGACAAGAGTTTGAATCTTGCCTCAAATGCTCCCAGCAAAACATTTAACCTCTCTCCATCTCCTTATTTTTTTAAATTGTAAAATAGGCATGCTCATAGTAACTCTCTCAAGGTTGTTGTAAGGATCAAATGATATAATATATGTTAAACACTTTGCACATCTTAAATGCTATGTAAATGTTAGCTGTTTTCAAAATGGGCTTCAAACAACAAATATGTGCTGTAGTTATTTTTCAAGATTTTCTTGGGCATTCCCAGCTAAATGCTGTTTGTCTTAGAGAATAAATAATTGCTGCCCCTCAGGAAACTTCCACCTAAACTTCTTTTCTAAGCTCACTGACACAATGCTCTGTTCAGTTGTTTTTTAGATGTATCTGATTCTTTGTGACTGCATCTGGAGTTTGCTTGGCAAAGATACTGGATTGGTTTGCCATTTCCTTCTCCAGATTGTTTTATAGAGGAGGAAGCTGAGATCAATAGACTTGCCCAGGGATCACACAGCTAATTTGTCTGAGGCCAGATTTGAACTCAGGAAGATGAGTCTTCCTGACTCCAGACCCAGCACTATCCACACCTCACACATGATGCTTTAGCTTTTGAACTCTACTTGATAAATGAAGACACTGAGAGAAAGTAACTTATTCCAGGAAGAAGAGAATGTCAATGTTGGCACTAAAATTAGAACTTACATACTTGTCCTGTTTCTCAGTCAATGTTCAGCTGGTTCCTCCATCGATCTAGGTATTGATTCCCCAGAACCAGAAGGCTAGTGACCACATATTAAAATGGGTGAGCTGAGCTTTGGCCTCTGGGCAATGGGCAGTTTTGGTTGGCTACATTTCATATATAAGAGTATGCTATGCTATGATGATTTGAAGTGATGGTACGATAGATTGAGAGTTTGAAGGGATCTTAGAGTTCATTAAGCCCAACCTTGCTTATTTTGCAGGTGATAGAATACAGATGCAGACGTGTCAAAGTGGTCTAGCTGGGACCGTAACTCCAATCTTCTGACTCTGAGTCTCGTTCTCTTGTTAACTGTAGGAGGTGTTTATTTTAGAGTGTATTATAAGCAAAATGTTTGTTACTGTGGCCCCCAGGATTGCTGTTTTTAGGAAATTAAAAGAACATGAGGATGGTCATTTGTGCATTGGGTGGAACTTATATGACTGATATAAGGGAAAACATGGCCAAGACTTACCCAGGATGAACAAGTGTGCAGTGACTTGGGAATACTGGTGACTTCTGGTGCAGGTCATGTTTCTAAAAAAGCCATGTTTCCAAAATGGAGTGAGTCTTACCTAAGACAGGACTGATGTGACAGTGATTAGGAAAACCCCAGTGCATTCTCTATCTGCATCAAAGGAGGGAGGATCTGAGTCGGAAGAGAACACGTATAAACCAAACAACCAAGCTGGCATGGCAGTAAAATGAAGAAGGTCAAGTAGATTGTCTCTGAGGTTCCTTTCAGCTTTAAGGGCTAGGATTCTAGAATCCTAGAGCACACACAAGGGTATCAGCAGTATGCGAAAACTGTGACAATTTTGTAAGGGAACATATATATTTGAATAATATGAGAGATTTATATTTTAAGGAATATAAAGTACATAATTTAGTTTACAAAAAAATTTCCTGTTTGTCTCTCTCCTTCTGAATAAAGTAGCTGCTTGCCTTACTTGCTGTTACCTATAAAACTGATAAGCATCCTTTCTATTTTCATTGTCTGACAAAAATAAAAATTCTTGTCCCATGTCCTTTTTGGGGTGGGGGGTTGGGTGGAGAATAGCACATTTGTCTGGCTGTGGAGAATAGGAAAACCTTCCCTAAATCTAAATTTGGCACACACATGATGGCCAATAGCAGTTAGTATAAGAAAATGTGAAGCAGGGAAGATGGAGTTGAGCCTTTTGCCAGCTAGGAAGGATCACTGGACATTTGTCTCCTTGGACCATTTTGAAGAATGATCCCTGGACTGATTCATCATCCAAATGACTTTCATGAAGAACTGTCCTGCTCTATATCCAGAGAGTAGTTCCTCCCACTCCACCCAGCCATTCCAGAAGTTTAAGCCTACCTCAAAAGTATCTGAAGGAACTTTGAGAAGTAACTGACTGTAACTTTGCTGCTGCTCTCTAGCACTGAGATGGCCAGATTTTGCCCTTTTTTTAATTTAATTTTTTTTGGAGGGGAGAAGGCAAGGCAATTGTGATTAAATGCCTTCTCCAAGATTACACAGCTAGTAAAGTGTCTGAGGCTGGATTTGAACTCAGGTCTTCCTGACTCCAGGACCAGTGCTCTGTTCACCGTGCCATCTAGCTGCCCCCAGATATTATGCTTTTTAAGCCTGTTTTATTGGTTGGTTTTAAGCTAGTCTTTAAATGTCATGTTGGTTATTTTTCTGCACCTTGTGGCATGCTAAGTATTTGCAAACTGATAATTTCGTGATTTGTTTTATAGTAGCTTTCCAGATAATGTTGGTGGTAGAGTTCACCGAGTCTGTGAGTCTTCCAAAAATAAAAGCTGTTTAAGCTCTAAAATCTTCAGGTAATTCTTTAATTACTCTTCAAAATATGCAATCCAGGCTTTTTTGATTCAAAGACATCTTAAAAGTACCAGTATTGTTTGACCGTCTCTTTCTCTACCCTGGAATGACTTCTGTGCACCACAGATGGTATATGCTCCAGTTCTAGGATTGAAATTGACCATTTTAGTGAGGAATGAGGTAGAAAATAAACATTCAAAGCCTTTTAAAAAAAATCTTATCTTTTATGTATATCTTCCCTCCTAATGAATAGAATAGGACACTTCTAAGACTTTGTCATTAGCTTGGTATATTTGAATTTTTAAAAATGTTATTTAACATTTATTGCAAACTGTGTGTCTATGATCACAGATGCCCTTGTTTCCAGGAAAAGTCAGACTTTGAGAAGGAAAGGAAAAAGAGAGAGAAGAAAGAGAGAAGAAGGAAGGAAAAAGATATGCTAATATACTTGGTCTCTTTTCTTCCAAAGACAGGCACCCATCATTCTATATCTTGGAACATCAACTAATGGTGATTGGGGTTGAGCGAAGAACAGTAAGAAAAATTATAACAGCTAGCATTTATATAGTGCTTTAGAGCCTGCATATGTTACCTTATTTGATGTACACAACAAAACAGAAAGAAAGGAGAGGAACCTATCAGAGGTTAAGTAAGTTGCTCAGGGTCACAGAGTTAGTAAGTATTTGAGGCAGGATTTAAATTTAGATCTTAATTCCAAAACCAGTTGTGGCATATCTTTTATGACCTCAGTCTGTTATCCACTATTATAAGAAAAGTCTCCTGGTAAGAACTAATTCAGCCATCTCTATCTCTATCTATATATCTAGCTATCTGCTTTCCCTTTCCCTAACTTTCCTTGTTAAAAACAGTATTGGATTTTTTAAAATTAAATTTTGTTGTAATTAAGCATGATTAATTTTTAAAATACACTGATGAAAACAATACTAAATCATTGGTCTGATCCACTTAGATTGGTCTGGGAGAGAGAGCTGAGATTATTAACTCATTCAACCAACGCTTATTAAATGCCTACTATATGATGACATTCTCCATACTTACAAAAAATGAAAGTCTCTGCTCTCAAGAATTTTGCATTCTAGAGGGGAGAGGACATGTACAGATAGAAATATAATAAGATATTTCCAAAATAAATATAAGTAATTGGGGGACAGGACAAGCAGCTGAGGTGGGGGAGCATCAGAAAAGGCATCATGTAGAAGCATGTGACTGAGCTGAGCTTTGAATTAGGGATGAAAGGAAGAGAAAGATTGGAGCCATAAACCCTTCGTCTTGCATTTTATCTTCTTTCTAATTCTAGGAGATGGCATGGCCTTCTTTGACAACGAAGGACGAATACAGTCCTGTGAATAGATGCATCTAGCTGAATGCTAGCTGGGTAACTCACCTCCTCCTCTCCTGTCTGCCTCCCCTTCCTCTTCCTTCTCCTCTCCAAAGAAAGATAAACTTGGATGACCAAAAGATGCCCAGTTGACTTGGGTTTTACTGGCTCCTTTCCTATCTCCTCTCCTCTCCCTTCCTCTTCCTTCCCCTCCCCTCCCCTTCACTCTCTCCTGTCCTGTCCCCTCTCCTGCCCTCTCCCAAAACCTTAATCCTATTGCACTCTGAAACTGGGACTCCACTGGGGCCCTACCTGAGGGTTCCTCTGGACCCTCCTGGCTTCAGAGTGATTATCCATAGTAACTGTTGCTGTTTCCCACCCAGCCTGATGTCTTTCTTTTCCTTTGCCTCATTAAAAGGGCCATGCCCTAGCCACTTCTTAAACAGGTCTATTCAATGAATGGGCGTTGCCTCACCCTAAGTGAGTACCTGCAAAGACCTTGGCCTAAAGGTCCAAGGTCTCCCAGTGCATCCTGGGTCATCTCCAGTCATCCTGGTGAATATCTGGTCACTGGATTCAGATGGCTCTGGAGGAGAAGTGAGGCTGACCTGCACAGCCCTCCCTCACTGAAAACAAAGTCAAGTGCAAGTCATGTCATCACTTCTCTGATAGCATGGTCTTCTTTGGTAACAAAGGATGAGCACAATTCTAGGACAGCAGATCATGAAATGAAAGAGCAGAACAAGGGTGAAGATACTGTAAAAGCACAAACTTCTCATATCAGAGTGTAAATGACTAACGATCAGTTCAATTCCAAAGAATCAATGATAAGAGAGAATACTGACTCTGGAGCCAGATAGCCTCAATTTTAAGCCCGAATCTTACTGTTATTGAACCATTTAAATGATGCCTTACTCTTTGTGACCCCCATCTGGGGTTTTCTTGGCATAGATACTGGAGAGGTTTGCCATTTCTTTCTCTAGCTCATTTTACAAAAGAGAAACTTAAAGTAAACAGGGTTAAGTGACTTGCTCAGGGTCACACAGCTAGTAAGTGTACAGGGCTCAATTTGAACTCATGGAACATGAGTTTTCCTGACTTACCGTAGTGCACTTCCACAGTGCCACCTAGCTACCACCAGTTCTGGATCTACCACTTTCTATTTGTGTGAGCTTGGGCAAGTCACTTAACTTCTTTGATGCTCATGGTCCTCCTTTATAAAGTCAAGAGACTGGATTAGATAATCTAGATGGTTCCTTCCACCTCAAAGTTATATAATCCTTTAATTTTCCCTTTCAATCTCTTGAGAGTAAAATAATACCTTTGACCTCCCTTTCCTAGATATGCCTCCTAGATCTCCTCTGCACTGGAATGTTAGAGCCTACAGTCTATGTGGTCATCAGCAAAGGAATTTCCTGTGTTGTTACAAATACAGTGCAACCTCTTCCCTCCTTTTCCTTTTTCCTAAGATTAAAGAAAGGAAGAAAATAAGCATTTATTAAGTGCCTGATATATACCAGGCACTGTGATTAGTGCTTTATGAATATCTTTTTTGATCTTCCCAATTCTGGGAGGCAGGTGCTATTATTATCCTCATTTCATTCTTGAAGAAACTGAGGCTAATACAGATCATATGACTTCCCAGAGTAATACAGTTAGTAAGTGTCTGAATCTGTGTTTGAACTCAAGTCTTCTGAACTTTGGGTCCACTGAGCCACCTAGCTGTCTGAAAGAACTGAGAGCTTGGGAGATTGGAGATTATCATGAGGCTAAACTTTTTATCAAATGAGGAAATTTCAGGCTTCGTGAACAGGGAAGCAGTAAATTTGTGGGGGATGAAAAGGTTAAAGGTATCATTATCTGTGTGTGGCTCTGGTGGTGTGGAGGAGGAGATCATGGGAGATGAATTAATTGAGGAACGGTGAGATTAGGATATCTGAGGGAGAATCAGTATGTCTATTGAAATTCTTTATTATGAAGGCAGGAATTGAGAGGAAAGGCTGTGAAGAAGGCTCAGTGAGGAAAGAGACTGTGAGCAAGGCGCAATGAGGAAAGAAGGGGCGTGCTCGGAGGTCAGTAGACAGCAGAATTTTGATTGGGCTGTAGATATGTGAATTGAGGGAACTTCAAAGGAGGAAAGTTTACTGAGTGATGGTGGGAGAGTGGCAATAGGGAGCAAGAAGTATTCCAGCTCTCCTACCCCCACCAGTGAGTCAGGGGGAATGAGTAAAAGTATAACCAGTACAGGAAAGGGCAACAAGTGAGGTTGTGTCATTAGAAAGGAACTACACCTCAAAGAGAACTAGAATATAGAAGGAGTGGGAAAGGAAAAGTTTTCAGACAAAAACAAGTTTGTTACCTAGGGAGCAAACATTCCAGAGACCACAGGGGAAGGAATGGATACCTTTAGAGTGGGGCATTGCGGGGACAGGTTTTGATGAAGGGCATGGGAATAAGGAAGTAGGCAGCAAGGGATGGACAATAATGTTTGAATGACAACCAGAGTTTCAGAATTACTGGGGTTCTGAATAGGCATGACTGGATGGGAGTCTGTTGATATTAGAGGAATGGGTTTGATCGGGCTATCAACATCCCTGAATGTTTGACCTCAGAATGGAACCTCTCAGAGTGTTGGGCTGCTCAGGATAAAGATCATATGGGGAAGCTGACGAACGCCTTTGCTCTTCTTTCGCTGTAGGCAAGTCAGACCAGGCCAGACCGGGCCACAAGGAAGCAGAATGGAATGGTATCTTTCTTTGTTCTCTGTAGTCAGGAAGCAGTTGTGTGAAGAAACTAGGCACTCTCTGTCTCCTGTGGGTAGGTAGGTTCCCCTCTAAACAGGAAGAAGGTGGCCTAGGAGACCACCCTCTCTCGGGTAACACTGATACTTCATTCAGTACAGTGGAAGGTTATGAGAGTGGCTTAGGTCCCTGTGGCAGGTCTTCAGAGCAAGAGAATTGAGGGGACAAATTGAATTTTTGTACAACATCTGCCACTTTGGTAGGGATGAGACCAGTGAACATGGGGTAACCAGGAAGTGGAATGCTTTTGGGCGCTCTGTTTAGGTGCCCATGCAAAACCCACCCACAAGCTTCAGATCACTGCTGTGACTTAACTGTGCTGCAGGTAAGCAGGAATCTTCAGTGAACATGCACACTAGTCTCTATTCAGCCAACCATACAACTTTGACTTGTGGAAGACCTATCTACAAAGCAGAAGCCTGCATCCTGAGTCACTGAGAGAGGCCTGGGACTAAATTCCATTTGCCAGAGACTATCAGATGAGCCAGCTGTTGTGATTTTGTACTGATGTCTCCCCTCTCTATGTCAGTATCTCACTACCCTTGCAAAAAGGAGGTTTTTAACTGTTTAAATGAGTATGTCTGCCCATAAAGTATGGGCAATGGGTCTGTTTAAAAAGAGGGCAGAAACTATATTTTTTAATCCTCTGAATAAATAAGTATAGAAATAAATGGAAATTAAGGACAAACTTGTGATGTTGGTAGAAATAACATATATTGTGTTAAAAATAAAGATTTTTTTTTTTGAAACGAACAAACCAATATGATAGAAGTGATCTGTCTGATGGATCAAGAGAAAATTGAAACCATTCCAGTGAATTTCAGGGTGTAGCACTGAATAGAGAGTTCAGTGTATAACACTGGTTGATATTTTGTTCAAAGAAAACAAAAGGTCATATGATGAAATCATAAAAGCAGAGTATTCTCATTAGGCAATTAGTATTCCTCCTCCTATGTCCCCTCTTCCCCTCAACATTGGTCTATTTATCCTTGAAATGTAGGTCTTGTGAAAGGAACTCAATTGATGGCCCTGAAAGAGAAAGTTCTTTGTTTAAACATCACTTTCTAAGATTCAGAATGAACTTAGAATTTGCCCTCACATGACCTTACTAATGGGTCTTGGAAGGCCTTCTTTGGAGGACATGGGTGAGAAGAAAGCTTGGTATCCTGAGCTATCTTACAACGTTTGCTAAAGACACAAAGACAAAAATAAAACAATCTTTGTCTTTGCAGGGTTACATTCTTCTGAAGTGACATAACACATGCATAACTAAGGAAATGCAGAATAATTTCAAGAGTGTGATAATACCCTGGAGGTTCAAGCAAGGTTTCCTGGAGGAGATGGCACATGAGCTAGACTTTGAAAGAAGCTAGAGAGTCTATCTGGAAGGAATACATTCCAGACATGGAAGAGTGCCTTTTCAATGGCATGGAGGTGGGAGATGGAATATTTAATAGAAAAGAGGATGAATGAAGAATAATATTGTGAAATAAGACTAGAAGGGTAGGTAGAAAACAGATTGCAGAGACTTTAAATGCCAGGCACAGGAGGAATCTATACATTTTTCTAGAGAAAATAGGGAGCCGTCGAAGATTTCTGAGAAGAGGATCTTAAAGAGTCAGATCTCTGTTTCAGGAATATCAATTTGGTTTCTTTGCAGTTCTGACCCCAAACAAGGTATTCCCAAATGAGTCAATGATAAGTGGCTCACTCCAGGTAAATTTCTAATTTTTATTTTTTGTCCATCTCTTCATTTCATATACTTCATTAAATAAATGTCAGATGATAATGACTTGCAGTCCCTATTTAATGGACTTGCAGTCCATTCAGTATTCTGCCTGATGGGGAATTAAGGCCACATATTACAATCAATTACCATATAATTCTTTCCTCTGTCTGGTCCCTAAATTTGGAAATCTCCAGGCACATGGAAGGCTCTTTATGTCCCTACACAAATCACACTAGATGGAAGTTAGATTTCACTGATTGTTTTAGTGCTTTGGGAATAAGGGCACTTTCCTGAATTTAAGGGACTCACAAAAAACAATGATTCTCATTATAAAGAAGAAAGATTACTTTGAGGGTGGGTGGGGGGTGTAGCTATTTTCATGGTTAATCTTTATAAACACAAGCTACAATTGCTTCTTTTCATTTGGACACTCATAAGAAAGATGAGGTTTCTCCTAATATGTGTATTTACAGTATTTCTTCCCTAGAAAAACCCAGAGATTACACTAGATGACTTACTGTGTAAGAGAAAGATCTCTTTTCATTTATTTATTTAAAAAAAATGGTCCACTGAAACTTTGTACAGTAAAACAGTCAAATTAAAAACACAACAGGAAAATCAGATGTCGGAACCCAAGAGAGAATCATGTTAAGTCCCTTTCCTTTTCACTGAGTTTATTTTTCTGGTCCTGAACCTAGAGGAGTCTGGGTGTATGCTTTAGAAAGTGGGGGAGGGGGAAGAGAGGAGAGGAAGGGAAATTCCCAGACAACTCAGCAAAACCAGGAGCCCAGAAACCAAAATAAGTCTGCAGCCTTTAGATAAATGGAGAGGGGCTGATCCCTATTTGGAGAAAATCAGAGGAAGTATTCAGTTGTGACCCCATGCCCTCTGGCATCACAGGTGGGACAAGGAACACAAAGGCAGCTTGGATAGAGATGCTGCTATGGGCACTTTACACAGGCCAGATTGTAAATTTGTCCATTTACAAGCATCCTGTAGAGTTCCCACCAGCTCTGCAGACAAAGCTAGAGCTGAAACGAACAAAACATATCCATAAAAGGTCCCCTTATTGCCACTATTAATAAAGTAGAGGCTGTAAACAAATTTACTGTGGGTCCTTTCCTACCTTTGGGTACAATTGTGCCTGACTTGAGACACAGCACACGTAGATGTGTCCATAGATGCATGTGAGTGCACATGATGGCTATGGTCTTTTAATAAGAAACTTGCTCCACTTTCTCTTTGTGTTGTATACATTGGAGAGGCACAAATCTCCTGTGAGCTGCAGCAGCATTCGCATAGCATTGTGATGGCAGGAGACCTTTGGGCTTTTCTTTCAGAGACATATTTAAAGCAGATGTTGACCATTATTCTTTCTCTTAGGGAAGACGTGGGCCAGTGACATTTGGATTGCCTCCCTACACCAACAGGTATTAGCGAACAGGAGAGATTCTTTATTCCTCATTAAAACTGGCTACCCAGGAACCCTTAAATGTCACATCCGTGGCTTTGCACTACATTAGGGTGACTTATGGCCTGACACAGGAACTAAATGAACTGAGTGACAAATTGTGGCCTCTGGCCCAGTTCAAAATCTCATGTTTTGGATTTAGGTGGCTTATTTTAGGTCAAAAAAAGGGGCACGCTGAATTAGCCAAGGTATCAAGGGATTTGAACAGCCTTGATTAACTGGTCAGTTTTGCAGAAATCTCTATTAAAAAAAAAAAGTCCTTGTTTCATGTTTTAACACTGTAATTGCTAGGAGGAAATTTCTCCTACTGTTTGGAGTCCAGCTACCCCAGGGTATGTTGCCACCTGTGAGGTTGCTCTGTAGTTTCCAGAGAGTTTTGTAAATGAGCCTACGTTGGGAACTCTGGATGAAAAGGAAGGGTTTGAATGAAGTGGTTGAGCTTTATGTCCCCTATCATTACTCCTAGAAATTAGAGGGTGTGAGCTGATTTAAAATTACAGATGGAAGCAACAAGAAAACAGATAAATTGTGTTTCCAACTCAAGCAAATGTGGCCTGTTTTGATCATGGCAAGATGTTGCCAACATTCAGGCTGCATTATGAGATGTACTTGTGTGTTTTAGCACACTCCTTCACTGTTTTAAGGATCTGATAAGACTTACATAACGCTTTACAAATTTTCAAGCTTTATATAAATGTTAACCATTATTATTACCTTTCTGTGCCCGTTTTCCTGTAAATTAGACAGCTTGCCAAAATCATTACAGACATTTTACAGTTTAAAAAAATGGCCCACGGGGTAAACCGACCTTTGGTCATGAAATAGAACTGGAAAGAGAAACCATTCCTTCGACTCTTTGTTCACCTGGAGACCCTTTACTAGCACTGTGTGTTACGCCTAGAGGGCCTGCTTCCTAATAACCTTTTTCAATCCTTTGCTTTCTGACAACTGGCAGAATAGAAGTTATAAGTGGTAGGGTGGTGTATAACATGGGCGGTTGAGTCTGAAATAATAAGGACCTGTGTTCAAGATTCTTATTAGTTACGTGTGCTGAGAGAGTCGTTAAACCTCGCTATGCCTTAGTTTCTTCGTCTGCAAAATGGGGAGGGGGCAGTAGATGCAAAGGCTTCTAAGGACCCTTTTAGTTCAAAATCTATAATCCTACGATTTCTGATCCCTTGGTTCCTGGGCCTTTCTCGTTTGGGGAGCAGATCGCTGAACTGCTTAGAGCTTAAACTTTGCCATTGGCAACAAAGGAAGGTAATGATATGGTGATATTAACCTTGCAGATGTTTTATGTGGGGGTAATTATTATTTTCCAAATGTTCTAAGAACTTGGACTGAAAGGCAGTACAATGGAAGGGCAGCACTATTATTTGTGCCTTTGTGGGGTTTTTTCCCCTTGTTTGAACCATCCATCCTCTTCCTGAATTAAGAACAGCTGAAGGTCACCAGACAGTTTTTTTTTCCTCAGGGGCTTGGAGAACTTCAAAATAGGAGAATACAGAAAAGGGGGAAGCAGGTTTATTTTAGTTTGCAAAGATATTTTAAACATATACATTTCTGACATTATTATACCATAGCAACAGTAGACATGAGCTCCTGGAGAACAGAATTCATGCATGTTTGCATGAAAGAAAAAACATTGCCCCAGTGCTTACTATGTGTCAAATACTGTACTAAGTGCTGGAGACAGAAGGAGAAAAAGCTAGACAGTCTCTGCTCTCAAGGAGCTCACACTAATTAGGGCAGGTAGCATATAAAAGAAAACTCAGGTACAGGGCAAATGGAAAGGCCAGAAATTCTAAGGTTATAGTGTAGGGTGATGGGAAGGCCCAGAGGTCCTTAGTTAAGTACTTAATATGACAGTGCCATGGGCCTAAAGGACACAGGGGCAGGGCAGAGAATAAGGCCTTGAATCAAGTTCCAGTGGTCTTTCATTTCAATAGAAGGAATGAAGTTCTTGACATATACCTGTGAGCAGTTAAGTAGTCCAGGCAAGGGGGATGGCAAGGTCTCAGGGCATCCCTGGTGATGGCAGATCTTTCCACTTGTTTAGTTGCTCTGGATAGGATAAGAAAGTAGAGAAGACCCTTCAATGACCCTTTGCATAATCTTTCCATAGTTCTGGTTATAGCTGGTGAATCTCTGGCTTTGTGTAAGAACACATAGCCGTTGGCTTCTTTTTTCCACAAATACACAACGTTTGTTCTCCCTTAATTGCTCCTTATTAACACTTTCTACCTAGCATTCATAGTAAGGCCTCTTTCAAGAGCAGCCTCTTTTATAAAACCTCCTCAATTCTTCAGAACCATAGAAACATTTAATATCGGAGATGAAAAAGAACTCAGAAGTCAACTAGAGCAAAATAGAATAAGACAAGGTCATGTTCCTAGGACAGGGAGGTGGCCACAAGGCATAGACCACTGTGTCTGGAGTCACAAAGATTTGAGTTCAAATTTAGACTCAGACATTTACTCTCTCTGTGCCCTGGAAAAGTCACTTAAACACTGTCTACCTCAGTTTCCTCAACAGTAAAATGAGGGTAATAACAGATCCTATCTCGCAAGGTTGCTGCAAAGATCAAGTGAGATAATATTTGTAGATCCTAGCACTGTGCCCAGTACATAGTGGGTACTGGATAAATGCTAGCTATTATGGTCATCATTATTTAGTTAATAACTATGGATAACTTTAGCTATCCATCTCTGGCTTAAACACTACCTCTAAAACAACTACTTGGACCCCCAAGTAATCTTTCCTTTCTGATTTTCTTCTATACCTATCTATATTTTCTTCCATATGATAACATATGTCTCAGCACTTTAATACATATTCCTTTTTTTTTTTAACAAGGCTTGTGATTTCATCAGTGTAAGAAGCTAAGGAGGAGGAATTCTCTCTATCCATACAGATTGGCACATTCTCTGCAACCTGTATTCTCAGATAATTGCCTGGGGCACTGGGAGGTATGTGAGGTGCCTAGGGTAACATGTATCAGAGCTGGGTCTTGAACTCAGGTATTCTTAACTTCAGTTCATCAACTACAACATGTGAAGACTCTCTCTCTCTCTCTCTCTCTCTCTCTCTCTCTCTCTCTCTCTCTGTCTCTTTCTCTCCCTGTCCCTCTCTGTCTCTCTCTCTCTGTCTCTCTCCATCGTTCTCCCTCTCTCCCTGTCTTTCTCTGTCTCTCTCTTTATCTCTCTCTGTCTCTGTCTGTCTGTCTCTCTCTCTGTCTCTCTCCGTCTTTCTCCCTGCCTCTCTGTCTCTCTCTCTCTGTCTCTCTCTCTTTCTGTGTCTCTCTCTCTGTCTTTCTGTCTGTTTCTCTCTTTTCTCTGACTTACTGTGGTTTATTGTTTTTTAATGAGTTTTACCTGCTCAACTTGAATGTGGAGCAACCTTGTTATATAATTTTTTGTATCCTCCATAGTGTCTGGTCCTGGGCTTTGGCCCATGTCAGGTGCTCAATAAATATTTGTTGACTGGCTGAGATGCTTGGGTAAGTGTTATACCAGATGCAGTTAGAGGCTATTATTAAGCATTTGAGCCAAACTGGACTGTGCAAATGCCCTCTAAAGAAGTGTCACAGCAAAGGAATGCCTATTCTCTTTGTTCCTATGTGCAGAGGGTTACTTTTCCACCTGTGTAAATCCATAGGTTTGCACTAACAAGTCTTGGACCTGTATGTTAGAGTACCAGGCAAAATATTATATGAAATCAGAAACTTCCGCAATGAAGCCAATGAAGACGTATTAAAGTCAATAATTTTTGCTAGCCTTGCCAAAGTTTTCAGACATCTGTGGCTGGTAGGCACCTGGATAATTAGTTTATGCAAGGGAAATGTTACTAGTTACTTAATAAAATTCATTGTGGAATCTTCTCTATAAGCTTATATTTCTTCATGGGGTGCTCTGAAAGTGTCTTATTTTGGCTTAAAAAGTCCTCAAACCCTGCATCTACCTCCAGGAATCTGTTGCAGCTTTTTCCTCTCAACCTAATTTTTACTAACATCACCCCCTTTCAACTTGCAAGCTAACAAAACTTTTTCTAAGCACAATCTCATTTCAAATACCTTCTCCTAGACACCCAAAAAAGCTGAAAGCACCATCTCATGGTTCCCTCAGTAACCCCACAATGTTTTCAGTGAGAATGTCCCTGAACTGTGTTTTGGCTACAGGGTCCCTATCACGTTGGTCTTTAGCATTCATGGTCCTTCACAGCAGCATGAGGAAAAAAATGCAATTTATTGTAGAAAAACTTGAGTTTTCTGCATCATATTTTACCTTGCTTCATAAAAAGGGCTATCTAAAAACATCTCAAACTGCTGAGAGTCTTTATATATGTTTTACACAAAATATTTGGGGTAGTTGAACTTGTTTGGTGAAGAAAAGAGGTTTGTGATTGATTTCTGAAAAAAAAAGTCCATGCAGAATAATTCTCTTGGCATTAATGCCAGGCAACAGTTTTGGATAGAGACAGAAATCTAGCTTGGCTGGAATTTGTAGATTGGACTCACAGTTGGAGAAAGGGCTATTCTCATGTTCTCCATCTCAAAAAGGCAGTCACGTGGCTTTGCCCCATCGTGCTGGGATGCTGAAAGCAACAAGAGAAGTAGCCAGAAAAAACATTCCCTCACTCTGTTTCTTTTGGATTCAGCTTATTCTGAAACATCCAAAGACAAAAACGACTTCTGTTGTTTTAGTAGCCTTTATGTGGATAACACTGTTCGAGGCTTCTTCTACAGACCTCAGGTTTCACATTTCCTCACGCTGTCACAGAAGTGGTCAATGTACCCAGCAAACTATCAGTGCTGTTCAGGTTTGTTTTCTTTCCCATTTCTTAAGGAAATTGTTAACTTTTCCCCCAAAAAATTAGCATTTACATCTATTCTCGGAGTCACTTTACAAATATGGGTCAAGCCAAAGAACACCAATCAAGTAGGATTTTATTCACCTCAATGGGTTAGAACTGCCATGGGGTTAGGGTTTCAGAGGTTGTGGTGGTGGTGGTGTCAGAAGGCAGATGTCAGCCAGTTTAAGGTGCAACAGGTGGCTTTTTAAAAATGCTTTGCATTTCATTGAAAATATAAAGATTAGGCAAAAGTTACTATGGAGATGAAAAAAATCTCACCTATAATTAAAGTAAATTATTTGATGTGATTTTTTCTATTTAATTTTTTTTAAAAAAGGCATTTGGCTGCTATGGTAATGATCTATACATGGTTTCATCTTTTTGATCTATAGGATAGTATTTTTTTTTAAATAGCATGAGATCAAAAGCTGGAGTCAAGAGTGAGAGAGGCAGGTGCTGTATGAACAGCTCCTCACAGTCCTGTCCCTGGCCCAACCTTTTTGTAATAGCCCTTTAATTCCAGTTTCAGGCCTTTCCAGAGCCAGCTTCTGCTTGAATAAAATGTGCCAACTTGTGTGGTGAGTGTTGTGAGATGGACAAAAGCAGAATCATTTGAGGCCACCAAAGTCATTCACACTTGTGATTTCCAATCAGGGTTGAACTTTTCCCCTTTCAATGGGCCCACCGCAGATTCCTTCTAAGAATAACCCTCAAAGGGATCTCATTGATGAGGAGACATGTAAGTAGAAGGTTGGGGTCATGAGAATAAGAGCCTCTGGACACATCCATGAAATGATAACAATAATTCACATTTATGTTGCATGGAATGTGATTTTCCTACAACAATTCTTTGAGATACGTTTTGCAAATGTTATTATTCCCATTATATAGCTGAGGAAACTGAGGATCAGAGATAAAATGCTTTGCCTGCAGTCAAACAGCTGGTAGATTCTAGAGCTAATATTTGAGTCTGGGTCTCCTACTTCCAAGTCCAGGGTTGTTTCCATGTGGTAATTAACAACTAATCAGCTAATTAAATAAAAAAAATTTATTAGGTGTCTACTATGCATTAGCGGGCAGTTAGGTGGTACAGCGGATAGATACTCTAGACTAGGCCTAGAGTCAAGAATACCTGAGTTCAAGTCCTGCCTCAGATACCTACTACCTTGGGCAAGTCACTTAACCCTTTTAGTCTCAGTTTATCTGTATAATAAGCTTCCAAAGGAAATGATAAACCACTCCAGTATTTTTGCCAAGTAAACAAAGGTGGGGTCCCAAAGAGTTGATCCTAACTGAAAATACCTGAATAATAACGATAATGTGGCAGGCAAAGTGCTAGGCTCTGAGGCTATAAATACACAAGTGAGAAGTGCCTGGTCTCAAGGACAACTTTCTTTTTCCTAAATATTTGGGAAGCCTCTAGTTTTTTTTCTTCCTCTCTTTATGGCCTACATACATTTACACAACAAGCACTGTGTTAGAGGGACAAATGCATGGTCTACAGGAATGGCTTTTGGTTTATAAAGCAAAATGGTTTGAAGGCTTCTGTGACTACCTTGCAAACAGCAACACAACTAGGTGATCTAGTAGATTAATGTTTTTTTTTTATTATTTGATTTGTTTTCAGCGTTCTACAATCACTTCCATGTAACTTAGATTTTCCCTCCTCCCTCTGCCTCATTCCCCTCTTTCTCCCCACTCCGTCCCCGAGACGGCACACAATTTTATATAGGATCTACACATACATTCCTATTAAATACATCTTCACCTTAGTCATGTTGCATAGAAGAATTAATATGAATGGGAGAAATCATAAAACAAACTCAAATGTAATATAAAAGAAAATGATCTACTACATTCTGTGATCAAATTCCATAGTTCTTTCTCTGGATGTGGAAGGCATTTTGCCTTAAGAGACTGTTGGAATAGTAGATTAATGTTTGGGATGCTCTGTTTGTACTCTGTGAAAACTCCTTAGCTTTAGTTTTGGTTTCTTTATAGCTTTATCATTCTCACCTGAGTCTTTTAGATCTGGCCATGCCCTACAGCAGGGATTCTTAACGTGAGGTCCATGGAAATTTCAAGGAATTAGTATACCTGGGTGGGAAAAAAATTACATCCTAATTTTCACTAACCTTCAACTGACATCAATTTCATTTCCTTCAAGTATCAATGTAGACAACAAACATTATTCTGAAATAAATCCATAGTCTTCATCAGACTGTCAAAGGGGTCCACAATGCAAAAAAAGGTTGTTAAATGTTGTCCATCCTTGTTAAACAAGATGTAGTAACTTTTTTTTCTTTCCCCTTAAGGTGCTCTGACCTGAGAAGAAAAAAAATTAAGATCCACAAGTGAATAATTTTAATATAGCAATGAGAGAATATTAAATATTCAATATTTTTATTCGAACAGAATAAGATATTTTTAGAATATTATCCCCAATTAAAGAAGAAAGAAAGAGGTAAGGAGGGAAAGTTGAAGATTACAGAGAAAGATCAACCTTAATGTTTCCTCAGACCCTTAGTGACCATAATTTAACATTTCTTAATTTTATCTTAAAAAAAGGAAAATAACAGGCTACCCACCTGATAATCTGTGTACTAGGAAAATAAAGCCAAAGTCAGGGCAGAAAGAGCAAAAAGGTAAGGAGAGTCAGGATCCACAGAGTGGGTAGGTAGTTTTGGTAGCAAAAAGTATTAGATACAGAGCCAAGATGGCAAGTACCAAGGAGGTTTCAAGGGCAAAGAGAAAAAAGAAGCAAAGGGAAAAATGGCCAAAGGATTTCCCCTCTGAGGTTAGCCTGCTTCCTCCTCCACTCTATGAGTGATGAACTAACATGGAAAAAAGCAGTTGAAGGGCCTTCTAAGCAACAGAACACCAAACAGAAAAGCACAACCCTCAGGGGCTATCAAGATTGGGAGAGTTTCCATAGATCAGAATTGTAGAGGAATCAGTGGTTGAGTCCAGATAGCCACTGGCTTCTTTGAGGAGGTTTGTTAATTCCTTCATTACAGGTGTTGCTCATTTCCTCCTTAAGGATGGCCCTGCTTTTGTGATGGGCATTGTACTCATTTCTGAAATCACACCATAGCCTGGGTTCAACATGGTGCAATGGGGAGTCTAATATTAAATCAAGTCCCAATGCAACCAATATACCATTCAGGAACTGTGAATCCAATAGCAGAGTATTTAGTTAGAATAGTCTAGCCAAATAAGAGAAAAACAAATGCAATCAAGAATCATTCTCAGCCATATACTGTCTCTACCCTCCAGGACCCTCATACATATGGGTACAACCCTCCATAGACTTCCATACTCAAAAGGAAAGAGGACAACCCTCAGGAAACTGAGGTAAGGTGAAGAAAGGATGCACCAAGCTGAAATATTTCTCCAACCTAAGTTCTAAAGGATGGGTCTTCTGGCAAACACCGTACAGTTTGTCAGCTTCACCTGTAGTAAAATCCTTCAGAGCTCAGCTCAAGCAGGACATCCTACTGGAACCTTTCTGGACTCATCCAATTGCCACGGCATCTCCCCAACTATGTATTTTATATATACTTATATGTGTGCCCTTGATAGAATGTAAGTTCCTTGAAAACAGGGTCTGTTTCATTTTTGTCTTTGTTTCTCTTTCACCTAGTGCAGTTGGCCCACAACAGGCACTCAAAAAAGTGCTTGGTGATTGATTAGGTTGGGGGAATTGAGAAATGCCTTCTTCACAAGTTTGTTTATTCAGTCTTTTGACTTTTTGACTAGGGTAACTGAGATTTTGGGATAAGGATAGGAGAGGTGAGAAGATTCATCTTCAAGACTGGAATTTCTCAACGTACAATGATACTCTACCATCCCTTTAATCAACTAGATTCGCCCCCCTTTTTTAAAAAAAAGCAGTTTTCAATTTTTAATTTTCAACATTACTTCCATAGGTTTAAAATTTTCTCCCCTTCCTTCCCTAAGACAGCATGCAATCTGACATGGAATCTACACATACATTTTCTATTAAACACATTTTCATATTAGTCATGTTGTATAGAAGAATTATAACAAATGGAAGAAACCTTGAGAAAGAAAACAGATAAAACAAAAAAGAAAATAATCTACTTCCCTCTGCGTTGTAACACGATAGTTCTTACTCTGGATGCGGCTGGCATTTTCCATCATGAGGTTTTTGGAGTTGTTCCAGGTCCTTGCATTACAGAGAAGTCTATCAAAATCAGTCATTGCACACTGTGACAATGTTCTCCTGGTTCTGCTCACTTCACTCACCATCAGTTCATAAAGTTTTTTCAGGATTTTCTGAATCTAGGTTCCTTATTCTACAAGTTTCACTGGTAGCTATGACATAGAATATTTTCTCTCACATTAAGACCTCAAGTTTCTCTTCCTTGTTTCTTTTTATTTTTCTTTTCTTTTTTTGAGTATATTTATCCATATATATGTGTGTCCATGAGTTTTATTTCTGACTTACTTCTTAAATATTATCTTCCATGAATTTCTGGTTCTCTTTTTTGTTATTATCCATCTCTTATTATACCTGAAAGTAACTGTCATATTAGTCTTGTGAAATCTATGTGGACAGATTTCTTCTTTCTGTTCCCTTCTAAGTTTAGAATTCTTTTGATTAGATTTATGATATTCTTAACAAATGTATTTACCAACAGTTATTAAATATATTTTATTCTTTGCCAAGGGCCTGTCCTTCTCATGATTTAACCTGAAGTTCAGAAGACCCAATTCCTTTCTCAGACATCATTTACTCAGTCAGCTGTTAACTTTGCATATCTAACTTTTCTTCTGAATTTAACCTTCAATTTTCAGTAATGAGGAAAACTTCACCTACGCTGCCCAAACTTTCAGGTTTCTGCCCAGGATTTAGAATCCCTAGTGATGTTTTCTAGTTGACTTCAGATGGCATCCATGTGTACCTTCATGAATCATCAGAAGGGAGTACCACCTAGTCATTATATCTGATAATTTTCAGGAGGCTTTTTATAGTGTCTCAGATACCTTGTGAAGGTAGTAGATTTCTCTATTGTTAATGTAAAATTAGTAAGTTTGTTTTTTAAGTTTGGGTTGGAGAATGGTAGTGATGAATTCAGGGTACATCTCAAGAATGTTGGGGTGCTTCCTGAAATGATGAGGAAAGACATGTGGGTTCTGTTGTCTTGAAAGAATTCACTTGTACAGTCTCCAAGTCAAAGAAAAGCATTTCTTGGGGTTGCACCCAAGCGGGGCTGGTGAGGCAATGGACTCTACTCCATGTCGGAGGCAGATAAAATAGGTGGCAAGCCCTACTCCTCTAAGGGAGTAGAGCAATCCCTGCTTCCTGTAGGAGGCACAGGCCCTTAGCCAGGTTAGGTGTCTGATTTAAATACAATTTTATGGAATGGGGGAAAGGGGACATGAGAAAGGGAGGAGCAAGGCAGGCTCCAAAATGCCTGGGATATCAGATAGTCAGGAGGTGCCTTTATCATACAGATAGAGAATAGGATCATACAAAGAGAATAGGAGATGGGAGGGGAAGAGTTGTTCTAAAACTAGGGGTCCTTTGTGAAAGTACACAGGTAAATCCACAGTGGGGAGCTTCAATGCATAGTCTTCTTTGATCAGTTTTCTGGCTGGTCACGTCCTGCATCTTATCTCATATCTCACATCCGGAATTGCTTGCTCCATCTGTCTCAAGCACTCCTTTCTACCTTATCAGTAGTGGTGGAATTAGATTTGTGATTTCTTCAGTTATCAGAACTACTGGTATGGTTGAATCTTCTCCCACCAATTGTAGATCAACAACTCATCTGTAACTTGTAGTCTTAGACAGTCAGTTAGGGATACTGAGAAGCTTCTTATAAATAGCTAGTACATGTCAAAGGCAAATCTTCCTGATTCCAAGCTGTTTTTTTATGCATTGTGGCATGTTCCTCCTAAATGTTTCATTATTGTATAGAAAGAATTGAAATTTAAAAGGTCTAAAATTCTGAGAAATTACCCGATTAATTCAGAAACTTAAGAAAGGTCATTATTGACATGGGTGATCACTGAAGGCTTAAGAAGTGGCATTTGAGTTGAAGTATAGAAGTTAGAAATCCAGTGGGTATAACCAACAAAAAGAGTCATTCAAGGTTACTGAGTCAAGGCAAAGAGATATCAGATCACAGCAGGCAATGGAAAAAGAGTGATCCATTTTGGATGGAGTGTGCTCACAGACTGTAGAGAGTAATATCAAATAAAGCTATATGGGTGGCCCCAGCTTGTGGAGGTGCATAAATGTTAGGCAAAAAAGTTTGGACTTAGTGACAATTAGGAACTACTAAAGCTTTTGAGCAGAGGAGTGGCATGGTAATATTGATGCATGAGAAAGATTATATGGCAATAACATGAAGAATGTATTGGAATTAAGAGGTAGAAAGACCTCTTAGGAAGAATATTCTAGTTCAAGTGGGTATTAAGATTCTTGTACTAGGATGACAATAGGAACAGAGAGGAGAGGGCAGATGAGGAGATGCCATAGAGATGAAATCAGCAGCATTCTGTAACTGATGGGAGATGAGACTTGAAGAAAGTGGAGAGTCAATGATCTGATCTTGGAAAAGTGGGTACTGCAAAAACAGAATGTGAAGTCTGGGTGGAGATATCTCAAAGACAGTTGATCTTAAAGAATGAAGAGCTTGGGGCTGCTGTAGGGATAGCAAGAAAGAATTCTAATTGTAATAGTTTGAAGAGAGAATAGATTGATAAAGAAAAGATGAATAAGAAGGTAAGAAAGAGATAAAAGGAGTTTTAAATAGGTGGAAGGTACATATGTATACATGAATAGCAGTGAAATTGGACTATGAGTTGGACTCCAAGTTAGTTCAGTGGACTGAATTGCCTTCAAAAAAATTCAAAGCTCTTTCAATGACTGCCCCTCACCCCACAACTGTCCTGAAAGTCACAAAACAAAAGCCTATATTTTTATACTAATATTCTACTAATGCCATTATATGATTATAAGACATATTATACAATGGTCTCCAAAGAATTTTAAAAAATAACACAGAGAGCAATGGAGAAGTGCATGGTGGGTATAAGCAAACTGTAATATATTATACATAAGGAACTTTTAAGAAGAACAGGAACTAAAAGATGCCATCGGTATAGGATAGGCTGAGTATATATGTATGTTATATGTATGTAAATACATGTATATCTATATTTATCAGTGGACAAGTTCTATATGTTATTGATTTATATGCATATCATAATCTGGGTAATGGATATTTTTTCAGGATTTTTCTTGTGGATAGTAAGGGTTTGAGGTTTTTATGAGGGGTTATGGATTTCTTCCAGAAGGTCATTCAATGTTCCCTGGATTGATGCAACCAGCATGATGTCACTCATAAACAGCAGAGTTTGAAGACCTTATCCTCCACTGGGAATCCTTCTTCCACTTTATTTCTATGCTAAATTTCCTCTATCAAAATGATGCACACTTTTGGGCATGCATGATATTTATCATGGAGGTGGGTTGGGTTGGTTTCATTGAACCAAGTATCTTCTAAGGAAGGAATCTTAAAAGACCTTGATGGATGAATAATAGGAGACATTGTTAAGGAAGAGAGTCTTTGATGAGTCATTTTATCTGTCCAATCAAATGGTTCTTTATAAAGAACAATAGGCAAAGACTAATACTGTATAACAAAGAAAGTAGGTATTACAGTAGCCTGCCAAACAATCAACTGTGAAGCAAGGTATTTGAAGACTGGCATTGTGTTGTCTTTTGTTTTTGAAGAGGTGCATGACATCAGGGAAATGATAACAAGACTTGCAGTTGACTTTGATTCAACATGCTCTGCCCTCTTTACTTTCTTTTTCTTTTAACTTTGAATATTGGCTGCACTGGTTTGGTTTGATTTTTTTTTTTAATTTTATGCTCAAACCACTCCAGTACCTTTGCCAAGAAAACCCCAAGTGAAGTTACAAAGAGTTGGATGTGATCAAAAAGCAACTAAACAAAAAATCAAAATTATCCATTTTATGTCCAGTGTATCTCTTTATATTTTGTTTGCTCATGAACTCTCTCTGTCCATAGATTCAATATGTAATTTCTTCCCTGCTTCACTAATTTTTTGTAATATTACCCTTTTTTGTCTAAATCATGTACCCTTTGTAAGCTTTCTTGGTATATGGTTTGAGGTATTGGTATATGCCTGGATTAACTCTCCAGTTTTCCCAGCAATTTTTGTCAAATGGTGAGCTCTTGCTCCAATAGCTGTGATCTTTGGGTTTATCAAATCCTAGGTAACTGTGCTCACACACGTCTATATTTTACCTTTCATAATTGATTTCACTACTCAACTGCTCTGTGCTATCTAGTACCAAATTGTTTTGGTGTAGTATAGCTTTGTAGTATAGTTTGCTAGTATTGCTAGACCCTCTTCCTTCATATTTTGTTTTTCTATTCATTCCTTTGATATTCTTGATCTTCTATTTTTCTTGATTAATTTTGTTATTTTTTCTATCTGTATAAAGTAATTCCATGGTATTTTAATTGGTGTGACACTGATTAAATAAATTAATTTAGGAAGTATTGCCATTTTTATTATGTTGGCTTGGCCTACCCATGAACAATTCGTACTTCTCCAATTATTTAGAAATGTTTTTATTTGTGTGAAGACTGTTTTGTAATATTATTCATATAGTTCCTGGGTTTATCTTGGCAGATTGACTCCCAAGAGTTTATACTGTCATCTAATATTTTAAATAGAATTTTGCTATTTTTTTCTCACAGGGTTTGGTTGATACTATGAAGAAATGCTAATACTTCATGTGGGTTTGTTTTATATCCTGCAGCTCTGCTGAAGCTATTATTTCAACTAGTTTTTTAGTTGACTCTCCAGGGTTCTCTAAGTAAACCATCACATCATTTGCAAAAAGTGATAGTTTGTCTCCTCATTGCCTATACTTATTCCTTCAATATTTTTCCTTGTTTTATTTTTATATCTTACATTTCTAGTATAGTATTGAATAATAATCATGATAATGGACATCCTTGCTTCATCCTGGAGCTTATTGTAATGGCTTCTAGTTTATACCCATTACAGATAATGTTGCTCTCTATTTTAAATAGATGCTATTTATCTTTTTTAAGAGTAAGAGAAGAAATTACAAATGGGGCAAGTAGATGCAGGGAATTTTGTTTGGAACAGGAAGAGACAAAAGTGATAGAAAGATAAAAGATGAGAAGCAGAATTTTTTCTGAATTTAAAGAATTTAGGGGAGATACAAACAGACAATAATGCCCCCAAACTGTTAGATCTAAATGAAAGACTTTTAATATAGATATAGTGATTACAAGTCAAAGAGAATGGAGATGGGGTGTATGGGGAGAAAGTGCATAGGTATACTAGGTAACTGTTTTTATGCTATGATTGGAAATATGCTGAAAGCCTCCCCTATCTCAAAATATTTTACCAAATGGTTTGCATTAGTGCTTGAAACTTCAATACAAAGTGATTCCTTTGAAGCAAGAAAGCACAGTTGCAGAAAGAATGCAAATCTTATAATCAAAAGTCTTAGGTTCAAGTCCTGACCATAATATTGAATAGTTCTATGACTTTGGGCAAGTTACTTAGGTTCTCAGAGACTAAGTCTTCTCATTCAAAATATGAAAGTAATAATACTGTGTAGGTATAGTTGCTTTAAACTATTGACTTTTCATATGGATCAATCAGTTCAGTGATGAAAAGAGGAAGCAAAAGTTCTTTTGCATAAAGAAAAATATTTAAATCCAATGGTAGAAGACATAAAGTATTGCCCTATCAAAGATAATTTCAAATGGCTGCTGAAAGTACTAGGAAAATAGCTTTGGTTTACTAAAAACTGCTAAAATATATGTGTGAATAAATAGTTTTCAGATGTTATGTGAGCAATTTAGGGCAAAAAATGAACTGTGATATAAATATGCAGCCTTCCTATTTATGTAGACTGATAACTCATTTGTACGTAAAAGATGCAGGATAATATCTCATTTGAATATGAATAGTTTGATGGTTTAAAGAGGGTAGAAAAAACTTTATTAAAGACTGGAAAATATCAATATGAAGAAACATCATTTCAAAGACACCGATAGTTTTACCATATTGAGAACATTAATGATGAGAGCTTCAGAGAATACTGTTATTTCATCAATTTGCACATAACTATTTTAAGACAAGTGGGTAAACTGGGAAAATAGAAGAAGAAAATTGCATATCTGTTTGGATGCTGAGGGAAAATTAAATGAGGATTGATGATTTCATAGGAGAAATTTGCTAAGTTTTTACATCATAAGTGAAAAGTAAGTTATGGATCAGGGAGCTACGATTTAAACAACTAAGGATACAGGAAGCCAGGATAAGACTGGAGTAGTCAGGGTAGTAAATATCATCAGAGAATAAAAAGAAAATATTGTCAGAATTGTGCAAAGAAACTAACCACAGGAACAATTGAATCACAAGAAAGCTTTGACTCCTGATTGGTTCCATTTATTAACTTTCTGTGCCATCTAGTATTTATGAGAGGTGTCAGTAGTATCTGATATTTATTGTCACTCTCTCTAGTTTGAGAGGAAGAAGTAGAAAGGAGAAAGACAGATTGTGTAGTGTCTTTGTTCTATAGGAAGAGATACTGAGATCTAATTGTATGATGCACTGGCCTAATGAATGAAAAAACTGACTAGGCTTGCATGCATTGCTCAAAATATCAGCATTTTTTGCTGTGATTGCTATTCTGATCACATAACAAATCATCCTGGTGAACTGACTTCATGTGAACATGAATTTGCATGTATGGCTAAGAAAGAGCCAAGATGATGTGCCTTGTAAGTTTTTGGCTTAAATTGCTCATCAATTCAACAGTGTAATATTTTTCCAATGCTCTTTTAATAGTGAAAGTAAGTTTAAAAAAACCTTATAAATTTTTTTTGGCTCAAATAAAAAAGATTCATTCACTGAGGGACAGGTATGGACCAGCAGACAAGCATTAGAAGAGAAGCAGCTTCATGTAGTATATATATTCCTATATGGACCGATCAATCAATGAAGAAGCATTTGTTAAGTACCTATAAACTGTACTAGGTGCTGGGTTTACAAATGTAATAAATGAAACAATTCTTATTCAAGAGGAACTTGAATTCTAGTGGGTAAGACAACAATGACCTCAAAACTTCTAGTTCAAACTTTGAATTACCCCAAACAAATGGGATTTCTTCATTCATGTGATTTCCTTCCAGCTTTCTGTAAGTTTATGCCCACTCTTTATCTACAGAGTTAAGTGCATGTTGGAAGTATTTATCTGTGTATTCAAATATGTTTTAATTATTCCCACATGTTACACTATATAAATATTTATGATATTATTAACATTCTTTTGTCTTTTGCTGGGTAGTTTTGTAAATGGAAATTCATTGGTAGGAGCTTGTAATAGTAATTTAAATGGAAAGATCTTTCTCATTAATAGGCCCATATGATTTGCTAAAATCACCTGGAAGCCCAACTCATATGTGGTGGGAGGAACTTGCTGAAGAGGCAGAACAGGAATGGTGAAGTGGAACAGGAGGAAGTGAGTGATTGGAGTCAAGTCAGAAGGAATACAATACAAGTCAAGACATAGACCAGCTGACACATTGTAACAGTAGATAGTGAGAAGGCCCTGGCTGAGGGAGGGGAGATTTGAGACTGACACATTGTAACAGTTGATAGTGAGAAGACCTTGGCTGGGGGAGTGGAGGTTTGAGAATGACTGCCCTCTTCTGATCATGTTTATTAACTTGTCACCATGACGGATTTTGCTTTCTGGTTCTGGGATTTGGCTTTCTGGTATTTAAATAAATGCTTCTCTTTTGCCTTCTATATGGAGAGTCTTTTATACTTTGTGATTGAGAACTACGCCAGCATATTCATAGTTACCACCAGTGCTGTAAATACTGCCTGGGCAATACATTTGGAATCACGAACAGGATCGCAAAGTAAAAAAATCTCTATTTGGAGGCAGAAATGATCTAGAGGAAGACATTAATATCCCAGGATGGGAGGCTTTGCTGTATTCCTCACTAGCAAGGGAGCGGGCTAAAAGTACTGGACTCTGTGAAAACTGGGAAGTGAGGGTACAGGAGGAACCTGGAGATTTGGAAAGGTGTTTGCAAGAAATACCAATAAGACCAGAGAAGAATTTGGCAGGGGTAAGTAGGAGAGGCTGGATTTTACTAATGACTTACTATATTATGTGTAGAAACAGAGATGAGATGCTTAAGGAAAAAATTCAGATGGAAAAGAGTATAAGAACAGTCTGGGGGGGTTTCAGACAGAGGGAAAGGCTGTTCATTTAGCTCAGAAGAAGCTGAAGGCTAACAAAATAAATGCACATCTGACCTTTGTACAGACACAGTCTAGTTGCCACAGTGATTAAGGAAGTGAAAAAATTTTAGAGGAACAAGTTCCTCAGTCAGAAACATGCCCAATGGTGTGGTGGAAACAGGAAAACCAAGAAAGTAACTCAGTGTTAAAAGAAATAATTGAGGATTTTACTCAGCAGGTGGTCACAGAAATTTTGAGTCAGTTCACTCAAAGGATGGGAGAAATGTTAATATCTTGGATGGTGAGAATTAGTGATGATGGAGCTGGAGGAATAGCTGTAGATTCCATTGACTGCCTGAAATTTATAAGGATTAGTCAGAATCCTTTTGTACGGCAAGCTTTTAGAGATTACAATATGCAAGGAGGTAACAATATAACTAATCTGTTAGCTTTGGTTGCAGAAGGCCGTAGTAGGCAGTATCTTACTGACTCTATGTGGCCTAATGGAGACAGATCCTGGTATTCACTTAGAGACTATATAAGAAAGTTAAAGGAGGAGGTAATGTAGATTGCCATAATGATTGGAAATGCAAATGCACACTATGTTACTCTCTTTGCAGTTTACCATAGGAATATAGGAGACTGGGAAAAAGACAATATTGCTAGAGAGAGAAGAGTAAACAGCGAGCAGACAAAATCAAAATAAATTGACAAGGAGAGAATTGTTTACTGCTCTATTGAGATCAGGAGTAGATTTTAGAAACATAGATGGTATTCCAACTAATGAACTATACAGAATGTACTGAGAAAAGGGACTTGATACTAGATAAAATAGAGACAAATTTAGGTTTCTGGTTCTGGGATTTGGCTTTCTGGTGTTTAAATAAATGTTTTTCTTTTGCCTTCTGTATGGAAGTCTTTTATATTTTGCAATTGAGAGCTATGCTGGCATATTCACAGTCACCACCACTGCTGTGAATATTGCCTTGGCGATACAGGGCTCAAGAGCAAAGACGATGAGTTGAGGCATTATATTCTTCTCTTCTGGGTTATTCTTAGGCTCCTGAGAGAACTGGAGTGTAACTGTGTAGTGGTGATCCTTCTCTATGAACTTAGATCTACTAATATGATAGAAGGTTGATGTAAAGGAAACCAGGCTAGACAGTGAATAAGCAACCACATTCCTCTGTAAGAGAAATGAGACACTATAGTGGTTATGGAACCCATCTCCCACCCCTATGCATGATTACATATTGTATTATCAAACTCAGGGGGTTGTGGTGAAGGACTTGCTTTGGAATCTTTAAAGGATTATAGAAATGTGAGTCATTCTTTAGGTCTTATAACTAAATTCTTTCAGAGTTCCATATTGTAATGCAAATACCTTTAATTGGAAAACACATCAATCTATAATTGCCTAGTAAAACTTTGGAACTGTTAGATTATGAAAAGTCACATAAAAGGAAGAATGAGGAAAAACACTGAGATAAAACTGGAGGAGGGGTGATTTTGACAGAGATAGGAAAGTGAGGAGGGGACTTGTTTGGTGTGGAGAGGACAAGATCAAAAATTCGGTTTTATCAATAAATATTAAACTTGAAGTAAAGATGAAGAATCCAAGAAATGTTCAAAAGCTAAATGGAAACTGTACTAGGATTCAAGAATGAGATAGCGTTGAAGATAAAGATTTGATAGTATTTCTCATAAAAGCAGTATTTTAGACTGGGTTCATTGGCATGAAAAAGAAGAGTAGAAGTTATTCAAATAAATGGGGGAGTAGGAGTGGGAAGGGATAGGGGGAGAAAACCACTAGGAAGAATCACTTTATTTTTTTTTTTATATAACTTTTTACATTCATTTTCACTAAATTTTGGGTTCCAAATTTTCTCCTCTTTTATCCCCTTCCCCCACCCCAATACACCAAGCATTCTAATTTTCCCTATCACCAATCTGCCCTCTCTTCTATCATCCCTCCCCTTCTCTTGTCCCCATCTTCTCTTTTGTCCTGTAGGGCCAGATGACTTTCTATTCCCCATTACATGTATTTCTTATTTCCTAGTAGCAACAACAATACGCAACAGTTGTTCCTAAAACTTTGAGTTCCAAATTCTCCCCATCCTCCCTCCCCATCCATTTCCTTTGGGGAGGCAGGCAATTCAATATAGGCCCTATCTGTGTAGTTTTGCAAATGACTTCGATAATAGTCGTGTTGTGTAAGACTGACTGTATTTCCCTCCATCCTATCCTGCCCACATTGTTTCTATTCTGTCTTTTGATCCTGTCCCTCTCCAAGAGTGTTGACTTCAAATTGCTCTCTCCTCCCATTGCCCTCCCTTCCATCATCCCCACCCTCTTGCTTATCTCCTTCTCCCCCACTTTCCTGTATTGTAAGATAGGTTTTCATACCAAAATGAGTGTGCATTTTATTCCTTCCTTTAGTCGAATGTGATGAGGGTAAACTTCTTGTTTTTTTTCTCAGCTCTCCTCTTTTTCCCTCCACTAAAAAGTGTCCTGCTTGCCTCTTGAATGAGATATAATTTACCCCCATTCCATTTCACCCTCTTTCCTCCCACTACATTTCTCTCTCACCGTTTACCTTAATTTCTTTTAAGATATGGTCCCATCCTATTCAATTCACTCTGTGCTCTCTGTCTCTGTATGTGCATGCATGTGTGTATGTATGTGTGTGTGCGTGTATGTGTGTACATGTGTGTGTGTGTGGATTTGTGTGTATAGTCCCACCAGCTACCCAGATACTGAAAAGTTTTAAGAGTTACAAATATTGTCTTTCCATGTAGGAATGTAAACAGTTCACTTTTGGTAAGTCCCTTTTGACTTTTCTTTGCTGTTTACTTTTTCATGCTTCTTCTCATTCTTGTGTTTGAAAGTCAAATTTTCTTTTCAGTTCTGGTCTTTTCATCAAGAATGCTTGAAAGTCCTCTGTTTCATGGAAAGATCATAATTTTCCCCTGAAGTATTATACTCAGTTTTGCTGGGTAGGTGATTCTTGGTTTGAGTCCTAGTTCCTTTGACTTCTGGAATATCCTATTCCATGCCCTTCGATCCCTTAATGTAGAAGCTGCTAGATCTTGAGTTATTCTGATTGTATTTCCACAATACTGGAATTATTTCTTTCTAGCTGCTTGCAGTATTTTCTCCTTGACCTGGGAATTCTGAAATTTGGCCATAATGTTCCTAGGAGTTTGTCTTTTTGGATCTCTTTCAGGCGATGATTGATGGATTCCTTCAATACTTATTTTTCCCTCTGGTTGTAGAATATCCGGGCAGTTTTCCTCGATAATTTCATGGAAGATGATGTCTAAGCTCATTTTTTGATCATGACTTTCAGGTAGTCCCATAATTTTTAAATTGTCTCTCCTGGATCTATTTTCCAGGTCAATTGCTTTTCCAATGAGATATTTCACATTCTCTTCCATTTTTTCATTCTTTTGGTTTTGTTTTATGATTTCTTGGTTTCTCAGAAAGTCATTAGCCTCCATCTGTTCCATTCTAATTTTGAGAGAACTATTCTCTTCAGTGAGCTTTTGAACCTCTTTTTCCATTTGGCTAATTCTGCTTTTGAAAGCATTCTTCTCCTCATTGGCTTTTTGAACCTCTTTTGCCAATTGAGTGAGCCTATTTTTCAAGGTGTTATTTTCTTCAGCATTTTTTTGGGTCTCCTTTACCAAGGTATTGACCCATTTTTTCATGCTTTTCTTGCATCTCTCTCATTTCTCTTCCCAGTTTTTCCTCCACCTGTCTAACTTGATTTTCAAAATCCTTTTTGAGCTCTTTCATGGCCTGAGCCCACCGGATATCTCCCTGGAATGTCTGGGATACAGAGGCCCCAACCTCCACATTTTTCCCTGATGGTAAGAATAGTTCCTCGTCATCAGAATTGAAAAGCGGGAACATCTGTACCCCCTCAAAGTAGCTCTCTATGGTCTTATTTTTCTTCCCTTTTCTGGGCATTTTCCCAGCCAGTTACTTGACTTCTGAGATTCCTCTGCAACCCCGCCTAGATCCGCCCAGCTAGTGCTTTGGATCTGAGATTCAAATGGGCTTTCCGTGGCAGGTGCGGCTGCTATTCAATGTGAGCTTAAGTTTTGGTCCTGGGGTGGGGGCAGGGCCGCCTCCCAGGCTCAGTTCCCTCAGGGGGTTTATGCAGAGACTTTCAGTAATGGAGCTCCTGCCTGCTCGGGGAGTCCTGGACTGCTGCTGCCTCTGCTGCTCCCTCTGCTGCTGCCTCCCGAGGGGGTCCAAGCCATGCAGACACCCCGCTTCCCTCTCAGCCAGCTCAGACGTCTCTCTCACTGACCTGGAGCACCTGTGGGTGAAGGGACCTTCGCGGCCACTGGAGGTTCCGTCCCTGAAGCCTGCTCGGAACTGCTCCTCTGGGGCTGCGCGGCCAGGGCAGCGCAGGGGTGGGCTCCGCTTTCCGGGGCGCAATGGACCTTTGGGGTCGGCTTTCTAGGGCTCTCTGGAATGGAAATCTTTTCCACTGTGTTTCTACGTGACTTGCAGTGCTCCAGAATTCATGGGGAGTTCTTCTTGCAGGAAATATATGGGCTTAGGGTTAGGAGCTAGCATATGTGAGTCTTTCTACTCCGCCATCTTGGCTCCACCCCCAAAGAATCACTTTAAGGCATGACTTCTCAATTCCTTGTTTCAGATTCCTGCTTTAATTATTCAAATGTGACAACCAGGTCTCCTAGCACTTGACTTTGAATTCTATGATCTTTTTGGACGATTCCAGAAGCTTCCTCTCTTCTGATCTCTAACATTATGTAATAGGAAATGGAAATGATAGGTACAGATCACTAATTTAAAGATTAGCAGTAAAGTAGTCATCATCACCAGAATTTTCCATGCTATCAGTTCTTTCTTTTTTCTCCTCCCTCAAATATGCACAGACCTCCATTATCTCAGAAAAAAAAAAATTTTTTTGATTGATTCTCTGGTGCCTTAAGCTACTATCCCATGACTCCTTTTTGTTTCCCAAATTTGTGTTTTTTTACATTTGATTTTACTGTTTTAAGTTTTAAAAATTGAATGTTTTACCAATATCTTTTTTTTATATCAGTCTTTCCTGATTTTCTGGAAATATAGCTTCAGCCCAATAAGCCCGCCCTTGTAGCAAAGAAAAGTAGTTATACAAAACCAATCACCACAGTGTTGTAAAACATGTGTTGTAAAACATGGCCAATATTTTGTACTGCTGATCCCACACTTTGTCAGTCAAATAAGTGAAACATGTTTCCTCATCTCTTCTCCAAGGACTAGATTGGTTGTCATAATTATATAGCATTCAGATTCATTTTATTATTCTTTTCACTTACATTTTTGTAAACATTGTGTATTTTATTTTGCTGGTTCTACTTACTTCTCTCTGCATTGTTTTCTATAAGACTCTACAAGCTTCCCCAAATTTCTGCTATTTATCACTTCTTATAATGCAGTAATATCCTTTAACTTCCATATATGAAAAATCACTCAGCTATTTGTCAGTTAATAGGCATGCATTTTGTTGCTAGATTTTTGCTCTTTTCCAAAATGCTGATATGAATATTTTAGTACATGTGTAATTCTAACTGACATCCACTGTCAATTTTTGAAAAACAGTCAGTTATCCTTCTCACTTTCTCATAGTCCATTTATTTTTCAGCCTCCTATTATCTGACTTCTAGTTCCTTGCCTCTCCACTGAAACTATATTTTCTTAAGTCACCAATGACATCATAACCACTAAATTCAATGGCATTTTCTTATTCCTCATTCTCCTTGACTTTGTGACATTGGATTTTGACTACATTCTACTCATACTTTTTGGCTTTTCTGACAGTATACTATCCTGCTTTTCTTCCTACTTGCCTTGTCTCTATTAAGGACTCCTCTACAATCTTCCCTACTCCTGAATGTGGACATTCTCTAATAGTTCATTATTTGACTTTTACTTTATTTCTCATTCCATTGAATCCAAACTAAAATATTACTTGTATGGAAATTTCTTTAAAGTCTTTATTGTCAACCTTTCACCTCTTTCCTGAGTTCCAATGCAGTTGCCTCTTTGACATTTGTTGATTTCCCATCCTACTTTACTGAGACAATGGAAACCACCTTGTGTAAGCCTCATCCATTGACCTCTTGAACATAAAGCAACTGAAGTAGTGTGTCAAGAACCCTGAATTGGGAGTCAGGGCTGGTAGATTCAAAGGCTGCCTCTTCTATTTACTAACTACGACCTTGGGCAAGTTCAAATCCCAGCTCTGCCAGTTACCACCTGTATGATCATGGGCAAGTCATCCAACTGCTCTAGGCTTGAGTTTCCTCACCTCTAATATGAGGGGGTTGGGCAACAAGATCTCTAAAATCCCTTCCAGCTACAAAATTATTCTTTCATTCTTCTCATCAACTTCAGAGGAAGATACGTTCTTCCTCCATTCTTTTCTAATCCCTGACACTGTCTTTAAGGTCCCAACCGGATCTTAATATTTTGTCATTTTGTGGCACCTGTGGGGCACCCTCCAATTCACATAAGGGTCAAAAGCAACCACCAACTGATGACAATCTTCAATTTGCACCAAAGTAATAGCTCCTGAGCCCCTCACCCATATGTTTATATTTGTCAATAAACCAGAGGACAAAACCATTTGAAGAAAAGGCACTTAAATGAAACAACATAATAAGAAAAGTAATATAAACCATAGACTCAGAGTACACTATCCCACAAAAGCATGCTATGCTATACTGTGCTATACTGGAAAGAGTAGAAACATCTAGTGAACACAAATGGAGAGGCATACAAATAGAATATGTTTAAGAAACACATGTAGAGAGGCATACATGTTGAATGCATATTTGTCAAGGGAATTTGTTGGATAGGTGATTTATACCAAAGTTGGCTGCCTTATTTGGAATGTCTTAATGGTTAGGGTGATGGATATCATGTAAAACAAGAGTCTTCAATAAAAATAGAATTACATTTGGGAAAAAAGTTATTGAACCATGGAAAACTCTTTAATTGATATTTTCACCAGAGAAGAGTCTTGTAGTCTGTAGTATATCAGCTGTTAGAGGTATTTCCTCTACAAAAGGTGATTCTTCCTCTTAAGAGTTTATAGATCACAGAAGAGGTAGTTAAAGAGGATGTGCAGATATTGTGTATTTTTAAATCTTTATGTTCTGGTTCCCATGGAGACAGTTTTTATTTAAAATTCTCTGATTTAGAGTTAGAAAATTCTTGTAACCCACCGATTAATGCCTGATTGCCAAATAGTGCCTATTGAACATTTTAAGGCTGCCTTCCAACAAGCTATTAAGAGTTCTCTGAGTCTGACATCCCCCAGTTTCTCAATCCCAAAAATACTTTCCATATCATAAACTTTAATATTAGAACTTAAATACAAAGACAAAAAACATGTTCTGTGCATAGCAGAACATAAGACAGATTTCAAAATATATAACAATAAATTTTCATTTCAAGAAAGCCTGTATGATAAATAATACACTTTAGGTTGAGAACTGTCCATCTTTTCTTTGCTTCCTTGTAAGTTTTTTTTTTGTTCTCTGCTGTAGACTTTTTTTACTTTGTGTTTTTATCCCCTACCCCTACCCCCAAGGTTACAATTAGGTTTGGATCTGTTTCTCTCCAGCTATAGATTAAATACATTTTTTAAAAAAGAAAGTAATAGGTCCAAGAAGGTCTAAGAAGGATCAACCAAGGAAGATCCAGAGCTAGGTAACAGGCAGGGATGTGCTGAAAAACTTTTAACAATTGATTGTGTGGTTGAAGGGGAGGAAAAGAGCAGAAGAATGCATGTATAGCACACTAACCTAAGTTTAACCTGCATTTTAAACATTTTCTTCACCACCTCTTTAAGTTTATATATTTGATAAAGCAATAAATCAGGTCTGATTTTGTAGCATTTGCCAATTTCTGAAGTGTAAAGGCTTATAATGAAAATTTAATCATCATTTCTCTTGAGCCATGCACCTGAATAGTTCTGGAGCCTCTTCCCCAAGAGGAAGAAACTGGACACTCTGGAAAAAAAGCAACATTTGTCCCCTATGGAAAAATGATATGGATTCACATTTGCCAATGAGTGATCATTCATCCAAGATCAGAGAAAGAGATTGGTGGCGGTGACTAGGGATTCCCAGATAAAGATGTTATTTATTGATCTGACAATGACAATAAAAGTCTCTTGTCTTCTCAGGGCCTGTATCCAACAAGTGATGAATATTGGAAAGCATGTAAAACCTATTGATTTTTGGTGATTAATGTAGGCATAAGTAATAGTGCCAATGGTAATCAAGAATACATTCCAAAGGATTATGAAGTCTTGGGCAAGAAACTAAAGACCTTGGAATGTTTTCATCATTGGTGATGAAAAAAGAACTTCTAAAGAATGAATGTAGAATGAATAAAATCAATAGTTTGGATATGAAGAGAAACTTCCAAATGGAAAAAAATTGCATCAAATATCTCTGAAAAATATCTACTATCCAAAATATTTAGGGAATTAATGCAAATACATGAAACTAAGAGCCATTCCTCAATAGGTAAGTGGTCAGAGGATGTGATTTATCACTATTTGAAAGTTTGCTCCAAATTAGGAATAAAAGAAGTACAAAAATGCTATTGTGAAGCTTCATTTCACACTCAACAAATTGGCAAAGATGAAACAATAGTCAATGTTGGAGCGGCATCAGGAAAACAAGCACTAATATGATGTTGGTAGAGTTGTGGACTGATCCAACTATTCCTCAAAATCATCAAGAATTAGGAAAAAAGTGATAGATTTCCCATACCCTTTGATCTAGACATCCCATTGCTAAGTATATAGCCTAGAGGGATAAAATTTGTACTAAAAGGAAGATTCTATACAAAACAAAACACACATAGTATCACTTTTTGTGGTAAGAAAGAACTAAAAATAGTGTTGACTTGAGAATGACTGAACAAAATGCAGTATGTCAATATGCTGAAGAACTATTGCACCATAAAAAATGGTGCACATAAAGAATTCAGAGAAACATGGGGGTGTGATGCAGGGAGAAGTAAGAGGATGTATGTGGTACAACAATACAAATGAAAAGGATGATAAAACCAAGTAGTGTATAATTACAATAACCAATATTGGTTCTGGAGAGGAAGAAATGCTAATTGGACTATGAATGTGCAATATGTGATAGCTCCCCAACATGGCAGGTGTGTTTAGCTTAATTATTTTAATTTGCCACAAGAGAAAATTGGAGGGGGTGCGATGGAGGGGGCAATGAGGAGGAGAATTGGGAATCCAGAAATTGCTATGATTAGAAAACAAAAACACAGATAGAATTTTAAAAGGACAATTTAGGAAATGAAGAGCTAGCTGAGACGATATCAGATGGGATCGGACGTTTTTGGATCTAGGCTTAAAATATATCAGTGATGGGCCCCTGATTAGCGATGAAGTGTATTTAATCAGTGTTAGAGTCACTGAACTTGGATCTAAGTACCAGCTGTTGTTTACTACCTGTGTGACCTTGGAAAGTCAGTTAGTATCTGAGTCTTATATTTTCCACTCTCTACCCCATTTGGTTGTTGTGAGTTTAAACTGAAATAAGGTATAAAAAGTGTTACATAAATGTGAACTATTATTATTTAATTATTGATTTCTGTATATTTCTAGTTCTTTGGTAAAATATTAAAAAGAGGCAGCTAGTTAGTTCAGTGAATAAAGAGTTCTCAGCTCAAGAAGAATTGAATTCAAATATGGCCTTAGACACTTACTGACTTTATAGCTCTGAGCAAGGCATGCTGCCTCAGTTTCCTCTTCTGTAAATAAGGAATAATAATAGCACATACCTGATGGGGTGGTTGTGAGGATAAAATGAGAAAATATGTGTAAAATGCTTTGAAAAACTTAAAGCAAACAACCTTAGCGTTGTTATTACATTTCTGTTTTCATAAAATTATGAGATTGGCAGATAACCATGTTCCATGCCAAACAAAGGGATAATTACCTTGGTTTTTTTTTTTTTTTTTAATTTTTAAAATACCCTGAAGTGAATCTAGGTTAGGGTGAATGAACATGGGCGCAGATATACCATTGATAGAAATCCAGATAGGCCTAAAGAAAATGAGGTAAAAAACTATGATGCAATTTTAGCAGTGTTTATAAAAACTAAGTGAAAACCAAAGGCAGTGACCTGGATAATTTTTTTAAAAACACATTTTCTCTACAAATATATTGATATTTCAGATAAGCAGCATATTTTCCACCAACATTCAATTAAATGCTATTGTCCCTATAAATATTCATGTATTGCCTAGATACACACAGTTCTCTCTTCCTACTTTCTTATTTTCCTATTAGTTTGATGTGTGGGAACTGTAATGTTGTATTCTTACAGCAAACAAATATGTTTGGCACACTAGTAGGCAATTACAGTTCTTTCTTTCTTTCTTTCTTTTTTTTTTTTGGTCTAACCTTTGAACGTTTCCTGGATTGGTTGACAAGAATCACACCTGGTTTGATTCACAGACAAAAGCTCTCCTGATTGGCTCTCATAGGGTCAGGTTCCCACCCTGCTTTATCTCTGGATCACCTTGTAGGCCAACAGTAAGAGAAAGGGAGGGAGAAGAGTGGGGGAGAAAAGACAGTGCAACGTGGAAAAGTTTTGCTGGTATAGACCCGCCTCTGTGTACTTGTGGCAGGCAAATGTTTGTGTTCCCTTTTCCTAGTGAAACTAAGTGAGATAATAGAAGGGAAAGTGCTACATAAATGTAAGCAATCTAGTGAGCATAGAGGAAACTGAAAAGAAATAAGACAGTAGTGGCATAAAGGGAATGGTAACTATAGTGGGACCAATGGGTTGTGAAAGGTAAATTACTTTTTTAGGTTTAGGAATAACGAGATTATTCCTAAAGATCTCTTGATTCTAGGTAGTTGATAGAACAAAGTCTGTAATTTTTTTTATCTGAATCTGTGGTTTCATTGGGACATAATAAATACCCTCTACTAATGCAGAATGGCACCTACCCTTCAAGTCTTAGTCTTGAAGAGTTGTCTGGGGCACTGTCCAGGATCACAAAGTTAGTACATATCAAATGGGAAATCCAAATCCAGATCTTGATACTGAGGCCTGTTCTCTATCCTACTGTGGCAGATTGAGTCTTCCCTTGTACATATCAGGCAATTAATGTGCTTGTCAAGTTTATTCTGGATGTGTTCAGCTCAACTGAAAACATTTCAGCAAGAATTTATTAAGCATCATACAATTCAGCAAGCATTTATGAAGCACCTAGATTCAGGTTTCCCCTTTGATGTGTGCTAACGTTTCCTTAACAATAGAATATAAGACTGTCAGTTCCTCTTGGATCCATAGACATAAAAGAAAATAATACCTGCACTTAAGGATCTTACACTATTACATTCTACTAGTAAGGAAAAGAATTACAACTGGGCTAACATTCATACTAATGTATTAATTATGGCTTGTGTTTGCTTCTATCCTAAGATCTAATTATTTTGTTCATTAAATGAAGGGTTTCTGTTTTGATAGAATATCTGTAACTATGATGAACTTAATGCGCATGGCTTTCTCTTGTATTTAGCTCTATAGGAAGAATCTGGAGATCCATCAGTGGTCCTAACCTATGTTAGGTCCCTGTATAATCTTGGTCTTCTCACTCGGTCCTCACTTTCTCCTCTGTAAAATGTTAGATAATCACTATGGACCTCTTCCTACCTTTCTGAGCCTCATTTTCCTCATCTGTAAAATGAAGTAGTTAGACTGGATGATTCCTAAGGATCCTTCTAGCAATAACTCTATGCTTCTGCGTATAAGTAGGAACATAACTGAGAATTATATTCACTGTTTTCTCTGCTATGACTGAAAAGTACTTTTTTCTTTGATGAATATGTTTGCTCTGATAAACACTTTGACAGGAAATATATATACTAGGATTATTAAGCTTGATATTCTAGTGATAAATTGCCTGTGAATTTACATTGATTCTATATGATTAGAGGCCTTAAGAAATGGTGGGTTCTCTCTTACCTGCTATCTCCAAGCAAAGTCTGGAAAACTTTAAATTTTATCAGTTGAAAGCTGGAAGGAACTTAAAAATCATCTAATCCAATCTCTCCTAAATTTAGAGATAAGGAAACTCAGGCGCAGAGGAGGTAGGTGATTTACCTAGTCTTGTACTACTGATATCTATAGCAGGATTTGAACCCAGGATAAATGTCTTAATTATCCTTAGAATGGGTTCTTAATATTCATTTGTTTGTTTCCTTGGATCATTCTTTAGTCTGGAAAAAAAGAACACCACCACCACAACTATGGAATCCATATCAGGGTAAGGTTTTTAAATGCATAAAATAAAACATATTGGCTCACAAAAGAAAGCAATGATGTTGAAATATGTTGTCATTTAGTTGTTTCTATTGTATCTGACTCATTCTGTCACTTGTGATCCCGTTTGGGATTTTCTTGGCAAAGGTACTGGAGTTGTCTGCTATTTCCTTCTCTCACCTTTTATTTTTTATTATTATTATTTTTTACAGATGAGGAAACTGAGACAAATAGGGTTAAGTGACTTGCCCAGGGTCACATAGCTATTAAGTATCTGAGGTCAGATTTGAATTCAAGATAGATCAGACTCCAGACAGGTCTGGCAATCTATACATCATGCCACCTAGTTGTCCTTATATTAAAGTACAGTTACACAAATTAAAAACAAAAAAACAAAACCTCACATTCTTGGAGTCCAAATTTGAAATCCCCACCATACAGCATATTGCCTCCTTGGCGGTAAATTATAGGCAACAGGGAGTTTTGAGTAAAGGAAAATGGGAATTGTTTTGAGGCGAACAGTGCAATAGAGTTTGGAATTACTGGGGAAGAGTATTCATGGCACCATCTTTTCCATATGTGAAAATCATGATTTGGAATTGAAAGTCATACAAGGATCCATTTTTAGTGGTTCCTTTACCTTCACCTTTGCTTCAAGACACAAACACGTCTTGCTTCCTGTCATTTCATAATCCCCCTGAGAGGCAGTTGGGTGGCATGCATTATCATTTCCATTTTACACACAGGGAAACAGATATAAGGAGAAATTAATTGACTTGCCACAGGCCAGGCAGAAAAGCACTGGCAGAGCCAGAAATATAACAAACCATGACAGATTACATATGTACTCAGCGAGGAAAGGACTGTGGGTTATGCACCTACCTTTCAGTCACACTGGTCTACACAGAGGATAATACTGCTGGAAGGATCATCTTAGAACGCAAATAAGAAGGCCAGCAAAAGTTATAGAATAAAACACACCTCTCACTTTCATCCCAGGAATCTAAGCACTCATAAGGCCCAGGCACCCTGAGAGATGCTAAGTGTAATGATAACATTTTAAGAAAGGAATCCTTTAAAGATTTTCTTTTAAAGGGTTGAAAATGAACATGCTTTTTAGCCTGTCTGCCTATTGATTGTTTCCTAAAGAGACTTTTCTGGGCCTCTTAGCATAATTTAGTTCTATGCTGAGAGTGCATCTGATAGCCATTCTGGCCAGAGTAAAGGATGTGGGTGTTCCCTACTGCCCAATTCAACTGACTGGTGAACTTGTTCAGGGACCATTTAAAAACCCATTTAGTCAGGAGATCTGCAGATGTGGATTTTACATAACTTTACAGGAGGCTCCTACAGAAACAGTGCACTTGACGCCTTGATGTCTAGCCAAACCTGCTCTGTAAATGTCACATATTTGTAGCCATCCGGTGTGATGTAAATAGACTGCTATGTTTTGAAATGAGGAAAATGGAAGTACCTAGGCAGGTCATTGGTGCTGCTGAAAGAAGTAATTTTTGGCATCCACTCTGGTTTAGTTTAGCACATTCTTTGTTGTTTTCTTGTGTTTGTGTGGGGGTGGTTTTTTTTTCATCAAATTACTCTAGGGAGTTGGAAGTTCCCTCCCCCCAAATCCCAGCCCTTTCCAATACTATGGTCTGCTTAGGACCTAATGATAAGAAGTTTCAAGTGATTCCTATTGAAATGCAAGGGACCAAAGAGTGTTTGTTATCAGTGGTTTTTTCAAAGGCCTCTAAGCCGTGAAATACAATCTGAGAGAGCGAAAGAGACTCAAGACCAGACTAGCAGATGTTGATCCAGAAAGGGGAAAGCACTCCCCTCACAGACTCACCTAGAGTGTGCATTTCTTTTTGTGCCTTCAGGTAGGACATACGTAACAAATGGCACACATCTACCTTTCAGCCTTATGGAATGTGTTTAAAAAAATTTATGGTTTGTCTCCTGAAAAACAGCTCATATGCCACAATACCGTATTATTTTAAGTGGCTCAGGAAAGATATTTCAAAGGATAACAAAACAGAGTTAGTCATTATTTATGGGTTAGGTCAAGAGATTTTTAGATTTGAAGAAGCTTTTTTTTTTAAAGTTGTCTTTTATTATTGGGGCCCTCCCCTCTTTTGATGAGACAGCTTTTATTCCATGAATTGTTAAGGCTTTCATTCCCCCTCCTTCCTGAATTCTCCCCCCCTCTCCCCCAGTCCCCACCTTTGTAGGGATGAAGTTCAGCCACCTTTGGGAACTCCCCAAAGAGCTATGATGATCACTGCAGAGCTTGTCTTTTATAGATGTTTGGTTTGTACAAGGACCCTGAACGGCACTCAAAAGGATATTTGCGTTCTTTCTCGGAATTCTTGATAATCTATGTCCCTTCTTTCAATCAAATTGATTCTAAAACTCTTTTCCTGGTTGACCCCTTTTCAGTTTCGTTTCTAATTTCCTCTGAATCAGCTCCATGTGTTTTGTTTCTTTGCAATGACCTTAACTCATTTGTAAACTCTGTGAGAGTCGCAAAGTCCTTCTCTATCAGGACCTCAGCAAAACTACGAATGAAAGGACACAAATCAACGATGTTATTAGCTTCACTTTTTCAGATGAGGAAACCGAAACCCAGGTTGAGTAACTTACTCAAGGTCTCATATTTAGAGTGACTCAAATTTGATTTCAAAACTCAGGTCTTGCCATACCATTCAGCAAGTGTTGTTGCTACAACTACATTCTAAATTCATCAAGGGAAGGCATCACAAGTGTCCCTCCCCACCCACGATTAGAAGGAAGTAGCTGGTGGCACAGTGGATGAAACGCTGTACCTGGAGTGAGAAAGACCTGAGTTCGAAGCTGTGCAGATCACTTAGATTTTGTCTGCCTCAGTTTCCCACCTACTTCACAGGATTGGTGTGTGGATCAAATGAGCTAATACTTCCAAAAACAAAACAAAACACTTAGCACAGTTTCTGGTACGTTGTAGGCACTAAATAAGTGTTCTTTCCTTCCCTTTTTTGTAGTTCTCTGTACACAGTAGGTGCTTAGTAAACTGATGAAACAGAAGATCAAAGGTAGTCTGGCCTTTTTGTTTTACAGTTGAACAAAGTGAAGACTTGATGGGTTAATAGACTTACCCAAGGTCACATAGGTAGCAGCTGGCAGAATCAGGATTTGAATCCAACCCCTTTGACTCCAGATTCACTGTTCTTTGCACTGCTCCATATTACCTTTGCACGAATGTAGGCTCTATTCTCATCACCTTCTTTGGAAGAAGAGAAGTTGTTTTATTTCCACACAAAGCCACATTATCCTCTCTTTAGTTTGTGGGCAGCCCGACTAAGAACAAAAAGTGGCTTCAGTAAATTGTAATACTTCAAAGCAAGGGTTGGAAACCTTTTAGAGATAGTCTGGCCAGAGGGATGAGGATGATAGCAGGTGCCCCCAGAGAAGCTGTTGCAATGTGAGATGGGCCACTTGTGTCTTCAAATACTGGACTTACAGTATTAAAACAGGGGAAGGGGCAGGGCAACAACAGGAAAAGGAGCTCTTTCCTGGCCTCTTCAATCCTACTTAAGAATTTCTTTCTCCTTAACTAAGGTGGCTGTGCCCAGGGCGGAGGTTATAAATAGGTGGCCTTGTATTATGAAACATTAAAGACCAAGAGGTCTGGTAGGCTTTCCTGTCCTTCAGACTTCCCTTTGAAATAACCCAGGGAGGGGCCTTCAGCTATCATCACCTAACACTGTAATTACCAGCTAACACTTTAGCAGGGATTATTTAGGATATCCCTGGAAACGACAATGAGACACCAGATTGGGTACCACCTTTTGAGACACCTTTGGCAAGCATACCATGGATTCCTAACTTTTGTTTATAAATTTCCAGAACATTCTTGGAAATATTTTTTTCAAAAATCATTCTGTGCCAAAAAAAAGAAAAAGAAAAAGAAAAAAGTTTGGCCCACAAAAATAGACCTAGTCTACCCCGATCCCAATCCTCAGCTTTTTCTACAGCTTTCGTCTACTTTCCTATAGGGTTACTTTGAACCATCCAAATCCTTTGAAATCTGGATAGAGACTTCAATTCCCCACCTCTCATGTACAATGTTCATGTTTTTGCATCAGTTTCCCAGGACTTTACAATTTCCCTTTTCTCAAAGTCTGAGGGACTCTCTGTTGTTACTATTTAATTATCTAACATCACTTTAAATAGAAATATGAGGAAAAGAAAAATTTTAATCCTTCAAATTCTTTCCCATTTAGCACCAAGTACATCAAAATATTAAAATCAAATGACATATTCAGAATGTATTTATACACTCTGATAGATGCTTGTGGTCTCTGAGCTTAATGTTATGGAGACCTGTGGTAGGGGTGGGGATTTTTAAGAGAGCTCTTATGGCATGAGGAAATGTGAGCTAGACTTTTTTTCCCCTTTTTTTTCTTTTGGCCTGATGATGAGACAAATTGAATGGAAGAAGAAGAAAATGACAGCCCTTGTAAAGGCATGTTTTAAAACATAAACTAGAATCCAGACAAATGATAAATACAGTTGTAATCAATGGGTCATAACAAGTACCAGATTCCCTCCCGCCCCTCTTCCCTCTAACAGACAGTGTACAATAATTCCATTTCCTCAAAATCCTGTCAAATCTGAATAGATACAAGTCCTTATAAAATCATTTAAAAAATATTTCAACCTATTTATAAATGAACTGTGTGTTTGAATAATGGTAGATTCTGGATAACATTTTTCAAAATGAAAGTTTTCCTCTGACAAATTAAATTTGGGATCCTTCTGTTTATAAAATAAATAGAAATTATATATCCTGATGTAAAGATATATTTTCTTTAATTTATAAAATGACATCATAGCTATGAAAACATTTTAGAAAGTCTAGGAATGGCTATAGAAGTATTTTTTACCTTTTAAAATTTATTTTAATTTAATAATAATTTTAATTAATTAATTTTATTTTATGTATTTATTTATTTACCTTTCATTTAGTGTAGCCCTAAAGTCACAGCACAACCTTTCTCTAACATTGCTTCCCATGGAGAGCAATTCCTTATGGAGAAGGCACATCTTGGACTCTGTATAAGAGGATTTAGTAGCTAAAATGCCCCAGAGACAACTTCATGCTATCATACATGAGAAGGTTCCACTGTATGGATGTACATTAAATGTAGAAAGAGGGGCCAAGTCCTTGATTAAATGCATCCACATTCCACCATAAGATTCCGTACATTATATACACATGCCTTAGTAAGTGGTATATGTTTCTTTTGGAAGTCCTTCATTTACTTGGTGCTGAGCTGGAGAGAATTGTAGGGATTGAAGTTTCCTTCCCCCCTCAGTTTATTGACCATTTAAAATGATGTTCCTGATTTAAGTAATAGCCACTAAGAGTTCTGCAGTGTTCAAAAGAAGTGGCGTCTGGTCGGCCAGTTGAGGTGACTTGCAAACATGAAGTCTATGCTATACTCAGCAAAAGATTGAGCTACAACTGAGGGAACCCTGAGTATCAAAGTATCAACAGTCCTAAATAGAGAGCTAAATATGCAAATAAAAATAATCTCTTTCTCTCTTGGATTATTGTCAACATTTCATTCCTGCCTCTAAAATATTTTCACAATGTACAAATGATGTCCACTTCAGTCTTTAAAGGAAGGACTTGAAAAGAGTTGCCTTACAATTCATTTTGGTTCAATATTATTTAGTTCCTGAGCTTTCTGTGGTTACTTCAAGAAATATGGTATTTGCTCCGCACTCTCTCCAAGGGGAGCCAAGTGGGGATAGAGAACAGTGCACCCTGTGGGTTAAAATGCCGCAGATAACTGGCATACAGGTATACACAGGTAAAGCAGTCTGGCTTCATAGAACTGTTCAAAAAACACAAGGAGAGAAAATTTTAATCTCCAGGATCGACCTCTTTTAGAAACAAAGCGGGAGGGGGTGAGGAAAAAGGAGTACACACCTGCAACCTATTTCTTTTTGAAGAGACGCTTTTGAGCTGATGGGAGATGAGATAGAGAATGAAAACAGGCCAATTGCCAAGAGAGGTTTGTTTACAATACACGAAGGTTCCTTCAGAAGTTGATAGGGAACTGTTGTCATGGAAATGAAGGAAAATATTGCTGCAGGGTTTCACAGGACAAATTTCTGCTACTAATGTGCATGGATTTAATGATGATGGAGATGGCGGGAGGGAAATTTCCTGAAGAAACTTCAGAAGTGTTTCAGTAAACGCTCTTCCGCATACCTTTGGAATATATACTATTTTAAGAACCCAAGAATTCACTATCATTAAGTATAGAAATTATATGAAATTTGAATGCAAATATAACACCTATTTATAACTACTTCTTTATAGAGAAAAGAGGAAGAAGGGGAAAAGGAGAATGAGAACAGGAGCAACTTGACTGATGCTCCAAATGAGCAGTCTACTGCTTAAGTATATTTTTGTTTGGGAATGTTGCTCAAATAAACAGTCTTGATTATGAAACTATTAATAGGAAAGTTACATTTTTTAAAAAAAACACATTCATTGAATTCTCAGGGCAGTCTTAATATAGTGCTGCTCCATACATAGTAGATACTATATAAATGTGACTCAGGCATGAACAGCAAGTGAAACAGGGCCTCTGCAAAAATAATTTGACTCATTAAATTTCACCCCATAATAATAGCTACACCTCAGGGGTATTCACAGGTTTGTAGCTAAACATAATCCAGTTCAACCCTTTCATTTTGTTGGGGAGAAAGCTGAGGCCCTGAGATGTTAAATGACTTGTTCTCAGCAATAAAATGTAGGATTTGAATCCATAGCCTTTCATTTCTAAACCTTTGGTGAGAGTCTTTTATTCATAATTCCCTTTTTCCTTGGGTTAAAGGGGAAGTGGTGTGATGTAGTAAAAAAAAAAATGTGAGACTTGTATACCCAGGCAATGTGGGTTTAACTTCTAACCCGCTCATTTGTGTGGGCCCCAGTTTTCTGATTTTTAAAATGAGAGAACTAGGCTAGATAATTTCTAATAATTTCATAATTTAGTTTTCATAAGGATGGCCCTTTTTAGCTTCAGGGAAATTTATTTTTATTTCTTAAAGGAAGAAGTTATATTTCTGAAATGCCTATTTATAACATGCATCTAACGTAGTCTTCTGAATTCTAAGTGCACCAATTCCAAATTAAGAAAATATTTAGCAAGGTTGGGGATTTTTCTTGTGCATTTTTTTCTCTTATCCTTTTGTCCCACAGAGGCTGTGCTATCACTTTTCCTTTTCATTTTCCCACTTCCCATCCTTTTATTCAGCTTAGTTTCTTGTTGGGATTTAATTGAACAAAGCCACACCTGTGTTTCTGACTTCGTCAGAAAAACCTCTATTTTCAATCCATTTCTGCAGCTGCCCACAAGGACTCTTTTCATTGAGGGCAGATAATTAATGACTCCAGAGACATCTAGAAAACTTCCCTGTCCACTGGTGATTTTTGAACTAAAGGTACATGAACACCAAAGGAAAGTAAATCAGTGTGCAAAAGAGCCTGCAATCTTTTCCACATTATAAACTCTTTATAACTCCTTTCCTAGTATGTGATTTGTCTGCATTGTGACAAAACAATTATTTAACTTCGCCTCTTCCCTCCCCCTAAATGTGGTCAAATCAATTATTTGGCATTTTGGCAGAGAAATCTTCAGCTTGTTCCTCTCTGAATTTAATTGCTAGAAACCTGAATTCACTTCATAGAACAGTAAGGACAATATTCCTAGGGTATCTGTGGTCATTTTCTGTGTATACAAGTTTATCTTCGAAAATTTCCTGCTGGCCCATTCCTCTCCTGGCTCCATCAATACCATGGAAAACAGAAGCAAGTGCGAAAGCTGAGGAGGAAGTCATACAACAGAGATCAGCCTGGAGGTTGGGAGAAAGACTTGAATCCTTTCATGGACGTGTCTTCAATTACCCTCAAGATTTTTGTGACTACTGCTCAGTTGCTCTCAAATCCTTGAGGTCTTTATCTACTCTTAAGTGCATCTTCCAAACAGGAGTTTAGTTCATCATTCTACAGATAGAGAAACTGAGGCAGAGAAGGGAGTCATATACGTAGGTTAGCTGCAGAGTTGCTGTTAACCACCAAGGTCTCCAGGGCTCTTTCTACTAGATTAAACTGCTCTAAATGGAAAAAGGGAAGAAATTCATTCTTCCTTTCTCTATCTATAGGATTTCTTTAAAAAAAAAACCCGTCAAAACAATACAATCCAACTCCCTGTTGTGTTAAGTAACTGGCTAGTCCTTGTAGATTGAGTTCTTGGAAAGAGCCAAAGATGAAATCCTAGGTCTAGCCTTCCTCCCATTATCAATTTCCTTCAGGATCCTAGCCTTAACTATTGTCATTTTTCTTATTATGGTTGTCAGCTCTACCAAAAGCTTGGTTGAACCAATTTTTCCAGGGATAGAGTCCTCTTTCTAAATTTTTTTTTTGGAGGGAGTTGTTGGAGCTAGTTTCAGCAGCCCCCTCCAAAAACTCAATTGTTAAATTTTCATTGTGAACATTTAAACTTTGGAAATCAGTAAGTGCTCAATCAGGGCTTAATTTATTGTTTTGTGGATTGTCTAGACTTTAGAAAATATTAGTAATGCAGATTATACTTAAATGTGTTTCATGCTTACATTTTCCCCCTAGAGAGTTGATTATTAAATACACACCAAGATACAGCTGTCCCTTTTCCTCTTTTGATCTCTGATTCCCATCTGTCCCGGGCTTAGTCTCCAAACACCACAGTCACCAGAGATTAGTATAGTATCTTACACAAATGCAGGTAGAAGTTTCATGAATACTTGTTGAATGAATGAACTATTTTATTTAACCTCTCCATCCTTTCCTTTTTTCTTCTCTTCATAATTTTGCTGCTTACCACATCCTCCTCTTGCTCTTTTGTTTACTGTAGTTTGAAGACATCCATTTTCAATTCTACCCCAATCAAACTCAATAAAGAGGGCCTGTTAACCTTCCCACAATCTCCCAAGATGGTATGGGAGATAATTAGCTCATCTTATTTCACTAAAGTATATTGACCATTTCAATTCTATTAGTAGTTCTGTAGTGCAATAAAGAAAGGATATTGATTTTCCTCAACCCTTACCCCTCACCCCTTTGGATTCAGTTTCATCAATAACTCTCCAACCTTTCACCATGTCTACTGTAGCTACATACACCCAATGGGAATCCAGAACATATCTACAGGTCATTTCCTATTTTTACAATATGGGCCAATGAAGTATCTTTCAGCTAAAGTTCTGCTACTCAGAAATGGGTTAGATTAGGCATAAATCCCCTCTTCCATTGTCAACTACTGTAGACCCAAGGGAAATGACTCCAGAGACATCTAGAAAACTTCCCTATCCATTGGTGATTTTTGAACTAAAGGTACATGTTGTCATTACTCACTATTAACAAGATTATAGCAGCTGAAAATTATAGCTAGATTCTCTGTTGGACTTGGGATAATAGAAAATCCAAAAGCCCAGAGAATTCTGGGTATTACATATGAACTTAAGGAGAAAAAAAATAGTTTGTTTTTAATGAAAGTTCCAATAACATGGGATAGATTTCCTACTAAAGTCATGGAGAAAACAATAGTAACAACAACATATATTAAGTGCCTACCATGTGTAGATCATGGTGCTAGACAGAGTGGGGGTGAGCTAAGACGCAAACATTAGATAAGACACAGTAAGGTGTACTAGGGGGAGATAGTATGGCGTAGCGGAAGGAGTTAGAGGACCTAAATTTCAATCTCAGTTCTGATACTTAAAATCTTTAGGACTTTGGCAAGTCACCGAACTTTTCTGCACCTCTCTTTTTACTGTTTTCAGCACTGTCCTCACTTCCATGTGGGGAGTTTCTGTTGATTGTTGTAGGAAAGAAGAGTTTCTTGTGGAATTTTCTGCCTCAGTCTCTGGTGGCACTGGCTGCTGGGATATAGACAGACATAGCAGTCATTACTTCCTCTTACAGCACATGTGATCAGGACCCAGAGGGTAGAAGCCTAACTTGGAGTAAGACGTGTTTTCCTTTATTTGTACTGCAAAGCGGTCCACCCTAAATCCTCCTCAAAGCCTCCTTATGGCCTGGACATAACCCTGAATTCTTGAAGACGATGCCAATGGATTAAAAGCCCTGGAAAGTTCTACAAAGTAGAAAGGCAATGAGTTTTGGAGGTGAGAAAGATGAACTCTCTGTCTCTCCTCTGAGGAACAGCTAAACTAATTTTGGAAATGCTTATCATGCAAATGTTGGCAGCAGGGTGGCTATTTTTTTTTCAGTGATGGCAACTCACTGAATCCATTGTAATGGATTCTAAATCTATGACCCTAAGTTCTACTAAGGCATATGAGGTGGGATCTAAAATAGCAAAGGGAATCTTATACTGACAAAAAAGATACAGATCCTTTAGTTATTAACTACACTTACTTTATAATAACGGTCATAAGGGAGTGCAGTAAATAGATCATTAAACCTGGAGTCGGGACTACCTGAGTTCACATCCATCCCCAGATGATATTGGCTGTTTGACCCTGGGCAAGTCATTTAACCTCTTTCAGTCTCACTTTTTTCAATGGATAATAATAGTATCTCCAAAGCAGGGTTGTTGTAAAGACCAAATGAGATAATATTTATAAAGCCCTTTGTAAATCTTTTAGTGCTATGTAAATGCTGCTTATGATAATGATAATCAGTAATAATAAACATTAGTAAGCACCTACTGTGTGCCAAGTGCTGTACAAATATTACCTCATCTGATCCTCAAAACAACCCTGGGAGGTAGATGTTATTCTATCCTCATCATACAGCTGAGGAAACTGAGGCATACAGAGATTACATGACTTGCCCAGGGTCACACAGCTAGCAAGTGTCTGCAGCCAGATTTGAATTTGGCTTTTCTTGACTCCAGGCTCAGGGCTCTATTTGCACCACCTAGTTGCTCACATGGACAATGTGAGAATGACTGTTGCTTAACTACCTATATTTGTTACAACAGTTTTGTTTGGTTTTTCTTTTTTTCAGTGAGGGTTTGAGAGGGGGAGGAGAGAGAGAACATAGATTTTTCTTCATTAAAAAAATAAAATTAAATGGAGGAAGGACATAAAGTAAATTATTATTAATCTTGAAATAGAATGAAAAAAGATATAATAGGAGACAAGATTTATTTTTTTTAATATAAATTTATTTATTTAACTTTTTACATTCATTTTCACAAAATTTTGGGTTCCAAATTTTCTCCCCTTTTCTCCCCTCCCCCTACCCCAATACACCGAGCATTCTAATTTTCCCTATCACCAATCTGCCCTCTCTTCTATCATCCCTCCCTTCCTTTGTCCCCATCTTCTCTTTTGTCCTGTAGGGCCAGATGACTTTCTCTTACCCATTGACTGTATTTCTTATTTCCTAGTAGCAACAACAATACTCAACAGTTGTTCCTAAAACTTTGAGTTCCAAATTCTCCTCATTCCTCCCTCCCCACCCATTCCCTTTGGGAAGGCAGGCAATTCAATATAGGCCATATCTGTGTAGTTTTGCAAATGACTTTGATAATAGTTGTGTTGTGTAAGACTAACTGTATTTCCCTCCATCCTATCCTGCCCCCATTGTTTCTATTCTGTCTTTTGATCCTGTCCCTCCGCAAGTGTTGACTTCAAATTGCTCCCTCCTCCCATTGCCCTCCCTTCCATCATCCCCCCCACCTTCCTTATCTCCTTCTCCCCCACTTTCCTGTATTGTAAGATAGGTTTTCATACCAAAATGTGTGTGCATTTTATTCCTTCCTTTAGTCGAATGTGATGAAGGTAAACTTCTTGTTTTTTTTCTCAGCTCTCCTCTTTTTCCCTCCACTAAAAAGTCTCCTTCTTGCCTCTTGAATGAGATATAATTTACCCCATTCCATTTCACCCTCTCTCCTCAGACTACATTTCTCTCTCATCATTTACCTTAATTTCTTTTAAGATATGGTCCCATCCTATTCAATTCACTCTGTGCTCTCTGTCTCTGTATGCGCATGCATGTGTGTATGTGTGTGTGCGTACACACGTGAACGTGTGTGTGTGTATGTATGTGTGTGTGTGGTCCCACCAACTACCCAGATACTGAAAAGTTTTAAGAGTTACAAATATGGTCTTTCAATGTAGGAATGTAAACAGTTCACTTTTGGTAAGTCCCTTATGACTTTTCTTTGCTGTTTACTTTTTCATGCTTCTTCTCATTCTTGTGTTTGAAAGTCAAATTTTCTTTTCAGTTCTGGTCTTTTCATCAAGAATGCTTGAAAGTCCTCTGTTTCATTGAAAGACCATATTTTCCCCTGAAGTATTATAGTCATTTTTGCTGGGTAGGTGATTCTTGGTTTGAGTCCTAGTTCCTTTGCCTTCTGGAATATCCTATTCCATGCCCTTAGATCCCTTAATGTAGAAGTTGCTAGATCTTGAGTTATCCTGATTGCATTTCCACAATACTGGAATTGTTTCTTTCTAGCTGCTTGCAGTATTTTCTCCTTGACCTGGGAATGCTGGAATTTGGCCACAATGTTCCTAGGAGTTTCTCTTTTTGGATCTCTTTCAGGCGGTGATTGATGGATTCCTTCAATACTTATTTTTCCCTCTGGTTGTAGAATATCTGGGCAGTTTTCCTCGATAATTTCATGGAAGATGATGTCTAAGCTCATTTTTTGATCATGACTTTCAGGTAGTCCCATAATTTTTAACTTGTCTCTCCTGGATCTATTTTCCAGGTCAATTGCTTTTCCAATGAGATATTTCACATTCTCTTCCATTTTTTCATTCTTTTGGGTTTTTTTTATGATTTCTTGGTTTCTCAGAAAGTCATTAGCCTCCATCTGTTTCATTCTAATTTTGAGAGAACTATTCTCTTCAGTGAGCTTTTGAACCTCTTTTTCCATTTGGCTAATTCTGCTTTTGAAAGCATTCTTCTCCTCATTGACTTTTTGAACCTCTTTTTCCAACTGAGTGAGCCTATTTTTCAAGGTGTTATTTTCTTCAGCATTTTTTGGTTCTCCTTTACCAAGGTATTGACCCGTTTTTCATGCTTTTCCTGCATCTCTCTCATTTCTCTTCCCAGTTTTTCCTCCACCTGTCTAACTTGATTTTCAAAATCCTTTTTGAGCTCTTCCAAGGCCTGAGCCTACCGGGCATCCACCTGGGATGCCTGGGATACAGAGGCCCTGACCTCCACGTCTTTCCCTGATGGTAAGAATATTTCCTTGTCATCAGAATTGAAAGGCGGGAACATTTCCACCCCCTCAAAGAAGCTCTCTATAGTCTTATTTTTCTTCCCTTTTCTGGGCATTTTTCCAGCCAGTTACTTGATTTCTTAGATTCCTGTCTGCCCCTGCCTAGATCTGCCCAGCTAGTGCTTGGGGTCCGAGATTCAAATGGGCTTTCCGTGGCAGGCGTGGCTGCTATTCCATGTGAGCTTAAGTTCTGGTGCTGGGGTGGGGGCAGGGATGCCTCCCAGGCTCAGCTCCCTCAGGGGCTTTATGCAAAGACCTTTAGTGATGGAGCGGGTGGGGGCAGGGCCTTCTCCCAGGCTCAGTTCCCTCAGGGGGTTTATTCAGAGACCTGAGCTTCTGCCTGCTGCTCCGGGAGTCCTAGGCTGCCGCCACTGCCTCCACCACTGCCTCCCCCGCTGCCTCTGTCGCTGACTCCAACGCTGCCTCTGCCGCTACCTCCACTGCTTCCTGCCCCTGCCTCTGCCTCCACCGCTTCCTCCCGAGGCTGCCCGAACCACGGAGACACCCCGCTCCCCTCTCGGCCAGCCCAGACATCTTTCTCACTGACCTGTAGCATCTGTGGGCGGAGGGACCTTCCCGGCCGCGGGAGGTTCTATCCCTGAAGCCTGCTCGAATCTGCTCCTCTGGGGCCGCGCAGCCAGGGCAGGTCAGCAGTGGGCTCCACTTTCCAGGGCACGACAGACCCCCGGGGATGGCTCTCCGGGGCTCTCTGGAACGGAAATCTTTTCCACTGTGTTTCTGTGCGCCTTGCAGTGCTCCAGAATTTGTGGGGAGTTCTTTTTGCAGGAAATATATGGGCTGTGGGTTTGGAGCTAGCATACATGAGTCTTTCTACTCTGCCATCTTGGCTCTTCCCCCCGAGACAAGATTTAAATCCAGGTGGTCTAACTCCAGTTCAGTGCTTGTCCAATGTCCCATGGTTGTTCATAGTGGGACAAATTAGGACTCAATATGGAACCTGAGAGACTTAGCATAGGGATTTACTTACTTTCTCCACCCTTCTCTTTGCACAATATGCCTTGTCTGTGCAGGATGGAATGTGATTATGCAACAACATTGCACCTGTAAATGATTGGAGAGCCATTCCCTGTTCTTCCAAATAATGCTTGAAACTTGGCTCATGCATGCTACCCCAGAGCCCAGGAACTCTAGGTAGTGCTGAACTAAATAATTTAGAAATACAGGATCATAATTTAGAGACAGAAGGAACTTTGGAGAACATCTAGTGCAACACATCCATTTTGTAGAAGAAAAAACTGAGACCCAAAAGATTATGTCTTACTTCAGGTTTTGCAGGTAATAAGTATCAGAGGTAGAATTTGAATATAGGTTTGCTTTTTTTTTTTTTAATTTCCTGGCCAATGCTCATTCCACTATGCCATATTAACTTAGTTTGGATGACACTGGCAGAAAACATAAATCAATTAATTTCACCTTGAAATTTCTCTAGGGAGTTCAGAAGGAAAGATGGTCATAGATTTGGAAATGGAAAAATGTCTTTGATCCTTTGAGGGGTCTATTGTTTCATTGGTGTTGGTGGGTACTCCCTTCTTCAATGCAAATTGTAACTCATCCATTTCTTCTTGTTTTGTGCTACTTTTGTCCTGGGTTTTCCAGAAATTCTTCATTGAGTGCAATACAAGTAGTAGAGGACCATCCAATAGGATCTCTTCACATTGCAAAGATACCAATGGAGGATGTGAGTGATGCATCAGCCATCACTTTTCTCTCACCAGGTCATCTTTTCCAGTCATACATCTCTCTGCTGCTTCCCTTGAGTAATTTTTCATTAGTAATATGTTGCAATTTACTCATGGTGCTGCAAAAATAGGGTACAAAATAAGATAGACTTCCTCCTTCCCAAGAGATATAAAAAGGGGAAATATGAATTCTTTGGCATAATCTGATCAAGGTGTGGTGCATATGTGTCATCATTTACTCAATCTTGTGATCGAATATAATCTTCTTTTAACTATCTAGCATGAAGTACTGGCTTAAATATATCCAGTTTTTGCCAATATATGGGGAAATCCCATTTAAGTTCCATGCAGCTAAAGAAATTGAAAATTGACTCAAAATTAAATCAGTTTTTGTTGTTGTTACAACGGAGATCTTATTTGGCAGGGAATATAACTGAAAGGGACCACAGCATAAAAACAAAAACTAATAAAAGTTCTTTCTAAAGAATTAGAAATACAGACAAAACTCTGAAGTTCTTACTCCTTAAGAGAAAGCCTTATCCAGTAATGTGTTGCCCTATGAATAAAGTTGTGTGTTTTCAACAAAAGTTGTGTTTGATGTGTAATATGTGATGGTTAAAGGGGGAATCTTTCCCCTGGCGATACTGTGTGACTGTTGCTCATTACTCAAACTCTCCATTTTGTTTTAGAATCTTTAAAGGCAATGAAGATATTATCTACTGGGGAAATACAGATACTATTCATAATGAAGTCAACAGTGATAAATCAAACCGTACCTTTCTTCTGAAGTGGAAAAGCAGTGAATATTTTCTTTTAATTGTCAAACTGACATGAAAATACAAAGGAAAATCGCAGTGCTACAAAACAAAGCAACATTAGCAAGTAGCTAATGAAACTGAAAGCAGGATGTCTGTCTATCTATCTATCTGTCTATCTATCTGTCTGTCTATCTATCTATCTATCTATCTATCTATCTATCTATCTATCTATCTATCTATCTGTTTATCTCTATATCTTTCTCTATTTGTCCATCTGTCTAACTACCTGTCTGTCTCTATCTATCTCTATCTCTGTCTATCTCTGTCTATAAATGGTAGTGGTGATCCCAAAGGCCTCTCCTGTTCTTCTGGGCTTTCCTTTCCTTGTAATAGGCCACTCATAGTCTTCCTATACTTCTCCCTGCCTGACGCCCTTTTCTGGAGTCTTCTATTTCTGGAACTCTGTGTAATAGAAAATTGCATAGTCCATATTATAGAGGGAGCCTGACTGGTCAACACTTGTGGATCTCTGCCTGTAATATCAGAGGTAGAAAATCATTCAGATACACAAATCAAAACTCTACCTCTCCTGATAAAACCCTGGATCTGCTCAGGATGGCTGAGCTGCCCCACTGTGTGAGGGATGAGTCCTTGGCATTTTCATACCAAAAGAGTAGTGACGAGAACCTGATATCACTTGGAGGAAAGCCTCTAGTCTGATCAGTCTCCTTTTCCTGCTGTGACCCTAATGTTACCCCACCCCCCACCCCAGACCTGGTAATATCCTTCCAACAACTAAGATACAATTGTAGATCTTGGACCTTTCCTTCCCTTCTTCCCCTTCTCTGCACCCTCTTTACCTGGGGATGTTAAGTTACAAGTCAAGTAGTGAAAGTCCTATTGTTTTGAGTTTCACTGGATGGTTTTCTTCTTCTGCACAAATCTAGAAGTTCCATAAGCAGCTACAAGAAAGTGTGACAGGTACTTTCTATTTTAGGACCCAAGCACTTCTTTCTACACTTTACTGGCAGTTAGCATTCTCATGTTGTCTCCTGTCTGTTCAGATACTCTTCCACTGATACCCTCCCTTTGCAGAGTCCTACCAACTCACACAAATTCAGTTAGCTATGACACAGTTATTGAGTGGCAGAGGTGGTAATATAATTAAAGTCTTCAGATAAGTAAACCAGCGCTCTTTCTCCTACATCTTCCTTTATCTCTTACCATCAAATAGAAACTATTATGTAAGCACACGATTTCTTAATTACTTCTGACATTTCTCATCATATCAGCATTCTTTTACATGATGGCAAAAAAAAAAAAACTTTATCAGGACTGGCAGTTATATTATTTCTCTTTTCAGAGAAATAATACTCATGTTTCTTTCCATTGAAAAGTTACCGATATAGTGGAGTCCAAAGAGGCAAGCCAGAAGGTCTTGTCAGGCATTTTTTTTTTCTATCAGGGAGAAAGCTGTTCATTGCTCATCTTCTTTAGCCCCACAAAGAAGTTTGTGTTTGCTCAGTTATCTGGAGGGTCAATATCTGGTGTATTTGCATGTTTGTATCTTCTTAACTAAGGACATAAAGAGACTCTTTGAAATTTCACCAACAGGTATAACCAAAGAATTTCTGAATCACATCTGTAATGCAAAAAAGGTCTTCTGAACTTTGGTCTGAGTTTGAGTTTCATTTTATTGAAGTGTTACAGTGCAGTGGCGAGAGCATGGGCCCTGGACAGAAAGGATCATGGGTCAGATCCCAGCTCTGCTATGTACACTGTGGGACAGGAAGAAAGACACTTAACTTTCTCAGTCAGTTTCTCTTTTCTTTAATATGAAGATAATATCAGCAGTTACTTCCCAGGACTATTTTGAAGTATATATTGTATCTTGAAAATCTTAAAGCAACATACAATACTATTTCTATTATTAATATTAGTTGATAAGCCTCAGCCTAAAGAAATTGAACATCCATAAATATGAGATCGCAATGAAGGGGATCTCTTTAGTGGTGTTGGAGTTCCACAACTAGAAACACAGGGGCTTGTACTGGAAGCAGATCCCACTGTATATGTTCTTCCTATACCTTAAGATTTTAAAAATCAGATTAAAATGAATATAAATGCCAGCCTTAAAGGAGGAAAGAAACCTGGAAACCCATCACCTCAAAGTGGTATTGAGAAGAGATCTTCCTCAGGAAAAATTGCTTTTTGCAAAGCTTTGCAAAAGAATTGCTTTTCCTTGGGCCATAATTGTTGGAAGGAAGAAGAATTTTGTACCTCTCACTAAGTGGTGAATATGACAAACTAAAAATTCACTGGGATTTTCTAGACAGATATGTAGGCTGCTTGTAGAATCTATACATGTGACTATTTTAGATTATAACTCTCTCTGAAGGGTTATAAGACCAATTCTTAAGTGTCTTTCCTTGTCCTTTAGTCATAACCTGATAAGCAATCCAGTACCATTGGTTTGTTTTTCCCTCATGTAACAGAGGCATAATAAATATCTGCTGATTTGTGGCTGATGGGGTTTGAAGAGGCAGTTGTTTGTAATAAGGCTCAGATCTTCTTTAGGGAAGAGAGTGCAGGATGTCTGTAGCTTAAACCCAATATCTTGTCCCCCCTCCTCCAATTACTGCATCTTTCCTTGCCCAGGAGCCCGGTAGCAATAAGTGGAAAGATATCCAAATTAACAGGTGGAGTTCATTAACATTTGTCCTATTAACAGAGGCCAGGTTTAGTGAAAAGAGCTTTGTATTTGGAACCAGAAGACCTGGATTTGTATCCTGGTTTTGGTACTTAATAACTGTGAGAGCTTGAGCAAATTGTTCACCCTCTCTGACTTCCGGCTTCTTCCACTGCATAGAAGACATAGGACTAGATGATTTCTGAGATCCTTTTGGCTCTAAATTCTATGATCCTAGAATTCTAAGCTCTACATCTTACAGTTCTAGGGTGTTAAGACAATCTCTGACCTTTGGTAGTTAGTAAAAGAGATTTGTTTTGTATTTTTTTTATACTGTTCTTAATGATTAATGTAGGTGTATTTATCCAAATGTACTATGGACAGCCATAAACTGTGGTCCTAATTATACTGATTTCTTACTTTTAAAGTTTGGTTTGAAAAATAAACTTATGAAAAAATCTTTTTGACGTAATTGTGAAATACTGAGTAATTAACTTTGTAACTAGCAAGCTGATTCTCCAAGCCTTCACTAGATACTTCACCATTCTCTACAGCTATCCATAGTCATTTAAGCAAACATACCTTACCACATCTGAAATACAGGCTATTAAAGTACCCATAAACAAAGAAGGACGTATTAACAGCACATTGAAGGTCATGTCCATAGAAAATCTAAAAGGACATTTTCTTCTTCAGTCAGAAGAGGCAGATTTGAACTCAACTTGAATTTTCTAGAGAGAGCCAATTTTTCTAATCTAGAAAACTGTGCACTCAAAGAAAACTTTATTGTTGCAGTTAGTTTCCCTTCAGTGGACTTATTTTTAAGCAGAAATAAGTACTGTACATAAGATACTATAGAAGGAATTCCTTGACAAACGAGAGGTTGAGTTAGATTATTCCTAGGGTCCTTACCAGATTTAAAATTTTATGAACTAATAGATATTTCAACTCCTACTGGTCAAATCAGTTACTGCCATTTTTTAAAGGAATTCCTATTCCAAGACCCATAGTCAGTGGTATTACAAGATTCAATACTAGGAAGTAGGTAAAAATTTGCCTTTAGTGTTCCCAGCCTCCTTGACTTCACCCTTCCTCCTCCTAAAGGCCTTTTCCTTCAATCTTCTACCCATTTAAGATGTCCACTGGCTTTGTGGCCTGTTCTCTCATTTATATCCAAAACCTGTTTTCAGGTATGATATATATGTGGAGTATCTTCAGCCATTGTATAGCGCTTCATATTCTTTGTACAAAGCCTGTGGACACCTGCTCACTCTCTGGACTGACTTGCTTTCTCTAGCCTGTCCTCACCATGGCAAGTGAAGGACCACCACCATAGAGATACATTCAAATTCTCTAAGAATCTAAGGAAAAACCTTTTTAAGGGTGAAATGCATTTCTCCCTACTTACCATGTTAACCCTTGAACATCTATCATTGTGCTCCCATCTATAAGAACTAGGTGTTCATAGTAATGATACTTTTAAATCTCGTAATAAAGCATAATAAATAATAACATCTTAAATCCTCACATATTAAAAGAACTGCCCCTACTGTTGGTTTCTTCCCTCGTCCCTTCTTGACCATTGTAAGCACTTTTTTTAATCATTTCACTATGTTTTTAATAGATTAAATTATTTCTCCCTGGAATTCAATCACTCACCTTTCACTTTTGAGGTAGAAACTCACTCAATTTCCTCTATGAAATTAACAATCTTTAAAAAATCATCCCATTAATGATGAGTCTCCAATATAATCTCTAAACGTTTAAGTGATTTTTCATTTGGTGAGATTTACCCTCTTGTCTTAAAATGGCTTCATGGAACTGAATTGAGGAACCATAATGCCCCAAAGCTTCAGTCAGTTTGTTTTTAGTGTATAAAGTCTTTACTCTTCTATAACCTGGATCTTTAAAAATAGTTTCCTCACAATAGTCTTTTATGTTTTAATAAACCAAAATTATTTCTCTGATTCTTTAAACCATCAAACCGTTCATATACACATAGTGAAGCCTGTCTCCCATATGTAGCATGAAAGTGTCATTGTGTGACTCAAAGGGAGGTAGAATAGACATCTCCAGTCTTATCTTCCCTCACCCTTCCTCAAGAGACACGTTATTTCCTGTCAGGAGGAGACACAGGAGGTTGGGGTCGGAAGCTTGACTACTTGGCTCTCCTCACAGAGACAGATTACCAGTTTAGAAGTATATTTGTCTGCTTCTTTACATATTATTAGTATATGAGATGTGGTTTTCAGTTTCCAGATAAACTTCTGATCACTGTTCATCACTTGGAGGAAAAGAAGACCCCCAAGCTCCATCGGCAAATCTTGACCTCTTTCCAACCAAATACCAGTTACTCAATGGATACACAAAGCAATTAGAAAAGAAACCCATTTATCCACGATGATATCAAAACAGAAATCAGAGCAAGTATACATGGGAGAATATATGCAGAGTGAAGGAGTTCTTCCATTGGGAGTGAGGTAACTCAGTTTAACGAGAGAGAGAGAGAGAGAGAGAGAGAGAGAGAGAGAGAGAGAGAGAGAGAGAGAGAGAGAGAGAGAGAGAGAGAATGCCAGATCTCACCCAAGGAGAAATTTCGCAAGTCTAGTGAAGCAAGTTAGGGACAGAAACATGACGCAGACTGTTAACTCATTTCATTTTGTGTTCTTCAAAGGGTCTTACACCAAGAGACTGGGGGCAGAGAAAGAGGTTTAAGTAATTGGTGGTGCTGACAAACATCACTCTCTGTGTCGACTCCTCTATTTCAAGAACTTCTCAGGACAGTCTAATGGGCTGGAGAATAAAGAGAACTGGCCCCTGAGTGGGAAGTCAGGGGACACCTCCATCTGTCAGAAACTCTGCTACTCAGCAGATTCTACAGTGCAGTTCCAACAACTGAGGCAGTAGGGGTAGTTCCTGGAAACTGGCCTTGGTCTGGGAAAATAAATTCAAGCAATTTGGTTGTGTACGTGTGTGTGTGTGTGTATAAAAACACCCATACACACATATATGTATATGTATGTATGCATATGTATATATGTGTGTATGTATATATATATATATACGTATATATGTATATATATGGAGAAGTCACCTGGACCTGCTTCTCACTTTCTAGCCACCCACAATCATAGCTGTTGCTTATTTCCACACCATATTTCTATCTTCAAATCTCTCAGAAGAGGGACAACCAGAAGAGACCTTAGGAAGGAGGGGATAGGAAAGAAGCAATGCTTCATAACTTGGAAGAAACCTTTTGAACTCAAGACTGCACTTTACAACATAATTCTACTCTTCCACTACTTGCCGTCCTACCCAACCTGCCCCCACAACTTCTGCTTGGTCTATAAACATGGCCAGTAAAATCCATCACTTTCCTTTAAAAAAAATGCATTTGTTCAAGAAACATTGATTAGTCATTGTGGAAGTATTTCAGGCTCAAAGATGTCATGACTGTCAATGTGGTTGTTAGCATTTAGGTTATTTTTCCAACCACAATGATAAATGTGCGCTATCAGTCTATACACTCCCTTGCCTGACTCCCTTGTGACTGATAGCTTGTATCTGTAAGAGGACTTGCCAGTATTTAAGTTCTAGCTATAGAACAGATACAGGGTTCTTAATTTTCTTTATGTCATGGATCCCTTTGGCACTCTGGAGAAGCCTCATGATCCTTTCTCAGAATGTTTTAACCTTGATAAAATAAAATACATAGTAGTATTACAAGAGAAACCAATTATATCAAAATAGAGTTATTCCTTTCCCTCCCTGCAAAAATGAAGTTCTCAGAGCCCAGGGTAAGAACTCCAGGGACTGAGTAGATTTAGCTGGCCTACATGGGAATCTTGGAAGGGATAGAGTTTATAAACTTGAGGTTATTTTTTGTTAAGATAGATTTTGGAGAAAAGGGTTCCTTCAGGTCAAGAAGATTTCTTTCTATTTGGTTTTAAGATAGGATGATTAGCAAAAATTTTTTGGTGCTATAATATAGGTAGTTTCTTGTTTCTGTTAATTATCTCCCTAAAGAAGGGGGTATCTGTCATGTCTGCTTCTTATTCAAGTGGATTCAATACACGTTATTTCCTACTACTAAGTATGGTGAACTGTGAGGATGCAAATCTGAAAAAATGACACAATCCTGACCCCCTTACAGTCCCAAAGGTAGATAAACCATGTGTGCAAATAAACATGATACAAGGCAGGATCTGCTAAGTAATAAGGATAATTCCAAACCAAATGCTTTAAAAAATATGAATAAGGAGAGACATTTTGTAAGAGGCTATGTGGAAAGTTTGGGGTAGGGGGAAGGAGAGGAGAACAGATAACAAGAAAGACTTCATGGAGAAGAAAGCACTTAATCTGGGACTTGAAGGAAAAGAAGTATTTCGATAGGCAAAGATGTGGGGGAAAAGGAATGTGGTTTATGAACAGGGAATGGGTAATGTGACTGCAGAGAGCAGGAGCAGGCAGTCCAATTTAATTGGCATATAGTCTATATGGAATAATTTGGTGGTAACTGAATTACAGAGGGCCCTAAAGAGTCTCCTAGGCCATTTGGATATGGTTGATCAGGCTGGTGCTGGCACCAGACCACACCAGAAGAGGCTAATGTGAATACCTTCTCCTCTAGTTCTCCACAAATGGAACCTATCCATTCTTTTGCTCCAATAAGGAGGGTAAACTTGCCAATGATTGAAGAATATTTCTTTGTGACTTTAGCAAGATGCTCAGACTGCTTACTCAGGGAGTCACAAAATAGTTACTCATTGTTCCTGTGATGGATATATTAGTTAATATTTGCCACTGATTCATTAAAATAGAATGGTTTAATAGTTAATGGGACAAAAATAGACCTAATACCCACAATTCCTTTTCAGTTTTCCTAGACAACAAGGGAAAGAAAAGGAAGGAGAGATTACACATAGCTAGAGAAATGAAGTTTCTTAGAAAAAGCAAGACTCTAGCATAGAATAAAACACTGAAAGAAATTTCCTTTTGATTTGTATATACTTAAATCTGGGGATATCTATGCAGTTCATCTTATTCTAAGTTATCAAGTATAAAGGGGGAAGGAAGACAATAGAAATCTATATAGCACTTTACAGGCACTATGCTAAGTGCTACCTTACATGGGCTACACATGTGTATGCCCATATATATGGACATATATATATATATACACACATGCACACATATATATACACATATACAATATGTTTATACATACACATATATGTGTGGGCATATATATACATATACACACACACATATATGTACACACATCACAGACAGATACGCAACCACACATAAAGGACTATGATATTGGCCGTAATAATGGACAGAGAATGAACCAAAGTTTGATAAAAATGTAGGTGCTCAGGAGTATTTATCTATTAAATATGAAATATATTTGATATTTGTGGGAGTTTAAAAAGAAAAAGAAATGATCTGACCTCATATAAGCTCACATTAGATTGTAATAAACAGAATAAACACAAATGTCCACTCTATTTTCCTCCAACCTTCCAAAAAACATAAAGTATTAGTAGAAACTCCTCTACATGGGGGTCAATAATTTAGAGCTAGAAGGAACTGTTTAAGGTAATCCAACCCTCTCTTTCTACAGATGACTTGTGTGAGAGCCAAAGAAGTAAACTGATTTATGCAAGATGAAACAGGTAGTAAGTAGCAGATCAAGGATTTGAATACAGGCCTGCTGAGTTTGGATCCGGCATTCATTCCAGCATACTACCGTGTCGTGTGGTACAGTTAGTACACAAACATACAATCAATTCTAGGATTCTAAAGATGTGCAGAGAATGATCATAGGTGATTGGGTAGAATTTACATGGGAGACTTCCTGGAATGGCTTGTGTGGTTTTAAAAGTGAGATGATAGCATGTCCTTTCCATCTTCCAAAGGTCTTCATGACATTTGCTATGGATCATCCCCTGATCTGTTGGATTGGAAGTAAGTTCATAGGTTGACTTCTTCATAAGTAATTGAGTTATTCAAGACTCTCTCTCTCTCTCTCTCTCTCTCTCTGTCTCTTCTGCAGACTTTCAGGTTTTGCTGAAGTCTTACTTGAGCAATAAGACTTATAGGCTTTCAAGTAATCCTTGAAGTCCAGGTGAGACCAGAACTTAGGACTCTGACCTGGAATTTTGTCTTATACTCCCTCTCCCTCAAAAGTAAAGCTATACTGGTCCACCGTGTCTTCTGGAGGCTTTTCCTAATGCCTTTAGCTGTTATTTCTGTGCCCTACAACTCCCAACTTTCACCTCCTAAATCACTTTGTGTTTATTTTATATCAGTCTTGTACTTATCTGTTGACATGTTCTATTTTCTCTTTTGAATATGTCATTCAGCTAGTCACAAGTACTCATTAAGTACCTCCTATGTACCGGGCACTGTAGTAAGAGCTGGGGATAACAGGAAAGGCAAAAATAGTTCTTGGGTTCAAGGAACTGACAGTCTAATGAGGGGAGAATAAATGCAAAAAACTACATATAAAAAGCTACGTTAAAGATAGGCTGGAGATAATCAACAGAGGAAGAGGCTGTCTCACTTTTATACATTTATCATCTACATCTCCAGAGTATCATATTTATCCTATATCTCCTGAATACTTAAATGCTCATTGATAGATTGAATATGGAAGATTCAACCAATCGCTTCCAGGGTAGCTATGCCCCGTTACATCGAGTAGCTTGCCTAGACACATGTTCTCTCTTCTTGAAACAGATCTAGCCCTTGAAGGCCAGGTGAGACCAGAACTTAGGACTCTGTCCTAGAATTCCCAGGCCTGGTCTTGTCCTGGCATTTATCCTTAGGGACTGTTCAAAGACTGAATCAGCCTTTGCAGGTGTGATACTTTCTGTTTTCCCACTGTTCACATAGATTTTACTGAATAGTCATGTCAACTTTGACCCCTTGTTTCTTAGGAATCCCAAGCCTTGCTGACTGAAATTGAGGTCTAAAGCCAAAGTGGGAGAGAGAGAGAGAGAGAGAGAGACAGAGAGAGAGAGAGAGAGAGAGAGAGAGAGAGAGAGAGAGAGAGAGAGACAGAGACAGAGAGATGGAGAGAAAGAGGGAGAGAGAGACAGAGAGAGACAGAGAGATGGAGAGAGAGAGAGAGAGAGAGAGAGAGAGAGAGAGAGAGAGAGAAATTCTCAAAGCTATTTATTTTTCCCTAGATGAAGAAAGCACCTGAAAACTTGTGTGTATGTGTGTGTGCAACATATAAACACATAACTATTTTCATACAAGTCCTAGGGATCATAAAATAATTTCCCCTCAGATTTAAAGCTCACTCTTTCCCCCCTAGATCCTTAAGGAACAATTTTCTCATCTGCACAAAGAGGGTTTGTACTAATTGACCCCCAAGGGCCCCTTCTAACTTTGACGCATCCCATGATTCCATATTTCAGTTAGAACTATTAGTTTTTTGCTCTGAACATTCTAGGCCTCTGCTAAAAGACTTTCATTAGTGATATCAAGGCAAATCAAATGTTTTATCAAGGTCTATTGTACTTCTAGGCTATAATTTCTAAGCAAGACACAGTCCCAGCATCTGGAGACCAAGACAAAACAGTGTTACCCTCTGAAATGGAAACTATTTTGAATGTTTACTAGATAAACTTAGCTTAGCTGGAGAAACAATCCATACTATGAGGGTGTTTGTAAATGGACTGGGAATAAAACTAGGATAACTCTGGATTTTCATGTCTAGTTCATGTAAACACAAATCTAAAGAGTAATTAACAGTTTATTATAACATGTTCAAACTAATGTCATAACAAAAAGGTTTTGGTCTGTATTGAGTCTAGAAAAAGGAAGGCAAAAAATGAAAAACTTCTTGGTACATTGAAAACACCTTATAAATGTATCCTCTTATCTGAAAGGTGTATTCTGTAGTAGAATGAGGATAATGCCCAGGCTTGACCACAGTCTTGATGGAATATCCCATAAAATAATCCATTTCTCTTTCCCATGATCCCATTTTCCCTGAACAATTCTATGATGTATAATTCAATATCTTGATACCAGGGAAGGAATCAACCTGTATAACGATGGAGACAAATTTGTTCAGTTATTTCAGTTGTGTCTGACTCTTTGTGATCTCATTTGGGATGTTCCTGGCAAAGATATTAGAGTGGTTTATCATTTCCTTTTCTAGCCCATTTTACAGATAAGGAAACTGAGGCAAGCAGGGTTACATGACTTGCCCAGGGCAATATAGCTAGTAAATATCTGAGGCCAGAGATAAACACCTGGTCTTCAAAAAGTTATATTCCAATTATAAATTAATAAATTGTTTTTCTGGCTTAGAAGTTATGGGACCATAGATTTAGAGCTAAAATAAGACTCAAAAGTTCATAGAATCATAGCTTTAGTATTGAAAAGGACCTTAGAGTCTAATATTCTTCACTGAAGAGAATGAAGCTGAGATTAGAGATTAACTGCCTTGTCTGAGTTTGAATATTAGAACTGGTTTTGAAACGTAGGACCTCTGATGAGAACTGTACTACATTGTACCTTGATAATGTTATTAGTATTAATTAGTCCTGCAGAGTCTGATTATCACTTTATGGAATGACAAATAGATTTCCTGAGCCTGTAGAGTGGAGAATTAATTAATTAAATCCTTATTCTGAGGGCATCCTATCAGGGTGCTGCTGGCACCCAGCTAGACTTTCACACCTAATCAACTCACTAAAAAATTCCAGAAGCTTCCAGTATAGCCCCTTTTGGTTGCCCATGCCTGTGCTGAGACTTGCCCTTCAAGTCTGATTCAGTTCAATTCATCAAATCTTTTATTAGTTGTTTATTATCTGCAAGGCACATGCTAGGTATTGGAGATGGGGGGAGTGGGGAGGAAAGGAGGAGGGGAAAGGACGGGATCTATACTTGTCCAGGTATACAGTCTTTCTCCAACTACTCTGTAATTTAGTTTTAAAGATTTTCTTGCTGAATGGAGAAGTTGAGTGTTTTGCCCAAGATCACCCAGCTACTATGTGTCAGAGATGGTACTTCAATGGAGGTTTTGCTGAATGTCAGACCTGCTGTTTATTTACTATATTAACAAGGAATACAAAGGCACTGAGAATATAAAGACAGAAAAAGAAAAGATTTCTTGCCCTCAAGCAGCTTAGACTCTTCTGGAGTAAGTCACTGTTGCTGCTTGCCACCATCATCCTTCTGGCTTCTTGGAGCTTAGTTTGGGCCCATGACAGGGTTACCAGATAAGCTCCAACCCCAAAGTCTATAAGTCTAACGTTCATATTTGAGCCAAAACAAAACAGAATTCGATCCTGCACTAGTAATCTTACTTAGCTTTGCCCTGCTCACCATCTTGCCTGTCTGGTTCTGCTTAGAGCAGCATAATATGATATATATTCCAGAGGCGGCATCATCTCCATGATCCAACTGGTTGGATTCCAGAGGTTATATAACTAATATGTGGCAGTATCAGGTTTATAACAAAGCCGATAACTCATAACCCGCAGTCACTCACCTGTGCCAAAAACATCTTGAGAGATCTTGTTTTTCATTATAAGCCAAACTATAATGGGTAAGAATTCTGCAGAGTCAAACTAACACATATTTCATTCAGATGCGTGTTCCATATAATCTGCAATTCATTTAAAAATCCATCCACTAATCCCTGCCTTCCCGGCAGAGCATCTATTGTACATTGAGGCTCTTAGAAGGTTCTGGAAACAAAATGTATCATAAGACCTCCAAAAAGGTGGGAAAGATAAACCCTTGCTGGGATAAGAAGAGGATCTCCTAGCTGCTGAACTGACAGGCAGAAATCAGACTTCAGAGTTGTGCAACCTTACCAAATATGGACAAAAAGAGAAAAAGTGCCAAATGTAGGAAGAGGCAGAAAGTGAAAAACAAATTCCAACAAGTAACTGAAGAATGTATGTGAAAGGCTATATAGGATCCTATTAGAAATCAGAAAATGGGGCAAGATGTTATCAAGCCCCATAGACCCTCTGAAATATATGAATGTGTGTGCATGGGGGAGAGGTTCAGGGTTCATACAATCTTCTTAAGAGCAAGGGATATCCATGATGAAAAAAGAAATTGCAGAAAGGTGACTGGTTTCCCTTCATTCCCTTGGGCACTTGTCACCTAGGGTTTAGTCAGTCCCCAGTATGGATTAGTAATTCTGCGAAGTAGAAAAGAAAAGGAGAGATAATTAGGAAAGTATTTTGTTCAGTCCTGGTCTTGAGTAATTCAGGAAATTTGGCATTTCCTAAGGTTTGTCTCAATGAGTCAGTCAGTTAGTCAAGAAGCGATTATTAAATATAACTGTGCCCTGGGGACTGCATGATACGATGAGGATGCAAAGGCAAATCAGTCCTTGCCCTCAGCGACCTCACATTCTAATGGTGGAGGCAAATATGAAAATAATTAAGTAGAAACCGAAGGGAAGGCTTTAGCGTATGAGGACCTGGAAGTGTTCTGATAGTAATTCAATCAATCAAGTTCAACAAACACTTATTAAGTGCCTGCTATGTAGAAAACATGCTAGGTGCTGGGATCACTCACTTTTTTTTTTTTTTTTTTTAAGAAACAGTTCTTCTGCTCAGGGAGTTTATATTTTACTTGGGAAATATAACATTTAGACAAATACGTAAATACAAGGTAATTTGTTGAGGATTATTGTTGTCTGTGTTCCTGCTTGAAGAGGACCCAAATGACACCATGATGTCAGGGTCAGTGTAGAGTGTTTCTGCTGTGGCTGGTCAGACCAATATGAGCTCAGAAGGTTCTACCATGAGTTGCTCACAAATAATCTGTGTGAACATTCAGAATGGAGAGGTGTCTAAATTTGCACATCTTGCATTTCTTTTAAGCTACTTTTGCTCTTCTTTGCTCATAGAGCACAGTAGCTTCTTCGATGCAGGCACACCATTCTGGATGGTCCGGGGTCAGTGTTTCTCATATCTCATAATCAATACTGAAGTTCTTCAGAGAGACCTTGACAGTGTCCTTGTATGTTTCTTCTGATCTCCATGTGAGCATCTGCCTTGTGTGAGTTCTCTGAAAAACTGTCTTTTAGGCAAAGGAAAAATTGTCTTTTAGGCAAATTGTCTTTTTGGCATTAGAACCATTTGAACCACATGGTCAGCCCATCAGAATTACACTCTCCACAGCAGAGTTTAAATACTTGGTGGTTCAACTTGAGAAAGGACCTTGGCATCCCTTCACCTTACTCTTTTCAGGTGATCTAAATCTTCTTAAGATAACTCAAATGGAAGAGGTTTGATTTTCTGGCATGGCACTGGAAAACTGTCCAGGATTCACAGGCATGCAATCCTGAGGCCAGCACAGTGACTCTGTAGACCATCAGTTTGATAGACAGCCTAATACCGCTTCTCTCCCACACTTTCCTGTGGAGCCTCCAAACACTGAGTTGGCTTTGGCAATGCATGCCTCTATCTCATCATCTGTGTGTACATCCCTGGAAAGTATATTGCTAAGGTAAATGAACTTAACAAGAGCATTCAAAATTTCTCCATTTATTGAGGATAAAGAACTGATAATAAAAGATTTTATAATAACCAGGGGCTAAAAATCATTGACTAGACCTGGGAAAGACATACCACATTTAATAAGAAAGTCTTTCCATTTTACCCGAAAGCGTTTTCACCCTGAAAACATTTGGTACTTTTAGAAACTTTTGAAATAGGATGAACTTATGAGTTGAAATTTATGCAATTTGACCCAAATTATTGGAAATCACAGTAAGTTCAAAAGTCATTCTTCAGCATACTATAAATCTGCAATAATTCTGATTCCATTTGTTTGAACTTTGGGGGACTTTGCACAGGCCAGGCTGAAAGTTACTTTTATAGTTATCAATAGATGAAAAAGGTTAATTAGGAAAATTAATGATATGAAAAGGATGTGGGAGGATTTTAAAGTTACATTAGAGATATCAGAGGCTACCTAGTTCAAACCATTCATCTTACAGATAGAGAACTTGAGGTTCAGGGTAGCAATGGTTTGACCCAGGAAGAAAGGTATTTGAACTTAGCTCCTCCACTATACTACAATATCTAGCAACAGTATTTTATAACTCATTTTTAAAACATTTCCCCAATCATGGCCTACTAGGTATAAGGCATTGTATATCCATAAAAATAATGTGCTCATTGGGGGAGGAAATGGAGGGTCATTTTAGTGCTTGCTGTTTTCTCAGCACTGTGCAAAGAGCGGGGGCCAATTAAAAGCAAACAAGCTAATTCCTGCTCACAACCAGCTTACCTTCAGATGAGAGAAGATAACACATTAGGGGGAGTTGGAAGCTGCTGAGAACAGCAAAGATGAAATGATGAAGGGTAGACAGTATAGTGACAAAAAGCTCGAGAAGGAAGGCCTGTTTCTGGACAAGATAAGGTGAAAGCTTACCCATCACCTACATCCTTCTTAAATCTAAAGCAAGCCTCTACTTGTCAGAGAATTCTGATAATCCTTGTTTGCAGCATTTGGATTAACCTATGAAATAAAAAAGAATGAAGGCATGATAGTAGGCACTTGATAAATGCTTCCTTGATTGATTGATTCTGTAATTGAGACTGGTCTCTTCAGATTAGTGACATTTTGCTACACTAGGAACTACTTCTATGACATTTGTTTTTCTTTAATTTTATCATGTGTGACCAGAGTCCTGACTGTCTTTTGAAAAACAGAAGTTAACCAGAGTTGAGCTGAATTTGGGAAAATGAATTTTCTTTTCAATTATGAATTTAATAGACACCCTCAAAAATCCATATTCAAACTAGAACAGAAAAAAAGGATTGCAAACAAAAATGCAAATCTCTATTGTGTATGACTTCCTTTTGGGGGGAGGACCTACTGGCACAGGTACAGTGACAAACAATTTACAAATATTGTCTTATTTTATCCTCATTTCAACCCTGGAAGGTGAGTGTTTTTATTATACCCATTTTACAGTTGAGAAAACTGAGGCAGAGAGAGATTAAGTGATTCACTGAGGGTCATATAGCTAATGACTATCTGAGTCTGCATTTGAACTCAGGTCTTCTTTACCTGCAGGAGCAGCTCTCCATTCACTCTCTTGATTGTCTTTCCTTCTGAATCTCCTTCAGTTCTCTTTTCTGCATTTAAAAGAAACTGCTTCAATTACTTTTTTCTTTTTTCTCTTTCTTTGATGACCCTGTCAATAACCTCACTCTTCTTCCCAAAACAAATACAGTAATTTGTCATGTCCAAAAATGTATGTCTCATTTTGCATCCTGGATCCATCATTCTAGTTTTTTTCTGGGAAGGAAATTTTCTGTAGAAAATGAAATTTTAAAAGCAAAAACGCTAATTTTTTAAAAGGTAAGTAAATAAATATTTTCTTTTCTTTACAGAGATCAGATTCCTAGTGTGAAACAAATTACATTCCCCAGTTCCAAAATTATGTGGCAAAATGAAGAATAAAAAAACAGACTAACCTTATAAAATTAAGTGAACCAATGTGTTCATTCTTAATTAAGGGCTAGCAATATTCTTACAAACAAGAGTTTCTTTGCTTTTTTTTTTTTATTCATAAAAAACAGTGGCAGGGAGTACTTATATTTCTAAGGTATAAATTGCTCCTTGCTGCTGTTAGAAAAAGGATAAGAATTCTCAGTAACACTATAGAAAAATATCTACTTAATGAAGTTCGGCCTTTTTTTCCAGTTGTATAAACCACTGAAATTTCAAGTTTTTCTCCCACATTTCTTCTGGAACTAGGTATTTATCATTTCCCTTCCAACTTTAAGTTTTCCTTTGTCCAACAGAATACACAAAAATATGAAACACTGTAAAACAAATTTTAAAACATGTCACTTTTTAAACACCAAGAAAAACATTTTCATGCACACAACAGAAAACAAAAGAAGATTCTATATCAAATTTCCATTTTATACCACATCCTTTTATTATATATACATATATACACATACATACACACATATATGTATACATATATACATACATGTATATGTATTTGTAGTAATTTCTACATACTACTTTCAAAACTATAATACTTGTCTATGCTTCCTTCTGACCTCCCTTCTGTAATATTAAAATGTTACAATTCCCCTCCCCCCACCTCCATCACTTTTTGGTATCAATATTACTCACTCTATCCTCTTTCCTATCCATCTTCATCAAACTTGACCAAAAGTAAGGAAAAAAGGTGGGAAAATATTTGTAATAAGTAAACATAGGCAAGCAAAACAAATAAAGTGCCCATATGCAAAGTTACAGTTCTCTGTACCTCTCTTCCAGGAGGTAGATCACATGCCCATCACAGGACTTCTGGACACACAGCTGCTCACTGTTTTGATCATCTTTGTCTGTCAAAGTTGTTTTTCTTTACAATAAATATCATTTTCCTTGTATAGATTTTTCTCCTAGTTTTGCTCAGTTCACTCTGGGCTGTTCATATTAATCAAGATTAACTGAAATCCTCTCTTTCTCTTATTTCTTATAGTGTAAAATATTCTGTTAACATTCATATATAATTTATTTTACTATTTCACCAATTGTCTAAGAGGCACTAAGATACTCCCTTAGATTATATCTTTTCTTTTGTGTTTTTTCTCTTTTCTTCTCTCTCCTATCCCTGCTTGTTTCCCTATTTCCCTTGTATGTGTTTATGTATATTTGTTGGACCTCCCTTTGTCTGTTTCAGATAAGTGAGATTTATCTGACTCCTGCTCCAACCACCCCTTTCACCATATTTGCATAGTCTCACTCATCCCAATTTTGAAAAATATCAAGCTATGCAACCTTCTTCCTTCTTTCTATACTGGTTTGTTTCTCCCCTTGCCTTTCCTTTTTCACCTCTTCAAACACTCTGAACCAAATCAATTCCCTCTCTATTTTTAACTCCCTCAATACCCTTTGAAGACATTAGAGATTCTGAAGAGACACATTTCTTCTCTCCCGTTAGAAAGTTAGCACTGCATCATCATATAATTTCTAATTGCTCAAATAAATTTATCTTTCTGAGTTTATCTGGACTTCTTGTATTTCAAAGTTCCTGTTGAGCTCTGTTCTTTTCAACAACTTTCTCTATTTCATTAAAGGTCAGGCTTTTTCCCCAGTAGAAGAAACTTTTTATTAACTCAGATAATCTCATTACCAGGAATTTATCTCATAAATATTACTTCAGTTTTGCTATTAACACCTTATCAATATCATTAGCTGCTTCTCCCTCTCTGATTAGAGGGCTATAAAGCAGAGCAAAAGATTCCTCCTATAGCCTGACTCTGGCACTACCCTCCCCATCAATTCATCCCCCTTTTCAGCTTCTTTCTGCATATTGTCTTCCTTAGTGGAAAGAAACCACTGTAGATTTTCATTGGATTTGTTGATCTGTGAAGTTAAGGATTTTGCTCCGACTCTGGGAGGTCTGTTTAGGCAACCATCTTTGACACTAAATCCATTTGTTTTTATTTTACCAAAAAGTTCACCATATTACACTCATGACATACTGTAGGCTTCCATAATATTTATAATTTAAATTACACTTATATATAATACATAACATTTATAAATACATAAAATTTATAATAAATAAATATATTTATAAAATAATATCACATAAGTTATATTAAAACAATATAGACATGTAATATATTACTAATACACAATATAAATATGTGATATTTATATATAATATAGAAATATATGATATTTATAATATATAATAATATAATGCATAAATATATTATCAATATATTTATAACAAATAGTGAATATATAATAAAATAATATAAAATATAATATACTATATAATGTATTAATTATGAAATTTTTATGTACTAATATATGCTCCATCTTTGTAAGGTACCATGAGAAAAAAGTATATTCCTTTCTACCTTTCCATTTCCATTCAATTCTCTTCAGATATCTATTATATCTAGTTTATCTAAAATTCTTTTTATCTAAAATAACTTTTTTATTATTTATTTTTTGGCTAGATTTACCTATTTCTGAGAAGGGGAAGATAAAATCCCCTACAATTATAGTACTACTACTATTTCTACCTGTAATTTATTTAACTTTCCTTTTAAAAACTTAGATGCTATAGTATTTGGTGCATATGGGTTCAGTAGTAATATTCCTTCATTGTCTATGGCACCTTCTATCAAAATGTATTACCCTATTTATCTCTTGGTAATTAAATCAATTTTAGCCATAACTTTCTCTGGGATGAAAATTGGTAGCTTTCCTTTTTTGCATCAGTTGAAGCATAATAAGTTCAACTCTAACCCTTCATTGAAACTCTGTGTGTATTTTTAAATGTGTTTCTTGTAAGCAATATATTGTTGGATTCTGATTTTTAATCTATTTTGTAACCTGTTTCCATTTTATGGATGCTTATCTCATTCACACTAAAAGTTGTAAGTACTATTTATGAATTCCCTTCCATCTTATTTTATTCTCAGCCTCTTTTCCTCCTATCCCTGTTGCCTTTTTCCCACTACCCTCTTATTCCTTATTTTACCCATTCCTCTAAAAGTATTTCCCTTATCTATTTACCCCACCCTTCTAATCTTAAGCTATACACCCTTCTAAACAAATATGATACTGATACCTAAACCAGGAAGAGTAAAAACAGAAAAAGAAAACTACAAACCAACTTCTTTAATGAATGTGGATGCAAAAATCCCAAATAAAATCCTAGCTAAAAGATTACACTAATATACAACAAAGATTATACATCATGATCATGTGGGATTCATAAGAAGGATACAGGGATGGTTAACATAAGGAAAACTATTAAGATAATTGATTACATCATGATAAAAGTTTTAAAAAATCATATGTTTATATCCACAGATACAAAAAAGAAGCTTTTGATAAAGTTCAACTCATTTCTATTAAAAAAAACACTTTAAAGTATAAGTGGATTCTTCCTTAAATTGATAAAAAAGCATTTATCTAAAACTATCAGCAGGCATTATTTGTAATGAGAATAAACTAGAGACTTTTCCAGTAAGATCAGGTCTGAAACAAGGATGCCCATGGTCACCAATATTATTCAATATCATGTTGGAAATCCTAATAATAGTGATAAGAGAAGAAAAAGAAATGGAAGGAATCAGTGTAGAGAATTGTCTTTTTTGCAGACAGTATAATGATACTCTTGGAAAATCCCAAAGACAACTAAAAAGTTAGCTGAAACAATCAATAATTTTAATAAAGTAGCAGAATATAAAGTAAATCCACATAAATCATCAACATCCCCATATATCACATACAAAATACTGCAAGAAAAGATAGTTAAAAAAAATACCCTCTTTAAAGTAATTCTATAGTACCTGGGAGTGCACCTGCCAAAACAAACCCAGGAACTACATCTCACACCATTTACTAAGATAAGATCAAAATGTATACATAACCTAAATATAAAAAGAGATTTTGCAAAAAAATTAGAACATAGAAAATATTGCTTATCAGATTCATGGATAGGTGAACAGTTTATGAATAATCAAGAGATAAAATTAAGTATGAAATGGATAATTTCAATTACATTAAATTAAAAAGAGTTTGTGCAAATATAGCAAAAATAGCAAAAAAAAACAAAACCCCAAACCCCAAATAAAGCTATGATTAGAAGGAAAACAGAAAATTGGGGAAAAAATATTTATAGACAGTTTATCGGATAAAGGCCTCATGCCTAAAATTATTATAAAGAACTTTGTCAAATCTATAAGAACACGCGTCATTCCCCAATTGAAAAATGGTCAAACGATATGAATAGGCAGAAATCAAAACAATTTATTATCATATTAAAAAATTGCTCTAAATCATTATTGATGAGAAAAATGCAAATTAAAATAATCTTGAGATATCATTTTACACATACCAGATTGTCTCAAATGTTAGAAGGAAAAAGTGACAAATGTTGGAGAGGATGCGTAAATATTGGGACACTAATTCATTGTTGGTAGAATTGTAAAATGATCCAATCATTTTGGAGAGAAATATATTATATATATATATATATATATATATATATATATATATATAATTATGCCCGAAGAGTTACTAAGCTATCTATATCCTTTGACCCAACAATACCCCTCCTTGACCTATTTCCAAAAAAGAAAAAAAAACTCATATGTACTAAAATGTTTATAGCAGCTCTCTTTGTGGTGACAAAGAGCTGGAAATTGCAGGGATGCCCATCAATTGGGGAATGGCTCAACAACTTGTGGTATATGATTGTGATGGAATGCTATAAGAATGTGCTATAAGAAATGATGAACTTGATGATTTTAGAAAAACCTGGGAAGACTTGCATGAAATAATGAAGAGCAAAATGGGCAGAACAAAGAGAACATTGTATACAGTAAGAGCAATATTGTTTTAAGAATGGCTTTGAGCAAATAAGTTATTTTGTCTATTATACATTCCCAAATAAACTATAAAAGATATGAAGAAAGATGTTATCTGAATCCAGAGAAAGAAATGACGAATATAAGTATTTATAGGATAATTTTGCATGTATATAAATATATGTGCGCACACACACACACACACACACACACATAAATATATTTGTGCCTAATGGTAGCTGTCTCAGGGCAGGGTGGGAGGAGGGAGGAAGCAAAAGAAATTTACATGATAACTTTGTTGTGTATCTGGAAGCAACAGCAAGTTGTGCTTTGTAGATTTGCAGTTTCTTGCACAGTCACCTTTTTAAATTGTACTCTGTTATGGAAATGCTTGTTTTATTCCAAATATCAAAAATAAAATTAAAAAATAAAATATACTTTATGAGAGAGTTCAGAGATTTTCAAGATAAATTTTGACTATACTTGTTTTTAATATTACAGAACCTAACCCTTTAGATTAGTTTTCAATCACTCAATCAACTGACATATATTAAACACTTATGTGGTTTAATCACATCACAGTTTAATCAAATCATATTATATGATTTAATCACATCACAGATTAAAAAGAATGACTAATTGTGACTGCAGGATGAATTTTGCTGAAGGTCATTTGAGAGTGGGAAGATATTATAAACAAGATGTTGCAGATGTCATCTTGTACCACCTCCCACGCTAGGTCGGAATTCTGTTCTTTCAAAATGATTTTATTGATTTGTTAGATCACTTCCATTACCAAATTTATCCTCCCCTCCCTACATTATGTGTTATTTCCTATAACAAAAAATAAAAAAAAAAACAAAGCAGTTCAACAAGTCTAATCAACTAATCCACTGAATCTGACAATTTATTCAATGTTCCATATCCCTCATGCTTCATTCTTCCAGTGAAGGTACAGTTTCTCATTTCTTCTTCAAAGATAATCTCAGTAATTAAAATCAAGTACCATTCAGTTGATTTTTTCCCCATCCTTTTCATTTACATTGCTGTACTCATTAAGTATATTTTCCTTTTTCTTCCTATTTCACTCTCTATTAATTCATGTCAGTCTTCTCATGATTCATCGTTTCTTGCAATACAGACACGATGAATCTCTTCTATTCTAGCCCAGACTGATGGTCATTCAACTTCTGTTTAAACATTTCCCCATGATAGAGAGTTCCCTGTGTCATGAAGCACCCACTCCATTGTCCCATAGCTTTTATTGTTTAAAAAAAAATCCTTCGTTAAATTGGGCCAAAGTCAGCTATTATTTAATTTTGACCCATTTTCCTTAGTTCTGTCTTATGGAGCTATGCAGAATGCAGTTTATCTGTATGTACATTTCATTCTATTCAATTTACTTCTTGACAGTTCACATCTTTGAAGATATTAAAGATCATATAGGAGAGTACGTTTTAGTTATGGTAGTGTTTGATAGCAGAATCATTGATTTTTGTATCACGCTAAGAATTGAAGGTTTTATGTATAGTAAAAAAAATTCATAACTTCATAAAGCAACATGGTTTGGTAGAAAGAACATTGGATTAACAGTAAGAGAATTTCTAGTTTTGGCTCTCTGATTAGCTAAGCAACCTTGGGCAAATCTTTCTCTCTTGCTGGCTCTCAGTTTCCACCTTTGTGAAATGAAGGGATTAAAATGGCTTCCAGCTTTGATAGCCCATGATTCTATGAATATTCATTTATATTTCATTAGATGTTCATTAACATTTATAAAGAACCTTGGCTACTTGTTGTCTTTTTCCTTTTTTGGTTCTATGGGACAGAATTCTTGGAGTCTTTTAAGGGAACCTTGACAAGTCATCACCTTTCTGTTTTTTTTTTCTTATACAGAGACAGTGTGGCATAATGGGAAGACTTTTTTTTTAAGAGTCAAGAAATCTGCTCTTTAATCTCAGTTCTGTCATCAACTAGCTGTGTGACATTGGACAAATCATTCAACCTCTTTGGCCCTCAGGTTCCTTATTGGTAAAATGATGGAATTAAATTAGATTAGCTAAAAAAGTACCTTCCAACTCTAATATTTTATTACTGAGTCAGTTTTATTTCTGTATTGTGAATCAGAAACTTTGATTTTGTTATTTATACCATTTGTATCAATGCATGGATACATTACATTCCTTCTCCAAGGAGCTTCATGCACAGGGCAGTTCTGCTTATTTTTATATTGTGTCTGTTATCAGTGCTAAATGTGACTATCCATTGTCCATACTGAACCTGACCTTTGCAGTCTTGGATCCCACCTGGGGCCAGCATGAAAATAAATAAGGAAACCTTTGATGTCTTCCTGTGTTTATACAGTGTGGGGCTGTGAGGAGGAGGAACAGGGACTCAGACACTCCCTATGTCCAACACAGGCAACCAATAGTGTATGTACTCATCACTCTCAGGTTAGTCTCCTCATTGTCCCAGTAACACCCTGTGGCTTTGTATATTCTGCTCCAGTCAAATGAAATGTCCTTCTCTCTTCCTTCCATTTATTTCATTTCTACCCATCCTTCTACCTTAGCTTTACCTCCTCCATGAAGCTTCTTCTGACTAGTACTATATTTGCTTTTCTATGATACCATGTAGTATTCATAGCCTTTATCAAATAATCTAGCACTTTAATTAAATATGTTCACTGTCTATTTTCCGGAAAGGCTTTGAGTCACCTGCTTCCTGAACTCTGTGAGGGAACCCTTCTGTGTTACACTTACTCTGTTTCTCCCACAACCTTCTAACTATGGTAAGCATGAAGTGTGTGCTTAATACATAGTTGAAGCTCAGAATTGGAGGTACTATACCTATAATGACATACTTTTAAACTGTGTTGGCTAGTTGTACTGAATTTATTTTCCCTTTTTTTTATTCTTTGTTTTAAGGAATGGCTCTCTTGCAGGAATGGGATGCATTGCAAATGTAGATTCTATAAAAACAAAGGATATCGATGAAACTTATTAAAGAAAATCTCTTTTAGGTGGTTGATGGGTTGGTGTCCCAAAAGGACAAATGGTGGCAGCTTGGAAAGAGCAAAAGGAAACAGGATAACTGAGAGACATCCTACACACTCCATTGGTATCCAATGGTATATGGCCAAGAGAAAGTGAAGACAGATTCCAGCAGGTTGAATGGATCCTGGGTATTGAACTTATTGGAGAATGTGGACAAAGTTATATAGGATTGGCAGAAATGTATGAGTTGTGATATGCATGTTGGAGGGAATGCTCATACTGATGGTATTACAGATTCATTTGAGTACTCATTCAAATATTATACACACACACATATATGCATTAAGTTTATCTCTGCTGTGATTCTCCTCCATAGACCACCAACTTAGCAATACTGCTGCTCAGGACCATCTATTCCTTGCCAAATTAATTGTGTTAGAATAGAAAGCAAACCAGATATGAATTCAGAAGGCCTGGGTTCAATTCCTTGCCTTGCCACTTAATTAATTAACTGAATATAGGAGTGACCTTGGGTAATTTCCTCAATCTCTTTAAGCCTCAGGTTTTTCATCCATTATATGGCAGTGGGTGGGCATGAAGATTGTACTGATGACCTCCAAGATCCTTCCCAGCTCTTAATTCATGATCCCACAATAAGAGTGTATAGAAAGATTTTCTAGAGCAGTTGTGAGTAGAGGGTAGAAACATGGAAGCCTGGGGTGAAGCTCCCTCTTTTCTATACCTATAAGGGCACGTTGCCAGATCTGTCACAGGCTGTAAGGGCATAATGAAGCCCACGATGCACAGAAACATACAATGTGACCTTGTTCGAGAGCTCTTGCTTCCTCTGAAACCTTCCATGTAATGAAAGGATTCTGTAGTCCCAATAAAATACCTGTAGGAATTCTCAGGTTGATCAAGAGTCCTCAGGTTGAGAAAAATCTGTGACCAAAATTTTCCAAGTCTTGCCTCATTCCAAAGCTTGCATGTTTTGAAAAGAATGAACCAAACCATTCAGCCAGACTTTATAAGGGGCTGGAGGTGGAGTTTGCTAATTACACTTGTTCCATTTCTGAGATGCAAAATCCTTACACGACTTCAACAAAACGTAACTTGGGCACATCTGAGAGCATAAAAGTGATATTCTTGTGTCAGGGAGAGAAGGAACTTGTGGTCTAAGTATGATATGTTAAAGGATTTAATGAAAGCCCCCTACTCCAAAGCACATGGCATATTCACAGAAGGGATAAATTACAAAAATAACTTTTGAGTCACTTGCATTTTCTTCAGCTGGGGTCTCTTTAGTATTCAAACTTAAGGTCACAAGGCTGCCTCTTCTACAGTGCCTTTCTGCGTATGTACGTATTCCCAATTTTGTATGTGCACATACATAATACAGTAGCTTAGTGAAATCACCATAGGGTACCAATATTTCTGCCTATTCTGGGGTTCTCAGACTTGCTTCTTTTATTCTCCACACCCATGCCCTGTCCAATATAAGCCACTGTTCATAACTCTAGCATAAACTTGGCAGCAAGGTTGCATTTGCTATTTTCTTACATTAAACTCCTCCAACCAGCTGTATCTGTTTAAGGGAGACTGAACAGCCTTGCACTCAACTTTCTTGCTTCCTAAGGGTATTGAAAACTCATGGAGAGCTCATAATTTAAAATAACTGGGACTGTCATGTTTCCCAAAGTGAGTAGGTTCTTTGGATTCCAGGGTCACATTAAGACACACTATATCACTTCTTCCCATCTTCTTATGTGGGTTTGAGAAGAGAATGTCCAGAATTATCACCTATCCAAATGATAAAGCACTTAATTTTTTTTCAAACTGTCTAATCTCATTTGATCCTGCAAACAATGAGGTACATAATGCCAAGATGACTTCTGCGAGAGAAAATAAGACTGAAGAGGACATTAAGAGATTTGTCCAGTCATGCTACCAGTTGGGAGAAAATCTGAGACTAGAACACCTCTCTATGTTATTAGCCCATTGAGCATTATAAGTCCCTTAACCTCTCTGAGCCTCAGTTTCCTTTTCTGTAAAATAGGGCTAATAATAGCATTTACCTCATAGGTTACCTCATAGGTGAGACTCAAATAAAATAATGCATATAAAAACTACTTTTGGATTTGTTGAACCAATGAATAAATAAAGCCTTTACTAAGTTCCAAGAGCTGTGTTAATATACAAAAATTAAGACAACCTCTGCCCTCACCTAATAAGGTAAGATAGCACATATTAGGGAGTGGTGAGGTTGGAAAATCACAAGGTTGGTGAGTGGAGCCATAGCATAGATTGACAAAGCCTTTTCAGTAGCAGTGACAGTATAAATTTGATTACATGTCTAGAATTGGAAAGCAGGATTGAGTATGGTGGGTTCTATTACTTAGTAGAATTCTTCCAGAGAGTTGAGTCTCTTGTGGAATTGTCAGTGATGAATCTCACTAAGGGCTTAGTAGTTCTAGTAGTTGAGTGTTGAATTTCTTGAGTTTCACCTAGATTACCTTAGAGTTAGATGCCTTGCAGAGTTGAAGGGTATCTGGGAAGGGTTTTTTTCTAACCGAAGACTTTTTTCTCCCAAAGTTCTTCAATATTTCAAACATCTGTGAGTTTACTGGTGGGGGTACTCTTCCCATTGAAGTGGATCATATATCCTCTATTCCTTAGAGCAAGGATTATTATTTTTTTTTGGAGGAGGGAAGGCAAGGTAATTGAGGTTAAATGACTTGCCCAAGGTCACACAGCTATTAAGTGTCCAAGGTCATATTTGAACTCAGATCCTTCTGACTCCAAGTCTGGTGCTCTATGCACTGTACCACATAGCTGCCCCAAGAGCAAGGATTGTTAATCTGGGGCTACAGACCTTTATGGTAGATTTCAGGGGGTCCATGAAACTGATTGGGGGAAAAATTACATCTTTACTTTTAATAAGCTATGTTTTCCATTGTTACCCTATTTTAAGCATTTTAAAACATTATTCTGAGGAGGGTCCATAGGCTTCACCAGTCTAACCAAGGAGTTAATCACATAGAAAAGGTTATGAACCTCTACCTTGGAGATACTTCAGTTTAAATAAAAAAATACCCTAAAACCCATCTGCTTGTGAGGAAGCTCTCTGAATTTAGGCACACTCACATGCACACACACACACACACACACACACGCACACACTCTAACACTAACATACCACCCCTTGTCCATCACTCAGTCTTTCCAGTTTGTTGAAGCCTGCTGGAGCTGGGCAAGTTTTCAAGAACACAGAGTTACCTGAATGACATGCTGAAGTATTGATTTTGGACTGGAGTGGGGGTTCACTAAATAAAAGGTATCTAACACTCAGCACTTGTATTGCCTCAGAGAGTATTTGTGCCTTTGCTCACTTATGTGTAAAGTATCCTACATGTATCCACAGAGTAGTCAGATCTAGTTGTAAAACTTTGCCTTTAACCCTTCCCTCAGTCTTCCTCAATGCCTATCAAAAATACGCAAAGCCTATTAAATTTTTCAACTCTTTATTTTTGAAATCTGATGCAAATTTTACTCAGGGAATTCTGGCTATTCACCTGATGTACCAACGTGTGGTTTTGTTTTATTTTGTTTTTTTAGTTAAATGTAGATTACAGATAACTCCTCCAAAGTTACTTATGTGTTTGTTGGAATCATAACTCATAGTGGTCAATTCAACCTCTGGGCCCTGATCCAGATAAGTTCTTTCTCATCTTCTGATCCAAACAACAAACTAGGATTTAGGAATGGAGCCCTCTCTTTTCTTTAGTGGAATATGCCAGGGATCCCTGTCCTATCTCGGCAGACATGACTTATTCTGGAGGTTAGAAGAACCATGAGACTTTCTATAGGATTTTTTTATGGGTAACATCAAGATTGCATTGTCTCAGAAGACATAAGTATATTTGTGCACTTGCCTGAAAAATGTTCTGCATGTTTCCAGGAAGCAGTCAGATCTAGTTGCAGAACTTTGCCCTTAGCCCTTCCCTCAGTTCTCCTGTATACTCATCAACAATTGATTCATCATAAAGACATGCATATTAAACATGTACTTATGCATTATATAATATTAATCCTTGAGCAAAGACAACTTCTTAGACCCATTTTCTATCTTTTAAACATTTACACATTTACAAGCTAAGATTGATACACCATGGAGAAACCAATGTATATCTGATTTTTTAAGAATATATCTTCTGGAGAATTGCTAGAACAACCTCCACAAATTTTAGAAATAACATACTACCTTTCTTTAACTCCATTAAAAAAAAGTTAGCAAGCTTTTACTTTGAATCACTCACAGAAGGGTTACAGTAACAAACAAAAGGAGAATTTTCTAAATTTTCAGGAACATTTTCAGTTGGTTCTCATGTTCCTAATTGGAAGATTATAGGATATTAAGTCTTAGCTCTTCTCTTTTTTAGTCATCTGTCTGGTCACCTTTCCACTTAGACTTTGTCTATAGAATCAACAGCTTTTTGCCTAGAGATGTTATCTCATTGCTCTCAATGAATCTAGTTTGCAAAATGGCATCTCAATCCTTGGTGTCTGTGTCCATTTGTCAGGCATTATTCTTTCAACTCTGACTCCCTAGTCTCCAATGAGTTCTTCTCATCCTCCTGACCGTGACTTAGGGAGAAGATATCCCTTTGTTTACTTGACTCTTCTAGTTTCTTGTGGTTGCTGTCAATATCTTTATTTGTAGTCACCTTTTCTCTATCCAGTTGGCATTTAGACCTCTCCCCTCTGACAGTTACCTTCACCTGGTACAACACTGTGAGAGACAGCAAAAAGTTAAGTTTTCACAGAAGTTATTAGTTGATGAAGTCATTGAGAATAAGTCAGATAATAAGAAAGTTAGCAGACTGCAGGTGGACTCAACCAATCAGGAGACAGACAGTGGCCTTGAGAAAGTCACACAATTTTTGATAGGAAGGTCCAGGCCTGAAACTGACCTGAACCAGTAGGGAAATATGACTGGGTATAACCTGGAGTAAGCTTTTCTTTACTGCGCTTACTTAATGAACCTCATATATATAAGCAGATACACCCTGCATAAAATTATCCATCCATTTTCTGATCATGGGTCCTATGTTAAAGAATATTTGGGAGTGAAGATCATACCAAGGGTGGTTATGTAGTTAGCATGTAGAGAAAATGGTGACCTAATGGAGGAAGGACCAGTCTGTCTCCTGTTAGAATGATCTGTCTTGAACTAACAGTATGTAATTCATCTCACTTCTGTATTCAGTGCTCTTCCTTCCTAAAAAGGGGGTTGAGTCCACTTTGGACAATATGTTCAATTCCTCTGAACTCTGCTACAATAAATTTTCCTTGATACCTTATTAGTGTCAAGCATGTCTCTAACAACACCAATCAGATTTGCATATGACTCAAAACTGGAAGGATAGTTAATGAGGACGATGAAATTATATTCCAAAATTATTTCAGCAAGCTAAAAACCATGTTCAAATCCAAGGACAACCAATTTAACAGGGATAAATGTAAATAAAGTTCAGCATTTTGGTTAAAGAACTTATCAAAAAGGATAACTGGGATAATTGGTTTGACAGCAGTTCATATGAAAAAAGCAGTGAAATTTTGGTTGAGCAAGAAGCTCAATGTGAAGCAAAAATCTAGATGCTAAAAAACATAATTTCATTTTCAGCAATTTTCAGTAGAAATGGAATGTCTCAATTAATAGATATAATAATTCCATCATGCACTGCCCTGGTCAAATGCCATCTGGAGTGTTATCATCTATTTGTAATCATTAAATTGTAAAGAACAGATTGACAGGTTATATTCCAGAAGAGGGTTATCAGGATGGTGTGGGCTCTTGAACTCACATCATATGAGTAATGTTTGAATAATAATGACAGCTCCTATGTACATAGTGCTATACAAAGTATTTACCTTACCACAATCTTCTTAGGTAGATGGTATAACTATTCATGTCCTCCCTTACCTTACAGATGTGAAAACTGAGGCTTGGAGAGGTTATGTATATTTTTTTTACAAGATTTTTTTCTTTTTTTAATATAGATTTATTTATTTAACTTTTACATTCATTTTCACAAAATTTTTGGATTCCAAATTTTCTCCCCATTTGTCCCCTCCCCCCACCCCAATACACCAAGCATTCTAATTTCCCCTATCACCAATCTGCCCTCTCTTCTATCATCCCTCCCTTCCCTTGTCCCCATCTTCTCTTTTGTCCTGTACGACCAGATAACTTTCCATTCCCCATTACTTGTATTTCTTATTTCCTAGTAGCAAGAACAATATTCAACAGTTGATCCTAAAACTTTGAGTTCCAACTTCTCCCCATCTCTCCCTCCCCACCCATTCCCTTTGGGAAGGCAGGCAATTCAATATGGGCCCTATCTGTGTAGTTTTGCGAATGACTTCGATAACAGTCGTGTTGTGTAAGACTAACTGTATTTCCCTCCATCCTATCCCGCCCCCCATTGTTTCTATTTTCTCTTTTGATCCTGTCCCTCCCCAAGAGTGTTGACTTCAAATTGCTCCCTCCTCCCATTGCCCTCCCTTCCATCATCGCCCCCACCCTGCTTATCTCCTTCTCTGACACTTTCCTGTACTGTAAGATAGGTTTTCATTCCAAAATGAGTGTGCATTTTATTCCTTCCTTTAGTCGAATGTGAGGAGAGTAAAATTCATGTTTTTTTCTCAGCTCTCCTCTTTTTCCCTCCACTAAAAAGTCTCCTTCTTGCCTCTTCTATGAGAGATAATTTACCCCATTCCATTTCACCCTCTCTCCTCCCACTACATTTCTCTCTCACTGTTTACCTTAATTTTTTTAAGATATGATCCCATCCTATTCAATTCACTCTGTGCTCTGTGTGTGTGTGCATGTGTGTATGTGTGTGTGTGTGCTCGTGTGTGCATGTGTGTGCGTGCATGTGTGTATGTGTGTGTGTGCTCATGTGTACATGTGTGTGCGTGCATGTGTGTGTGTGTGTGTGTGTGGTCCCACCAGATACTGAAAAGTTTCAAGAGTTACAAATATTGTCTTTCCATGTAGGAATATAAACAGTTCACTTTTGGTAAGTCCCTTATGACTTCTCTTTGCTGTTTACTTTTTCATGCTTATTCTCATTCTTGTGTTTGAAAGTCAAATTTTCTTTACAGCTCTGGTCTTTTCATCAAGAATGCTTGAAAGTCCTCTATTTTATTGAAAGACCATTTTTTTCCCCTGAAGTATTATACTCAGTTTTGCTGGGTAGGTGATTCTTGGTTTGAGTCCTAGTTCCTTTGACTTCTGGAATATCCTATTCCATGCCCTTCGATCCCTTAATGTAGAAGCTGCTAGATCTTGTATTATCCTGATTGTATTTCCACAATACTGGAATTGTTTCCTTCTAGCTGCTTGCAAGATTTTCTCCTTGACCTGAGAATTCTGGAATTTGGCCACAATGTTCCTAGGAGTTTCTCTTTTTGGATCTCTTTCAGGCGGTGATCAATGGATTCCTTCAATACTTATTTTGCCCTCTGGTTGTAGAATATCAGGGCAGTTTTCCTTGATAATTTCATGAAAGATGATGTCTAGGCTCTTTTTTTGATCATGGCTTTCAGGTAGTCCCATAATTTTTAACTTGTCTCTCCTGGATCTATTTTCCAGGTCAGTTGTTTTTCCCATGAGATATTTCACATTCTCTTCCATTTTTTCATTCTTTTGGTTTTGTTTGGTGGTTTCTTGGTTTCTCAGAAAGTCATTAGCCTCCATCTGTTCCATTCTAATTTTGAAAGAACTATTTTCTTCAGTGAGCTTTTGAACCTCTTTTTCCATTTGGCTAATTCTGCTTTTGAAAGCATTCTTCTCCTCATTGGCTTTTTGAACCTCTTTTGCCAATTGAGTGAGCCTATTTTTCAAGGTGTTATTTTCTTCAGCATTTTTTTGGGTCTCCTTTAGCAAGGTATTGACCCGTTTTTCATGCTTTTCTTGCATCTCTCTCATTTCTCTTCCCAGTTTTTCCTCCACCTGTCTAACTTGATTTTCAAAATCCTTTCTGAGCTCTTCCATGGCCTGAGCCCATTGGATATCTATTTCAGAGGTTTGGGATACAGAGGCCTTGGCTTCTGTGTCTTTCCCTGATGGTAAGCATTATTCTTCCTCATCATAAAGGAAAGGAGGAAACATCTGTTCACCAAGAAAGTAACCTTCTATTGTCTTATTTTTTTGCCCTTTTCTGGGCATTTTCCCAGCCAGTTACTTGACTTCTGAGATTCCTCTCTACCCCTGCCTCACTAGTGCTTGGGGTCTGAGATTCAAATGCTGGTTCCCAGCCTCAGGGCTTTCAGTGGGGGGTGGGTCAGTTATTCAGGGTAAGATTAAATTCAGGTGCTCAGGTGGGGGGCAGAGCCACCTCCCAGGGCTCAGTTCCCTCAAAAGGTTTATGTGGAGACCTTCAGTAATGGACCCAAGGTCCTGTCTGCTCTGGGAGCCCCTGGCCGCTGTTTCCTCTCGAGGGGGCCTGAGTTATGGAGACACCTCCCTCCCCTCTCAGCCAGCCCAGAAGTCTCTCTCACTGACCTGCATCACCTGTGGGTGGAGGGACCTTTGTGGCCTCTGGCGATTCTGTCCCTAAAGCCCGCTCGGATCTGGTCCTCTCAGTGCCATATGGCCAAGGCAGGACTGGGCTCTGCACCGGGTCTGGTGCGTGACAGACCTTTGGTGTCAGTTTTTCAGGGCTCTCTGGAACAGAAATCTCCTCCACTTCGTTGCCATGCAGCTTCTACTGCTCCAGAGCCTGTTGAGAGTTCCTTTTTACAGGTAATTTATAGGCTGTGAGTTCAGAGCTAGCATATGTGAATCTTTCTACTTGGCCACCTTGGCTCCTCTCCTTGGAGAGGTTATATTACTAGTTCAAGGGCATATAGTAGTGAGAAGAGTACATAGGTCCAAAATGACAGAATCTAAGTTCAAGTCTTCTGACTCCAAGTCTAGTGATACTTCCAGTTCCACTATACTATGCTTCGGCAGCTAGGTGGTGCAATGAATAGAGTTTCAGGTCTGGAATCAGGAAGATGAGTCTTCCCGAGTTCAAATCTGTTCTCAGACACTTATTAATTGTGTAATCCTGGGAAGTCACTTAATTCTATTTACCTCATCTGTAAAATGACCTGGAGGAGAAAATGGCAATCTATTACAGTATCTCTGCCAAGAAAACCCCAGTGGCGTCAGGAAGTGTCGGACATGACTGAAAAATAACTGAACCACTACAATATACTAGGTTCACTTACTAGAAGGCATGGGTGTTTTTAGCATAGAAAAGAGAAGATGAATGAGAATAATTTAACCATAGACCTAAATGCTTGAAGGTACCTCAGAGACTATTTAAGTCCAACCTCCTCATTTTATAGATAAGCCCATTAAGACCTAGAGAGATTATGTCATTTGTCCAAGATCAAAGCGATAGAAATCTGGGTAGTCTGACTCCAGAGCCAAGTGTTCTTCCCATTCAGCCAAAATTTCTACAAATATTTCATGGTCTGTCACATGAAAGATGGAATCCAGTTCTTGGTTTTGTTCTAGAGAGCAGAACTAGCACCAAATAGGTCGAAGTTTCAGAGAGGCAGAATAAAAGGTCGTGTGAAGCAGGGTTGTGCTGGTAGACACTTACAAACCACCTCTGGGGAGGGGGAAAGTGTGTATGCAACAAACTTTAACATTTAATCTGAATTATTAACATTTTCTCCACCACATTCTTAAATCTAGACAACCAGCAAAATAATAAATCAAGACCTGATTTACGGAATCTGTTCATTTCTGATGTGTACACAAATCCTCACACTGAAACATTTAATACCTGGCTCTACAGAGTTGATTTGAGCTGGTTCCCCAAAACTACTGAATGCAAGCTTTTTAATAATTAAAGCTTTTCAGAAAGAGTATGAATGAATAACCCACTCCTCTTTCACTGAAGGGGATGTATGAATATCCATATGGGATACTGTAGAAGACGTTCCTGAATTGGGTGGATGGTTGGATTAAATGACAAGAAAGCTTCTTCCTGACTCCAAGATCCTCTGATTTTTATGATCATTTTAATATTGTATTAATTTGCACTGAATTGACCTCCTCTACATGTTCTACAGTACTGTCTTTACTTTATAAAAATATCTTCCCATCAGTATTGAAAATATTAATGGAAATAAAAAGAGGTACAATTGTTCTAAATTAATTCCAAGAACTTTGATATCAAAAGCACATCACAGTTAATTGACAAAATTTCTTTCTGGCAAAAAAAGACAAAATAAAGAACCCCAATATGAGGCTATATACTATATATATGTATATATAATATACATACATTATATATGTTATACATACATATGATAAAACAACCAGGTTAAAATTGAAAAGTTTCTTCAGTTGAAATGTCAGGAGATTGATATTTTCACTAAATTTTCCCATAAATTGATTGAATTGACCAGATGTTTCTGTAGATGGAAGATGCTGTGGAGGACTGAGGTAATCATCTGAAAAAAATGAAGCAAAGGCACCTTTGTGCTGTTGAGTTTTCTGGATTTTTCTGGTGAGATTGGGCAGTTTATTTTTAGCCTGAATTACCTCAGTAATTATATCATTTTTTTCTTTTCCCTTTGGATACAGACATTCAGTCCAAATTTCCTCAAGTGACTTTAGAGAATGTTTTATATGTTTCTCTTTCCAAATCAAATCTATTGACTGATGTCAATTTGTTCTTGCCTGTAAAGGCCAGTTAATTGCATTGAGTTTTTTTTTTCCACTTCTTCATATTAACTTATTTTCTTCAGCCCCCTCCCCTCCTTTTCTCCACAGGTGTTTTGTTGCTGCACGGGGATGTGAGGGAGATATGAAGATGCTGTGAGGATACCTCTCTCGTCTTCCCAGCTTGCACCTCAGTCAGAGACAATAGTAAGGAACCAAGCTAAACATAATTTTGAAGTGCAAAGATGACCTTTTAAATATAATGAGATTAAACTTGAAACTTTGAAAGGTGAGTTTAGCCCACTAGTAACTAGACCAGAGTTTTTGGCTGAGAAAACTAGGATTTTTAAGTATCATTTCCACTCTTGCAGGGAAAAAGGACAAAACAGATTCCTTCCTGGCGGCAGCAACATCACAAAGGAGCACCCCAACTGTCTCCTTGCTTTAATCTGGTGCAAAAGACACAAAAGAACTGCTTCAACTGGTCCCCTGCCATGAATTCAAAGGGCACAATGAAGAGCCAAGCTGGTAGAATAGTGACTCGCTATGCTGGCTATTACAGAGGGTACATAACCCTTATTTTATCAATGCATTATGAAGCCCTGCCCCTTACCCCTCACCTCCTTTTCCCCACTTCCGTCCTGGATTGAAAAAACTTTAGATAAAGAATCCATGTATATTTTTAAAAAATGTTTTAAAGGGGCTGTTGTTTTTTACACCATAGCTATTTATTATTCTTCACTGCCACCAGTGCTTAACATTAAGCTCTTTTTTGTAACAAAGGAAAATGAAAAAGCAAAGCCAAATAGCCATGTTTGATCATGGGCGTAACATTTCACACCCAGCATCTACTATGTCCACCAAGAGGAGGGAGGGGAATTTCATTCTCTGTTCTCATGAACTCTACAAGCTTCAGTTTACGTACCTTTTACTATTGTTTTCATTTCTACTAATGTACTCTTTTCTACATTGTTCTCCTGGAGCTGGTCATATGAGTCTTTCCAATTAAGCTCTGCCTCAGAGGCTTTTCAGAACAGCTAAGTGGTACAGTGGACAAAGTGCAAAACCTGGAGTCAGAAAGACTCATCTTCCTGAGTTCAAATCTGGCCTCAGATCCTTACTAGAAGTGTGACCCTAGGCAAATCACCTAACCCATTTGCCTCAGTTTCATCATCTATAAAATGAGCGGGAGAAGGAAATGGCAAATCAGTATCTTTGCCAAGAAAACCCCAAATGGAGTCACAGAAGTCCCAAATGGGGTCACAAAGAGTCAGATATGACTGAAAAATGACTGAACATGTCAGATGCTTTTCCGACTCAGAAATGTGCTGGAGCCACCATCTGGCTCCAGGGGGTTAATTATTAAATTTTCGTTGTGATCATTTAGAGCTTAGAAATCAGCAATCCTACAGATCAGAGCTTAATTGATTGTTTCGTTAATTGTCTAGACTTAGAAAGTGATGGGAAAATGTTAATAATGCAGAGTAAGCTCAAAAGTCTATCTTGCACACTTATGATTTTTCCCTGAGATATTACCAACACACTCCTGCTTTTACTGCTGTTTTCATTTATAGCTTTTTTTTCTTTATTTTTGTCCTGACTGATGCATATGAGTCTTCTCAAAAAAAATTTGGTCAGCTGCCCTTTGGTATTCTTTTCATTTATATTATTGTATTTTTTGCTATATTGTTCTCCTGGTTGGTTCATGAGTCTTCCTAAAATTAAGGTGTCTTTTAGTATTGTTTTCATTTATTTGATTATAGTTTTTTCTATATCATTCTCCTGGTTTGATTCATATAAGTCTTCTCAGTTTTTATTTCTTCTGAATTCCTGAAAGGGGCACATATTAAGAGAATTTCTTATCCAAAATGGTAAAGAACCTACCTCCAGGAATCTAGGTTATTACTACTTATTTTACTGCCTTTGGAGCTTTGCTAGAGCTGTTGAAAACATCAGTTTACAAGGAGAGAAATTATGTAGAGAAAAAAAAGCCCATTTCTTCTTTGGAAGATAGAGAATGAATATTTGAAAAAGGGTTAGGAGAAGATCCAATGTAAGTCAATACAATGATTTTGTTTTCCTCTAATTAGTGTTTTAGTAGCTTGATAGTTTACTGGAACTAAAATAATACATAAAACAATTAATCTCAAGTTCAAGTGCAGCATTCCTTGGGCAGATCATGTAGATCAGGCTGTAAATCTTTCCAGACTCGTAAAAAATGTACAATATGTGCCTGCCGTTATTTTAAACAGCTCCAAAGTGCTTTATAAGCAGTTTCAACCTCACAATTTAGGAAGGTAGGTAAACATTAATATCCCAATTTTACAGGTAGATAAACAAGCACAGAGAGGTTAAGTGATTTGCCTGAGGCCACAGAGGAAGTCAGAGATTGAATCTGGAATAGACTTTATGCTCCCCATTTCCAGATCAAACCACTAAACACACTTCCTTTCAACCTGAAAGCATAAAACCTTTGTTGGAATTGTCTTTTTCTCCTCCTCCTCCCCTCCTCCTCCTCCTCTTCCTCTTCCTCCTTCTTTTGCCCTCAGGGCCAGTTAAATTGTGGGTTGTTTTTTTTTTTTTCCTTTCTGGAGAGAGTAGTAGCTGTGTCCTTTATCTCACTTCTACAAGTGCCTCCCTAGAACTGAGGCAGCAACAGGCAGCCCCCTCATTTTTTCCCTCTGACATAGAAAGTGCCTACTTGGGAAATTTCCTCCCAATTGGTGGCCTCTTTTGTGATGTCTGATTCAACAACTTTCTCTACCTGCAACCAACAAAGCTGGGCCTGCTCAATGAACCTTCCATTTATATGCACAGTCAAATTAAATTTGCCCAAGCCTTTGAAAGCTTACATCTGTTGAGTATACAATTTGTATTACCATTTGTTCCACAGATGTGTAACAAGACAAATACCTGTCCAGGCTTACATGGGATTCAAAAATGCATACGTTAATCATGTTGGTAGAAAGAGGTTAAGGGAAATACAATAAATCAGCCTCCAAATGGTTTCACTTGGAAAGGTCTGGGAGAACAGGGTTATTTTTATCCAAGGATGCTTTTAATTTGAATCAAAAATGCTTTACCACATGTTCCGCCAGGAGTTCAAAAGGATTGGTAACAAACATTTAATCTTTTTCATTCTGGGATTGGCGCTAAGCCCTCATCAAAAAGCGTATGCAGTCAAACAGCTTATCTCCACTGAGCTGTTTCCCTTAATGTGTTCCTAATTATAATCCTACATATTGCTCACTGTGGCCGATTGAACAATATGGCAGTCATTTCTTTGCAGGCCTCCCTGTTCTTTGAACTGTGAGTACAGGGGACTAGAACAGAACCAGATCAATGGGATTTGAACGCTGGCGAATCAAGCCAGATGCAATCTTAGGAGAATGCATTTCCAGCTGTTCTCCAGAAAGGGCCTTGAGCAGACAGCTGGGGACATGGATTATTAGTATTATTGTTATTAGGCTTGCAGAATGTATCCAGCTTCTTTTAGGAAGGATGTGACTATTCTCTCTTTCTAAGTCACCCTCATCATAGAGTCTCTTAAGGGCTTTAAAACAGAGAAGCTTAACACATAAAATCACGGAACTGATGAGGGAGAACCAAGCCACACTGTTCTAGCTATATCCCTTATTTTTAAATACTGTATTGTATCTGACTAAAAGGATTCGATAATTTAAAAAATAAAACATGCTTGCCCTGTTTCTGTGTGATTAGGTGGGGGTGGGGTGGGATGAGATGCAAAATCATCCCAACTTCTCTGGTCAAGACACCGAGGCAGAGACAGGCTGGTGTTCTCTGTAGTCACAGCCACTGGCAGACCTGAAAATAGACTCCAAATCCCTTGGATTTTCAGGTCAGTATTCTGTCCACCATCACTAGCTGACTTAAGTAGTCTTAAAGATAAATAAATCCATAGAGATTATATAATGGAAAGAGCAAAGTATTTAGACTCAAGACCTGGGTTCTATGACTTCCTATCTCTTTTGCTATTTAATCTCCTTGAGTCTCAGTTACTTCCTCTTTAAGAGGGGGATAGTAGCTGGTAATGTGCTATCTACTTATTGCTAGGATCAAATGCAATCATGTATGTGAAAGAATATATTTATAAAATTCTATGTAAATATGAATTGTTAACAGGGTATGCCATCCACGCCACACTCCTGCCTGAAATTTGTATGTATTTATTTAATTTTTAAAAAATTTATTTTTAACTTATGGAATAAAACAAGCATTTTTATGATAATACAATAAAAAGATGATTGTACGTTAAATTTAAAATCCACTGTGCACAACTTGTTATTCTTTTCAAATATACAACAAAATTATCGTGTAATTGTTTCTGCTTTTTTTCCTTCCTTCTCCTCCCCCCCTACCAGAGATGGCTACCATTAGACACAAATGGTATACGCACATATGTAAACTTATTCTATACATCTATTTATTAGTTCTCTCTGGATGCAGATTGTGTCTTTCTTCATATGTCCTTTATAGTTCATTTGAGTATTTATAATAGACAAAATAGCTAATTTGCTCCAAGTCATTCTGTAAACAATATTGTGTTACTGTATACAATGTTCTCTTGGTTCTGCTTATTTCACTTCATTATTTCACATGTCTTTCCATGTTTTTCCAAAATCATTGAGCTCATCATTTCTTATAGTATAGTAGTGTTCCATCACAACCATATACCACAACTAGTTCAGCTATTCCCCAATCTATGGGCATCCCTGTAATTGTCAGTACTTGGTCACCACAAAGAGAGATGCAGTAAACATGTTAGAACACGTAGGTTTTTTCCTTTTTCTCTAATCATCTTCAGAAATAGACCAAGTAGGGGCATTTTGGGGTCAAAGGGTATAGCTAGTTTAATAACTCTTTGACATAATTCCAGATTGCTCTCCAAAATGGTTGGATCATTTTATGATTCTATCAATTTTCTACTTTCTTTCCAACATTTATCACTTTCCCCTTATATCATTTTAGTCAGTCTTGCAGGCATTAAATGTTATCTCTAAACTGAGTCAAATTTACAAGAATACAAATCATTTGCCAATTGATAAATGATCAAAAGATATGAATAGGCAGTTTTCAGAGGAAGAAATTAAAGCTCTCTATAGTCATAGGAAAAAATGCTCTAAATCACTATTGGATAGAGAGATGCAAATCAAAACAACTCTGAGGTACCACATCACATCTATCAGAGTGGCTAACATGACAGAACAGGAAAATGATAAATGTTGGAGAAGATGTGGAAGAGTTGGAATGCTAATTCATTGTTAGTGGAGCTGTGAACTGATTCAACCATTCTGGGGAGCAATTTGGAACTATGCCCAAAGGGCTACAAAAATGTGCATACCATTTGGCCCAGCAATATTGCTTCTAGGACTGTATCCCCAAGAGATCATAAAAATGGGAAAGGGTCCCACATGTACAAAAATATTTATAGCAGCTCTTTTTGTGGTGGCCAAAAACTGGAATTCAAGGAAATGCCCATCAACTGGGGAATGGCTAAACAAGTTGTGGCATGTGAATGTAATGGAATACTATTATGCTGTAAGAAATGACAAACAGTTGGACTTCAGAAAAACCTGGAAAGACTTATCTGAACTGATGATGAGGGAAATGAGCAGAACCAGGAGAACATTTCACACAGTAACAGCCATAGTATGTGAGGAGTGTTTCTGATAGTCTTAGCCCTTCACAGCAATGCAAGGACCTAAAACATCTCCAAAAGACTCGAGGCAAAATGCCATCCATATCCAGAGAAAGAACTATGGAATTAAAATGCAGAAAGAAGCAGACTCTTTTCTCATGTTTTGTGTTTTTTCTCATGGTTTCTCCCATTCATTTTAATTCTTCTATGCAACATGGTTAATATGAAAAGGTGTTTAATATGAATACATGTGTAGAACCCATATAAGATTGCATGCCATCACAGGAGGGAGGAGAAAAGGAAGGAGAGGAGAAGAAGTGGGGGAGAAAATTTAAGACTTACAGAAGTGATTGTTGAAAACTGAAAACAAATAAATTAATTAAATTTTAAAAAGTTATCTCTACGCAGTTTTTATTTATTCATCTGTTTATGTATTATATCCTAACTTCTCCCTACCCTCACCTCAGTGGAATATAAGGGCAGGGAATGAATATATTATTGTTGCTTTTGCATCTCTAGTGTTTAGCATAGGTAGGGACTTTATAGATCATCCAGTCCTATCTTATGGTTTTTATGATAAGTAACCTGAGGTTTAGAAAGTCTAGGTGACTTGCCCCAGGTTCACAAGGCCAGAAAGTACATAACTGACATTTAAACCCAAGTCTTCTGTTCAAATCCAATACTTGTTTTTATACACTAAACTGTATCATAAATAAAAAGATTTAAAATCTAACTGGCAGGCAATTCACAAAGAAAAAAGTTACTAAGAGTAAAACAAATCTTATTTGCTAAGAATCACAAGTTGAATGGAAGAGGCCAAAGGAATGGGATCCTGGAAAGAGAATGTAGTGAGGTTCAACATTCTTGATAAGTAGAGTCTGTGATTTTCAATAATATATCATTTGATGGGGTGTCAAGAAGGGTGCCTCATCAGTAATATCTTCCCTCACTGAAAGTCATGGAATCTTAACTCTTCTCCTATTATCACTGCTTCTGTTTTCAGATAATATTCTACTAATAAAAGCTAATCATAATAGCTAATATTTCTATAGCGTTTTCCATGTGCCAGGTACTTAAATTTATCTTTTTTGGTCCTTACAACACCCCTGAGAGGTAGGTGTTATCATTATTCTTAATTTACAGTTGGAGAAACAGAGGCAAACAAAGGTCATGTGACTTGCCTAAGGTCACTGAGTTTGTGAATAAGTTACAGGTTCATTACTGAGCAAGAGATAGCATTATGAAATGTAAAATAGATAAATTTGCTTATGATAAGTTAAAAGGTTTTTGCACAAACAACACCAATTCAATCAAGGTTAGAAACAAAACAGAAAGCTGAGAAACAATCTTTACAGTAATTGTCTCTGATAAAGGGCTCATTTCTCAAATACACAGAGAATCGAGTCAAATTTATGTCCTTTAAGAATTTGGTATACCACTTGGTACATATATGTTTAGTATTGATGTTACTTCATTGTCTATGGTACCTTTTAGTACATTCCTTCCTCATGTCTTTTAATTAGGTCAATTTTGCTTTTGCTTTGTCTAAGATTAGGTTTTTTGTTTTTGTTTTTTTCTACTTCTGCTGAAGCATAATAGATTCTGCTCTGGCCCCTTACCTTTAGTCTGTGTATGTCTTTCTGCTTCAAGTGTTTCTTGTAATCATATTATAGAATTCTGACTTTTGATTCACTCTATTACTTGCTTCTGTTTTATGGGAGAGTTCAACCCATTCACATTCACAGTTGTGATTACTACCTATGTGTTTCCTTCTGTCCTATTTTTCCTCTTGTTTGTCCTTTCTCTCCTTTCTTCCCTTTCCTTCCTCAATAGTGTTTTGCTTCCATCTCATGCCTCCCCTGGTCGGTCCTCTTTTTTGTCAGTCCCACTCTTCTCCCTTTGTTTAGTCTTCTCCCCTCCTATTTTCCTGTCAGGTAAGATAGATTTCTATATTTTGTTGACTCTATATAGTATTCCCTCTTTGAGGCAATACTGATGAGAATAAGGCTCAAGTAGTGTGCATAGCCTACCCTCCCATATTCTTCTCCACTGTATTGTGTTTTTTGCACCTCTTGATATGAAATAATAATTTACCCCATTCTGCCTTTCCCATCTTTCTGCACACTTTTAGCTGTGCTATTAGTGGTACAATTTTTAAGAATTACAAGTATCATCTTCTCATGTAGGAATATAAATAGTTCAACTCCATTGAATTTCTTTAGGCTTCTCTTGAGTCTTGATTGAAGATAAAATTTTTTGTTCAATTCTGGTCTTCTTGTAAAAGCTTGAAATCTTTTTATTTCATTAAATAACCATTTTTTACCTTGGAATATTATGCTTAATTTTGCTGGGTAGGTTATTCTTGGTTGTGGTCCTAGGCCTTTGCCTTTCAGAATATCATGTTCTATGACCTCTGATCCTTTAATGTTGCAGGTGCTAATTCCTGTGTAATCCTGATTGTGGTTCTCTAATATCTGAATTGTTTCTTTCTGGCCACTTGCAGTATTTTTTCCTTGACCTGATAATTCTGTAATTTGGCTATAATATTCCTTGGAGTTTTTATTTTGGGATTTCTTTCATGAGGTGATTGGTGAATTCTTTCAATGCCTATTTTGCCCTTTGATTCCAGGATATCAGGGCAATTTTCCTTGCTAATTTCTTGAAAGATGCTGCCCAGGATTTCCTTTTGATTATGGCTTTCAGGTAGTCCAATAATTCTGACATTGTCTCCCCTGGGTCAGTTTTCCAGGTCAATTGTTTTTCTAATAAGATATTTTTCTTTTCTTTTTTTCATTTTTTTTTAATTTGTATGATTGATTCTTGATGTTTCCTATAGGCATTAGGTTCCACTTACCTAATTCTAACTTTTAAGGAGTTGTTTTCCTCAGTTAGGTCTTATATTCCTTTTTCAATTTGGCCAGTTGTGCTTTAGTTATTTTCATCAGTGGATTTTTGTGTTTCGTTTCCATTTGGCCGATTCTACTTTTTATGCAGTTGTTTTTCCAAACTATTGACTCTTTCTTTGTAGTTCTCTTGAATCACTCTCATTTCTTTTCCCAACTTTTCTTCTACCTCTTTTCTATGATATTAAAGCTCCTTTTTGAGCTCTTCCATGAGTTCTTTCTGGGCCTGAGATCTTTGAGGTTTTGCCCATATTTTTTTCGACCTTGTTGTCATCTTTCGAGTTTGTGCCTTGGTCTTCCCTGTTGCCATAGTAGCTTTCTAGGGTCAGGTTTTGGTGTTTTTGGTTTTTTTTTTTCTTCTGTTTTTGCTCATCTCTTTTTTGGCCTTTTTCCTTTCTTTTAAATTTGAACTCTGCTCCCTGGATGGAAGGGGAACTGTCTCAGGCTTCTTGTGCCAGGCACTGCAGTCCCTGACTGTTTACCTGGTTGCAGCACTGATTTTCCTCTGAGGCCCAGGAGGGCCCCTCGTGTCTGGCCCCTCGTGTGGTAAGGGTCTAGTAGCTTACCTGGTACTAGTGCTGGTGTCTGGCATGTGCTGAGGCCAGTGGGGTGTTTCTGCATATCCCCAGGGCTACACTGAATCATATGGAGGTCTGGCCCCTGGACAAGACCTATTTGTCCAGAGCTATAATGGAGCACATGTGGGGGCTCCTGGTATTGCTTTTTGCCTGCTCTACTGCTAAAAACAATTTTCGCAGTAATACTAAGGCATTTTAATTTTCAATATGGTCATTATTAATTGGTATAATCTACACAAAAACACTCTAAGTGAGGTTCTTCAATAATTTTTAATAGTGTAAAGTAGTTCTAAGGTCAAAAAGTTTGAAAACTGTTGGTCAAAAATATCCAAAGCTGCAGAGGGGCAATGAAGGAGGATGATTGAGGAAAGGTCATAGGATTGAGCAGGTAGAGTAGGGTTAATAACCTAGGAGAGAAGAATTTCATCTGAGTGGTGTGTTCATAAGTCACATTGCTAGGGACTGAAAGGGGACAAAGAGGAAACAGTTTACTTAACTGCAAGAGGTTTTCTTGCAGTTAAGTAAAAAAGGAAGGAGAAACAAAAGACAGTGGTGATGGCATGAGGGGATGGGTGCTTCAAGGGTAGGTTGTTTTTCAAAGAAAAGATAGTAGATATATTTGTAGGTATCAGGGAGGAAGAGAGAAAGATGGATTGTTGATCATATGGCTAGGGGCAGACTGATCACCAATCTGATGCATCTGTGATTGGTTCTACCACTTTAGAAAACAACTTGCTATTATACGAAGGAAATTAAACTGTTTATATCATTTGAAGAAGAAAGGGAGCAAGCATTTATTATGCACCGACCATATGATAGGCACTGTACTAAGTAATTATCTCGTTTAGTCTTCACAATACCCTTAGGAGATAGATGCTATAATTATTCCCATTTTACAGTTGAGTAAACTGAGGTAATCAGAGGTTAAGACACTCACACATGGCCATACAATTAGTAAGTGTTTGAGACCACATCTTCACTTACATCTCCCTGAGTCTAGGTCCACTTCCTATCCCCTATACCCCCTACCACCCTGTACCATTGCCTTTTGACACAGAAAACGCCAATACTGGTGCAAGAAAAAAAATGTTCATAACAGCATTATTAGTGATCACAAAAATCTAATAACAAAACATATACTCACAGACTGGGCAATAGCTAAACAAATTATGATTTATAAGTATATTGGAAAGTTTTATTATAAGAAATGACAAATGAAATTCAAAGAAATGGGAAAACTTTAAGGAAATAATGCACAATGAAGAAAGTAGAGATGGAGGAATAATATTCATGACTACAACTATAAAATAAAGTCAATATCGAGGGGCAAAAAATTTGTGGTCAGTAACAAGGGTGCATGGAAGTATGTTGTGGTGTCAAAGTCAATTAATTTTTTTTGATTTTTTTGTGATGTGGAGTTAGAATGGAATGTCCTTGTTGAAGGGTTTGGACTAGGTATTTGTTGGAATGTATTGCTGATCTAGAACTGAAAAGGACCTTGAGTCATCTTGGTTAACTCTTTCATTTTACAGATGAGGAATGGAGGTCCAAAGAAGTTCAGTCACTTACTGAACAAGGTCACAAGTTAATAAGCATTAGAGGAAGGATTTAAATCCAGGTTCTTCAGTTCTAGAGCAAATGCTTTTCCCATTGTATCACATTTCCTTCTTCAGTCATCCCAAAATAAAATGCTTCAATAGTCTTTTCTTCAAGGCAGTTATAGAAGTAAGAGACAGAAGAGAGAGAGAAGAGAGATAAAAACAGAGAGACAGAGAAAGAGAGACTGAGAAGTCATTGGACAAGTGAATGGACTCAATTCTCTTTAGAACAAGGCCAGGTAAAACTCCAGAAAATTCTACAGAATTTGTTCTCCATGTAAGATGACCTGACTATGTAGTGTTCATAGGGTCATAGGCTTAGAGTTGAAAGAAACCTTAGAGGTTTCTTAGTCCAATTGTGTTACAGATAAGGAAACTGAGACCCAGAGAGGTGAAGGGTCTTACTGAAGCTCACATAGCAGATAGCAGTAGAGCCAGGACCAAAGCCAAGTCTTCTGATGCAGAAATTCTTTTGATTGCTCTCCAGTGCAGTGCCTCTCCCATTGGGCTCATCAATCCAAATGCACCACTATTCTATCTAGATTCAGGCTGAAAAGATTTGTTTGTTATCTGTTCTTCTTTTCTTGCCTTTCACTGTCCTGGATCTATACAGGGGAAGGAAGACACAAATTCACTTTTGTTTTAGACTCTTCTACCTAAAACTCGTATTTTTCCATTACATCTAAGGAAATTTACTACATGGAAAACAATCAAATTAAAACTACCAAATATCAAAATCAGGGAACGAAGGAAAGATGTGGGGTCATGGATTTGACACTTTTGCATAGAGAGATGAAAATAAAAAACAAAATGCTGACATAAGACATTATGTTACTTTTTAATTACTAGGGAAAGCAAAGATCCTAACTGTTATAAAACCCCCATGCTTTCATGGGAGAGGGGAGGAACTTGCCTTGCTCAAGAGAAGGGTCACTTCTTTGTCAAAATCTGGAGCATAAAAATGAGGAAAGGGGAAATGACTTGAGAACTATAAAAATTGTAGTATTCCATAGATATTCAATTTTCTTGCTCAGCAGTTCAGATTTCTTATCAGTTCAGTCATTATTTCTCTTCAGTTGCATAGTAGGCTGTCATAGACTAAATCAGGGTGCCTTTGAGGCTGCATGTGGCCCTGTAGGTCCTCAAGTGTGACCCTTTGAATCCTCAAAGAGTGGCACTTGAGGACCTAGAAGGCCACTTGCGGCCCTGAGGCCGCAGATTTCCCATTCCTGGACTAGATAAAATTGTCTCTATATCTGCCACCCCTGCACCCCACTTATTTGCATGGAAAGTAACGATAAAGTTAATTTAGCTCAACAAGGGTTCGTTGAGCACCTGCTATGTGCCAGGCATTATTAAAGTAGAAAACATGATTTTTAGAGAGAAGTTGGACTGCACCATGATATGCAATAAATCATCCGCATTTTTATGAAATGGGAAGCCAAGCATATTAATAGAGCTCTTAGAAACAGGAAGTGTTGGGGCATGTTTGACTTTTCAATTGGGCTACTCAGCCAGGCTTCGTTAACACCTTATAAAAAGGAGGTCCTCCTTATTTCCTTAATGGAAAGTGCTAAGAGTTACATTTAGGATGCCCTGTATCAGCTGTAGGAATTCTAGAATGTCTTTTGCCCCACTAACTTTATATCCAAGCAGGGAAATCATCTGGATAATTGAAACCAGTGAGTTTGTTCCCCACAGATCACTCATCCTCTCCTCAACCCCCTTTCTCCTTAGATAATCAGCTTCATTTATCCCGATGGTTTGTCCGTTGTAGACCTGATTTAAAGGCAGATTACGCCCCTTCAGAACTGTTGACATAGAAAAGAGTTGGAAAGTCGCATTTGTTAGTTTTCAGTCTGTATTTCCTGGAAATGTTCAGCCAGATCTGCAACCCAGCAATCCACACTGGCCATGTGAAACTTAAGGATGAACAAAATCTTTGGTGTTTGTGTGGCTGTCACTTTTCTCAGCAATATAATATTAACTAAAGGATGGGATGAAAATGGAAACATTCTAGTGCCTTTCCCTTTCTTGTGGCCCTAACAAGCCACAGCTGTATCCAGGGGCCTGTCATTGAAGGAGGCTTGTCCTGTCCTCTCACAGCAACCTTTTTCAATCAGATCAAAAGGAAATAGATGAGGCAGAAGGTTTTATCATCAAAGCCAATAGAAATCTGTGGGAACCAATATTTCCACCTAGATTGCTTCAGTCTAATCAGACTGAAAAGGTTTTTCTCTGGTAGGAAAGGAGTTGTTAAATCAGCCCATTTGAGAGTTTAGTCATCCCGACAAATTGGGTGGCTCAATGAGTTTATCCAAGAAAATGAATATGGTGTCAAAGGGGTTTGTGCCCCCTGAGCATGCTTTGCGAGGCTGCCAGCTCCTTCCTGCGCCATTGATTTTCAACATTGAGCTAAATTTCCACCCGAGACTGTTTACTTCACACTTTTACTGCAAATAGCATTCGCCAACAATTTCATGAATGAAACCCAATCTTCTACTAGATTGCCTTTTAAGAAATTGCTAGGCTGAGTGAAAGAGTATTCTGTCATTCCAGAGAGAAGGTAAATAGAAATGTGTCATTCTGCAGCCATTTAAAAATAAATATTTGGCTTAATTACCTCATCAAAGGACTCCGTTTCAGTCTGAATTGTGTGGTCTTTCAATGGACTGATTTCACTGTTCCACCTTTCATCTAACTGATAGACTCAGAGAGAGCACAAAGAACCTTGAAAAACTTCCTTTTGCATTCTTAAACTCATTTTCTATGCTTCAGGATCTCATTTTACTTTAATACTGTGTTCATCTTTAGCGCCTGCATCTTAGGTCATCTAATAGATTATTTAAAAAATAATATTAACATGAATATTATCCCTTTCTGCCTGGACTGCTATAATAACCACCCATCTGGTCTCATGTCTAAACATTTCTTTTTATCTCTAATAATGCTGCGAGATTAATTTTCCTAAAAGTCTGCTTTCATTATGTGAGTCCCTGATCAGTAAACTTCTGTGGCTCCCCCTCACCCATGGGATCAAGTCCAAATTCAATATTTCATTCAAGTTCCTTTACCATTTGAATCTAAACCTGCTTTTCAAGCCTTGTTTCATATTGTTTCCTTTCAGATAGTCTACACAGCAGCTTAAACTGGACAGTTTGTCATATCTTGATCATATTTCTTGCTTTCCTGCCCATTTGCCTTTGTTTTCTACATTACTGTTGGATGGGATATGCCTAGCTTCTACTTGAGGATCAGAAGAGCCTACTGTTAAATTTTCAGTGTCAGTAAATATGAAAAATCAAGGATTGATTTATTATTTTGTTGATTGTTTAGACTTAGGAAACTGATAAAGAAAACACCAATAGCATAGATTAAACTTTTTATACAAGTCACATTTTTGGAGAGCCAGTTGTTAAACACTTATAGCATCCCCTTTAATATTCCTCTCTTGCAATTTCACTTATTGAAAGTGAACTGGTCCTTCTGAAATGTTGCTACCTCCATGAAACTTTCTCTGGTGAATGAATAAATGGATGAATGAAATATTTATTAAATATTTACTATGTGGAAAAAGCACTGTGCTAAGCTTTGGGGATATAAGCTAAGGGTTAATCCCTTTTGCTATAGAGTTCCTTGTCACATCACTTTTCATTTTTTAGTGTGTTCTATAGTTATCACTATATCTACCATCTCTTAAGAGATTTAGAACTGGAAATGACCATAGGAGTTAGCTTAAAGTCTACAAATGTGTAGATTAATTTCCACAGGGACAAGGGGTATAGAGATCCAGGTCAGGAGTGGAGTATACTGGTCCTTGGGAGGTAAAATAGGCCGACAGTGTTAGGCAGAGGCAAGATGGCCTGGGTAGACGGGCAGCTAGATAGGATGAAGTGGATCATAGTGGGGGTCTGACGGTCTACCGGATATAGTGGGACACATTATGTTCATGGCACACAGTGAGACTAGAACTCAAATCCCTTGATTTCCATTTCAATGCTCTGCTGTTTGGAGGGTTCCACAACTACTGTGTTAAACCCTAAAGAAACCTTTAGCAGCTAAATTAAGTGTAGTTTTGTCCAGGCCTGTGATGGCATTGATGTATGGGAACTCCCAGTACAAAAACTCCTTCCATTCATGCAAGGTCTTAGAGAGTGTTTTAGGACATTGAGAATTCTACAAATGACTTGTCCATAGCAACATAGCCCATGTAAGATAAAGGACACAGACCTAGATCTTCCTGACTTTATGCCTATCTTTCATCTATAATTTCCTAATGTTTTATTAATTTTAAATCAATTTTTATTTACTAATCTTAAATTAATTAATATTATTTATTACCATTAACTAGTTTATTAATAAGGTTTATTAACTAATTATTAATTTAATATAAATTAATGATATAGGTGCAATAAAATGCAGAAGATCTGGATGCTGTGTTTATATAGGTCTAATACCAGGCAAATGTGAAGTCCATGTAGTGGTTCTTTAGTGGCCTTCTCTGCCATTAGGGTGCCTACCTTTTTTTTTTTTTTTCAGGTACCAAGTCCTCATTTTACTCCCTGCCTCTACCTCCTTCCCACTGGTAACTCAGATTCCTTCTTCTGAGGCCCTCAGCTCTGGCAGGCCAGCTTTCTCCTGATCTTGCCTGGCCCAGCTCACCATGCCACTATCCAGACCACTTGCTAGTTTCTTTTTGTGTATTTTCTTTTCTCATTAGAATGTAAGCTTTTTGAGGCCAGGGATTATTTTTACTTACTTGTATCTGGGACCCCAGTACTTAGCAATGTACCTGGCAGATGCGAAGTGCTTAATATAGGATCTCTTTCCCTCTCTCCCACTCCAATCTGCCATCCCTGGGCTACAGACAGGCACTCTGCCTCTCTCTTTCTAGCACCTTATGCCTAATACTAACAATAATTATGATGGTCTTAATAGCTAATATTTATGTCACACTAACAACGTGTCAGGCACTGAGTGTGCTAACCACTTATAATTATCTCATTTGATCCTGACAATAACCCTGGGACACGGTACTATTATTATCCCCATTTCACAAATGAGAAACTGAAACAGAGGTTAAGGGGCAGCACGATGGTACAGTGGATGGAGCATTGGCCCTGAAGTCAGGAGGACCTGAGTTCAAATCTGGCCTCAGACAAGACAGTAACACTAGCTGTTTCACCCTGGGCAAGTCACTTAACCCCTCACACAAAACAGCTGACTTGTCCAGGGCCACTTAGCTAGTAAGTGTGTGAGGATGAATTTAAGCTCTGGTCTTCTTGATTCCAGGTCCAGTGTTGTAGAAGAGATAGGAACTGGACCTGTGATTTCACTGTTCGAGGGATTTGCCAAATGAGGAAATTCTTTCTACCAATGTTTTGCCACCTTCTCTACAACTTATAGTCTTAGAGAGTTGCTTAGAGAACTAAGATGTTAAGTGACTTGACTAGGGTCACACAATGAACATGTATAAGGGGCAGGATTAGAACTCATGTCTTTCTAGTTCTAAGACTAGTTATATAGTAGATACTTAATAAATGTTTGTTTAATTAAATTTCATTACCCCTCCACTCTATCAAAATATAGCTATCATGTTCTACTCTCTTTTAATTTAGTTATTCACAGTCAGCTGTGAGATTGAATAGTCGTTATGTCAGGATATTAATGTCTGACAACGGCTTTGAGTTACTTTTCCCAGAAGTACTGCATTTTACCATTTAAGGGGATCTTGCCTTAATCCAAAGGAATCTAATCCAATCCAATACACAGTTATTAAGTGCCCACAACATACCAGTGAGGGTGTATGAGGTATTCAGGGAGGACTAGCACATCTGGCGTAAGAGTCCATTTCAAGGCTGCTCATCTACCTTTGGTGTCCACCTGTCACCTAACTTTCACATTGGCTTCAAGAAGTTATAATATGTATAGGGCCACATCCTAGTAAAAATGTCTCAGTGGTTGTGCTAAACTTGGTTGAGGGTCACTGACAGGCCTCAAATAAAATAGAGGGATGTCTACAGTAAGCATGTAAAGACTCTCCCTCTTTCCTCCCAACCCCCTCCCCAACCATAAAATGGGCAGATGAGAACAATTTGTTCCAGTGGCAATGCTGGTGGCCGAAGCAGGCACTATGGAGTACTTAGAGCTTGGTCAGACATTGAAGATGCCAAGGTTACCCATTGTATCCCTGGCCATCCTCAGCTGTCTTGACTTTTCTCTTGCTACTGGACTTCAATAACTCTGGAAGAAAGAATGACATTGACAGCTTTATGCAACTTTGCCTCACTGAAATCCAATTCATGGATAAGTCAAGACATCACTTTGTGATGCCACTGGTACTCTTCAAAAACAAAGGAGGAACAACCGCCACATTCCAGCACTGGGCTAAATGCTGGGTTTACAATTGATAAAAGGAACTATAGGCCCTGTCCTGAGGGAGCTTACAATCTAATGGGGGAGAGGGGGAGCAATATACCAAAGGAGTCAGGGAAGGGGGGAGTATGGGTGGAACACTAAAAGATACCTAACTGGGGGGTATCTTTTTCCATAGAGTTGGAACTAGACAGAGCAGCAGATGCCAAGTGGAGCCCAGATATCCAGTTTCTACCCTTTCTATAAAGGAAAGCATCCAGAAGAGTTTGGTACTATGCCCTCTAGCCCGTCAGTGGGAGGAGAGAGAAAGCAGAGGGAGGTGTTGTCAGTCAAGGCTTGAAGTAGAAGCATGGTGATGAGATTAGAAGTGATGAGCTTAACCTGGGAGGCACATCTTGTTCAGTGGAGTTGAACCTAGGTGGAGCAACTGATGCAAAGTGGAAAGAGGAATGAATGTCTAAGGTAAAAATTTAAGCATTATGATAGGCTAGTTAGAAGAGATATTTTAGGGAAGTTAGATTCTTCCACTAGTCCTCAAATTATGCTGCATATTTTAGAGACAGAAGGAATACTAGTGATCATCTAATTCAAGCCTTCATTTTACACATAGGGAAACTGAGGCCCAGAGATGTAAGTGATCTATTTACAACTGGTAGCAGATTTGGTGGTCACCTACTTCATGTACAGGTAAGGTTGAACTGAGCTTACATTTTTCTCCTCATAAAGGAATTTGAAACTGCAATTTCATTATAGATCTTCTTTACGTCCTTGTTCATGATAAAATGAGCAAGAGAGGTGAGTTAAATAACAGAAACAGGAGGATCAGATGTTGATAATTAGTTAATTTTGGGAATTCAGTGCTATCTAAAAACTTGTTGATCACATTTATGCACAGTAATATAGTCACTTCTCATTTGTTGAGCATTGCCAGAGAAAAAGTTCAAATGTTAAAGTTATTTTAACTGTGTCTCAAGTAAATCTCTTTAATGTGACTTTAAAACAGAGTGCACGGAACATTATTTGGTCACTTCTTTATTGTTTTCTTTATGAAAATAGTATGTTATGGTAGGAAAGAACCTTAGAGGTCATCTAGTTCAACCTCCTAATTTTATTCTGGGCCCATAATATGGTACTCCCTGTTATTAACATCATTCTTGGAGATGCATGTAAATCATAAATGAATGAGAGAGAATTCTCTCCAGATCAGGGGATCTGAGAGAAAACTTAGCCTATACAAATGCTTGGCCTTCGTCTATGGTTCCGGGGTGGGTTTTGACCATGTGAGGACGCCCTTCAGGAATATGGTGGAAAACTGAGCAAACATGGATTTAGTAGCCATGAGGCAGGATCACATAAAAAAGATGGAATGAGCCTAATGTTAGCATGTACTTATACTGTTAAGTCAATAAAGAAATAATATGAAAATTTTTAACTTAAAAAAAAATGGCAAGAAGTCAAATTTCCTCAATCTACCAAGATAAATGACTTAATTTAAAAAAATACACCTGACACCTGTCTATAAATCTGTTTCCTCATCTGGAAAATGATGGAAGTCCTTCTAATCTTAAATATATAATATATTTAAACATATATTGAATATTTAATTAAACATTATATATATAATATATAATTAAATATATAATCCTACAATTTTATCATTCATAGATTTTTAAATGATATTAGATTGGGGAACCCAGATATCTTCACTAGTTTGTACAATCCTGCTGAGGTGAGTTTGTTCTGAGACTTAAATTCTTCTTGGATATCTACTGAGGTCCCTGGGAGAAGGCTCTATTTATCTACTTACACTTATGGCTTACATTTATGTTTGTTTCACTTTCTGGCACAGTTTTATTCTTTCAGGAGAGATAACAGCAACTTCAATGCTGTAATTTCTCCAGTGACAGTCACCTCATGACAACATCCTTGGCACCATCTTCTGTCAAAGTGCTTTCTGCCAGAGTAGCATTCTACACTAAATTCACCTCCTCAATTACAGAGAGAAGAAAGTCTCTAGGAAATTCATCACCTCCTTAACTGAAGTTGTGGGAGAATCTGGTGTTGATGAGGGAAAAGCTACCTCCAATGATTTAGAGATAATGGGAAGCTTTCTCAGCACAGTGTAGATGGGTCAAAATAGAACAGTCAAACAACAGTTATAAATGTTGTAATAACAGTGATAATGATAACAGCTAGCATTTATACAGCAATTTAAGGTTTATAAATCCCTCAATGTATATGATCACTTTTGATATTTACCACAATCCTGAGAATGGGCTGCAAGTTGGCACAGTGGATAGAACTCTTGGCCTGAAGTCAGGAACGCTCATCTTCCTTTCTTCAATTCTAGCCTCAGACACTTCCTAGCGGTGTGACCCTGAGCAAGTGTCTTAACCTCTGTTTCCTCATCCATAAAATGAGGATGATAATAATACCTATCTCCCGAGGTTGTGGCTTTGTTGTTGAGTCATTACAGTGGTGTCCAACTCTTCATGACCCCATTGTAGGGTTTTGTTGGCAAAGATACTGGAGTGGTTTGCCATTTCCTTCTCCAGCCCATTTTACAGAGGAGGAAACTAGTCACACCTTGAATGAGATGAGTGGTTTTGTCATGCAACTCTCTTACTTTACGACTGAAAAGGAGAACTCTAATCCAAATTTCCCTTCTCCAAGTCCAGTATCCTCTCCATGGTACCATCCGGACTTTTCTGGTCTAATCTATTGTTTCTAATCCAGGATGAGTGGGGAAAATGTCTGTCTAAAATCACTTAAGTCAAGTCTCTTGCGGGTAAAGTAGATGATTTCTGTGACTGATTCTGGCTGCCCAGAGCCTTGCTTTGCTTACTTGATTTCCAGCTGTGTTCTGGATAGTTGAAGTTGGATAAATGAGATGTTCCCATATAGACAGATATAAGGCTCTTCATGTTGTTTTCATAAACATTTCATTATAAGCAATAAAGGATCATTTTGGATGATGTTGAAGTTAAAATTAAGGCACAACTTTCTTTCCTCTCTAATTTGCTTCACTGTGGATAACTCGTTCCATACAACCCCACTGGGGAAGGCAAGACAGGACATGGGGTGTGAAAGTGAAACCACATGACGGGTATCAGAGCCTCCACAATTCACGCAGACATAACACCTCAACTCTTAGCCCATATGATACAGGCAGTAAGAGTTGACAAGCTATTTACGGGAGGGTGGGCAGTGGTTGGTACAGTGAACATAGCACATGGCAAGAGGATAGTTGTGGGATGACTTACACTGTTAAAACAAGGCTGTGGTCATGGCATCTGTCCAGAGGTTGATATGAAAACTGAAAAGTGACAACAGCATCCTGCCAAAATCTCATATTGTCCCACAAGCCTTTCACTTTATTCTAAAGGTCAGAATATACCCACACTCAGCCAAATTGACTTCAACAAATCCCCTCTAAAAAAAAGAACAAAAAAACTTCTTGACATAACAAGTGTTATGCTGAGGAATTTTTTTTAATAGCAAATCTTTGTAGACTAGGGCTTCCCAAGGAAAGCCTTTGCACCAGAAGGTGAAACTGCCTGAAAGATTTGGTTTAGTACATGGACAATTTTTGCAGCTAGGCAATTTATGTGGATGTTTTACAAAAATGGAAATCCGCTGTGACAAGTATTTGACAATAAAATCATTCCACACAAGGGCATTTGCGCATGGGAGAGGCTAGGCAAGGGAACACTTGGAGTTCAGTGCAATGTGACACCACGCATCAGGGGCTGGACCCAGCCAGGCCTTCCGTCCCAGCATCAGTCCAATCAAAGGCCTCTTGTTCCCCCCTCCCTTCCCCCTTCCCTTTTTCTTTCCTTTCCTTGCATTAAGCTTCTATATCAATATAGGCTCTACACAGGAAAGAAAGCAAGCTCACAGAAAGAGTAAATAGTTTGTATTCTCAGAGCAGAAAGGGAATTACCCAACTGTTAAACACAATTAACAAGTGAAAAATGGACTGAGCTGTTCCAGAGAGTTCTGTCAAATAAAAAAGGAACCAGACTGCAAAGTAAACCCCTATTTTATGAGTTTTGGTTAATGAGTTTTTCCATAACCAGAATTTCCCAAATTTTACTGAATCAATAAAGTCTGCATTTGGAAATCTGCTTTGTCCCTCTCGCCTCCTTCCCCCTCCACACTTTTCCTCCCCTGGAGGGGGAAAAATGTTTGCAATCAGGCGTTTAGCAATCACCAGAATGTGACAAAGTCACTTTCTGCAAAAGTGACATGGTCCACAGATGAAAGCACTGGCCTAGATGAAAGGACTTCAGAAGCCCCAGTCTCTGAAAGCAACTTTCCCCAGCTGTCTGAGAGCAAGGATGATGGTATTTTCCATCTATTTGCCCTAAAGGGCTATGTGGAGGATTGTTCTACCATAGATTTCCCCTTCAGGGTCCAATCGCACCTGCAAAGTCAGAGGAGAGAGAAAATGCTCCTTCTGGCCTGATCTGAGGGCCTTTCTTATATTTTCTAGTTCAAATATCATTTTATCCCTCCCTAGTCATCATTTCTCAATGCTAGGTCCGTAGACTCCATCCCTTCCCCTGCTAGCCATAAATATCCACCTTTGGTTTCAAAGGGGATAGCTCAATTCAATTAAATTCAGCAAATATTTATTAGGTGCTTACTATATGCCAAGCATTGAGCTAGGAACTGAGAATACCAAAATAAAATAAATAAAATAAAATTCCCTGCCCCCAAGGAACTCTTATTTTACTTGGAGGAAGGGGTGGGGTAGGATAGGGAAGGAAAAATAAGTACACAAGTGAGTAAATGCAAAATACATGTAAAGGGGCAACTAATGGGTCAAGGAGATGCTGATCCTTAGAACATGGCTCTCATTTGTCCTCCTAGGTGGCCTTAGAGACAGAGCAGGAGCAATATTATCCACCTGTAAGCAGAGGGGTGCAGGGAAAATGTGACTCCCATTTAGGAAGATGTTTTATACCAGTTACATTAAACTTGAGCCCATGTTTCCCAGGAACTTTGTGTGTATGTAGGGGGCAAGTTCACCTCTCAATTGGGAGGAATGTCTTTTTTTATCTTCTATCCTTGTAATGCCTTCTCAGTAAATATTCCTGTATAAGAAGGGAAGAAAACACACACACACACACACACACACACACACACACGCACACTCACACACAACCAAAGTTATATACAGAAATTTATTTTACTCAACAGGGAAATAGGAATTAAAGGGAGGGTAAATTAAGAGAGAGATTAATCCTGAGGACAACAAACTCCAATTAAGGATGTGCAAAATATTTGCAACTCTTTTTAAAGTGGTAAGGAGTGGGAATCTGTCGGGATGCCATTAATTGGGGAATGGCTGAACAGTTCATGGTACATAAATATGATGGAGTACTGTTGTATTGTAAGAAATGATGAAGGGGATGGTTTCATAGAAACTGGGGAAGAACTGTATGATTTAATGCAAAGTGAAGTAAACGAAACTAGGACAACAATTTATACAATGACAATAATATTATAAAGACAAGCAAGTCTGAAAGATTTAGAAACTTGGATCAGTATAATGATCAACTACGTTTCTAAAGGGTTAATGATGAAACCTGCCTCCTGACAAAGAGATGAAAGACGCAGAGTAAAGAATGAGACATCGGGCATGGCCAATATGGAAATCTGTTTTGCATGGCAACATATATTTGTAACAGGAATTTTGTTCTTTCTTTTTCAATGGGGGTGGGTGGTGGGTGGTGGGAAGGCAGATTTTTGCTGATTAAAAAAATTACAATTTTAAAAATATTCCTTTGTAAAAGTTAATTGACATCGATTAGCTGAGTGTTACTGAGGGGAGTTTATAGCATAGAGCAGGACTAGGGGAGCAGTGGCCTCAAGGCCACATGTGGCCTTCTAGGTCCTTGGGTGCAGCCTGTTGACTAAGTCCAAGTTTTACAGAACAAATCCTTTTATTAAGGGGATTTGTTCTGTGAAGTTTGGATTCAGTCAAAGGGTCTCACTTGAGGACCTAGAGGGACACATGTAGCTTTGAGGCCAAAGGTTCCCCACCCCAGAATGATCACCTTAAGGTTGGTCCCTAGAATTATGAAGGGAAAAGTAATCAGTTGCTCTCTGAAAACTTAGACTGCTTTATGAGTTGGAGTTGAGAGAAGTCAATGTGAGGGGTTGGGGGAGATAATTAACGATATCAGAAATCAGGAAAGACTGCCTATTTAGGAGGTATTACTTAAGTTAGAGTTTTCAGGTGTCAGAGGTAAAGAAGAAAGCCTGGAGATAGAATGATGGAATAGTAGTTTAGGCAAATAAAATGGCTAAAACCACAATTTAATTGATTTTTGTAACAAAAAGACAAGTAGAAATACCTTAATTGTGTTTGTAAATAATAATGTAGTTCTATCTTATTTGTCTGGCATTATTGGACACAATATGTTTAAAGCTGTTTATGTTAGAGCAAATCTATATAATTAATTTAATGTAGCAAATAGATCAGTATTTGAGTGTATGAGGGAAAGAAATTTTCATTTAGTATAAAAAGATAGGCTAGAGTGAAATTGTGAATAACTTCAAATGCCCCAAAGAGCAATTCGTATTTTTCCTTGAGGCAATAAGGAATGAGTCACTAAAGCTTCTTGAGGAGGGGAGTGAAATGGTTAGAAATGCATTTTGGGAGTATCAGTTTGGCAGCTATGTGGAGGATAGGTTAAAAAGGAGAGAGGTTAAAGACAGGGAAATCAATTAGGAAGTTTGTAAGGGACGGGTGATAAGAAACTGAGTTAGGATAGTAGGTCATGTGAATAGAAAGAAGAGGATAGATCAAGGGTGGGGAACCTGCAGCCTCGAGGTCACATGTGGCTTTGTAGGTCCTTCGGTATGGCCTTTTGACTGAGTGCAAATTTTAAAGAACAAATGCTTTTATTAAAGGGATTTGCTCTGTGAAGTTCGGATTCAGTCAAAGGGTCACCCTTGAGGACCTAGAGTGCCATGTGTGGTCTTGAGGATGCAGGTCCCCCACCCTTGGGATAGATGGAAGATATGTGGTAGAGGTAGGATTGATAGAACTTACCTGATTGACCATGGAGAATGAATGAGTGAGCGTGAAGGGACAAGAGAACACTCCAGATTACAAACCCTGATAGTCCCCAAGATGGTAGTCCCTCTTCGCAGAAATAAAGCGGTTTTTCAGTCCACCAGTCAACAATAATAATTAGCTAAATGTTAAGTATTGCAGAGCACTTCACAAATGGCATCTCATGTAATCCTTATAAAAATTTGATTATTATCCTTATTTTACAAATGGGAAATCTGAGGGTAGACAGGGGTTAAATGACTTGCTCAGGGTCATATAGCTAGTAAGTGTCTGAGACAGGATTTGAACTCAGGGCTTCCTGATTCCAAGTCCAGCATTCTATTTACTATGGGCATGTGGTTAGCTAATAAATGCCTACCTATTTACTAAGCACTTACTCTTTTATGAGCACTGGACTAAGTGCTGGGCGTACAAAGAAAGGCAAAAAAATTCCTTCCCTTAAGGAGCTTATATTCTAATTGGGGAGATTTGTCCACTCATGTTGCTACAATCGTAGTTCAGGTTGTCTTCACCTCTTGACTGAACCTTCTCATCAGTAGGCTTTTAATTAGTGTCAATGGCTTAAGTATCTCCCCACTCCAATCCATCTTCCACTCAGCTAACAGAATGATTTTTCTAAAGCCCATGGTTTTTGTCCATAAAAAGCTCACATTCTAATGGGGGCAAAACATGTATAATTATGTATGTATTGGATATAAATGGTATAAATGGAAAATAATCTCAGAGGGAAGGCACCAGCAATGGGAGTGACAAAAAATTCCTCTTGCAAGACGTGGGATTTTAAGCTGAGCACTGGAGAAAGCCAGAGAAGCCAGGAGGCAGAAGTGTTGGGGTGTAAGAATGGAGTGGACAGAGTATTTCAGGCATAGGAGACAGCCAGTGCCAAGGTATGGACTCAAGAGATGGAATATCATGTAGCTGAATTGTGGAATGAGTGCAGGGGAGCAAATATATAAAGACTGAAAAGGTTGTAAAGACCTTTAAATGACAGAGGACTTATATTTGATCCTGGAGTTATTAGGGAGACTGTAGTGTTCATTGAGTAGGGAGCTAATATGGTCAGACTTACACTTTAGAAAAGTCAATGGATGTGATGGATGGAATTGTAGTAGGGAGAGACTTAATTCAGGAAGACTGATGAGAAGACTTGTAGTGGTCAGGAAAGGGATGATGAGGGCCTGAGTGAGGGTGGTTACTAAGGGAGTGGAGAGAAGGGTTCGTGTATCATAGATGTGACATTAGAAGCAAGATTTGGTAGTGGCTGGGATATATGTATTGACTGGGAGTGGAGAATTAATGATGACAACAAACTTACAAGTCTAAGTGATTTAGAGGATGGTGGTGTAGTAAAAGGAGAAGTTCAGAAGGGGTTAAGTGTTTCTGTTTTTTGTTTTCCCAGAGGATAGATAGAAGAAGGAGAAGGTCATGGGGATAGAAACAGTGAATTCTCTTGGACATGTTGAGTTTTTGGTGTCTGTGGGAACAAAAGCTAGATGGAGGTATCTAGTTGGCAATGCCCAGGAAAGAAGTTAGGGCTGAATATATAAATATGGAAGTAATCTACATAAAGATAAAAATTGAACACGTGGAATCTGATGGGATCACTAAGAGAGTGAAGAAAGAAATGAAGAGAGCCCAGTACATAGCCCTGGGGTACTTCCTCACATACAAAGTAGAGAGGACATGCATCATCATCATGGATAGTGATGTAGCAGAGGCGAGTAAGAAGGTACAGTTGAGCAGAACGTTAGAGCATCTGGTACCACTTCTGAAGAAAATAAAAGAAGCACTCCACAGTAGTCATCCATAGATTCTAGGTTAATGTGTCATCTTTGTTTCTGAAGTTATTTTTTTATTAGTTCCATGACTTTCATAGAGATCCATTGCTTAAGTATGTCCTGACCCCCGAGGGGCAGCTAGGTGGTGCAGTGGATAGAGCACCAGTGCAGGAGTCAGGAGGACCTGAGTTCAAATCTCACCTAAAGCACGTGACACTCACTAGCTGTGTGACCTTGGACAAGTCACTTAACCCCAGTTGCCTCATCTGGGTAATCTCCAGTCATCCTGATGAATTCTGGTCATTGGATTCAGATGGCTCTGGAGGAAAAGTGAGGCTGGTGACCTGCACAGTCCACCCTCACTCCAAACAAAGTCAAGTGCAAGTCATGCCATTATTTCTCTGATGGCATGGTCTTCTTTAGCAATGAAGGACCAACACACACCTGACCCCTGATGTGTCTACATATATTTCTGAAGGAAGCATAGAGATTTGACATAGTAAGATTTCAAATCCTTAAGGATTCATAGACGGTGTGCATGACTTCTTTGCACCCCATGTGTAATATGAGTTGGGTGTAGGAAGAGCCTTTACAGGCATTGGGAGGATGGTATGGTTGGATTCCACCTCCAAGCCACATAAACCTGTGAATTACTTCCTTCTAAATTGATATGTGAGTTTGGTTAGGAAATCAGATTCACCTTACGCTATAAAACATTTTTCAAGTAGCGATCCACGATCCTCTCTACCCATGGGTAACTTCATTGCCACTGGCTCCCTTACCCAGGCGACCTTGCCACCCTAACACCTGTGGGTTTGGCAGAGGAAACTGTTGTGACCTACACTAGGCTTAGACCTCAGGGCTCAGAGGTTTGGCTGGGGCCCTTAGTTTCCAGCCCAGCCAGGAAATTTTCAGCTCCATCCTGTAGCTTTGGCACAAGGCCAGGGGGGCAAGGAAGTCTGAGAGGTACAGGAGGGGCCCCTATCCCATTATTTCTGCACACCCCTTGACTGATTGCCCTAGAGTCCTGGTCAATGTAACTCGTTGAGAGCTTTGTGGTCACCCCCTGCCTCCTTTGAGCTATCCTTTGGAGGTATGGTCTAGATGGCACTTACAATCATCAGAAAACCCTATACTAGGGCCTTGTTTTCTTTAAAGAATTAGTTTCAAATCTTATAACCTAACACATAGTCATGTAAGCTGTATGAAAATAGCCTTTACTTTCAGATTCTTCCATAAACCTCTCCCACTGCCATGTCTTTTTAAGTTGGCCAGAGAAAACAAGATTAGGAAAAAATTCTTTCATACCCTAGAAAAGGAAACATCAGAACTGGATATTAACCCTTTATATATTTATCCACCTTGCCCTTCTTTCTACAAATAACGACATTCTCTCCTCCTCCCCCCCCCCCCCCACCTTATGCCCTTGTCACATATAACCCAAACCTTTGCATTTTTTTCTCTTTGAAATCCTTCCTGTTCCAAACAGTGGTAAAACTTAGACTTGTATTGTAGCTCTCTTTATTATTAGACTTGGGAATAGACTTTCTATCTTTCGATTTTTTTTCCTCCCCATGGCACTCTGGTATAATGTGAAACAATTCTTTTTTTAAAAAAAATCAACCTATGGGGAAATTTGTTTTAAAGAAAGTGGTTGATATAAAATATTTAAATTATACTTCAATATCTAGAAAGACTGACTAGAAATGTCGTTGAGAAATGTGACTTCCCAAACATAATATTAGTATGAAAACACTCCCTGTACCTACTTTGAAAATGAGTCAAAAACCCAAAATATGCAAAAATACAACTCCTCCCCCAAATTTATTGATTGGGCAGTCTTCCAGGTGATACAAGCCCCTAAATGATAGCACTGAAATATTTCTCTAGCTATTTAGAGTTGAAATGGATGAATTGATAACTAGAGCATCTCTTAATGCAATCATTGTGAACATTCCTAATGATTTCAGTTAAAGATTTTAATATGCCCAAGGGTCATATTAAAATTCAAGTTTATGAAGTAGATAGATGGTCTGATATTAGCATGAAATTCCTAGAGTATTCTTGACTTTAGAGCTCTCAATTCTAGTCTATAGCTTTTAAAATTGGCATCTTACCCTTGGTGGATATTACATTATCACCTCAGCTCTTCACAAATTGACATCTTACCCATGGTGGACATTTTCTTCTTGTTAATCTCATATTTTATCCTCAAAATTTACATGTCTACATATATGTGTATATATATGTATATGCACTTATAGGTATACATATATGTATTTCTATGTATGCACATACATATATATTCATTAGAGCTAGGAAAGCATGATTTCTCCCACATTTAGTCTATAATTGTAAATTTCCAGATGTTTCTAAGTGTGGGGGTTGCCTGATGACTTCAATGCTTCTGAAACTCAAGATGGCTGAGTTCATAAACCTGATCAATGTGTCATTTAACATGTCTCTAATTCTGCATAAACCAATGAAGTGTACTCCTCATAAGCAGAGCTAGTCTGGTGACATTTGGCCTGGCCTGGTGCCAGTGGAAACTACTGTTACCAAGGAACCTAGACCTCCCCCCCACCCCTCCCCTTACAGATTTCTACTACCAGGCCCAGTGGAGGGGTAGAGAGCTGAGCTAAATGTGCACACCTGGAGATTTAGTGAAATGGACTAGCCGCGTAGAGGATTACTGAGACCCAGCCATCGAAAGTTCTGCCCCAAACTACTAATCACCAAAAAAATCTAGTGTTCATTTCAGTACTCAGCATATCTGTATGGGATCTGAATGAAATGAGCTGGCCAGAATGTAATCATCGTCAACTGTATCATTCCTTACACCTTTTACTTTGCTCCATAGTCATTTGAGACGGAAGGTGACTGTGAAATCTTTGATTTTTGACTCAGTTTTCTTAAAAAAAAATTAAACCAAATACTTCTTTGTCACCCCCCACCTCTGCCTGAGCTGAATTCTCCTCCTCTGATGTGTGGATACAGATTCAAGGGCATAAAGTGGAAATTTTACTCAATATTTCAAACATGCATGAAATATTTCTTTTGTCACTTTATTTCCCTAATGTATTCATTTGTGGTTACTCACCTTCTCCTCAGAGATCTCCAGGGAACCCCAAATCTGGCTATCTTATGATCTGGAACATGAACCCAATGCAGCCCCAGTAAATTACATTTCAAGTGTTTACTGGCAAATTAGCCCCTCTTGGGCATGAGAGAATGTTTCAGACTTGAAGTGCCCACATTTTAGACAGTTATTCATATATCAAACATCCCATAATCCTGATTAGGATGTGATAGACTACAGTGGTCTGGGAAGAGGGAAGTTTTGTCTGTTCACTGCGTCTCACAATGCTGAAATGTTTTTTTCCCTGTCCATTCACTTAAACAATGTGCCCTTCTGTACCTCATAAGCACTTAATTTATTCCAACTCTTTGGCCTGACCTGTAATCCCCCTCTCCTTACCCATCTGACCCATCTGTGTTTCATTTCCCACTCATCGGCATCCAAAGAGCTAGGCCCAGGCCCTGTTTGGAACCATTAGACAAAGATTGGCACTGTTCCCTCTTCCTGCACCGCATCCTTTGCTGAAAAAAATGGCCATCAGATCAGAGAACAGAGCCTGCTTTGTCCCCAGCAACCAAGATCTGGAAGTACTTTCAATCATTTGCACTCTATACCCACTCAAACGCATTAATGTGATCAACGTTGGGCCTGTTGTGGGCATTTTTTTTTCCAGCAAATAGCTTGCTAACATTCCAGGCATGTACTTCCCTGAAAACAAGACTGAGACACAGGGCCCTGAATATTCAATTGGAAAATCACCAAGAGCGAGAGCTTAGCTTGGCACGGCTGGTGTTGATTCTTAATAAGTGACTTCCTAAAGCTGAGGCATGGGGCTTACAGCTTCAATGACTTGTTTGAAAAATATTTTGTAGGTGCCTCATACCACTTTATTTCCTGTGGTATGCGTCATATTGTGAGCTATTCTGAGCCAGCCTGGTTAAGCACACTAACATTTTTTTTCCCCTAGATTGTGGTGTTTAACTAAAAATGTGCTTATACAAGATGAGCTCATAGCTCTGAGTGCTGATGTAGTTTTAACTGCTTGGATACCAATAGCCATGGGTTACAAATGTGCTGAAAGCAGGGAAACATATCTCACACTGTCTCAAATGATTCCATGGGCGGTCAAGGTGGCAGGTAGTTCTTTGGGGAGTGAGTCTGGGGGTGGGGAAGTTTCAAGATTTCAGCACAATAAATACCTTTCATTTTCATTAAAAGGACTGCCTGTTCCTAGCATACTGAAGTCAAGGTACAGAAGACATCTGGAACATTTGAATAAAATTAACCCTTCCCACCACTTGGGGTAAGGAATATAACCAACCAAAAGAACAAAATTGGTTGCAATCATGAGAGAAACCAATTGCATATATTTAACAAATACTTTAAAAAATGGATCGATTCTTCTGAGACGAAAGCAAGTTGGTTAAAGATAATAGGTTGCTATGATAATCAACAGAGCTAAGGCAGATGAAATTCTCTAATAAATAGTGAATATAGTCCTGAGCTTGGAACCAAGGGAAGGCCTAGTCTTAGAATGTTTAACTTAAATACCACCTCCTTCAAATGATGTTCTCTGATTCTCCAAGTTGTTAGTACTAGGTCCCATCCCACCTTCAACCAAAATCACCATGTGGGTATTGTGTGTCCTGGAAGGCAGGAAACAAACATTTATTAGTCAGTAAGTCATTCAATAAACATGAATGACACAGCTACTCTGAACTGGACACTGTGCTAAGGACTGGAGGTTAATATATATACCCACTACCTAACAAATATTATCTCCTCTGGATCTTCACAACACTGAGTTAAGTGCTGTTATTTCCTCGTGTTCACAAATGAGCAAACTGAGGCTAACACAAGTTAAGTGATTTGCCCAGAATTACGTCGTAAATGTCTCAGTCCAGATTTGAATTCACTTTTTTCACTCTAGTTTCTACACTCTATCTACTGTGATACGTAGGTGACTCTATATATTTTTATTTATTTCCCTGTATATGTATTGTTTCCCCATCCCCACAGAATGCTCTATTAGGGCAAGGATTGCTTTATTATTATTTTTATATATTCTCAACAATTACTACCCAGTAGGTACTTAATAAAATCTTGTTTGAATCGTATTAAACTGATCATACCTCTGACAATTACTATAGCAAGTCATTTCACTTTTCTCTGTCTCTTTTTTCCCCATGTGTAAAATAGAAAATTTCATACTTGTAGCACCTGCCTCATAGATTTGTTGCAAGGTTTAAGCAAAATAATGTATGTGTCTTACTGCAAACTTTAAAATACTTAGCAAAAGTGCATAGAGCACTAGACTTGGAGTCAGGAAAATGTGTTTGAATCTAGCTTCAGACAAACTTTTAAGTTTGCAAACTTTAAAGAGCTATATAAATGTCAGCTACTATTACTAATAATTATTATAATAAATTCTGGCTATATTATCATCATCTTGTTCTCCCTTGTTTTTATGAAGTTCAGGTAGAATCAATCTGAAGACAAGTCACTCTCCTGCTATTAAGTCTTTATATCTAAAGTTCGATGGATGATTGTATAAGTGGATAAAACAATACATTTTTATAATTTAATAGGAGTTTTCCCATGTAAGTTTATATTCCTTAGACCCACGAAAGTGTCTTCAGGACAAAGTTGGTAGGACCACCAACATAAATACTAGGAGAGCATGACTACCCAGATAATGTGTACTAACTCCTGTTCCCACATGTTTTAAATTTCATCCTTTAGATCCATATAGTTTGAATGCTTTCCATTTCATGGAGTATGGCAATTAAATCTATTCTGTATTTAAAATGTCATTCTTAAATTTTTATGGAAAAAACTGTTATGTCCAAGAGGTTGTGGGCAAGTTTGGTCTGTAATGTGATACTCTCTAGTTTTAGGACAGTTCATTTGTTGAATTCTCTGGGATATTTGGTGGGAATGTATTTATGGTATTCGAGTGTATCATCATTGACTTCACAGTAGATAGTAAGCTTATAGTATGTAGGGCTAGTCAAGTAAAGAAGTCTTTTAAATATCCAATAGAGGCTAACTTTTTGTAACCTGTAGGGACATGCTGTACAGTTTCCAGCATTTTATCAGATAAGATAGATGATCAATATGTATTTTCTGGTGTCAGTGGCTTGATGCTGAATTCTTATCAACCCTGCTCCTCTTTCTAGAAACAACTTTACCTGAACTGTAGATGGGAGTCATTTTGTAGATGCTTTTTTGTCAACATATTGTCTGTTGAGTTCATGTGGCTGCTGTTAGTACCTTTTGACTCTGTTCTGCGTTGACTTCATCCAGAAATAAATCATTATGAGTTATGTTCAACAAATCCTGTATCATGTGCCTCCAATCAGCCTTTATTATTGCTTTGTAGAATGAGGTCTATTCGATCAAAAAATATATAAAAAATGCTTGCTGCTGCTGCTACTACTACTACTACTACTACTACTACTACTACTACTAGTACTACTGCTACTACTGCTGCTACTACTACTACTGACTACTACTAGTACTAGTCCTAGTACTACTACTACTACTACTACTACTACTACTACTGCTACTACTACTGCGAGCCAGTAGGATATAACAATAGCTGTCATTTATCTAATTCTTTAAGGTTTATGCATGTTTAAAAGTCATTTATGAATCTTATCTCATTTGATCCTCATTGAAATAGATGCTAATATTACCTCCATTTTGCAGATGAAGAAACATAGGCTGAAAGAGGTTGTATGACTTGCCCAGGATCACAACAGCTGGGAAATACTTAGACCAGATTTTAAACTCAGATCTTCCTGACTCCAAGTCCAAAACTGTCCATTATACACCTATAAATAGAGTAGCACTTCTTAAACTGTGAGTTGTAATCCAGTTTAAGAAGCACTGAAAGGGTTGTGACTGGAAAAAGTTTAAGAATTCCGGGGATACAAGATTGTCTTTGGAGGTAGGAAGACCTGAGTTCTGTCTTTGAAACAAAATAGCAGAATGGTCTTAGACAAATTGTTTAATCTCTCCTTTGTCCAATTAACTCTAGACTAAGACAATTTTTCCCCTTATATATAAATAGCTGATTTGAATTGGTGGAGGGAATTTGTACCCCAAGGTTCCCATAACAACTTAGGTCCACCCCCAAATAACAGCAAAGTATTATTTCCATATCGATAGTAGGTCTTTTTGTAGTTTAGTATAGTGGAAAGAGCACTGAATAGGGAGGCAGTAAGACCTATGGAATCTGGGGCAAATTAGTAGACTTCTCAGAGGCTCATCTGTAAAAAAATCAGTACAATAATGCAGAAAATAACATCTACTTCACAGGACTGGGTAAGAAACAAATGTTATAAAATTTAAAATGCTCTGTAAATGTTAGATGTTATATAGTATTGTTGACTTGTTTGGAGGGTATATGTTTATCTAGCACAGTAACCCAGCTGTTCCTTGGTTTTGCAATGGCACAAAATAATGCATAAAGCACCATACTCACCAAAAAGTGGTATGAGACCTACAAAATGAGGAATCTGGCCTAAATTATTCCCAAGGTTCTGATCAGCTCCAATCTTTTGTGATCTGTGGATACTCAATGAATATCACATATTTTGTCTTCCCTTCCCAGCCTCTGGTGCCCACTTGTAGACAGTTTCTAGCACAGGCTATGCATCCAATGGTTGTTCTGTATCTATTTATTATGCTATAAGACAGTATGTATGGCACTGCAAGATAATTTATATTTCTACAATGGAAGGTTGATAATAAAGAAGAGAGGAATTGATGCTGGGTGCTGTCTGAGCTGTGTCTATCTCTTGGGTCAAATAATTTTCCATGGTGCCAGGAGCAGCTGTGGCAGGATTGCTCTGCCTATCTGTGACTTAGGGGACCCACCCTGAATGGAGTCACCACCTGGGGAGAAGCTGCAACTATTGATATATAGAGAAAGAGGAATTAGACAGGAACCCACAAACCATCTAACCCAACCTTAGCTTGAAGCATGCATCTTCTTTTGTGATATCTTCAATGTATGGTCATTCAGCCTTGCCGGCTTTCATGTGGGCAGAGTGCACACTGCTGGGCCATCCTAGACCACTTTCAGATAGCTTTGAGTGTTACTAAGTTTTCCCTTAAATGAAGTCAGATTTGCCTGTTGGACCTTTGGGATGGACTACGAACATGAACAAAGATGAACCAGTCTTGTATTGGCATGATTATACATTCAAGGACTGAAGGTGAACTCTGAATGTCCCTTTGTAGCAATTCCAAAAATCATGCTTCACTGTTGAGAAATTTGTCAAGCTGCTAAAGGGCTATTCATGTAAAAGCTAGCATGATATAGGAAATAGGGTACTAAAACTGGATTCAGGAAGATCTGAGTTCAAAACCTTCCTTGGATACTTGCAACATGTGTGATAGGCAAATTGCTTTGTATCCCTAGTGCTTAGCACATAGTACATGCTTAAGAAATGCATACTGACTGACAGCCTCTCTGCACCTCAGTTTCCCCATCTATAAAATGAGGAGGAAGTCTCCAATGTCCCTTTCAGCTCTAGAATCCATGATCTTAAGGCATTATGTTTAAACTGAGACAAGCTGGGATGTTCTACTATAGATCCTTGTACCCTGCCTCCTTCAATTACCTTAGATATAGTCTACATGTACTTATATATATATGTATATTTGTACTGATAATCTTAAGCTCCTTGACGACAAGAAACTGCTTCACTTTTGTCTTTATGCTTCAGACCCTGGCACATATAAATGTCGGTTGATTGATTATTTGATTCAAGCTTGAGAGCGGACCAAGATGACAAGACAGGGCAAAGGAATGATCTAGAGCAGATAGGTCATTATGGACATTGAGATGAGAGAAGAAAGAGGGAGAGACCCCTAGAGAGACTCTAACACTTCCTCATCAGGAAAAATGCATATTAATAATTGTAAGAGCTATTGATTTTGTGGTAATTTAAGGTTTGTAAAGTACTTTTCAAATATCTCATTTGATCCTCAGAACTATTTTTTAAGTGTAGCAGCAACAAGGACCTTGACGCATCCAGGATGACCTGCTAGCACAAGTTCTTAGGTCTGCTTATCTAAAAGAAAAACAACTTTTGTGGGGTCAGCAATTTTCTTTAATCACATATAGCAATGAGAGAAAATACAAGCAGAGAAATAAACACCAACTGACAGGGCTTCTAACTGTCTGACCATAAGTAATATGGTCACAGATCAATAGGCATATCCAACTGTCTGACTATAAGCAATACGTACCTAGTTACCAGGGAGAGAGCCACCAAAATCTAGGTTTTCAAAGGGGGCTGGGGTGGGAGGGGGACCTTAATGGCTACCCAGACTCTCATCTGGTCTCATCATACCATGCCAGCATTCTTTTAAAGCCCCCAAAACAAAACTTCACCACAGAGGGTATATACACTTTTCAGAGCCAGAGGGCATTGCCACCCTCATGATCCAGTCATTCATTAATTAACAAAAGGTGTGGGTCTTCCTACTAAACAAGTGTCTCTTAACCAAGCTTTCCTGTAGCAGATTCCACTGAGGCCTATTAATGGGCAGGAAGATCTTTCATTAATATAAATCTCATTAACATTACAGGGAGGTAGGTGCTGTTATTATATTCACTTTACAGATGAGGAAACTAAGGCTAACAAAAATAAAGTGACTTCCCTAAGGTTGCACAGCTAGTAAATGCTAAGGCACAATTTGAACTCAGGTCTTCTTAACTCCAGGGCCAGTGTTCTATCCAATGAGTCATGGCACAATCTATATAAGACTATCAATATAGAGGTAGAAAGGACCATAGAGGAAACCAAATCTTACGCCTTCATTTTGTAGATAAGGAAACTGGGGAAGGGGGTATGTATACAGAGAGAGAGAGAAAGAGAGAGAGAGAGAGAGAGAGAGAGAGAGAGAGAGAGAGAGAGAGAGAGAGAGAGAGAGAGAGAGACAGACAGACAGACTGTCTAAGGTCATAGGTAGTAATTAGTTAAGTTGAGATTTGAACCTGAGACCTTCTGACTCCTAATCCAGAATTCTTTCCATTTCACCACTGTTTCAGGGATGCACAAAAAGCAACTAATAAGCCATTACTAATCTGCCAGTAAAATTAGTGAGATGTGCTTTTACTAGAGGGGGCTACTTGGATTCCTAGTTGTATACATTGATACAATAATCTGGTCAGTGACACCTTAGTGACAGCATATTTAATGTATCTGCCAGGATGGATGATTTACTCCCTCAGAGAAATGTGTGAATGAGGAAGATTTTGCCCATAATGTATTAAAAGCAATATTTCTCTGACACTATTTTCATTGGTTGCAATTTTAACAGATGCTACAGAGTTATTAATTCTTACTGCCAATGAAACCCTAGCCAGCTAATACAGTTAGGTAGGTAGCTTGTATTCCCAAACTGACTTTGGCTTATGTTTTCTAGCTGAGGTCTTGGGAGAAGGTTTCTTCAAATTAAGTTGATAAGAGCCCCTCGTTAAGTTCAAGCTGTTCTCATTTCCAATGTCCAAAGCCTCAAGATTAAAACGTTTGGGGGCTATCCCATGGAGATATGGGATTAAACGCATCCAAATTTGACCATATTTAGAAATAAGTAGATTTCATTTTTTCCTGTAGGCTAAACGAATATCTGAGCAGCAACGCATTTCATGTTAATGGAAGGGCAACGTCAGGTAAAGAAAATGAATTTTTCTCATGAACGTGGGTGAAGTTGGCACCGAGCACAGTTCAGTTTAATTCTGGCTTTCTGTACTCTCATTAAAAGCCAAACTTCTGAACTTAAAACCTCTCTATTATTATTCTTCAGTATATTTATGGCAAATTACATTTCATTTCATAAATTAAAAGGGGGTGGATAAAGGAGGAGGTAGGTGAGAGAGAGAGGAAAAAGAGAGGAAGAGGGGAAAAGAGAGAGAAAGAGACTGACAGAGACACACAAAAGCAGTTATAGATAAAACACAAAAGAAAGATTGGAAGAAGAAAGATGGGAGGAGAGGAGAAATTGGGAAGGAGAGAAAGAGAGGGAGTTGAGAGACAGATGGATATACAGACAGAAATAGAAGCAGAAAGAGGAGGGGGAGGGGAGGCGAAGGAGAAAAAATGTAGGGAAGGAGAGGAAAGAAAGAGAAGAGAGAGAGAGAGAGAGAGAGAGAGAGAGAGAGAGAGAGAGAGAGAGAGAGAGAGAGAGAAAGAGAGAGAGAGAGAGAGGGAGAAAGAGAGGGAGAGAGAGGGAGAGAGAGAGAGAGAGAGCCTTTATTTTTTTGCAAAGAAATAGGAAGGGAATATGTGTAATAAAGTGTCAGAAGACCCAAACTGCACTATCCATCACAGTTTCTGAGTAAATTTGGAAATAGTGGCTAGAGCAGGGCCGAAGTTCTAAACTGATGACGTTTAGGCTGATTTGAGTTTTCCCTTACCAGGCTCCATAACAGAGCTTTAATGTTTCCCATGGACATAAATTCACTGTAGCTCTCAAGTGAAGACTATGTTTGAGAGAACTGAATAGAAAGCTTGGACTTACTCTCAAGATTACACTTACCCCATCAAGTCAAGTTCCATGTAACTTTCCTTCTCAGGGCCGCGCACACAAAATTTCAGGAAACAGCAGGGCTTAATTAGGACTTGGGTTTATAGTTTCACCTGAAAAAATACATTTAAAAAAATCATATATGTTTGGCTGTTGAGATTTTCTAGTCAATAAATTCTTGCTAATTAATCACGTTAATGGTGCTCCTTAAAAGTTGAAACAGAATCAGAAAACAAACCAAATTCCCCATAAATATCAAACATAAAGGCCTATTCACTGATGCACTTTCTGTTTCTAAAAAGAATTTTACAAGTGTGTTTTTTTCCCCCTCTCTGACAGCACACACATACACACATGAGTACACACAGAGACAGAGTCCGCCACTATCTATGAGTATGTTACACCGCTCATAGAGAAATACAATTCCAGGGACAAATTATTAATGTGGCAGAATGATGTAATTATATGCTAGTACTTTACTGAGGAGTGTTTGTGAGTGTGGTTCTTTGGGGAGACTGGAGCAGAAAAAAGCAGAAAGACTAGTAATAGTATTTATTCTCAGAGTCTAGTAGACAAAGAAAGAAGGAAAGAAAGAAAGATACAAAGGAAGGAAGGAAAGAAGGAAGGAAAGAAGGAAAGGAAGAAAAAAGAAAGGGAGGAAAGAAGGAAAGAAAGGAAGGAACAAGTAAGAAAAGAGAAAGAGAAAAGGAGAATGGAAGAAAGAAGGAAGGAAGGAAGGATGGGAGGAGAGGGAGAAAGGGAGAGAGGAAGGAAAGAAAGAAGGAAAGAAAAAAGTGACAGAAGAAAGAAGGGAAAAAAGAAAGGAAGAGAAAAAGCATGAAAGAAGGAAGTAAATAAAAGAGAAAAAAGAAAAAAGGTAAAAGGAAAGAAAAAAGAAGGAAGAAAAGAAAGGAAAGGAAAAGGAGAGCACAAATGGAAGGAAAGAGAAAGAAAGAAAAGACAGAAAGGAAGAAAAAAAGACAATAAGGTAAATACATGAAATGGATAGGTAGGAGACAGAAAAAAAGTAGAGACTGGGATGAAGTAAGAATATACTTCCTGCCCATGTTCAGGACAGCATGGAGCTGGAAATGACCTCCAAGATCACCTAGTCCCCCATCTTACAGATGAGGAAATAGAGGCACAAAGGAGTTAATTGACTCAGAAAAGGTTATACAGGTAATAATAAATAAGAGCTGGGAGGCAAACCCAGGTTCTTTGACCCCTGATCCCAAGTGGTCTCTTCACTATCCAGCACTGCCTTTTATTTCCACTTTTGCATTAGTTAAAGGGAGTGAGAGTCTTCTTAATACAAATTGGATCTCTGGATCTGTTATTTTCCGGTTCTGTGTGGCCCAGCCCTAAAGCAGGCTTGCTTAAACCACCCCATAAACAAATAGATCCAGAATCCCACCTCACTTAGGGCCAAGCTCACCAAGAATACAGCTACTACTGTTCATCATTTGAGAAAAACGACCTTTTGGACATTGAAGCCCTAAACCTCCAAAATGTCATTTGTGGGTGTGTCAAGATGCTTTTTTGAGCCTGCGTTTGTCACAATGGAAAATCTCATTGGGTTTCCCCTTTTGAAATTAATTATTCCTCCTATAGGGTTCTTTCTGGGTCCTTAATCTTGGGAAAAATGATCAACTCCTTTCTTCTTCTTCTCCTCTCTCCCCCTCTCTCTCTTTCTACACACACACACACACACACGCACACGCACACACACACACACGCATGCACACTCACACATGGTTGACAGGCCTCACAGAAGGAGATGGAGAAATTGGAAGTTTCAAAACAGGAGGTGAATGGAGTTGTGTCAGCCCTTTTAAATGCCATCTCAAATGAGATATTATCTGTAAAGTGCTTAACACAGTGCCTGGCACATAGTAGGGACTTGGTAAATGTTTGCTCCCTTTCCTTTTGTTCTCCTTTGCCATTTATCACTTGACATAGACCGCACTGGGTTTATCTAGAGAGAGGGTTATGGATCGATGAGCATTTCCGTTCCAACTCTTTTTTCCGAGAGAGTTTATAACTTCACTGTAAACATCTGATCTTGACAGAAACCTGGCAATTTCGTGGCTTGCAGCACAAGCATTTTTGTAGTGCAGATATTAATTGATTTTAAAGCAAAAGAAAGAAAAATGGGCTTTTGAACATTTGCCTTGATACACACACATACATATGTGTGTACATGTATATATACATATACATTATGACACTTTTCTTGTTTATGGTCAAGACTGAAAATTTCTTTTTATTTCTTGCTTAGCATCTCGTTTTTTCTGTGTTTAGGTATTTTTTTTTAAAGGCTTCAACACTACCTGCTAGTGTAAGGAGACCACTGAGCTACATTCCAAAAACCTAAAAAAAATTGCATTTGAAGTAGTTAAAAAGAAATGGTGTGAAATGGTAAAATGCTGTTTTAGACTTCATTATTCCCAGATTTCTAGTAGATCCCAGACAGATAACTCCTGGGGGAAAACCAGAAAGCAAAAGCAAACTTATTCCAAAAATGGATACCTTATATAAGGAAACAACATCCTTGTTGAAATCCCCAAGCAGAAAGTTCCCCGGACCCACTAATTGTGTAACTTCCTGCCATCTCCTTCCAGGTCATGTACCAGGAGTATAGCTCCAGCCCTAAACATCTCTTGTAAACTCCCCCTCTCCTCCATGCCTTCTGCTCCATAGTACCCACACTTTAGCTCTTTCTAGCAAAAGTGACATTAGTACTGGGTGTGGGAATGTTTGCTCTAAAGTGAGCACAGTTAAGTAATTAGAAGCACAGTCCTGTTACTCACTTAAACTTGACACAAGTTCAGGTATTTAAGTCATCTCCAGTTTTTCTTCCTAGTTCACACTTAGTCTGTACCACCCTACCTGTGCCATCTCCTCACCCAGTTCTGTTCTCTTGGTTGTTGAGGAAATAAACTTTATATCAGATTCCTAAGTTCACCTTTTAGTTTCTTGGGGAAAAGAAAGATCTCCCTGAAGTTTCCTAGAACCCAGATCATTGACTTTCCTGGACTCTTCTCTGAACAAGACTCTTTTACTGCTGCCAACAACTTAGGATATAAGGTCCTGAATGTCCCAGTGGGAGCATCAAATCAACATGTTCAAAAGCAGGTTTATTGTTTTCTCTCCAAAAATCTTCTCCTGCTTCTGACTTCACGATTTCTGGTGCTGGCACTAGTATCCCATGTTCAGAACATCAGGGCTCTCCTTGGATCTGCCTCTCATTCACCTCATATATCCAATCAGTTATCTGTTGTTTCTATTTCCACAGCATTTTTTGTAACTGTTCTCTGAAGGTATCTATGTTTACAGCCACCATGTCAGTATAGGCTATATTACTACTCCTCTGACTTTGGCAATATCCTATTGACAGGTCATGGTACCTGCCTTTTCCAATTTATTATTCACACCACTCCCAGATTTACCAATAGTTTTTTCCCTACTAGATCTGGTCTCTCTTCTGCTCAAAATCTTAAATGGCTCTCTATTTACTTTCAAGTAAAGTTCAAACTTCTTTAACCTAGTATGAGGGACCTCCATAGTTTAACTACCTTTCTATTTTATCTTATTGTATTTCTGTCCACATACTTGTAACACTTCAGCCAGAACAGAAATCTGCTATGACCTCCATACGCCTGGTACTTTCTTAGGTCCACGCCTTGTCTTTGCTCTTGCTGTACTTAATGTCAATAATACTTTATCCCCTACCGGTGTTTTTTATATATTTAATCATCTTTTCAAAGGTCATCTCCTTAATGAAGTCTTTCCTTATCCCTCTTCTCCTTACTTCTTATCAGTAATCACCTTTCCTCCTTCAGAGGAAAGCTTTTGACTTGCATGTCTCTTATGTATGTGCTTGGGATGGATTATTTTGCAATACAGTCATTTTTGTGAATGAGTATCTTCCTCCTGAACTGCATGAGCATGAGGACAGTTTATCTTGTGTCTCCTTCTAAGACTCCATGCTCTCTCACTTTCTCTTAGAGTTTTTGCTTTAAAAACACTTGTTGATTTGAACTGAGTTCAACCTGTCTCTGGACATTTTAATGCCAGCTCTCTGTAAGTCCCCAGATTCTCTATAGCAACTACCCACTCCACTAATTCCACCTGATTGCCATGAATTTCCTCTCCACATTTCCTGGTCTAATTTCCTTAGTACAAACTTTAGAATAAACATCAGTACCTAAATCAATTTAGCCCTAGCCAGTCTGGAACTGTGCTATTTGGGGGAGGTGGATTTTTTTCCCCAATTTGTCTTATAAAATTTGTAAAGGAGTCATAAAATAGGTAACTGTATCCAGCAGTACAATGCTTTAGGTGGGGACATGTTCTTCTTAATATCGAAGTATATCACTTCATCCCCTACAGCATACAATTAGACATCAAATTGCTCGACCCCTCTATTTTAAGTAGAATTTTTTTCTACTTATACCTTTGTTAGGTTCCAATATTGACCGTTGACCTCCTCATGGATTCCAGTTCAAATTATAGGGGATTTTAATGGTAATTTATCTTGACTAACTTGCTCCCAGCCAGTTTAAAAACTGAGAAGTTCTGAAGTTAATTCAAGCCTCGCTGTCCAAGTGCTCAGCATTCCCACAGACCAAGGCAAGAAGTAGTATTGAAACAAGAAAACATTTAACTGGAACAAGAAAGATATAGGCAATACCTTTTTACTTGCATGTCTCTTATGGATATACTTAGCATAGATTAACACACATATTCCTGAATGGATATTATGTCATTTTCACTTCTGCTTTGGAGAAGCTTGGGGAATGAGTTTCTCCAAGACTCATGTCTGTGACCAGAGAAGGTACATGCTCCATCTCTCTCTGTAGCTAGAATATACTCCTGGATGGTCCCAGAATAGAAGACTTCATGAAAAGGTCAAGTGTGTGTCTAGGATCCTTAGCTATCCCTGTTTTCCCCTTATGTGTTAAGTCTGCAGCTTATCCATTTCTACTGAACTCCCAGTTCTACCGTCGCCATGAAGGTCCCATCATGACTTGACTCAGATGGTATTCCTTGCTTGCCTGACCATTTTTGGTCTCCATTTTAGTTCCCAATATGACCCTATGCTTTGCATAGTCACAAAATTTGTAGAAACATTCATTTTTTCACCCATTTTCCTAATGGTGAAAGACTCTTCTTCAATCTCCATGAATGCACAGTGAACCTCCCTTTTTCTGGGCAAAAATGAAGTGGGAAGGTATTTGCATACAAACAGGTCCATTATTCATAAAAGCTACAAGATACAACACATCCAGATAGGTTTAGTCTTTGCTTGATTCATCATATACCACTTCTAGAGGATGACTTGGGACATAGTTGTATTCTTAATGGATGTTCAATAGTAAGTTCAATTTAATATTTTTCCTCCAATTACATTTTAAAACAAATTTTTAACATTTGGGTTTTTTTTTAAAGGTTTGAGCTCCAAATTTTATCTCTCCCTCCATACCTCCCCTTCCCCCATTCCCTGAGATGGTAAGCAATCCGATATAGATTATACATGTGCAATCAGGTAAAACATTTCCATATTAATCATTTTGTTCAAGAAGACTCAAATAAAAATAAAAACAATGAAAGAAAGTGAAAAATAACTTGCTTCAGTCTGTATTCAAACAATATCAGTTCTTTATCTGAAAGCCAATAGTGTATTTTGTCATTAGTCTTTTGGGATTTCTTGGATCATTTTTTTGCTGAGGATAGCTAAGTCATTCTCAGTTCTTGATCATACTATATTGTTGCTGCTGTGTACAATGTTCTCTTGATTCAGTTCAATTCACTTTGCATTAGTTCATGTAAGTCTCTCCATGTTTTTCTGAAATCAACCTGCTTGTCATTTCTTACAGTACAATAATATCTCATCACAATCACATCAGAGCTTGTTAAGCCATTTATTCCACAATTGATGGGCATCCCTTCAATTTTCAATTCTTAGCCACCACAGAAAGAGCTGCTATAAATATTTTGGTACAAATAGGTCCTTTTCCACCACCTCCCCCTTTTTTATGTCTTTAGGATATAGATCTAGAAGAGTTATTTGTGGATCAAAGGATATGCACAGTTTTATAGCCCTTTGGGCACAGTTCCAAATTACTTTCCAGAACAGTTGAATAAGTTCACAGCTCTACCAATAGTGCATTAATGTCCCAGTTTTCCCACATCTCCAACATCCATAATTTTCCTTTTTTGTCATATTAGTCAATTTGATAGGTGTGGTGAGGTGCCATCTCAGAGTTGTTCTAATTTGCATTTTTCTATCCATTTTTTTGTATGACTATAAATAGCTTTGATTTCTTTTTCTGAAAACTTCCTGTTCATGTCCTTTAATCATTTACCAATTGGGGAATGACTTGTATTTTTGACTCAGTTTTCCATACATTTGAGAAATAAGACCTTTTTCAAAGGTGCCTATTGCAACATTTCTTTTCCTAAGTTTTTTGCTTTCCTTATAATTTTGGTTGCTTTGGTTTTGTTTGTGCAAAACCTTTTTAATTTTATATAATCAGAATCATCTCTTCTATTTTGTAATGCTCTCTCTATCTTCTTTGGTGCTAAATTCTTCCCTTATCCATAGATCTAACAAATAAACCTCAATAGTAAGTTCAAATCCTAGGTCCCCAAGTATAAATTTCCCAAAGGATCCATAATCCTTTTGAAATGATAAAATATGGGAAAGAGAGAGTGCTTTACGTTCTCCCATGAAATTCAGAGACAGATGAGTAAACATTTATTCCTGTACTTATTAACTCACTGATTCACTAACAAACCTGGTATTTTACAAGGCCATTTCAGGACCCTGGTTACTTCTCTGAAACACCAAAGCAACTGGTTGAAAGGTGAACAATTTACTCCACTTGTTGTTTTATCCACATGATGATAAATGGCCATTCTGGTGGTTTTAAATGTGAACATAATGGTTATTTTGGTGCATTATGGAGTCATAAGCCCAGTCTTGGGCAATCTACTTATTTCATATTCATCTTAGAAGAAATTAGATGGCTTAGAAGAAAGCATCCCTTTAAGTTTCCAAAATGATTGGAATGAGAAATAATGACAGTGCTAATGGTAAACAATAACTCAAGGTGATGCTGTGCTTTCGTATAGATGGAGATATTATCCAAGGCTATCTGGGCAATCCAAGGTTATCAGAGGCAACTAGTTGGCACAGCCAATAGAGCACCAAGCCTGGAATCAGCTAGACCCGAGTAGTTATTAATATTATGATTAATTATTAGTAGTCATTAATCTAGTAGCTATTCAATCCAGGCAGTTATGATTTGCTGTGTAACCCTGGACAAGTTATTTAACTTCTGGCTACCTCAGTTTCCTCAGCTATAAAATGTGTATAATAATTATGAGGACCAAATAAGATAACATTTGCAAAAGCACGTAACAAGATGTTTGGTGAATAGTAGAAGTTTTATATATATATATGCATATTCTCTTCCTCCTTTACTTTTCTGTTCTCTCTATACTCATAATCTCACCAGCTTCTGTGGATTCCATTATTGTCTCTGTCAAGATGACTTCAAAATTGATATAAGCAGCCCTAATTCTCTCCTACCTCCAGCCTCACATTATTACTATATAATGTTTTAATGTTTACATAAGGTAACTCATTTGATCCTTCAACTACTCTGTGAGATAGTTATATGTTATGATCCCCATTTTACAGAAGAGATACTGCAGAATTAAGTGATGTCTCATGGTCACACAGCTAACAGTCTGAAGTAGGATTTGAATTCAGGTCTTGGGCTCTATGTGCTGTACTACCTAGCTGCCCTCACAGGATTGTATTTGTCCTTTATTGATGAAGAAGACCATGCCATCAGAAAAATGTGACTTGCATGTGACTTTGTTTTGAGTGAGGGAGGGCTGTGCAAAGTCACGGTCTCACTTCTTCTCTACATCACAAACTAAGTCTGTACATACCTATCTGGATGCTCTAATGATATTTCAAACTCAATAGGTCAAAAAAATTTATATTCTCCCAAATCCACCCAACTTCCATACTTCCCTATTTTTGTTGCTAGTACTAATCCTTTCAATCACAGTTTTGAAATCTTGGAGTAATCCTTTCCTCTCCCTCAATCTCCATATTCTACCTGTTGCCAAGTTTTACTCATTCTACTGCCACAACATCTCTCATATAAATTCCCTTCTTTCTCCTCACAGAGCCTCTAATCTAGTTCAGGCCTTCCTCATTTCTTGTCTGGAATTTTGTCATAACCTTCTAACTTGTCTCCCTTCTCCCAATTTCTGTCCCATTCAGCCTCTGTGCAGATACTGAACCAATATTCCTAACACACAGCTCTGTGTCACTCCACCATGGAATAAAAAGTCTCCCCTGGCCCCCTAATGCCTCTAGGGTAAAATACAAACTCCACAGCCTGGCATTTAAAGTCTGCCATAGTCTGGCTCCCACTTAATTTTCCCATTTTATTTCGTGTTAGGCCCCTTTTTACTTTACATTACTTATTCCACTCAAACTTTTCCCTGTACAGAACATTCCTTCTCTTTCCTTTTTGCCTTTGTAGAATGTCTCTTAGGTCTAGAATGTATTTCCTCTTTCCATAGACCCCTTAAAATCCTTAGCTTTCTTCAAAGCACAGTTAAGGCACTGTCTCCTAAATGAGGCTTTTTTTGATCTCCCCAGTTAAGAATGATCTCACCTTCTTAAATAATTTTTTATTACTTTTAATGTACTTTGCATTTTCTTATATGTATAAATGTTATATCTCCTCAGTAGAACATAAATTCCTTAGGGAAAGAGATTTATTTTATTTTTGTGCCCCTAGTACTGAGCGCAGTATACATTGTATATAGTAGGCATTTAATAAATATTTGTTGGATTTAGTTGAACTGAATTGCTTTGAAGTTTAAAAAGTGATTTCCCAGCAATGTCCCTGTGACCTGAGTTTAAATCTCTCCTCTTTCAACTAACTGTGTCTCCTTGGAAAGTCATTTAGCCTTCCTGAGATTTACCTTCTCCATCTGTAAAAAAAAAAAAGAATACATATAACAGCAAATCCCATTCTGTAACAGATATGTACTCAAAACATATGAGCAAGCCATGAAATAGGAATTGCAAATCTCTAAAGGTCCTAAATCTGGAGAGGGAAGCAGACCTCAGAGGCCATATTATCTAACCTTTTTATTTTACAAATGAGGAAAACTGAATCTCAGTGAGGTTAAATGAGTAGTCCATGGTCATACAGGTGGAGATGGAGGTGAAATTTGAACTCCAGTTCTCCAGATAGTATTCTTTTCATTGTATTACACGACTCTGAGGTTTCACCCCACTTCATGGAAATGATATGTGGGATGAAAAAAGAAGGGAACAATAAATGTTGGAGGAAAAGTGAAAATATAATACTGATACACTGTTGGTCACCAATCAAGCAAGGGGGGGCCTCAGAGTGAGGTTTCATCGAAGTGGTAAGACACCAGGCAAAAAGATGGAGGACAAGGGGTCTAGGAAGAGTCCAAAAAGGATAGAGGAATTCAGATAAGTGTGGGAAGACTGTAGAAACTGACATAGAATGACATAAGTGAACTAAGAGAACAATACAACGGCTAATATCAATTTCGGTTTTAAGGTTTACACATTATCTCATTTACTTCTCTCAGCAGCATAGTAGAGTTAATGCTTTTATGAGCCATTATACTGAGGGTGAGATGGAGAAGACTAAAGACCATGTCTCCGATGCAGGTTAGGTGAAGGAACTAATGCACTGAGCTTGAAGTGAACGCTTTGTGTAGACATTATCATTGTCTTCAAATATGTGAAAGGCTGTGTTGTATGTAGTTGAGATATTAAGCTTTTTGACCTTGATAAGTAGAACAGTATGAAGTATTAGATATTAAAGGAAGGTAGATTTCAGCTCCACATAAGGAGAGACTTGTTGATAATGAATAAGAACTTTCTGGATAAGAAATGGGAAATCTTAGATCAGGGGGTAGTCAATTCTCTATCATTTGAGTCTGAAGGACCACTTGACTCTGGATGTTGTAAGCAGGGGATTTGAACCAGACAACCTTATTCAGAGATGGGTAAGATACTGTAGTCTTTGGTCACAGAGTTAGTATTGTGAGCTATGAGATGGCAAGACTTCAATCTTACAGCAAGCCTCTGCTACTAAAAACTATACAAACTATACAAAGCACAACCCTAGGTAGTTGTATTATCTTCATTTTATTGATGAGAACACTATGATACAGTGGTCACACGACTAGTTAATGGCAGACCTAGGATTTGAAACCAAGGTCCTCTTGATTTGAAGACCAGCGAGTAAACTTTCCTCTACAATACCACATTCACACAGTGAATTAGGATAGACTTGAGTTCACATCCGACTCAGATATTGATTAACTATGTTACCTTAGAGAAATCATTCAGCCACTGTTCTGTCTTATTTCCCTAACTGCAAAATGGGGATAATAATAGTACCTTCCTTGCAGGGTTGTTATGAGGATCAAATAAATGATATTTGTAAGGTGCTTAGCAGTATTTGCTACATAGTATATACTACATCAGTATTAGTTTTTTTAAAAAATCATCATTAATCATCAATAACAGCAACTGTACCACTACTACCATGACTTCCTCCAACCACCACCATCACCACCACCATCACCACCCCCACCACCATCATCATCATTTAAGGTGACTGAGCATTTGAAAGAAGAGAAGACATGAAATAGTTCTCTTCCTTACAGACCAATCTAACTACTGACTACTACTATCCTGTTATTTTGGTCAGAACAGGAAAAAAGAGATCTGTGTATGGGTGGAGTCAACCACCCCATTCCATTTTAACCTTGTTACTGATGAGGAACTGAAGTAAACAGGATTAAGTGACTCCCCAGGGTCATGCAGCTAGTAAATGTCAGAGACTGGGTTTGATCTCAGTCTTCCTGACTCCAGGACTCTATCCACTGTGCCGCCCAGTTGCCCCCACTTCAAGTACTAGTCACATACATCATTGAGAATTTCCATGGTGGGGATATTCTCCAGATAGGTACTCTCCTATCATCTAGGTTTAGGTTGATGTTCTTTGCTTTTCCCCTGAGTTTCCCCTCAATATTCTTTGTGTTTCCTCAAAGACTTTCTGTAAATATTAAAAGGTGTCAAACATGTGGCCTCTCCCAAGTGTGCCAGAACTCCATTAAAATATAACTGGGAAATATTAAGAAAATAAATAAAAAACACTAGAACATAGATATTTTACTCTAAACTAAGTCAGTATGTACTCTCAGGGATCTTTATGACTGAATTAGTTGCCCCCCATTTTTATTTGAGTTTGATTCCATTCATCTACAGCCTATGAGAACAGTTCTGGGAAATGAACAGATGAGACTTAGGCTAAGTTTAATGGTATGTTGAAGAAAGACAACAAAAACCTTGGTCTACCAAAGTTTTAATATCACACCTTTCTATACCTGGGGTGGGGTAAGAAAATAATAGTGGAAACAAATAAATGATCAGAGCAGTCCAAATCACAAAAATATTTATGTTATAGCCATGTTAGTTTTAATGCCAAGTATCCAATTCTAGTGATATCTGAACCCAGTTCTTCATCACTTTTTCAAGACAGCCAAAGTCAGCATTTCTTTGAGTAGCATACTTTCAAAGTTTCTGCCTTGGTCCAAATGGATCCCAGGAGAAAGTTCACATATTCAGAAATACTTTTCCCATAATGCTTTAACAACTGTGCAAAGTTTCTGGTTTCAGGTTGAATATTCCTCTGCATATCTTATGAAGTGGTTGCTTGCTGCCAATACAGATTTCTCCTTCTAGATGTATAAAATCAATGCAGACAAGTTTTGAAGACTTGTTGATGCTAATATTCTGCAAATATGCCACACTAATTGATAGCACTTTTCTTTGTACACATTAGACACGTCTCATATTTCTTGGACGTTTTGTCTCAGTAAAATCTATTTCTTACTGGCTCTAGGGTCTTTTCTTGTGCCTTAGATCCAAACTTTCTTGACCATAGAGCAATAAGCCTTGGGCAGTACCAATCGATTTCTGCCTAGTGTGGAATCACTGCCAGTCTTGTTTAGTATTTCATTGTAAAGCACCAACTTCTTTCATTGTCTTGATAATAAAATGCCTTCAGATGATTGACATTTGAGGCTTTTGACATAATTACCTTATTTCTTAGCCAATATTACTTCACAAAGGCCTTTGTCAGGCATGTACTCTCTTTTCTAATATTTCACAGACAACTGAGATAAATAGGGTTAACTTAATGAAATGAATTTCACATATGCTATTGGCATGCTATCTGATGGATGGTTTAATCATCTTGGCAAATGGGATAAACTAGGTTGAGGGTTACCAACAGCCTGAAATTCATCTGTGAGTTAGGAGAATGTCTATCCCAAGCATGTGAAGACTTGCCCAAGTGGAATTGGCTGAATGAGAACGATTAGTTCCAATATGCACGAAAGCAGCTGAAGTAGCCCTGTGACGCATTTAGAGTGCGGTCACACATTGAAGATGTCAAGGTCATCCACTACATACCAGGTCATTGCCAGTCATCTGGACTTTTGTCCTGCCACTGGACTTCAGTGACTCTGGGAGAGAGCCCAACTCTGCCTCACTTAAATCTAATTCATGTGCAAGGTAAGACATTACCCATAATATCATTGATCCTTTTCAAAAACTAAGTATGAGAAACATCTAGTGGAAGTCTTAAGCTTACAACTACAATGCTATCTATTTGTATTCTAGTACCTTGGGTGTTGCAAATAGTTTTTACACCCTCTGATAGTTTTGGTGTTGTGGGGCTTTATGGACGGGTCATCTGCATTAGTTTTCACTGACTAGTAATGGATGCTGAACTCACAGATAGCTAATGTTCCCACTCATCTCTGGCAAAAAGCATGCAACTTGGCACTAGAGTATAAATTAGTGGATTGCTGTTGGTACAAACTTGTAGCTTTCATAATATCTCTCTCTATCTATCTATCCATCCATTTATCTATCTATCCATCTATCCATCTATCTTTCTATCTTCCTGCTTTGAATTTCTCAGTGACCTGCTATTGAGAGAAGCTTCATCTTGTGAAGTAAGTAAAGCTTCTTGTTATCATTCAGGCCCTTGTGGCAAATGCATTTGGTTTCATATAATTGGCATTCCCTTGTTTGCTCTCAGTTTCTTTAAATAAACCAAGTAGGTGGCATAGTAGATAGAGCAGAGATTGGCCAACTATAACCCAATGGTCAAGTCTAACCACCTGTCTGTTTTTGTATGACTTAGAAGCTAAGAATGGTTTGACCCTTTTAGCTCATGGTCCCACAAAAACAGGAGGTGGGCTGGATTTGACTCTTGGGCTGACAATTTACTTCTCTGGGATAGACCATTGGGTTTGACACAGGATGACCTAAATTCAAATCAATCATCAGACACTTATTAGCCATGCAAGTCATTTAACCAATCTGCTTCTGTTCTCCTACTATAAATGGTGACAATAATATTACCTACTACCCAAGGTTGTTATAAGGATTACATAGTATAATATTTGTATTATTTAACACAGTGCCTGGAACATAATAATTAATGCTTTTTTTCCTTCTTTCCTGTGGGAAGCAGCTGAACAAGTCTCTAAAGACTTGTCCGCATCTTTTTGTCCACTGGCCTCTGGAAGTTTTGTTGATTTTAAGACAATTTTGCATTCCTTTCTTTCTACTTCTGCACTTCTTCAATCATATGTACTTGACTGAGGCTATACAGTGACTTAGCAAAAGCAGCATCTTTTTTGTTTTTTAAACAAATTTTCAATAATAGGTATTAAATCCTAGAAAAGTCCTTAGGTCTGGAAGATTCTTTGAAAATGGCCAAATCAAAAGTTGTTCTACCTTTTCTGGGCCAGTGCTCATACCTTTTGTTTTTTAAGATGATTTTAAAGTTTTATTTTTATTTAAAATTTTTTTTCAACTCTCCCTCCCACTGACCCTAAATGAATAATTTTAAAAATTCCTCTTATAACAAATATGCAATATCAAACAAAACAAATTCCCACATTAGCCATGTCTAAAAATGTATGTCTCACTCTGGAATTTAAGTCCATGATCTCTCTGGCAGGATGTAGAATGCTTATAGCTTGTGGAGATGCACTGTGGCTCACATACTTCACTGAGACTCTACAAAACTGGCTTTTGTCAATGGAAAGTCTTAAGCCATTTTCCTCCAGGCAGTCCAACACTTTCATCAGTTTTTCTTCATGTTCTTCCAAGGTTTTCCCAAAGACAATGATGTCATCAGGATATTCTAATACATTCAGGTAATTCATGTGTCTAATTACTTTCTCCATCTTTGGAAAGTATCAGGCTTTCCAAAGATACCTTGAGGAACGTGCTCAAACTGGTAAAAATCTAACTGGGCAGATGAAAGCATTCTTTTCCTTGTCTTTGTCTCTCATAGAGATCAAATAGCCACTGTGCAGGTCAAATGAAGAAAATCATAGGCTGTGTAACTGGCAATCTAGGGAATCTGGAACTCTCAGTAGTCCAGTTTGGTCCTTTCATTCAAGGTGAGACAATTATCATCTATCTTTTTTCTTTAGTATCTGCACTTCGGGAGGCTCATATGGACTACTGGATTTTGTGACGATGCCATTAACCAATAGGCTTTTTTAATGTTCTCTGAGATCATCACAGACAAATGAGTATTTCTTGATCTTTGCTGGAATGACTTGTAGTGAGTTAGATCTTATGAGCTTCTCTTTGAGGACATCCTACATCCCATTAAAGTAATCAAAATACATTTTTTCTCTTGCTAACATTCTGTCTCAACCATTCCTCTCATTCCTCTGGTACTGGGTAATCCCTCAAATAAAATTTTTTTGGCTCTATTTCAGAAGTAGAAAGACTCTCTTAATTTGACAGTTTAACTCTGTCCTTCTGTTTGTTTTGGCACAAGGTGCTTGGATGACCAATGTATACAGGTATTGTTGCTTACAATATTCTACTAGCATCTTAAAGAGACTAGAATTGATTCCAATCAAAACTGACATTCCATTTCTTTAGGTTGGGATTGGGTATACGAAGAACTGGACATCTATTACCTTGTTTCAACCTCCAGTATCTAGACCCTTTCCTTCTGAGATCCTTCCTCCCTTTTAATAGTTCCTCAAAAAATGGCTTTGATTGATTTTAGGAGATGTAGAGGTCCTATTAACATTCAGTTTTGATTGATTCAGTTAAAAAATATTCCTATTTAATCAAGGCACCAGAGTCAAATGGGATGGTTTCAATCCCACTTTTACACTTTTTATCACAATTCTTTGTGTGTAACGGAATGTAACTTGCTCACATCTACCCTCCTTCTTCCCATCACCTTGCTGGCGATCTTCAACTTCCATTATTTTGGCATTTGGGAAGTTCATGACTTTTATAACATCAACACAAGATTACTAGTATTAAAAATGTGACTTTTGTTTCATTTGTCTATTAAAATAAACTTTGTAATTTCCAAAAGACAATCTACAAAAATGCATCTAGGAAGAGGCATGTGAACACAACTATAAAGAGCTATGGAAATAAAAATCTAAATTAGTACAGAATTGTTAACTGTTTATAGGCAAACTTAATCAGTGTAATAAAATCACAGTATAACTTATCTATTCAGTGTCATACCAATCAAATTACCAAAAAGTTATTTTGTAGTGCTAAAAAAATGAAATTCATCTGGAGGAAAGAAATGTCAAAAATCTCAAAAGAAATAATGAAAAAAATGGGAAGGAAGGAATTTTAGCAATATAAATTTTAAACTATATTATAAAAGTATAATAATCAAACAGTTTAATACCAGTTAAAGAAAAGCATGAAATCTAGGGGGTCTAATTACTAGAGCAGAGTCATTATACAATAAAAATCACTAGGAAAACTGGAGAGCAGTCTGGCAGAAATTAGGTTTAGACTAACACCACACACCATATACCCTAGATAAATTCCACATGAATATATGACATAGACATAAAAGATTACTTCATTAAAAAATTAGAAGAACAAGAAAGAAATTACCTTTTAGATCTATTGGTAGGAGAAGATTTCAAGACCCAAGAAGAGATAGAGAGCCCTGCAGAAAATAAATGGATAATATTGAATGCATATTTTTTTCATAAATATTACTGATACAGTTATTAAACAAAAGGAAATACTTCATTGGGAAAAATTTTTTCATCAATATTCTCTGATACAGATGTTATTTCTAAGATATACAAAGAATTGATATAAATTTAAAAGAAAATAGTCATTCCCCAGTTGATAAATGGTCAAAGCATATGAAATAGTATTTTTAAAGGTAAAAAAAAAACCTCAAGCCATTAGAGAAATGCAAATTACAGTATTCCGAAGTTCTACCTCATACCTGTCAGACTGGCAGAGTTAATAGAAAAGGAAAATTGCAACTTTTTGTAGGCCTTCAGGAAAGAGATACACTAATGCTTTATTGATGGAACTGAGAAATGGTCCCCCCTTCTTAGGAACAAAACAAACTATGCACCCAAATCACTAAATTAGGTATACCATTTCAATTAATCATACCATTGGAGAATCAGTTTTCAAAATAAGAAATTAGAATGATTAAAAACCAGAAAGTGTGCTCAGAATCACTATGAGAGAAATGCAAATCAAAATAATCCCAATATATTATTTAAAATTCATAAAATTAGCAAGTATTATAAAAGATATGAAAATTTATTGCAAAGGTAAGATAGATATGCTAATCTGATACAATTAGAGCTGGGGATTGATCTTCTTATTCTAATTACATTGTGCTATCAAAATTACAGAATTGTTCATAACCTTTGACATTGAGTTCCCACTACTGAGTCTATATAACCCAATGGGGCTTTTGACAAGAATAATTTTATATGTATAAAAATATTCATAGTAGTATTACTTAATATAATGGAAAGCTAGAAACCAAATAAGTACTTAGAAATTAAAGATGGATGAATATGAACAATTCAGTGAATTACAAGAAAATTGATCTGAAGAGATATAGAGTGAAGGAAGCAGTACCCAGTAAGTAAACTGCGAAGCAACACAATTTGCATCAAATATAAGAAATTATGTTGGCACTATCCTATCAACGTTAAAAGCACATATTCCTTCCCTTACTCCAGAGCTTCACCCCTTCTCATAACAACTGCTTAAACAGTTGAAGTCAACAGTTGCAGATTCAGTTGCAAAAGCACTGTAAAAAGATTTTGCTTAACTGTGTGGAGAGAATTTACTTTGTAAGAGAATGTTTGGATGTTGGGAAATGTTTGTTGTATCAGAACAAAATGTCGTTAGGAAAGAAACTCATTAAGAGAATCAATAATAGCTTTAGCAAAATTACAACCTACAAAATAAACACAGAAAAATCTGAAGCATGTTTATGTGATAAAATCCAGGAGCCAATAATAAAAGGGGATATTCCACTTGAAATAATTAAAAAAGACATAAAATATTTGGAAGTAATTTTACCAAAGTACACTCAATAATTATACAGTTTCAGTTACAACATGATCCTTAAAGAAATAAAGAACAACTTAAAGCATTGGAGAAATATTCAGTGTTCATGGCTAGTCTATGCCAAGATAATAAAAATGCCAATATTTCCAAAGTAGATTTACAGTTTTGGGTCTATGCCAATCAAACTACCAAAAGGGTGCTTTACAAAACATGGTAAAATAATAGCAAAAAATATTTGGAGGACAAAAGTCAAAAGAAATAAAGAAAAAGGTAGGAGAATAGCATTTCTAGACTTCAAACTATACTCGAAAGCAGAAGTAATCAAAAACATTTGGTATTAGTTTAAAAATCAAGAAGTAAAATAAGAAAACAGATAAGAACGAATCAGATATAATGGACCTCAATAACCCAGTGTTTGATAAAACCCAAACCAGATATTACTTAGGAGAGGATTTTGTTTTCAGAACTTCTGAAAAAACTAGAAATCAGTCTAGCAGAAATTGGACTTAGACCAAGATCTTATGCCATATTCCACAATAAATTCAAAATGGAACTGTGCCCTGAATATTAAAGATCATACTATTAAAAAAATTTGGAGAGAAGTAGATCATATGCCTTTCAAAGCAACATGTAAGATATGTATTCTTTTTTTAACCTTTTATTTTTTAAATTAATTTATTCTAAACTTAAATACAAGAACTTAAATACACAATAAGAAAAGAAAAAGAAATACATTATAAATTTAAATATTAAAACTTAAGTAAAAAATAAGAGAAGAAATAAAAAGCATTGCCTGTGCACAGCAGAACTTAGGAGAGAATTCAAAATAGGCAGCAATACATAAATGACCAATTCTAATTTTCAAGGAGCCATTTTCTTCCTTAAGATTCTGGATCTCCTTGCCTAGTTGGTTGACTTTCTTTTCATAATCTCCTTGATTTTTTGGATTGTTCTTATTTTGAAAAAAAATTTCCTCAATATCTCTCATTTGATTTTTAAAGTCTTTTAAATATTTTTCTATGAATCCTTTCTGGGCAGGCAACAATTTGATGATATTTTTTTTGGAGTAGGAGAGGCCTTTTTTTTTTTTTTGTGCTTCAATATGCTCCTCTGAAGATGAATCCCGGTCTTCTCTATTCTCATAGTAACTTTCTATGGTTAGATTTTTTCTTCTTTGCCTGATTCCTTAAAAAAAAAAAATTTAAGCATTTATTTTTTGTAATAGCCTTTAGTCCTGGGGAATGGAGGATGATGCCTCTGCTTTCAGATCTTCCTTCAGTTCTCCCCTCTAGCTTAGAATCAAAACAAAGAATTCTGTCCTCCTGTAAGTGTCCACAGGCAATAGAGTCCCCACCCCACCCTTCTGCACTCACCAGGCATGTGTTGGTTCCTTCTCACCCAGAGCTCTGCAGTATGTCTGGGGCTGGCATTCCTTATCAGGAGAGATTCCCTCAATCTTCGTGGGCTTGGATGTCCAGCTCCCTACACAGACCAGGAGGTGATAATTCCTGCAGCTGGAACTGAGGCCACCTCCCAACTCAGCTAGCCCTAGTGGTTGCCACTTGTTGTTTCTGAGGAACCAGCCTGGTAGTGTTTCTTGTTCACAGGGACCAAATCTCAGTCCTGAAATTTTTCTTCGGATCATCTGCAATTGTCCCAGAAGCACCACTCTCTGCCCCAGCTCATTTATTTTTAGAGCTCTATGTTCCCCCTGAGGTACTATTTTGTCTTGTTTGTGGGGGAAATCTGGAGAGCTTGAAATTTTCTAACGTACTTTGCCATCTTCCTAGAACCCTGTCTGGGATATGTATTCTTAGCCAAACAAGGGATAGAGGCAATTACAAAAGATAAAACAGATAATAGCAATTAAATTAAATGGAAAAGCTATTGCATAGATAACAATACATAATGAGAGAAATGGTTTAGAATAAACATTCACAGACAAGAGTTTGGCATCCATTATACATAGAAAACTAACAAAAATGTACAATACCCAAAAGTACTCACTGACCATGAGGTCAATAATCTCAAGAAAGAATGCTCCAAATCATGAATAATAAGAGAAATTCAAGTCAAAATAACCATGAGGTTCCACTTTATACCTAGTAAATTGATAAAGATGACAAAAGATGGGAACAGTCAATGTTAGAGGAGTTGTTGAAAGACAAGTATACTAATATTTTGTCAATAAAGCTGTGAACTGGTACAACCATTCTGGAAACAATTTGTAATCATGCCAACAAAGTGGCTAAATGTCCACACATTTTGACCAACAGACTCCACTGCTAGGCACGTCTGTCAAAGAAGGCACTGATAATAATTTAAAAAAGATTTTATATACATCCAATATTTACAAAAGTGCTTTTTGTGATAGCAAGGAATTGGAAGCAAGGTACATAGTCATCAATCTGGAAATAGCTAAACAAATTATCATACATTAATATAGTGGAATATTACTGTGCTATGAAAATGATGATACGACAAATGTAGAAAAGCATGGATTTATAAAAAATGATGCAAACTAAGTAAGCAGAGCCAAGAAAATATCCTACACAATGACTACAAAAATTAAAATAGAGAAACAACCACAAAACAATAAAAAATGAATGTTCAAAATTACAAATAACAAAGAAGAGGTTTAAGAAAATTCCTCCTGACTCCTTTGCAGAGGTAGGGGATGGTAGTTAAGAGCTATCCAGAACTGTGGAACATTGCATCTATCACAAATTTTTAATGTATTCGTTAGTGTTACTGTTATTTTTTATCTTCCTCCTTTTTCTTTTTAAAAATAATTCTTTGTTAAAAGGGATGACTGTGTATAGAAAGAAGAATGCAGGGGGGGAATTTAGGTCATATAGAAACTAAAGATATGAAAACTTATGGAAAAGTCTGAATAATTATTCCTAATTACCAAGTCTTCCTGATGAATTGATAATATAAACTGATTTGCATACAACTTCTCGAGGAATTTACTTGTTTATGAAGTATACCTATAATTTTATAACTAAAATACAGAATGACAGAAACCTAGGTCTTAACAGAGCTTTTTCCCCCAGTTATGAAGATCCATTAAGCGTGCTGCTTGACTTGACTAAAAAGTTGGGGTTGAGACAATTTAGAAACATTTAACATTTAACACATATCACAGCCTTCATCCTCCCCACCCCCATTAGTAAGATAAGATAGTGGAATCATTAAAGGTACATAGTACCTTTCTGAAATGAGCCAAAAAGACATGAACAGGATCCAGGTGAACTTCCAATGACCCAGTCGTAAGATGATGTATCTACATGTCTACTATTCCATGGAACATAGGCGTATAAATGATTTGCCACAAAGCTATAAAATCAGCACCTTTAAAAATAGTTATACAGTATTGGAAAGAGTTGGAGATAAGTTTGAGCTTCCCCCCATAATACTTTGCTTCTCGCTTGTGGCATTTATTGTTCTATATTGTTATATTATATTTCATTATATATTGGAAAGTACCATGACATCTAGCATGTTGATAGGCATTCTAGAATTTGTTCTCTTTTAGCATGGTCTTCTACCTAATAATCAGACTCAACTTTTATTCTACTATGAAATATTAGAGTAGGACTTTAGGGATAATTATGTTCTTTTAGTGGGTAAAAATACTTCACAAGTATACCTCATTTTAAGACAACTGGTTGTTAAGAAAAAACAAATTGTTGGATAATGTTATTATGATGGTGTCCTTCGCAGACTTTCCAGGAGGCAAGACTGAGCCAATGCTTACTCCTCTCTTTTCATTTGTACTTTTTGTACAAATGCACGTGCATGTACAATGTATGTTTGAATGTTGTCATCCAAGCTGTGGCCCTTTTGCTGTGAAGAAAATAATTGGATTGTTAAAGTATCAGGTATCTGGGTAGGATGGGTGTGAATCACCTGGAAAACTTGACCCTCCATTGCTTGACTGTGCTCCATGGTGAAGTTCATCTGATCGCACAATATTCCTCCCCACTGTTGTCCTGGGGTCAGGGAAACTGACATAAGACAAAACCCATAAAATGCCAAAAAATCAACCAGAAATTGAATTGTGAAAAATTATGCAAACACCTTCTTATTTAGTGTTTTAACATGAACTTTTTTCCAAATTGTAAGAACTAAACTTATTTTTCTTCAGAGGCTCAAACATGATCCATGCTAATACCGAAACAAATCTTTTTTAAACAATTTGCGTGGTCTTTTGTTTTTATATTTTTGATACTCACCTTGAGCAGTGCTGAATGAGATTGATGCATACTTGATAAACTTGTCAAGTGCTTGTTTATTTGAATTAAGAGGGACATTTTAATTGCTTTTTGACTGTACTGGTATCAGTGGGAAATATATGTTAAATCATGAACATGAAAACAGTCGTAGACCTTTTGTAGGTAGGAATTACAGCATAGAGTACCCTGTGAGTTGTGAGATATATCCATCTAGCATCCGTGTAGCAATTTGGTTGCTAGTAGAATGTAATTTGTTTATTTTGTGCTAAGAGAAATATGCTTAATTCTCCGGTGATAAAGTGAAGCATTCAGTGTGAGAGTTTAAGCATGGAGAAAACTGAATGTATGCATAGATCAGGATTCTTAACCCAGGTTCCCTGGACCCTGAGTGGGGATCTTTATATAAATTTTGGGGGGTCTGGAATCAATGACCATATTTTAAATAATTATAACTTTCAAAAGTACAAATTTGAAAACACATAAGAACGTCAGGGTATTCATTATTTTCTCTAATCTGAATTTAATTAAAACATCTTACCTGAGCTTGGCAAGCTTCACCTTGTGGAGTGCATATTTTTTTTGTCTATGATTTCATTGATGTAGACAGCTCCCAGTCAATGCAGATCAGCAATATGTAGTTTTAGAGAGCTGCCTTGGAGAATTGAGAATTTAAGTACCTTGCCTAGGGTCACATAGCAATTAAAGAAGGGAACTGAACTCAGATCTTCCTAATTCCCAGATTAGTTTTCAATATAGTATGCAATGCTATCTTCATTTTGGCACAATTACTATTACTACTTCCATTTTACACAGGAGAACTGAGGATCTAACTGACATATCCATGATCCCTATGTAAATAAAAATGTCCTCTATTTCAGCAACACTTCTAGTTCTTCTTTCCTTCTATTTCCGTCTCTAATTTCTCTATATTCTTCTATAGTCTCCTCTATCTTCTATAAAGGCTAGGATTGACATTTCAGACTTATGGATAGGAGAAAATATGGTCATTGATTCCAGACCCCCCCAAAATTTATATAAAGATTCCCACTCAGGGTCCAGGGAACCTGAGTTAAGAATCCTGATCTATGCATGCATTCAGTTTTCTCCATGCTTAAACTCTCACACTGAATGCTTCACTTTATCACCGGAGAATTAAGCATATGAACAAGGAGAGAGAACATTGTGAAATACAAAATGGATAATTTTATTACACTAAATTAAAAGGTTTTTTGTACAAATAAAACCAATGCAACCAAAGTTAGAATCAAAACAGAAAATTTGGAGATAATTTTTACCAACAGTTTCTCAGGTTTCATGTCTCAAATATATAGAAAACTTGGTCAAATTTATAAGAATATTAGTCATTCCCCAACTGATAAATGGTCAAAGAATATGAACAGTTTTTGAAGAAGAAGAAATAAAAGCTATCTGTATAAAATATGAAAAAATGCCCAAAATAATTATTGATTAGAGAAATGTAAATTAAAACAACTTTGAGATATCATATCATACCAATCAGATTGACTAAAATGATAGAAGGAGGAAATGTCAAATGTTGGAAGGGATATGGAAAAATTGGAACACTGATATACTGTTGGTGGAACTCTGAAGTAATCTAACCATTTTAGAGAACTATTTGGAATTATGCCCCACAAATTATAAAACTGTTTGATCCAGTAATACCCCTATTAGAAATGTTTCCTAAGGTGGTCAGGGGAAAAGGAAAAGAAACTATACGTTTTAAAATCTTCATAGCAGCTCTCTTTCTGGTGACAAGGAACTAGAGATTTGAGGGATGCCTATCAATTGGGGAATGGCTAAACAAGTTATGGTATGTGATTGTGATGGAATACTATTCTAACATAACAAATGATGACTAGGCTAATTTAAGAAAAATATGGAAAAGCTTGCACGAAATATCAGACGGAAATGGTCAGAACTATACAGCAATAGCAATATTGTTCAAAGAATAACTCTGAATACCTAAGTTATTTTGAGTATTATAAATACTCAAATCAACTATAAAGGACCTATAAAGGAAGATGCTATCTGCCTCCAGGAAAAGAACTGATAAATAGAAGTATGCAGAGTATGGTTTTATATATTTACCTCTCTCTCTCTCTCTCTCTTTCAGTCTCTCTTTCTCTCAGTCTCTCTTTCTCAGTCTCTTCTCTCTCTATGTGAAATGTTGGCATTCTCTAATCAGTAGTGGGAAGAGAGGGGGAGACAATTTGGAACTTAAAATATAATTAAAAACTAAATTTTAAAGAACTGTTTGAGATTGCTTGCTTTAAAGTTGGTTGTCTTCTTTCAAGAAGCAGAAGAACCAACTGGAAACAGAATCCTATATACTCAGCAACCTAGAACAAACCATAACTTAATAACAAGAATTGCAGGTATATATAGCGCTTTAAAGTTTACAAAATACTTTATACAAATAATATCACTGGATCCTCACAGCAGCTCCATGAGGGGAGATCGTACAAGTGTTATCTATATATTAAGAAAGGAAGGAATCCAAGATATAGAAAAGTTACGTGACTTACCCATAGTCATATCACCAATGGCTTTTAAGTGACAAAGACAGGATCTGAACGCAATTTTTTTTTATTCCAAGTTCAGTCCTCTTTCTGCTATGCCATATTGTCCCAGTCAATCTGGAATATTTGGTCAAATGAAAAAAAATACACATGTATATTGATAAATTCATAGAACTTGTTATTCAGTTCAGTGACATAATTAGATATATAGACTATACTTTAGAAAAATTAACATTAAATTCCTTCAGAAAAATAAGGGTTTTTTCTTCTACATGATGAAATGCACACATGATGATACATGAATTAATAAGTGATATTCCACAATATCTACAGTAATAATAACAATCAGTCGAAAATGTTTATTACATTCCTGGTACTATGCTAAGCACTAGGCATACAAATATGATAAAAAATGACAGTTCCAGCCCTCAAGGAGTTTACAATTTAATTGGGAAAGACAACAAGCGAGAGGAAACTGAAAAGTCAGGTGGGAAGTAGATGGGAAGAGGAAGAGCATATGTTAGAAAAATAAGAGAGTTTCCAAAGTATCACAGATAATGAGAACCTGGGTTCCCTCCTTAAATTTAGATTTTTAGAGTTCATGGCTCTACCTTCCAATCAGAAGGACAGAGAGTGATGATGATGTCTTGTAGGATGATAAGGTTATAGAAGTGAGACTTTATACTTTGTTTAGTATGTACCAGGCACTGTGCTAAGTGTTTTATAAATATCTCACTTGATCCTCACAATAACCTTGGGAGGTAGGTGCTATTATTACTGCCATCCTACAGTTGAAGAAACTGAGGCAAACCCAATGCCATGCAGCCAGTAAGTGCCAGAGTCCACATTTGAACTGAGGTCTTCCTTCTCCTGACTTAGTACTCTTTTCACTATGCCACCTCACTACTTTATATCATATATAAAACAATATAACAATCGATATAACTCTTTTTGGTTCCGATACTTCAACTGATGCTGTGGACTTTTAAAAAGCAGACAATTTGAATAGTTAGGATAAAATTAATGAGATAGATTGTGGAGCATTACTGGAACAAATTGAATTAATGTGTGTGATGTATGTGCTTTCACTTCTAATCTTCTGAGGCACTTTGAGCTCCAAGCACATTGATTAATCAATCACGTAACAAATATTTATTGAACATCCCCTATGTGAAAGGTACTGTATTAGGCACTGTGGGGAATACAGAGCTGTTGAAGACTATCTTCCCTCAAGAAACTCGCATCCTACTTGGAAAGCTCAAATAAAAACACTTGAAAAGCTAGCTAACCACGTAAGAAAAGAGCAATAACTTTCTTTCTGTCATCACTGAGACAGTAAGAGGTTAGTCCATTTTTAGTGTATATATAGAAACTTGGAAAGTGCAAAGTGACGTTCAAGGTCATGCAACAAGTCAGCTGGCCTGGCTCTTTCCGTACTTGGCTCTGTTTTTTCCATTAATCGACCTATTCATGCATAAAACATGTAGCTGTCTGAATGCTAAGGAATAACCAACCACTTGACCACACACCTGGGGCCCCTAAACATCAGAGGAAGTGAGTGGGATTTGGCAGATCCCCTTCTTTCCCCTTTCGTATGAAGGGAGGAGTACTCTGGCATTCTCCCCTCTGCCCCTTGAGTCACTGCCAGACTTCCTTGGTAAAGGTGGAAAAAGGGAACAGCAAAATCTTAATCTTGCTGCAGTTTCCTCTGTCACTCCTGAACATGGTTACAAGTCTAGATGTTTATCCATTTCATAAAGTGGCAAAATGGGAATATGCTATGCCTTCTTTTATCTCTGTGGATTATTGAGTGGCCTAAAACCCAAACAAACACACATACATATATGCACAAATGCATGCATGTATACATGTATATATAAATGAATGTATGTGTATATACACACACACATACATAAAATGTGTGTGTGTGTGTGTGTGTGTGTGTGTGTGTGTATTGCAACTGTGCCATCACCATAAATCATTCCTGAATGAGGTTCAGGAGGCAACTGCTAGATGGCTGAGGGTGGAAATCTACGTTGAATACCAGGACCTTGGAGAAGAAATCATTTGCTAACTTCCTATTTTAATTAATCTTCCTTGCTAACTAGGAAATAATCATTGTTCTGATCCTTCTGAAACACTGCAAATGCCTCGCCTGTGCCTTATATACTTGCTTCATTGAAGTGAAGGCTTGACTCTCCTGGCCAAGGTATATCTAAACGCTTCAACTGCTGATATAGAGATGAGAACATGGAGCGTTCCACAGCTGTACCTGAGTTGACAGGCTGGGACCCTGTTAATAATCATCTTATTGATATACCTCTTAAGGAGTTGTGATTTCAATTTGCAATTAGTTCCTTTGAAAGAAGATAATACTAACAACTTTATTTTTTTCCAATTTATTTATTTTTAGTTTTCAAGCTTCACTTCCATAAGTTTTAAATTTTCTCCCCTTCCCTTCTTGGTCCCTCCCCAAGGTGGCACGCAATCTGATATGAGTTCTCCACATATATTCCTATTAAACACATGCTCACATTAGTCATGTTGCATAGAATTATAACGAATGGGAAAATGACTACTTCTAATGGCAACTAAGGAGGGGGAAGGAGGAGGATATGTTTGTTGGAATCTCCCCACCAGTGACCTGGGAGCATATATATATATATATATATATATATATATATATATATATATATATATATATATATATACACACACACATACATATATATACACACATACATATATACACATACATATATATGTATATATGTATGTATACATATATACACACATGTATATATACATATATGTATATATATGTATATACACATACCTACACAGATATGTATGCATATTCATATATATACATACCTAATGTTTATATTTGTGGGAGGAAGGTTAGATTATTGTCTAGACAGCAGGATTGTCTGTAGATTCAGGAAGAACTGAGTTCAATTTCTGCGTGTTTGTTCTTGAGCAAGTCACAATCTCTCAGTTCCTGAAGCAAATCTCTAAGACTCTAAATTAAAGAGGAATTGAGGATCTGCATGGGCAAAGGAAGTTTTCTCCATCAGGAGTTTCCTATACTGATGAAATCAAAGTTCCAGGCCTTCTATCCCTATCGATTAAAAAAATTAACATATTTAAGATACAGCGAGGTATAGCACATAGAGGGTCAGCCTTGGAGTCAGGAATACCTGTGTTCAGTACCTACTTTTCTTTCTCTCTCTCTCTCTCTCTCTCTCTCTCTCTCTCTCTCTCTCTCTCTCTGTATACATATACACACACATAACAATGCATATATTTCCATTCTGTAAAGAATGTGTATTTGAATCTTTAGAAATTATTCTTAGTTTATGGAAGCTATTTTGCTTGGTTTTTTTGAACTAGGAATTTTTCTCAAGATCCATGTGCTTTCCTATTTTTTGACTGAAAAGTATCTTTTGTCTCTTGCAAAATTCGTATGTGTTTTATTTGGGGTTTAGGGATCAAATTCATTGACTCTCTCTAGTCAACTACAAAAGATCCTGGGAGTCCTGGCAGGGAAGAGGATTTGGGGAACTAAATCCCTGAACCCTGGACCCTGGAAGTGCTGATCATAATGTTCTCCACTGCCAGCTGATCCTTCATTTCCACCTAGCTCTGCCTTTTGGAGCTGTGGTAAATGGGAGGCTGCCCATTTGTTAAAGATGTTTCTAATTCTTACTGTGGTATTTGATCCAGTCACTTATAAACATACTAGAATGAAAACATGAAAATCATACACATTTAACTAAGAAGGAAAGTAGTCATCTAGTTCTTCAACATTCAATGTCTCTTCAGGGAAAGTTAACCTCTTAAACTCAGCACTTATCTTTTTTGGCACAGATACCTATATAAATTTGTAGGAACTAAACTTCAAGTACCCAGATGTCAGGTGTTTCTACATCTTTTTACAATCACCACTTTTAGCCATAACATCTGTGGAACTCAGATTCTTTTTTTAAACAATCAGGATACTTTTAGCCTGTGGCAGCCTGAGTTTCAATTTTTCATTGAGGAAGGGTTTGTTCTGTAAAGATTTTTGTTGAAGTTCTGATACACTCCTTGCCCCATCAACTACTCCCTCTCTTCAACACCCCCTCCACCCTTCAAATAAGAAGATTTCTGATGGCCAGACTCTGAGAAAGGCCTTCATATATAGATCATGACTTCATAATTTAATTACCCATCATTCCTTAGAAGCAATTATTGCTTGTGGGAATCATTCTTCCTTCTCCCACAAGGTAAACCAGTCAATTTTTGATGTTTGTAATTTTAGGAAGTCATAAACAACCACAGAAAGTTTGTTTGAACGAACAAGAGCCAAGTGTACTTTGTCAGCTATTTCAAACCATGCTCACTTAAAATGTTTGTTTCTAAAAAGGAAGTATGAAAGTATATATAAGTATAATAAAGAGAGAAAATCAGCATCATCGAATCTTACAGTTAGAAGGTATATCAAGAACTATCAAATCCAGACCACGCCTGTACTGAAATCTTCATAAAGCCCCCAACAAATAGTCCTCCAGTCTTTCCTTGAATATCTTAGGGAGGAGGAAACTGCTACCTCTCAGGACAGCCTGTTCCACTTTTGAATAGCTCTAATTAATCATTGTGATATTTTCCCTAAAATTTAGTTTGAATCTGTTTCTTTTCAGTTTTCATCTTTGGCTCTTGATGCTGTCTGTTAGCATTAGGTAAAACAAGTAAAATCTTTCCACGTGATAATCCTTCAAATACCTAAAGGTAAATATCATACTCCTCCTCTGTCTTTTCTTTTCCAGACTAACTATCTTCAGTTACTTCAATAGATACTAATACAGCATGGTCTCCAGACCCTTCCCTGTTTTTGTGGCCCTCTATTGGATACTTTTCAGATCATCCATTTCCTTTTTGAAATATAGCTCTTTGAACTTAACTCAGTTTTGCAGATATGGAATGTGGTATATACTATCAGACATGGCCACCGTGCTGGTTGGTTTGGGCCAAATATTTTCTGTTTTAGGAGGAAGGGTTTTTTTGTGGGTGAGGGGAGAGATGTAGGTATGGGTAATGGCATAATTGGCTATGGGAAAATGCCAACTTTTTTTTATTGAAAAATGAGGACAGTATCTTACCATCCACATCCACGATTTCTTAGAGTATCTTGGTCCTGGCAGTGTGAACTCATTAAGGTCAAGAAAAGGTTGTCTTAGTATTTTCTCACTTACCTTGGGATATAGGTTCTTATTAAACAAATCTACTTTCATTCAATTTTGCCACCTGATGTAAAAGTGATGCTTACACACAAATCCCCCCTAAATTTTTACTTCTAATCATTCTCAATCCTTCCCAGTCTTAGTCCATTGCACCATGCCTTTAGATCCCCTTCTCTATTGTCCACAATCCCCCTTATATTCTTGAACTTTTCAAAAACATCTAGAAAAAGAAGTACCCATCACATACAGATATTTGGTTTCCTGTGCCATCATAGCTGGCCTTGACCCCATAGTCAACCACTTAACCATAACTACTTCCCTACTTCCTAAGAATCCCTTGCTACCCTGATTTCCTATTGCTCCTAATATGTGAATCCTCTTTTCTGGGAAATCTCTGCTATCTGACTTCTCTATTTTTGACCCAGAGCTGTTGAGGACAGCTAGAGAAAATCACAAAATCAAGCAGGCTTTTTCTGTTCCAGATTTATGGCTCATTGTCCCATTTGGGTTTTTGCTGGTGCTTATAATCTTCTAATCTGTCCTCATTGATTCCTTTTTTCATTCAGCATAACAACTGTTCCAAACTTTTTTTTCTCTTGTTTCAAATCCACCAGGTTTTACTGCATACTTTTGTTTCACTGCAAAATTCCAGAAGTTCTACCTCCTTTTTGCATCTCTTTAATTTCACCCGCACTACTGACTTCTACTCAACTACTGATACACACACACATCTATGTATGTGTGTATATCATCTATATGTACACAAATATGTGAGATACACACATATATATCCATGTGTATATGTATGTCTATCAATATATGTATGTATTTTTTAATTTCACATTCATTTTTAAATTTTGAGTTCCAAATTCTCCCCTTCCTTCCAGTCCCTCTCCTACCCATTGAGAAGGCAGGCAATATGATATCCATTATACATGTGAAGTCATGCAAAAAAACATTGCCATGTTAACCATGTTGCAAAAAATAAAAAAGGAAGACAGACAAAGTGAAAAAATATGCTTCAATCTGCCCTGGGAGTTTATCAGTCTTCTTTCTGGAGGTTAAGGGAATTAAAATAGCAAGTAGTAGTTGGGATTGAGTAAACAACACTGGCTCTGTCTTTGAATTCAATTCTGTAGCTAGCTCAGACCCCTTTCTATTCAATTATGACTCTAGTACAATTTCTATCTTCTAAGAAAACTTTATTCAATTATGGGAACTGTAAGAAAATTTGTTGCATTGTTTGAACCCAGCCCTAAATGGTTGAGAAGCTGTGCCACCTCTACCTGCAGCTTAGAGACCCTTAACTTAGGACCTAGGTTCTGGTGACCAGAAATCTAGTCAGATACAAAAATTGATGCATGGAATTTTCTCACAATTTTGCCTCTCAAGTCACCCATATGTCTTATCTGAAAACTGGTCCTGTACTTGTTAATCATCTGTTCTGTCCATGTACCTTTAATTAAATACAGACAATTGGTGGGAAGTGGAACTCTTCTTTTTCTGATTTCAGAGAATTGCACCTGTTTTCTATCCTCTTAACTTGAAAAGTTTCTAATCTTTCCTCCAATTAGAAATCAGATTACTTAGTTTTGTATGCTGGTTAATTTTTTTGATTAATTGGTTTTATTTGATTGTTTCTTGTATGTAAAAATCTGTCTCAATATATATGGAGCCTTTTGACTGACCAGAGAGCCACTGACACATTTGTTATGCCTGCTTTTCTAATAAATATTATTGCTTGGATTTTTTCTTCAGTTATCATTAATTAACCATCACAAGATGGATAATGTTTTTATCTGAGTTCCTTGGAAGTGTTGTGGATTATTATCTTGATAAGAGTGGCTAAATCTTTTGTAGCTAATCATAATTGCCAAATTGCTGTTAGAATGTTCTCCTACTTCTGTTCACTTTATTTTGTATCAATTTGTATAAGTCTTACCAGGTTTTTCTGAAAACATTCTGTTTGTCACTTCTTATAGCATAATTCTATTCCATTACATTTATATACCACAACTTTTTCAGTCATTCCCCAACTGATGAGTATCCCCTCATTTTCCAGTTCTTTGCCATTACAAAAAGAACTGCTAAAATATATTTTTCCCATATAGGTAGGTTGCTTCCCTTTTTCTCTTTCACTTTTTTGGGATGTAGACCTATAGTGGTTTGCTGGGTCAAAGGGTTTGTGACCCATTGGTCACAGTTCCAAATTGGTCTCCAGAATTGTTGGACCAGTTCACAACTCCACCAACATTGCATTAAGTTCAGTCATTTTTCACTTGTGTCCAACTCTTTGTGATCCCAGTTGGGGGCTTTCTTGGCAAAGATATTGGAATGGTTTGCCATTTCCTTTTCCAAATCATTTTATAGATGAGAAAGGGATACAAACAGGGTTAAAGTGACTTGTCCAGAGTCACGCATCTAGCAAATGTCTGAGGCTGAATTTGAACTCAGGAAGATGAGTCTTCCTGATTCCAAGCCCAGTGCTCTATCAGCTATGCCACCTAGCTACCATAATGCCAAAAGTGCAGTAGTGTATCTATTTTTCTCTACCCTTCTAGCATGTCATTTTCATCTTTGATATTAACCAATCTGATAGGTGTGGAGTGATACCTTAGAGTAGCATTAATTTGCATTTCTCTACTCAACAATGATATAGTGCATTTTATGTGAATATTGACAACTTTGATTTCTTCTGAAGATTGTATATTCATATCCTTTGACCATTTATCAATTGAGGAATGGCTCTTATTTTGGTGTATTTGACTCAGTTCCCAGTATATTTGAGAAACAAGACTTTTAACTGAGAAAAATATTGTACCTCCCCACTGTCCCCCACCTGTTTCCTTCTTTCCTTCTAATTTTGACTGCTTTGGTTTTGTTTGTGTCAAAATTTAATTTCATGTAATCAAAACTATCCATTTTACCTTCTATGATACACTCTATCACTTTTGGTCACTAACGCTTCCTTTATCTAGAGGCCTAACAGGGGAAATGCTCTGTGTTCCCCTAATTTGTTAATGATATCAGCCTTTCTATCTAAATCGTGTAACTATTTTGACCTAATCTTGGAATACAGTGTGAGATTTACTCTATGCCTAGATTCTGCCAGACTACTTTCCAGTTTTTCCAGCAGTTTTTGTTTGCCCAAAACTTGGATATTTGAATTTATCAAACACTAGATTACTATAGTCATTTATTGCTGGGTATTATGTACCTAATATATTCCACTGACCAACCACTCTTTTTTCTTATGCATTACCAGATTGTTTTGATGAATATCATTTCTGTAGTATAGTCTGAAATTTGGTACTCTCTTGAACTGCCTTCCTTCACTTTTTTTTTGTTTATTCCCTTGATATATTTGACCTTTCAACTTCCAGATGAATTTTGTTATAATTTTTTCTAGCTTCATAAAATTTCTAGTTTGTTATGGCACTGAATAAGTAATTAATCGGGTAGAACTGTCATTTTTATTATATTGGCTTGCCCTACCCACGAGTAATTCATATTTCTTCATTTGTTTGAAGCTATCTTAATTTGTGTGGAAAGGGTTCTGTAATTGTGTTTATATAGTTCCTGGGTGTGTCTTGACAGGTAGTCTCTGAAGTACTTTATATTGTCTGCAGTTATTTTAAATGGGACCTTTTTTTTTTTTTCTAATTCTTCCTTCTTGGTTTGGCTGGTAATGTATAGAAATACTGATGATTTGTGTAGGTTTATTTTATATCCTTCAATTTTGCTAAAGTTGTTAATCATTGCAAATAGTTTGGTAGTTGATTCTCTAGGGATCTCTAAATATATGGTCATATCATCTGTCAAGAGTGATAGCTTGTTTTCCTCATTGCTTATTCCTATTCCTTCAATTTCTCTTTTCTTGTCTTATTTTTGTAGCTAGCATTTCTAATACAATATTGAAAAAATAGTGGTTATAATCCTTCTTTGACTTCTAATCTTAATTGGAAAAACTTCTAGTTTATTGCTATTACTGATACTTGCTTTTAGTTTTATATAGATACTACCTATTGTTTTAGAAAAAAAACTCCATTTATTCCTATGCTTTCTATGGTTTTTAATGGAAATGAGTGTTTTTGTCAAAAGTCTTTTCTTCATCTATTATTATAATCACATGATTTTGGGTTTTTTTTGTTATTAATATGGTTAATTGTGCTGGCAGTTTTCTGAATATCGAACCAACCCCTTCCATCCAAATGCCACCCGATCACAGTATATGATCTTTGTGATATACTGCTTTAGTCTCCTTACTAGTATCTTATTTAAAATTTTTGCATCGATATTCATTAGAAAATTGGTCTACAGTTTATTTCTCAGCTGTTGCTCTCCCTGGTTTAAATATCAAAACCATATCTGTGGCATAGAAGAAATCTTGTAGAACTATTTTACCTATTGTTTCAACAATTTTTACAGTATTGGAGTTAATCATTCTTTATTTTGGGGGAATTCACTTGTAAATTCATCTAGTCCTGGAGATTTTTCTTAGAAACTCATTTATAACTTGTTTAATTTCATTTTCTAAGATAGATATTTAAATATTTTATTCCCTCTTTGGTTTATCTGGGCAATTTGTATTTTTATAAATATTCTTTTATTTAATTTAGATCACCAATTTTATTGGCATATGATGGGAAAAATAGCTCCTAATAATTGCTTTAATTTTATGTTCTTTGGTGGCACATTCACTTTTTTCCTTCATTTTGGATACAGGTAATTTGTTTTTCCTCTTTCTGTTACAAAAAATCAAATTAGCCACTGGCTTATTTATTTTATTGCTTTTTTCATAGAATCGGCTTCTAGTTTTATTAAACTTTTAAAATTTCAATTTTTGTTAATCTTCCTTTGATTTTTCAGGATTTCTAATTGTTATTTAAATGGGAAAATCTTTCCCATTCACTAACAGGTCCACAAGACCTGCTTAAATCACATGGAAATGTAAGTCACATGTGGTGGGATGAGCTTGCTGAATGGGGGGAGTGTGGAATAAGAAGGGAAACAGAGCTGGGAGGAAGTTGATCAGGCTAGTCAGATCTAGAAAGGGCACAGGCAGGTTGACAGCTAGGCTCCTGAGTGTTTGTTTGTGGGAAGAGATGGAGAAGGCTTGGGAATGGCTTTGCCCCCATGGTAATAATGGGTATTGACTTCTTGACTACTATGACTGATTTTGCTTTCTGGTTTTGGGATTTAGCTTTCTGGTATCTGAATAAATGTTTTTCTTCTGTCTTCTCTATGGAGAGTCTGTTATACTTTGCAGTTGAGAACTGTGCTGGCATATTCATAGTCACCACCAGTGCTGTGAATATTGCCTTGGTGATACACTATTTTAGCGTTTTTAATTTGTTGTTTTTCTAGGTTGTTTTAGTTTAGCACCCAGTTTACAGATTTGCTTTTATCCCCCTTTTGTTGGTATGTTTAGAGGTCTATAATTTTCCCTAAATGAGGCTTTACCTGCATCACACAAATTTTTATATATTATCTTATTGTTGTCATCATAGTTAATGAAATTTTGCTTCTATATTTGTTCTTTGATCCACTCATTCTTTAGAATTTAATTATTTCATTTCCAATTAATTTTTAATCTGTGCTTTCAAGGCCCTTTATTGAATGTAAATTTTATTGCATTATGGTCTGAAAAGGGTGTATTTAGTATTTTGACTTTTTAGCATTTGTTTGTGTTGTTTCTATACCCTAATACAAGCTCAGTTTTTGTGATGATTACATGTATAGCTAGAAGATAAAGATATGCTCCTTTCTCTTCTCATTCAATATTCTCCTAAGGTCTATCATATCTAATTTTTCTAAAATTCTTTTCATTCTTTCATTTTTGTTTTACTTATTTTATGATTAGGTTTATCTAGTTTTGAGATTGTCCATTTCTCTCTTAAGTCATTTATGTATCTTTTTGACCCTTGACAGTAACCCATCCAGCTATGGTTCTATTTTCTTTCCCTTCATTACTAAAGTTCTTGAAAAATAATGACTCCACTTAATGTTTCCACTTTCTAACTACCCACTCCTTTTTCAGCCCTTTGCATTTGGGCTTCTAACCTACCACCCTAATGAAATGGTACTCTATAAGGTCATTCATGGTCTAACTGACAACTCCACTGAACTCTTTCAATCCTCATTCTCCTTGACCTCTTTACTGTTTTTGACACTTGTGACTGGCTTTTTAAAAAAATTAAATACTATGTCTTCCCTCAGTTTCAGATGTCACACACACTTGGTTTTCCTCCTCTCCCTCTAATTGACTCTTCTCTGTTTTATTCAGTGACTTTTAATCTTCCCAACATCTAAATGTGACTTTTTCTCAAAGATTTGTTCTTGGACCCTTTCTGGTCATTATCTTGCTTCTCTCCCTTAGCAATCACATTTAATTTTGAGGCTTCAAATATGACTTCAATGGAGATAACTCCTAAATCTCCTTCTCTAGTCCTGAATATTTTTTCTCCCTTCAGACCCTAGTATACACCTGCCTACAGGATATAAATCATGAATTTCCCACTAATATCTCATATATGTGTCCAAAATGTGCTCCCAATCTTACCTCCTAAAGTTCTGCCTCCTGTGTTTATTATTTCTATCCATTGTACCTTCATTCAGCCAGGTCTTATATGTCCATAACTTTGAGGTTCTGTTCTCATTGATTCTCCTTCTCATTTCCCTTTCACATTCAGTCAGTTATCAGATCTTAATTCCATCTCCATAATACTTAGATACACATTGCATATTCTGTATCTCACTGCCACCATGACTCTGGAGGAGAAAGTGAGGCTGGTGACTTTGCACAGCCCTCCCTCTCTTAAATCCAATTCACTTGCATGTCATGGTATCACCTCCCTGATGTCATGGTCCTCTTTGAGAATGAAAGACAAACGACCTCTGTGAATAGTAGTAGGAGATGCCCCACTGGGGTGCCAACTGTAACTGGGCAGTTGGGCAACACAATGTCTTCTTTCTATCTTCCTTTCTTTCTTTTCTTTCTTTCCTCCTTCCTCCATCCCTCCCCCTCCTTCCTTCCTTCCTTCCTTCCTTCCTTCCTTCCTTCCTTCCTTCCTTCCTTCCTTCCTTCCTTCCTTCCTTCCTTCCTGCCTTCCTGCCTTCCTGCCTTCCTGCCTTCCTGCCTTCCTGCCTTCCTGCCTTCCTGCCTTCCTTCCCCTTCCCTCTGTCTACACAGTGTATCATAGCTTAACTTTTGGATGCTCTGCCCAAAAGAATGTAAATCAAAACCACTTTAGCTGTCTGTGATGGCCCAACAGTAGGTCCCAGGCCAAGCCCCACTTGGCCATTGTTTGTGCCATGGCTTGCTCTGAGTGAATGTAAATAGCAGTTGTTTTTATTTTGACCAGAAACCCTGAGGGTCTTCTCCAAGACTGATTTTTTTGACTAGGTAAAAGAGGCCATTCTCTTCCTCATTTCTTACCTAGCCTTAATCACTGAACTGGCATTGCCTCAGTCAGACTAAGACATATTTAAAGACCTTAGCTTAAGAAGGCCAAGTTCTCCCACTTTATTCAGGTCCAACGCCAGTTGTCCTGATCTGTATCTTGTCCCTGGACCCAGATGGCCCCGGAGGAGAAAGTAAGGCTGGTGACTTTGCACAGTCCTTAAATCCAATTCACTTGTAGATCATGGCATCACATCCCCAGTATCATGGTCCTCTTCAAGAACAAAGGACAAACTTTCACTACTGACTTCTTAAAGCACTTAATGTTTATCACAATTCATCTTGACAATTGTATTGTAAATCTTGCATTATCCTCTTTTATACTTCAAATTTCATCTTCACAGCAAGATTCAAAGTCCCTGTAGGGATTTTACAATATCTTTCTCTTGCGCCTTACACAATATTGTGCATGTGGTCATGCTCAGTTATTTCTTGTTGAATTAAATTGAACTAGAAATGGGGAAGGACAGGCAATGTCACGGTAGATGTTTCAACATGTACCTTCAAGAAATGTCTTTCTGTTAAGCATTCATTAGACTCCTTATTTACTTTCTCTCTAGAAAATAAAAGAAGAGATCAAATGTTGTTCGAGAACTTCTTCTATGATTCAAAGTTGTCATAAAAATATACACAAATATTAATTTCTGGAAGGCAAGAGTCATGCCTTCTTATCTCCTTTTATAAAGTACATTACAAAGTGGCAAGCATACATGAGTATTTAAGAAATATTGTTTTATGATGGTGATGAATCATGTGCTCTTTTGTCTCCTTAGGGAGCTGGTGTTGATATGCTAAAAAAAGGAAAATAAATACAATTTCTAACTAAGGACAAATAATATTCCCTTACTTTCAGAAGTTTCTAGTAGCTAAGTTAGGCAAGACCAATGTTATTCTTTAGTTGTATTGAGACCATCCCTTAACATTCACCATCAACCTTGGCCCACTTTTTTTTTTTTTTTTTTTTTTTTTTTTACTGTTAGCACTAGTAATACAAAAGGAAGAAATGACCGGAATGTTCTTCCTTCATTCCTTTGGACTGAAAGCCAGATGGATAACTTGGGAGTTGGTTGAACATATATAGGAAAATGGGAAACTGTGTAATCACAGGATCAAATGACATAATCTATATAAAATGTTTTGTAAACATGAAAAGATTAAGGCAATGTCATCTATATTAACATAATCAGTACACCATACTGTTCTTAGTAGATACTAGATAAAATATGGAAGGAACCTCAGAGGTCATCAAGTATAGTCTGCTCATTTTATAGATCTGGAAGTCACTGGTTATCAACGGACTTTAATCATGTCAGTTAAAACAAATTTCAAAAACACAGTCTCGGGGTATCTTAATATCATGCTTATTATAGGATCATAGATAGAGTGCTAGAAGGGAACTTAGAGGTCGTGTATTCCAGTCCCCTCTTTTTATAGATGAGGAAGCTAGGACTCAGAAATGTTAAATAGCTTGCCCAACATCACAAAGGTAGTAAAATGGCAGAGCCAAGATTTAAATTCAGGTTCTCTGATTCCATACCCAGAATATTTACAACTCTATCATGCTACTTCTATTGCTTCTTTATAACATAGAAATAATACTGGATCTAAATACCAACTGTGGGATGTCTACCCAAACTGGAAAAATTCTAGATGTGGGTAGGAGACAGACTGTGTGTATAGTAATGAAAACCCTTCTGGGTAATTAATAATCAATTTATTCATTAGGCTACTTATAATAAATTGATGATCAGTGGTTTCTCTCCATAATCAAAGATGCCAAGGGAGACCCTGAGATGTCTTAAATAACCTTCTGAAAGGGGATTCCCCTGACAAGTGAAAAATCAGCCTTGATTGGTGGACATTTGATGAAGAGGAAGCAGGGACAATGTTTTGTCTTGGTGTTTTATTTTGCTTGAATTGTCCAGAAAAATGTTTTGAACTTTCAGTGCGTGCACATGTGTGTATGTGTGTGTGTTGCGTAGAAAGATTTGTTGTCTATTTTTCTCCATTCTCTTATGTTCCTTAGAATACTAGCTCCTTGTTTCTCACTGACCCTATATAGAAAGGTAGAGGAATTTATCCCAACAATTCAATTTCTAAAGCTCACCTATATGTCTATTTTCTAGATTAATTGTTGTGATTGATTTTAATTCTATTGGCATTAGCTATCAATGACGTGATCTTCAAACATAAAGGATACCTATCTAGAATATATACTAATATTGCTTTCTTATTAAATCTGGCACCCTATTTTGAAGAGATAAAGGACCATATCAACAGTTACAAATAATTAGGGCACTATTAATTATCAGTTAAATATGTCTCACAAAGAAAAAATTTATTTCCATTTTACCACTTGTTTTTCTTAGCCCTGTTCACTATTTTAAAGCAGAAGAGAAATTTATTTCAGTAGTGTAGTTTCCAGACAGCTAATGAAGAACCTGGATATTTTTATGGAACTTGAAACAGGATTATTGCTAGACTATGTTAGCATGTGGTCCAGCATTCACCTGTAGGAAAAGGGGAAAATAATTTCTCATGAAATCATTTTTAGTAATAATATGAGTTATGTCTCTTTGATTCAAACCCTGACCATCCCTAATTATGAGAAATAAATTTCATTTTACCAAACTTAAGGCAAAATGCTGCATGTGAGCATTTGTTAAAAGAATAAATCACAGTACTGTGAGAATTGTTAAAAGAATGTTCTAATAAATGAGAAATTATATATCATAATGCCCAGAACTATGTTAATGCCAGGTTAAGGATGAGATTTCAGTTACACCGAAGTCTGAAAATTCTGAATTACTGTTCCCACAGAAATCATAAGCCTTCCCCTTGCTGTACACTTTTTTCTCCATAATAAGATCTTCTAACACTGGACAAAGCAATCTTTTATTCAGCAGATCAAGCAATGCAATAAACCAGGATGGAAAGGGATAGATTTTAGGAAGATTTAGTTCTTTTGATTTGTATTAAAACAACACCATTCCTTGTAACTTGGCTACACGATTCCCATTAATGATATTTATAAAAACAAGAGCCAAGTTCCCCTTGTGGAAGTATGTGTGTGAAGTATTGATACCTATGTAGGAGCACATCTGATGTAGCTTGGGTATAAAATATTTTCTGATAAAAGTGAGTCAGTAGTTGTCTCTCCACCCCATCATCAATCTCAAAGAGCTATGGAGAATAATCTAAGGTTCTTATCTATATTAAAACAGACAAGTTTTTCTTAAAATTGAGAACAACTGGTATGCAAAAGAAAAGTCATTGGATTATTTAGACCATGATGTAGGAATGTGATATGTTAACCATGACTTATTATTGAGGGTGGAGGTAGAGAGTAGGGAAGAAGATATGTTAATCTATAGTCTTTTGAGAAATATGGTCTAACAGAAATGGGGGTTCAGGGGTTCTCTAAGATAAAGGTCCCTAATAATGACCCAGTGATTCATAAACACTGTATGGAAAAGTGATTAGAGTCTGAATTCCCACTCTAAAGAAAGGTACAGAGAATCTATTAGTCAAAGGGTACATCAGTTCAGCTCAGTGAACTGGAATCTAGAAGAGGGTGAGAAATCAGGGGTCATATCATAGGTCTGTGTTTTCTGAGGTCATTGATTGCAATACCCCTAATTGTGAGGTGAAGAAGCAGATTATGAACTAAGATATAACAATCTAGCCAGTTAATGCCATGGCAAGATTTAGAACTAAGATCAATCAAGGGCAAGACCTGTTAGGAGGTCAAACCAGAGAGAAAGAATAATATACACAGAAGAGTAATACTAGAAGCAGCTTGTTTTCTGCTTGTTGCACTCCTTCCCTCACCCCTTCCTGGTCTTGCATGTATCATGATTTGTTGTACATCTCTTTAAAAAAAAACATTTAAGGAATTAGTAGGTAGGAAAGGGAGAAGGGAGAAGAAAGAAATTCTAGAGCTGTTCTCTTATCAGGGTCCTGGGTGCATTTAGCAACATTAACTCATCTTCTCTGTAGAACAATTGGATGGAAAAATAAGCAAATCATGCAACTGTAGAATGGGTACAAAGGATCAATCCAGTGGAAAGTTAGGATTAAAACTTTTTTGAAACTATTTTTTAAAGATACATTGTAGATCTACATTTTTACACAGAAATGATGGACTTATACAGAAAGAGACATACATTGCCAATGTAGGAATTTGCTTTGTATATTTGTTATATAATTTGTTTTCTTTTCCAATGGTGAGGTCTAGGAGGTGGTAGGGTGAGGGGGACTGAGGATTAGGTAGAGGAAAAAAGAAAGAAAGAAATGAAGGATGGAAAGAAGTAAGGAAGGAAGAAACAAAGAGAGAGAAACAGAGAGAGAAAGAAAACAGAGGATCACTGAGGCATTTTTTTTTAAATGGGAAGAAAAGAGCACATAAAAGGCCAGAAAGAAGGCAAGGCAAGCAGCATATAGGCTCAAAAGCTTCAATATTATATTGATAGTTTTACATTTCAGAAAAGCAAACTGAAAATAATGTAGGTCAGCAGTTTTATTTATAACTTACTTTTTAAATTCTGTTACATAAATATGAATGTTCTACTTTTTAATTGTTTAGAATAAAAATACAAATTAATTAAAGAATAAAAGATGACCTGTAGACATAGTTACGCAATCTATTAAAATTCTGACTCATGCACGACTGTAGTAGAAGGATTGACCTTGGCAATGAGAATGGTCACCCCTCATAAGAGATTGGTGTAAAGAAGAAAATGGGCATCGATCTCAAAGGATTGTGAGATACAGAGGAAAAAAGGAGTTAATAGGTCAGTGGTGTATAGGGCAGGGTACTCAGCCTAGAGGTTCAAGGGGAGGGGTGATGTGACAGATGTGACGAGAGAAGAGAAGGTTTAGAATACCTTCTATGAGGAGCAGGATATAAAATAATTTACAGAATAATGAAAGGATTGCCCTGCTCTCGTAATGGTCAAACTAAAATTAGATAAAATAAATGTGTAATGGATTCAATTGATTCTTTTATATATTCTTACATATTATATATTCTTATATATTATACATTCTTACATATTATATATAATAATTTATATATGTGTGTGTATATGTGTATATGTAAATATATATATACAGCTCTCTCTCTATATATATAGAGAATATATATACAGCTCTCTCTCTATATATATAGAGAGAATATATATATATATATAGAATATATATATATATATATATTCTTCAGCTCTAGTGAGTGTGGGTGATTGGGAATGGAGTAGGCAAATGTTGGGAGTAATCCAAAATTGGGATTTAGTAAGATGTGAGCCTCAGTACATCATGGAAAGAAGACATCTCAGTATAACAGGCAGAGCACAATTAAATTAGTAAACTAAAGGTCTGAGAATGTGAAGGGAGAAAAAGGAAATTAAAGAAGGAGTGGACTTAGGAGAGAATACTGGGGGAGGGAGGAATTAAAGTTCACTTTTTCCACTGGAAGTTTGGGAACAAAGGCAGGGTGACCATTTCTCAGGACTATTAAAGAAGGATTTTTTTAAAAAATAAATTTATTTAACTTTTTACATTCATTTTCACAAAATTTTGGGTTCCACATTTTCTCCCCATTTGTCCCTTCCCCCCACCCCAATACACCAAGCATTCTAATTTCCCCTATCACCAATCTGCCCTCTCTTCTATCCTCTCTCCCTTCCCTTGTCTCCGTCTTCTCTTTTGTCCTGTAGGGCCAGGTAACTTTCCATTCCTCGTTACCTGTATTTCTTATTTCCTAGTAGCAGGAACAATACTAAACAGTTGTTCCTAAAACTTTGAGTTCCAACTTCTCCCCATCCCTCCCTCCCCACCCATTCCTTTTGGGAAGGCAGGCAGTTCAATATAGGCCATATCTGTGTAGTTTTGCAAATGACTTTGATAATAGTCATGTTGTGTAAGACTATATTTCCCTCCATCCTATCCTGCCCCCTATTGCTTCTATTCTGTCTTTTGATCCTGTCCCTCCCCACGAGTGTTGATTTCAAATTGCTCCCTCCTCCCATTGCCCTCCCTTCTATCATCCCACCCACCCTGCTTGTCCCCTTCTCCCCCACTTTCCTATATTGTAAGATAGGTTTTCATGCCAAAACAAGTGTGCATTTTATTACTTCCTTTAGTCGAATATGATGAGAGTAAACTTCATGCGTTTCTCTCAGCTCCCCTCTTTTTCCCTCCACTAAAAAGTCTCCTGCCTGCCTCTTGTATGATAGATAATTTGTCCCATTCCATTTCTCCCTCTCTCCTCCCAATACATTTCTCTCTCACAATTTACCTTAATTTCTTTTAAGATATGGTCCCATCCTATTCAATTCAATCTGTGCTCTCTGTCTCTGTATGTGTGTGCATGCACACATGTACGTGTGTCTGTGTGTATGTGTAATCCCACCAACTACCCAGATACTGAAAAGTTTCAAGAGTTACAAATACTATCTTTCCATGTAAGAATGTAAACAGTTCAACTTTGGTAAGTCCCTTATGACTTCTCTTTGCTGTTTACTTTTTCATGCGTCTTTTCATTTTTGTGTTTGAAAATCAAATTTTCTTTTCAGCTCTGGTCTTTTCATCAAGAATACTTGAAAGTTCTCTATTTCATTGAAAGACCATTTTTTCCCCTGAAGTATTATACTCAGTTTTGCTGGGTAGGTGATTTTTGGTTTGAGTCCTAGTTCCTTTGACTTCTGGAATATCCTATTCCACACCCTTTGATCGCTTAATGTAGAAGCTGCTAGATCTTGTGTTATCCTGATTGTATTTCCACAATGCTGGAATTGTTTCTTTCTAGCTGCTTTCAATATTTTCTCCTTGACCTGGGAATTCTGGAATTTGGCCACAATATTCCTAGGAGTTTCTCTTTTTGGATCTCTTTCAGGCAGCGATCGATGGATTCCTTCGATACTTATTTTGCCCTCTGGTTCTAGAATATGAGGGCAGTTTTCCTTGATAATTTCATGAAAGATGATGTCTAGGCTCTTTTCTTGATCATGGCTTTCAGGTAGTCTCATAATTTTTAATTTGTCTCTCTTGGATCTATTTTCCAGGTCAGTTGTTTTTCCAAGGAGATATTTCACATTATCTTCCACTTTTTCATTCTTTTGGTTTTTGTTTTGTGATTTCTTGGTTTCTCAGAAATTCATTAGACTCCATCTGTTCCATTCTAATTTTGAAAGAACTATTTTCTTCAGTGAGCTTTTGAACCTCCTTTTCCATTTGGCTAATTCTGCTTTTAAAAGTATTCTTCTCCTCATTGGCTTTTTGAACCTCTTTTGCCATTTGAGTTAGCCTATTTTTCAAGGTGTTATTTTCTTCAGCATTTTTTTGGGTCTCCTTTAGCAAGGTGTTGACCTGGTTTTCATGCTTTTCTTGCATCACTCTCATTTCTCTTCCCAGTTTTTCCTCCACCTGTCTAACTTGATTTCCAAAATCCTTTTTGAGCTCTTCCATGGCCTGAGTTCACTGAATATTTATTTTGGATGTTTGGGATACAGAAGCCTTGGCTTCTGTGTCTCTCTCTGATGGTAAGCATTGTTCTTCCTCATCAGAAAGGAAGGGAGCAGATATCTGTTCACCAAGAAAGTAACGTTCTATGGTCTTGTTTTTTTTTCCCTTTTCTGGGCATTTTCCCAGCCTGTTACTTGACTTCTGAGATTCCTTTCCACACCAGCCTTGCCTCCAGATCCACCCAGCTAGTGCTTGAGGTCTGAGATTTAAATGCTGCTTCCCAGCCTCAGGGTTTTCAGCAGGGGCAGGGCTGCTATTCAATGTGAGATTAAGTTCAGCTGCTTGGGTAGGGGCAGGGCTGCCACATGGGGCTCAGTTCCCTCAGTTCACAGGGTTTATGTGGAGACCTTCAAAAATGGATTCGAGCTCCTGTGTGCTTTGGGAGCCCCTGTATGCTGCTGCCTCCGCTGCTGCCTCCTGAGGGTACCTGAGTTATGGAGACACCCCACTCCCTTCTCGGCCAGCCAAACAGGCTCTCTCACTGACCTCTGGCATCTGTGGGTGGAGGGAACTGCTCGGCTGCTTGGCTGCTGGAGATTCTGTCCCTGAAGTCTGATTGGATCTGCTCCTCTTGGTGCCACATAGCCAAGGCAGGGCTGGGCTCTGCTCCGGGTCCGGTGCATGACGGACCTTTAGTATTGGTTTTTCAGGGCTCTCTGGAACAGAAATCTCCTCCACTCTGTTGTTGTGTGGCTTCTGCTGCTCCAGAATTTGTTGGGAGTTCTTCTTTACAGATATTTTATGGGTTGTGTGTTAGGAGCTAGCATATGTGTGTCTTTCTACTTCACCATCTTGGCTCTTCCTCCCCAGGAAGTTTTATTTGGATATAAATTGGACTAGATGAAGGCCTGAGGTACCTCCAAAGGCTGATATTCTGTGTTTCTGTGCTTTTCAAAAGTACATCCTTTATATTAATAATTTTTAAATTTTATTTTCAATGAACTCTTTTGCATAATAATAACTCTTGTATATAGTGCTTTATGGAAATATAGTTTAGAGGGTCTTTTGGAAACCTTCAACTTATCAAGTTCCTCTTGGTGTATCAGCTCCCATTCATTGTTTTCATGGTGGTCTATTTGGAAATATCATAAGCACCACAATCTGAGATGACAAAAAGTTGTGTGAAATGTTTAGACATACAGTGAAACCAACTCTGACAGCACTCTTATGTGCCTTTCCAAGGAGAATCTGTTGGCTATTCCCTCCTTATTTGCAACCCCCTGTCATCTAGTTTTGTTTATGGGACTGTCAAGATTTGTGACTTTGTTCTTCTAGTAGTGTGGTATGTCTGTGTATTGGTCACTAGGTAATGACAAGAGAAAAATTAAATTAAATGAATATATAATTGAATTCTAGATAATTTCAAAATAAGAGCAGGAAAAGATTAGTGCATAAAATTTGCTATAAAGTATTATCCACGAGTAAAGAATGAGAGACCAAAGATTTGAAAACTCTATAGAAGTCTCATATTCAAATGTGATTCCTTCTTCAAGAAATGAATTAGAAGGCAATATATACGAAGAACATCAAATAACATCACACACCTGCATATGCACACACATATGCAGAAATTGACAATGTTTTCAAACACAAGTAACAACTCATTACTGATGTGGAAGTCACTCTTTTTCCCCCTTTTTCACTTAAATACAAAATGAAAGGAAAAAACTCATTGCCATGAACACACCAGACTGTGAGAGGATTCAATATAAGACAATAAATTTCCATTAAAAAAAATAAATATATTGGTTACAAAACTGCCCAACTTTTCTTTGCTTCATTGTGGGTTTTCTTTTGTTCTCTGATGTGCAGTTTTTACTTTATTTCTCCTCCTCCCTCCCCTCTCCTCATCCTAAAGAAGGCTACAATTAAGCATGGGTACACACACCCATCACACACAAACATACATACACATATACATGCACATATACATAGATATCTACAAACATACACATATATACACACATATTCACTCATACACACACATGTAAAACCATACTATGTTTATTTTCTTCCTATCATATTGTTTCTCTGAAGATACATAGCATCTTCCTTCATAAGTTGAAGTCTTCCCAAGTTTTTCTAAGTCAGCTAGCTTATCATTTCTTATATTACAGCAATATTTCTATCTGATTTCAAACAGCATCTTCCTTCACAGGAACTTTGAGGTTAATTGGGGTATTTATAATAGTGGAAGTCATTCTTGAATCAACTATATCCTGTCAGAACACTGACTTGTTAGAATTAAGGTCAAAATTGATACAAAGCTAGAAGAAAGAATTTTTTAAAAGAGGAAAAAAAAGAAGGGCACAGAAATAAAGCTACAAACTGAACTAGATAAAGAAATTATTGACAGCAAAAAATGGGAAATGTATGCATGAAAAAGACATCAATGCCAGTTATAACAATTTTATACAGTTAAAACTTTTTCATGACATATGTAAAAAGAATTTTTGAAATAATTTTTTTAACAAATTTTCTCCTTCCTCTCCCCCTTCCATAAATGACAAGCAATTAAATATAGATTGTAAAAATAGTCATGCAAAACACATTTCCATAATGTCCTTATTGTAAAAGAAAACAGAACAAAAATTATCCAAGAAAAATTAAGTTAAAAAAAGTATACTTTGATTTGGATTCAGACTCTATCAGTTCTTTCTCTGGAGGTGGATAGCATGTTTCATCATAAGTCTTTAGGAATTATCTTGGATGATTGTATTGCTGAGAATAGCTATATCATTCCTAACTGATCATTGTACAATATTGCTGTTTCTATGTAGAATGTTTTCCTGATTCTGCTAACTTAACTTTGTATCAATGCATGTAAACTTTTCCAGGTTTTTCTGAAAGTATACTCCTCATTATTTCTTAATAGCACAATTGTATTCCATCATATTAATATACCACAACTTGTTCAGCCACTCCTAAACTGATGAGTATCCTCAATTTCCAGTTATTTGCTACCACATTTTTTTGTCCTTTTCCTTTAATTTTTTAAATCTCTTTGGGATACAGATCTAGTATTGGTACTGTTGGATCAGGGGGTGATTGGTGTGATTGCCTGTGGGGCATAGTTCCAAAATGCTCTCCAGGATGGTTGGACCAATTCATAACTCTTCCAACAATGCTTTGTGTCCCAATTTTCCCACACCCCCCCAACATTTGGTATTTTATTTTTATGTAATGTTAGTCAATTTGATAGGGGTAAAGTGGTATCTCAGAGCTGTTATAATTTGCATTTCTCTAATCAATAATGATTTGTTGATTGCTTCATTGTTTCATATGACTATAAATAGCTTTGATTTTTTTGTCTGAAAACTGTCTGTTCATATCCCTTGACCATTTATCAATTGGGGAATGACTTGTAATTTGTATAAATTTGACTCCTTTCTCTATATATTTGAGAAATAAAGACTTTGTCAGAGAAACTTACCATAATTATTTTTTACAGTTATGATTTGTGTGAATTTCCCACCATCCTAATTTTTCTTCTGTTATTATTTCTCTCTCTCTTTCTCTCCCTCCTTCCTTCCCTCCCTCCCTCCCTCTGTGTGTGTGTGTCTCTCTCTCTGTCTCCCTCTCCTTTCACCCTGTCCCTCCTCAAAAGTGTTTTACTTCTGACCTCCCCCAATACACCCTCCCTTTCATCAGCTGTTCCCCCTTCTCTTATCTCCTTCCCCTCCTACTGCCCTGTAGTATAAGATAGATATCTACACCCAATTGAGACTGCATTTTATTCTCTCTGAACCAATTCTGAGGAGACTAAAGTTCAAGTATTGGCTGCTATCCCCCCATCTTCCCTTCAGCTGTAAAAGCTCTTACATGTCTCTTTTATGTGATGAATCTTATTCTCCTTCTTTCCCCCTTCTTTCAGTCCATCCCATTTTCTCACCCCTTAATTTTATAATTTTTTTAAAAGATATGATCCCATCATAATTAATTCACACCTTTGCCCTCTGTCTATGTATACTACTTCTAACTGCCCTAATAATGATAAAGTTCTTAGGAGTTATAAGTATCATCTTCCCCTATAGGGATGTAAACAGTTTAACTTTTTAAAATCCTTTATGATTTATCTTACCTATTTACCTTTTTATCTTTCCCTGAAGTCTTGTATTTGAAAGTCAAATTTTCTACTCAGTTCTGGTCTTTTCATCACAAATGCTTGAAAGTCCTCTATTTCATTAAATATTCATTTTTCCCTTAAAGGATTACACTTAGTTTTCCTGAGTAGATTATTCTAGGTTATAATCCTAGTTCCTTTGCATTCCAGAATATATTCCAAGCCCTCTGAGCCTTTAATGTAGAAGTTGCTAAATCTTGTGTTATCCTCACTGTGACTTTACAGTATTTGAACTGTTTCTTTATAGCTACCTTCAATGTTTTCTCTTTGACATGGGAGCTCTGGAATTTGGCTGTAATATTCTTGTGAGTTTTCATTTTTGTAGCTCCTTCAGGAAGTTATTGGTGAATTCTTTTGATTTTTATCTTACCCTCTGGTTCTAAGATATGAGGGTAGTTTTCCTTGGTAATTTTTTAAAATATGATTTCTAAGCTTTTTCTTTGTTCATGGCTTTCAAGAAGTCCAATAATTACTCAATTCACTCTCCTTTATTTTCCAGGTCAGTTGTTATTCCAATAAGATACCTCACATTTTCTTGTTTTTTCTTCCCCATTCTTTTGATTTTGTTTGATCGTTTCTTGATGTCTCATAGGATATTAGCTTCTCTATGTCCAATTCTAATTTTTAATGAATTAATTTCTTCAGTGAGTTCTTATACCTCCTTTCCCACTTGACCAAGTAGTTCTCTTAGTGGATTTTTGTGCCTTTTTTACCATTTGACCTATTCTATTTTTTAAGGTATTTTCTTCATTATGTTTTGTGCCTCCTTTATCAAGTTGTGGACTAATTTTTTCATGATTTTCTTGCATCATTGCCATTCCTTTTCCAAAATTTTCCTCTATCTTCTTATTTTATTTTTAAAATCATTTTTTGAGCTCTTCTAGGACTTCTTTTTGAGTCTGAGACCAATTTGCAATTTTCTTTGAAGCTTTAGATATAACTGCTTCAATTTTGTTGTCTTCTTCTGAGTTTATGTTTTGATCATCCCTGTCACTATAGTAACTTTCTATGATCAGTTTCTTTCTTTCTTTGCTAATTTTCTAGCCTATTTCTTGACTTTTAACTTTATATTTTGGTTGGGCTTTGCTCCTGGGGTGGAGTGGGCACTGTCCCAAGCTTTAGGTTTTTTTGTATAGCTATTTTCAGAGCTAATTCTGTAAGTTTTCAGTTCTTTTAAAATGATATGATCCAAGGAGATGATATGATCCAATGATATGATCCAAGGGTCACTGCTTTCCTGGCCTTTGTTCTGAGTTTGTGAGTGATCACAAGCACTCTTTTCCACCCTGGAACTGTGGCCAAAATTCCTGCTCCCCTGTGGTATGCTCTAGTGTGCTAATGCTCTCCTTGCCCTGCAACTCTGCCCCCCAATTGAATTGGGGTAATGCAACGGAGTCCTGAACTCATTGCCAGCAAAGGTCCCCTGTAATCTCTATCTGACTAGTTTTCTGAACCCATTACAGTGTTGGTCTGAGAGCCCTGGTAGCCACAGCTTCTAATTTAGTTTCTATGAAGGCCTGCTGCTGGATTGCAGGGCTGGCCTTATGCTGGACAGAGTTCCACTCTCACCCTAGTGAGATAGATTTGCCTGACAACTTATAAGTTGTCTTGGGCTTGAAAATTGCTTTACCTGGTTTTTTGTTGGTTCTGCTACTGCAGACTTTGTTTTGAGGTATTATTTTAAAGTTATTTGGACAGGAATTTGGAAGATCTCAGGTGAGTCCTTTTTACTCCACCATCTTGGCTCCATCCCCTCTCCCCCATAGAGCTTAAGCAATGTAAATCAATTGTCATAACAATGAACAAAAAGCCTTAAAAAACTCACTGTAGGCAGCAAATACTTGACTTAACAAGTGAAGGCATATGGTAGCCTTCTGCAACCTCAGAATATAAATTCATTTGTAAAATCCTTATGCAGAAAGGTGGTAGAAAGTTATGAGCAGTGTCACCTCATAAAACAGGGAGAAGAAGAGAAGGGGAAAACCCAGTCAAAAGAAAGCTTGTTAAGAAATGAAACAAAGCAACACCATTTAGGAAGGATTTAAGGATAAAATAGGAATAAGGGCAACAAATGAAATAGAGCAAAGATCTGCTAAGAATTTGAAAACAAACATTTTCACCATCAAGAATGGTGAAGCCACAATATTTAAACTCTATCATCTGTATCCCAGATGCTCTTCTAGACCAGTGCATCTCAAATTTTTTCATCTCAATAATCCTTTACACTCTTAAAAATTTGTAAAGAACCTCCAAAGGGTTTTTGATTATGTGGGTTATATTGGTATTTGTTATATTCAAAATTAAAACATCCAAGTGTTGTGAAAATAGATCTTATAACCTGAAAGATTCTTGGGGACTCCTTGAAATTCCTATACCACACTTTGATAAATACTGTTCTAGATGAAGTGGAAATGGCACTGGAGAAGGCCCAGAAGGAAAAAGTAGATGATTAGCTCATTATGTATAGAAGAGGTCTGTGTTAGAAGCCACACAATTTTGAGGTCTTTGGGGGATTATTTCTTAAAGTATTTGAATCAAAAGTAGGTACCAAAGATATTGTGAAGATAGTTTTAAAAATATATTTTTGTCTCTTTGGCCCAGCTATACTACTACTAGATATATCCCCACAAGAAATAAAAAAGATAAAAAAGTCTTACATAATATATTTAGTAATTATGGTAGTTTTTTTTGTTGTAGCAAAGAAATGAAAACCAAGGTAATGCCCATGTATTTTGAGGCATGGCTAAACAAATGGTATATAAATTCATGGGATAGCATTGTTTCACATAAAATGATAAAACAGAAGTTTCAGAGAAATCTGGGAAGACCTATATGAATGAAATGAGCAAAACCCATGAAAACATAGCAATAATATTATGAGAAGCTTGAGAACTGTAATCAACACAGTGATCAACCATGATTCTAGGGGGCTGGTGAAAAGTCTTGCCACCTACCTCTTGACAGGTAAGGGACTCAAAATGCATTTTAGGACATACCTAATATGGGAATTTATTTTGCTTAACTGTGTATATCTGCTTTAAAGGAATTTGTTTGTATCTCTATCCCCATCCCCCAGTGTTGGGGAGGGGTTGACGGAAGAAGGAGCAATAGAAATAGTATAGGAAAAAAGAGAAGTAATTGTCAGACTTTTACAAGTGATAAATCAGATTCAGTCTTTAAAAAAACTTGCTTGAAAGATATGAAGAATAAAATCAATTAATTAACAGAAATCTGTCAAACAACTATTTGCCAGATACTGTGAAATTTCTCTTGTTTATTGTCTATTCACATTATAAAAGCATTTCATTTGGTAAAGTAGATGTAACGTCCCATACATCTGTCAAAATTATACAGATTCCTCGAAATACACAACAGAGATGACCTTATTCAACAAGCCTTTTGCCATTAAGGGAAGGCATAAAGATGAAGGTGTATGCTTGCCAAAGTATATACACCCATATACACTGGAACAGAAGAAGTTCCAGTACAGAGTGTAAGTTGAAGGGCATTCTGTGTGATGAAGAGCTCTTTCAGATGTCCCTTTTTTCAGGTGGAAGTGTGCTAATTGTGTCAAGCCCCAACGTATTGTTGAGCCTTCTAAATTAGATGTCACCATGGTCACTTGGCTTGGCAAGTCTTTGAGCTGGAACTCAAACAAAGTTCCTGATTCTGGAATTTGTATTCTTTCCATAACAATATGCTACCTCACATCACAGTGAAATTCACTAGAAAAGTCAGAGTTGGGATATATATGGCTCATTACCTTCCCGATTGATGAGTGTCTGTCACTTTACTGAGGAGAAAGTTAGGGATATGGACATGGCAGGTTGGAAACAACCTCCCACTTGGGTCAGCTGAATCCACACAGCAGATGAACCACCACCTCCATCTGGAAGCCATAAGGCCAGCACTATATAAACGAGTACAGGGGATTTTTCCAGGGCTGATGGTTCTAATTAGCCCCTTCCCCACCATATTGTGAGGTTATTGCAGCCTACATCTGTAGAGGAAAGGCGCTTATGCAGGAGTTGGCACTCTGTGGAATTCTGCTCCTGTAGTGTCTGGTGTTTGCTCCAATTCTGCCCTGCTATATGAGTGCTTGTTTCCGTCTGGGCCAATGCCTTGGGCTCAGGTCCAAAAGAAATGATTCTCGTTTTCTGTTACTAGGAGATTGTAGATCCCAGATGATCTGCGCCCCTCTGTGGGTAGCAGAAGGGAGATGAAGGATTGTCCAAGTTGGTAAGGTTTATGGGGTGGCAGCCACAAATGAAAAATTGTTCCTGACCTGTTTGCCTAGACTTTCATTTCAGAGTGTCATTCAGAGGTCCTACCTGTCTCCAAGTTCAAGGGAGCTAGTGGAGTAAAGACTATACCCTTACAATGAGCATTATATATTTTTGTGCCCTTTGAGCTCTCCAGGTTAGTCAACAATTTCTGAATTGGGGCTTAGTAAAACACCATTTTTTGGAGGGAGTTGCTGTTGGACTTACTTTCTTTCATCATGACTTCAAATCATTTTCCCTTCATTTTAAAACCTAAGTCCATCTTGTCATTTCTGTGGTCAGGGGGTTTGGCAGCCTTGCTTTCCTAAAATATTGAGACATCAAGAAGAAGGCTCTGAAATGAGTGCAGATGTCAGCACCTTCATTTAGAAAAGCTCAAACAGCAGTCATGGAAAACATACCAGTGCCAGAGAGAGGGAGGGAGAGATTAAAGGAAGTCTAGAAACGACAAGTTGGAGCTGGATTCTGTGGCGGTGGTGCATGCACGCACACATAAGAGGATGTCAAAAACATTGAGAAAAGGTTTTTTTTTTTTTAATATCCAAAGAAGGTACATTTTATCCATTTGTCAAGACTGGGAGCTCAGCTGCTTCCAATGCATTAGCTTTTTTTCTTTTCTTTTCTTTTTCTCTCTCTCTCTCTCTCTCTCTTTTTTTGTTCATTTTTAAGTGACTGAAATGATGAAAATGTGTTCCTTGTGAAGTCTGGCCAAAATGCATCAGGAGGAAACAGTATCTGTTCACGTGGTGGATTGGAGTTCACATTCTGATGGAGTATTTTCATGTCAAAACTAGTGTCTCAGTAGTTATGAATCCCTATTCATGTCAGCTTTTAATGTGCTACTGAGGTCTGAGGGGTGTTGCTTTTTTTTTTTTAATCCTTTGGAAAGGAAAAAAAAAAGAGGAGACAAGAGAAGATGTTAGTTTATATAGGTACCTTAACATAAACTTGAAAAATGATGATTTGTACCATCACCTGATCTTGGTTTGTCCCTCAGAGGATTAACCAAGCTTTCTAAACAGTGCTAAGACTTGACACATTCATTTTTGTGGACTTAAAGCAGCTTCAGGGTAATACTGCACCCCAAGAGGTCTGTAAACTTGTTAAAATATTAAGAAAGACATAATTGTTAAAAGACCAGTTCTTAAAAGAAATCCCTTGTGGGATGTGAAAAATCTCCTAAGGGTTCAAGGAAACAGTGTCGCATTGAAGGCTGATGTTGCTCAGTTCATTTAGAAAATACCATAAACTGCTTTACTATGGGAATTTGCTAAAGGAATCTTTCATTAATAGGAAATATTTGACTGTACACTACAAATAAAGCAGTGTTTACATAATTTGTTAAGATCTTTCAGTGATTCAATATAGTTCTTCTTAGGCCTAATGTAAGCACTATATTAAACACAATTTAAAATAATATGTAAATGTATAATCATGAAATTCCTTTGTAGAAAACACCTTTTTTGTTTTTTTTTAAGGTTTGTTTTATGTTACAGTTCTTTTGGCGTCCATGGAATTCTTATCATGCCACAGATTTTGCTGTTCAAAAATGGCGTGAGTTTTCCCTCCTTTGAGGTCTTTAAGTAGTGACTGGATTAACAAATTTCAGTTACGTTAGAGTGAGAATTCTTGTCAGGTATGGGTGAGACTAGATGGATGCTGGCCTCCTTTCCCACATTCACATTTTGTGATTATAAGGCATTAGAACAGTAGAATCATTTCAACTTTAGAAGTCATCTATTCTTCAAGGGTTCCCAGTTTCATCCTAAGATAGGCTTAGTTTTTAGCATTTCTTAGTGTGTCTTAGGATTCAGAGAGCATTGGTGAAAACTAATACATCCCTCCATCTCACATGGTACACTCAAATTATGGATTGAGAAGGCTAGCTCCCTTCTTTAGTCACTGGGTCATAGTCAAGGGAACGTTGAGGCATTTAGGCATTCCCAATAACTCTTAGAACTGTTACAAAAACAAAGCATTTCTTTGTTGGAATGCTCTCCTCTCTCCTCACCTACTCTGACCGCAGGTTTTAAAAAATTCTAGTGTTAGAAGAAATCATTAACATTATATAGTCTATTGGTAAAATTGCTTTGTTTTAAATTTTTGATAACTGCATTTTAATATAATTGGTTTCCTTTGTAGTTCTATGTATTTTATTCAATACATTTAAAAACACTATTCAAATTAGGGTTATATAGGCTTTACCTGACTACCGAAAGAGTCCATGACACAAAAATGTTTAACAGCTCCCGAACCAGTCTAACTTACCCATTTTAACACCGTCCTGCCTATCTTTGAAGACCAGGCTCAAGTTCCATATCCTTCTTGAAGACTTTCTTGAACAACCCATTCTCCAGGACAGTGGTATCAAACTCAGATAGAAATGGGGCCCACTCTAATCAATATTGACATAGAACATTTTTTCATATAACTATCGATAGCTTTCATTTCTTCCTCTGAAAACTGCCTCTTCATATCGTTTGGCCATTTATCAACTGGGGAATGACTTGTGTTCTTGTCCATTTGACTCAGTTCTCTATATATTTTGGAAATGAGGCTTTTATCACAGACACAAATTGTAAAAAATCTTCCCTAGTTTTCTGCTTTCCTCTTAATCTTGGTTGCATTGGGTGTGTTTGTGCAAAAACTTTTCAATTTAATGTAATCAAAATCATCCATTTTACATTTCATAATTTTGTCTATCTCTTTAAAATAAATAAAAAATAAAATTATTCCAACTTAAAAAAAAAAAGAAATGGGGCCCCCTAATTCTACGTATAAGCATCCCTGTAGGTCACATGTTGACTTAGTTCTGAAATGTAATGTAATCTATATTTTACTGTATTGTTATTTATTTGTCTAAACATTTGCCAATTACATTTTCCATGTAAAATTGACAATTTACATGTAAAAGTTGCATTTTAAAATGTAAACATTTCCCAATTATGTTTCTGGTTCTAGCAGCACTTGGAAGTTGTGTTTGACTCCTCTGCTCTAGGAGACTGTAAGATGGTAGATTGCAGAGAGGATAGCAACTTATATGGGTATACCTTAATTCAGCTTCTTCCCCCATATATCCCTTATCTCCTTAAATGGGTGACATGATTCTGGTAGCAAGAGAGTATGTTGTCAATGTCTTTGCTAAACCTACAATGCCTTGCTGGGGTTCAACAAATGTTTCTGAATGACAATAATGTATCTATAGGTACACACATGTACCAGCTGCTGAGAGTCTTAAGAGTTGATAACTAGCTGTACCTTGCAGACACATTCACAGGCAAGAATATGGTTTGTTGAGATAGGTTACCTAGAAGTAATGATTCCTGAGCTGTGAGACAGACTTTTTTAAGAATGTCACTGTAATGTGTGTTTGTCCTTCATTGCCGAAGACCACACCATCAGAGAAATCATGACATAACTTGCACTTGTACTTTGTTTTGAGTGAGGGTGGGCTGTGCAGGTCACCAGCCTCACTTTTTCCTCCAGAGCCACCTGAATTCAGTGACCAGATATTCATCAGGATGACTGGAGATGACCCAGGATGAGGCACTTGGGATTAAGTGACTAGCTCAAGGTTGCACAGCTAGTGAGTGTCAAGTGTCTGAGGTGAGATTTGAACTCAGGTCCTCCTGACTCCTGCACTGCTGCTCTATCCACTGCACCACCTAGCTGCCCCTTGTCACTGTCACTGAAATATAAATTCCTTGAAGGCATTTTTGTCTTTGCTTCCCTGGTACATAGGACAGTGCCAAGTATATATTAGGTTTTCAATCAATATTTTTGATTATTATCAGACAACATGTAGTTAAGGTATTTATATACTGTAGGAGTCCTTACTCCAATTGATCAGTAGTATTCCCAAGGAGAAGGCTAACCATATCTTTTTCTAAATGACAAGGTATCCCTGAGAGATTGGGATGATTTTCTCTAAGCTATAAGGTCAACCCCCTATTCCTGTTTTCCCCAGTATTAGTTGTTCTTTGAGGGTTAGAAGGGCCAGGAATGTGCAAATTTTCAGCAAATACTAGGCATTCTTATCAAAGATATGATTTGATCGTTGCCTTCCGGGGATTTCCAGGCTCTAGAGCATCATCCGGTCCTAGAAAATGCATCATATGTGGGCCTTGAATGGACAATTGCTCGCCTTAGTCTCTGTCAATTAGATGGAAGCTTCTATAGGTTCAGTGCAATGGTGCCACCTGCTTACCTTTGTTCTGAGTCTGTACTCACCTCTGTGATTAAGAAGGTGAACACTGTGGCCCTGTTCTGAGCCTGGCAACTGAATCCTCAAGCCTCTCTTCAAAGTGCCGTACCCTCAATCTGGGGCTAAGATGCCAATCTACCCCAGCTTGACTGTTCCTATTCTGGTCTCTTATCTGTAGATTAAATTTGTTGCCTTGAACTGAAAAAAAATGAATTACTGTGATTTTTTTCTTAAATTTCTTAATCACTGCTGAGTCCAGTTCTCTTTTTTCATCTTTGTTAGAGCAGTTGTAGGAAAAATTGAGCTGTATTGCTTCTTACTAACTTTGCAGTTCTTCCCAATATCAAATAACTATTGATTAGCACCAAGTATAATTTAACCAATTAACACCAAATGACTTTTACAAAGGGATATTTAGTGAGAGATATAGGAAGAAGGAAAGTACAAATCAACTTCCTGAACCCCAGAGGCATATTTTCCCCTCTCCCCCCGGAGTTCCTGGAAAGACTGGGTTCAAATGTTCATTGACTTCTATAATGAACCAAATTCACTTCCAAATGCAGGATAGCCAATGGATAAGTACTTCCTCTTGGCTACCATTGTTTTCCCGCAGGTCATCAGTCTCAGCTGCCTGCAATAGCTGCTATAGATTCCCACCCCTGGCCCTCTGATGGCTCAATCTCCAAGCAGGTCATTGGTACTTCATTAGAACTGGCTTCCAGTCAACTCCAATAAGAATTTCTGACTTTTTAAAGCTCTCAAGTTCTAAGTCTGTGAGCTAATCACTTCTCACCTAATATTCCTGCACCTAGGAACAGGGAATAACGACACAACAGAGACAGAAACGACAGCATACTTTTGCACTTCTGGCTTCCTGTGGGATCTGAGTGAAATACTGAAACCATTCCCTCACCTGAGGGCCAACAGTATTTATTCCTCCTCATTTGCTACGAAGGAAAGAAAGAGATTGAGTTGGCCCCATGGTAGTCTTTCTTTTCCAACTCGGCAGTCAACCAAAGTACACACAGTAAGTGGACTGAAAGGGAGAGCATACTCCAAAATGGAGAATGATGCTGAGCAGCAAGCTTACTAAACATCAGTATGAGATCCCTGAGCATACTCCCAGAATTGAGCTCTAAATAACCAGGGCACACATTACGTAGTGTGATAAAAATTATAGCCATAGTCAACAATCATGTAGTGATTTAGGGTTTACAGGGCATGAAATACACACACACATACATGTGTATGTACATATATGTAGTGCAGTTGTTCAGTCATGTCCAACTTTTCATGACCCCGTAGACCACAGTATGCCCTTCTGTTCATGACCCTTCTATTCTCCACGATTTCTCAAAGTCTGTTCAAGTTCATGCTTGTTATTTTTGTGACACTATCTATCTATCCATCTCATCTTCCATTGTCCTCTTCTACTTTTGCCTTCAAAGTTTCCCAACATTAGAGTCTTTTCCAATGAGTCTTGTCTTTTCATTGTGTAACCAAAGTAAGCTTCAGCTTCAGTATCCGACATTCCAGTGAATAGCCTGAATTAATCAAGTATTGACTGATTTGATTTCCTTGCTGTCCAAGGGACTGTCAAAAGTCTTCTCCAGGGCCACAGTTCAAAAACATTGAATCTGCAGCACTTGTCTTTCCTTACAATCCAACTCTCACAGCCATTCATTGCTTCTGGAAACTTAGCTTTGGTTATATGGATCTTTGTCAGCAAGGTGATATCTCTGATTTTTAGTATGCTATACAGATTTGCCATAGCTTCCTTTCCAAGAAGCAAATGCCCTTTAATTTTGTGGTTGCAGTCACCATCTACAGTGATTTTTGAACCAGAGAATATAAAATTTGACAATACTTCAATTTCTCCTCCCTTTATTTCTCAGAAAGTGATGGAACCCATTGCTAAGATCTTTGGGTTTGTTTTTTTCCTTTTATGTTCAGCTTCAAGTAAGAATTTATACTCTCCTCTTTCACCTCATCAAAAAGCTTCTTAATTCTTTACTTTCTACCCTCAGAATGGTATCATTTGCATATCTGAAATTGTTGAGATCTCTCTTGGCAATGTTAATTTCCAACTTTTGATTCATCCAGCCTAATATTTTGCATGATGCATGTAAATTAGATAAATAAGGTTAAATACATAGCCTTGTTGTACTCCTTTTCCAATATTAAACTAATCAGTTGTTCCACGTTTGGTTCTCACTGTTGTTTCTTAAGCTCCATACAGGTTCCTCAGGAGACACGTAAGATAATCTGATACCCCTATCTCTTTGAAGACTTGCTACATTTTGTGTGATCCACATAGTCAAAACCTTCAGTGTAGTCAATGAAGCAGAAGTAGACGTTTTTTTCTGGAACTCCCTTCCTCTCTCCATAATCCAGTAAATGTTGGCAATTTGGTCTCTAGTTCCTCTACTTCTTTGAAAACCAGCTTTCTATTTTGGTTATTCTTGGTTTACATATTACTGAAGGCTAGTTTGCAGAATCGTAAGCCTAAGCTTGCCAGCATGTGAAATGAGTGTAATCGTTTGGTAATTTGAACATTCCCTTGGCGTTGCCCTTTTTTAACATTAGGACAGATCTTTTCTGATCCATTGGCCACTGCTGAGTTTTCCAACTTTGCTGGTACATTGAGTGCAGGACTGTAACAGCACTATCTTTTAGGATTTTAAATAGCTCGGCTGGAATTCTATCACTTCCACTGGCCTTATTGTTACCAGTGCTTCTTAACGCCCACTTAACTTGATTTTCCAGGATGTCTGGCTCTAGATCAGTAACCGCACCATTGTGTTTATCTGTGATGTTAAGATCTTTATGTAATTGTAATTCTTTTGTGTATTCTTGCCACTTCTTTTTAATCTTAGCTATTTATGTTAAACCCCTACCATTTTTGTTTTTTACCATGCCCATTTTTGCATAAAACATTCCCTTGATATCTCCAATTTCCCTGAAGAGATCTCCTGTTTTCCCCATAGTATTGCTTTCTTCTATTTCTTTACATTGCTTATTTAAGAAAACCTTCTTGTCTCTCCTTGCTATTCTCTGGGATTCTGCATTCAGTTACATATATCATTCCCTTTCTCCTTTCCCTTTTGCTTTCTTTCTTTCCTCACCTGTTTATAATGCCTCATTAGACAGCCATTTTGCTTTATTATTCTTCTTTTTCTTTGCTGTACCTTATATAATATTTGAACCTCTTTCCATATTTCTTCAGGTACTCTACCTACCAGATATAATCCCTTAAATCTAATAATCATTTCTACTTCATATTCATAAGGGGTATTATTTAGCACATACCTATGTGGTCTGATGGTTTTCCCTATTTCCTTCCTTTTAAGTATGAATTTTGCAATAAGATCTGAGTTATAGTCAGTTCTAGATCTTGTTTTAATTGAATGTATAGAACTTCTCCACCTTTGTCTGCAAAGTATATAATAATCTGATTTCTATACTGACCATCTGGTGATGTTCATGTGTGGAATAACCTTTTGGATTGTTGAAAAAGAGCATTTGCTATGACCAGTGTGTTATCTTGACAAAACTCTTCTAGTCTCTGCCATTCTTCATTTTGTACTCCAGGGTATATGTATGTGTGTGTGTGTGTGTGTGTATTATTTCAAAAAAAATGCTGTAGATCTTCATAGAACTGATCAACTTTGACCTCTTCTGCATCAGTGGTTGGAGCACATGCTTATATTACTGTGATTAGATTCAACTAGTCTTAGATTCAAACAGATATCATTCTATCATTTTTGAAGTTATACCCAGTATTGCTTTTTGCACCCTCTTATTAACTATGACGCCTACTCCATTTTTTCTAAGGGATTCTTGCCCATAACAGTGTGTATAATGATCACCTGAATTATATTCACACATTCCTGTGTATTTAAGTTCACTGACACCCAAGTTTTCAATGTTTCATTTTTCCGTCTCCTATTTGACCACATCTATCTTGCTTTGGTTCATATATCTTAGATTTCCAATTTCTGTACAATATGGATCATTATAGCATTGGACTGTCCATTTGCCACCAGACACATTTGCATCTGAGCTTCCTTTTGACTTTGGCCCTTCATTAGTACTGGAGCTCCTTGTGGTTGGACTCTGCTCTCTCCCAGTAGAGTGTTGGACACCTTCAGACCTGAGGGGCTAATCTTCTAATGTCATTTCTTTCATTGTTTTAGTCATTTCCATGGGGTTTTCTTGGCAAAGGTACTGGAGTGGTTTGCTCTTTCCTTTTCCAGTGCATCATCTTTTGTCAGAATTCTCCACTGTGAGCTGCCTACCTTGAGTCACACTGCATGGCATAGCTCACAGGTTCAGCGAGCTACACAAGCCCCTCCTCTATGACAAGGCAATGATCCAGGAGGGAATACATACACACACACACACACATATATGTGTGTGTGTGTGTGTGTGTGTGTGCTTTATATATCTCATAAAATTTGATCACATGATTCCAGGTATTATTGTTCCCATTTTCAAGATGAAAAAAATGACTCAGAGTGTCAGAATAAGGTTTCAGACCCAGATCAATCAATGAGTCGAAGTCCAATGTTCTTTAAACTCCACAGAAAAATGTAAATACTCAAGAGTGGAAATAAAGGAAAAAAATAGATTGATTTCTATGCCTAAGGACACTTTTTGAAAAGGGAATAAAATATAAGAAGCAGAAGTGAGAAAGACCAAATCACAAAACTGTTTATTTACACATTTATCCCCAAGTGAACCCAAGTGAAAGTAAATTTTTGTTTAAAATCATAAACAGCTAACAGCTCCTTTAGTAAATATTGAGTCAAAGTGCTCCATAACCTCATATTTATATAGCACCTTTCCCCCCCACACCAGACCTGTGATTTTATTACTGTAAGGAAGTTAGTTCCCAGTGAGGAATTTCTTTTACTGATGCAAATCGAGCACCTGTTTTGCAATTTAGAATCTTGGAGAATTGTTTGGGACCCTGAGAGATTAAGTGATTCAGCAAGTGTCACCCACCCATTATGTGTCAAAGATGGGCTTTGAACCCAAGTCTTCCTGACAGTAAAGCTAGCTCTCTAGATGGCCTCCTATAGAGACCTATGCTGTCTCTCCTACAGAATTTACTACTAACAAAAGGACTTTCTTCACAACAACCCAACGATGTAGGTAACACACATACAATTTTATACCTATCTTAGAACAGAATACAGACAAATACGCCATGAGGAGAGTGAGACTCAGGCAGGTCAGGGAGCTTGTCTCTGTTTGGTATGTGGCAAAGCTGGTACCTCAGACTCAGGTTTCTTGACCCTTAGCTCAAGGCTCCTTCTCCTCTTCAGGGGCTGTCTCTTCAGTCTCTCATGTATCATTTCATTCCTCAATTATTCATCAGTTTGCTCTACTTCTGCCGGCAGCATTTCCTCTTTCTTAAAGAGGTTTCTACCAAACACAGCTATAGTTTCTAAGCACATTAAACCAAAGAATCATTATCTTCAATCCATCATCTTCATTAATATTTCAAAGGATGGACTCCAAACGATAACATTATAAATATCCATCTTACCGGTCATTCTTATTAAGGCTTTCTTTTCCTCCACATATTAAATCTTGTTCTTTCTTTCCTTCCAGAAATTGAAACATATGTGAACTTTGATAATTCTGGAGTACATACTAAGAAACAATAAGTTGTACTCTGAATTTTCATTTGGCCCACATTTGGCATCCTAGTTAGATGTAGCCCAGATCTCAATGGTCATTTCTTTTAAAAGAACTTATAACCTAGATATTCTATGTTTGACTGAGGGAAAGAAAGATTGCTACCAATTTCTTTCTTTTTTTTTTTTAGTACCTAGAATAAATAGAACAGCTAAAATTTCTTGCTCTGCATGTCCTTTTACAGTTTAGCAAAATCAAGAGAGGAAAATTCACCTGCAATTTTGATATGAGACTGACAGGACAGGGGCTGCAACTCACAGAAAAATCCTGATTGAAAGATTTATCTCCTGGAAGAAATCCATGGAGATAAAGTGGCTAGATAACAGGGGATGGAATAGCAAACGGTAGAAACTGGTTCTTACGTTGTGTACGAAATGGCATTCTTTTGTTCTTTGTATAAAATATACTAAATAGCAAGCCTCCCTCCCTATATTAATTGGTGGGATTTAAACATGCTGGATAGAAGGCCTACATGCTTCACTTCTGATTGGCCCAGAGACAAAGCTTGCTGGGAGGAAATAATCATTGCACAATGCTTTCTTTCTGGGCAGGCTGAGCAATAGCAGACTGAAATGCGAAATGGGAATGGATCTGCAAAAATCATAGCCTGGCATCTGCGGGCTATCGCTTTCAGAAGTAAAAGCACATTATTAAGCCTCAGATTGGCGATAGCATCCTCTGTTTAACCTCCTCTGAAAAGCACGTCAAACCTAAAACCTTCACATTGTAGTTCTCTGTAGTCAAAGATGACGTAGTCGATGGTGTGATTTTCTCTGTACTTACGTGTGGAAGAAAAGACTGATGTGTGCTTGGCAGCTCATGCCAGGCTGATGAATCTATCCTTTGGATAAAGACTAGGGCCTTTGCCTGCAGGGCCTATCATTTTGCAGCCCTGTCTTTTAGCCTGGCTGATAGCAAGAAGTCTTTGTTATTGCAGAGTCTCATCATTTAGAGCTGATAGCTTTATGCCTATAGTCATGAATATTATACAACTTCTGAGTGATCATCATTCTCATCTTGGGATCAGCCCAGGGCCCTCAAATGCAATGAGTATCACTGTAATTGTTGTCATTGATTTGCAGGATAGCCCTTGGGATGTTAACAAGCATTGTAAATATTGAGTAACTCCATGCCATTGTAGATAACTCACTGGGGCAGGAGCTTTGTAGCCTTTTCATTTGGTATTTTGTCTGTCTTTCTGTGAAGAGATCATTTTTTTGATTCTGTTTCCTAGGCTGTGTTCAAATGAGGTCAAATCTGTCTGTCAATTCAGTTTCAAACAGTTCAGTTAAGAATAGACATTTTTTTAAAAGTCATACGTTAGTGGAATCTCTCAATTGGAACAGAAATTTTTCTTCTAATATCCTTGACACGTAGTCGTCAAGTCTTTGCTTGAAGACTTCCAGAGATGGGGAACTCACTGTCTTTTTAGGCAGTCCACTCTATTTTGGGGAAGCTCTAATTATTAAGAGGTTTCTTTTTAAATCATCCTGACATACGCCTAACAATAATTTTCATCCATTAGTACTAGTTTTTTCCTCCGCAAACAAGTCAGATAAGACAAATCCTTTCTCTGCATGGACAATCTCCCATTTTTTTCTTCTAAATTTCCTTCACTAGATCCTCATGGGGCATGGTTTTGAATTCCTTCAATGTCTTGTTGATAGTTTTTTAGATATGCTCCAAATTGTCATGGAAACTTTTGATCAACTGCATCTCTAAGAGATTAAAAAATAAACAACTTAGGAGCAGGATCTATTAAATTTTCTTTTATTTAATTCAGGGGATAGTTCTTTTGAGATTCCCATTCTGTTATTCAACATATTTATCATCCCTCCTAATTGGATGTCACTTGAAAATTAGATAAACATTCAATCTTACTCTTCATTCAAGTCACTAACAAAATGATTAACAGAATGGTGCCAAGGACAAGACTTTGTGGTACTTCCTACAAGCTGCCATTTTCTGTTATTTATAAGCCTTTGGATGTGGTCATTAAGCCACTCTCAAATATACCTAACCATATCCTCATCCAGCATATATTTTTGCAAGGAAAAAACAAAGAAATATTGTCAAACTCTCACTAAAATATAGCTAAATTATATCTGGGGCATTTCTATATCAATATAGTAACACTGTAAAAAAATTAGGTTATTCTGGCATGTGTTGTTCTTAAAGAGACTATGGCAGTTTATAATGGTTATTTTCCCCCCCCTTTACTCACAAGACTTTGCTTCAATCACACTAAAACCCCCTTTTTTTAACAAAAAGTTATTCCCATTAGAAATTGACAGTTGCCACTCAGGATGAAAATTTACACAATGGATCTCTCCACAACTCTAGGGCAATGGTTCTCAAAGTTGATTAGGTATGACAACCTCAAGTTCCTTACATTTCTTCTTCTTTTTTTTTAAAGTGAAAGGAATCTATTTATTTAACTTTTTTACATTCATTTTCACAAAATTTTGGGTTCCAAATTTTCTTCCCATTTGTCCCCTCCCCCCAACCCAATACACCGAGCATTCTAATTTTCCCTATCACCAGTCTGCCCTATCTTCTATCATCCCTCCCTTCTCTTGTCCCCATCTTCTCTTTTGTCCTGTAGGGCCAGATGACTTTCTATTCCCCATTAACTGTATTTCTTACTTCCTAGTAGCAACAACAATGCTCAACAGTTGTTCCTAAAACTTTGAGTTCCAAATTCTCCCCATCCCTCCCTCCCCACCCATTCCCTTTGGGAAGGCAGGCAATTCAATATAGGCCATATCTGTGTAGCTTTGCAAATGACTTCAATAACAGTCGTGTTGTGTAAGACTAACAGTATTTCCTTCCATCCTATCCTGCCGCCCCCCATTGTTTCTATTCTGTCTTTTGATCCTGTCCCTCCCTGAGTGTTGATTTCAAATTGCTCCCTCCTCCCATTGCCCTCCCTTCCATCATTCCCCCCACCCTGCTTATCTCCTTCTCTCCCACTTTCCTGTATTGTAAGATAGGTTTTCATACCAAAATGAGTGTGCATTTTATTCCTTCCTTTAGTCGAATGTGATGAGAGTAAACCATGTTTTTTTCTCAGCTCTCCTCTTTTTCCCTCCACTAAAAAGTCTCCTGCTTGCCTCTTGAATGAGAAATAATTTACCCCATTCCATTTCATCCTCTCTCCTCCCACTACATTTCTCTCTCACCATTTACCTTAATTTCTTTTAAGATATGGTCCCATCCTATTCAATTCACTCTGTGCTCTCTGTCTCTGTATGTGCATGCATGTGTGTGTGTGTGTGTGTGTGTGTGGTCCCACCAACTACCCAGATACTGAAAAGTTTTAAGAGTTACAAATATTGTCTTTCCATGTAGGAATGTAAGCAGTTCACCTTTGGTAAGTCCCTTATGACTTCTCTTTGCTGTTTACCTTTTCATGCTTCTTCTCATTCTTGTGCTTGAAAGTCAAATTTTCTTTTCAGCTCTGGTCTTTTCATCAAGAATGCTTGAAAGTCCTCCATTTCATTGAAAGACTATATTTTCCCCTGAAGTATTATGCTCAGTTTTGCTGGGTAGGTGATTCTTGGTTTGAGTCCTAGTTCCTTCGAGTTCTGGAATATCCTATTCCACACCTTTCGATCCCTCAATGTAGAAGCTGCTAGATCTTGTGTTATCCTGATTGTATTTCCACAATACTGGAATTGTTTCTTTCTAGCTGCTTGCAATATTTTCTCCTTGACCTGGGAATTCTGGAATTTGGCCACAATGTTCCTAGGAGTTTGTCTTTTTGGATCTCTTTCAGGTGGTGATTGGTGGATTCCTTCAATCCTTATTTTGCCCTCTGGTTCTAGGATATCAGGGTAGTTTTCCTTGATAATTTCATGAAAGATTATATCTAGGCTCTTTTTTTGATCATGGCTTTCAGGTAATTTTTCAATTGTCTCTCCTGGATCTATTTTCCAGGTCAGTTGTTTTTCCAATGAGATATTTCACATTCTTTTCCATTTTTTCATTCTTTTGGTTTTGTTTGGTGATTTCTTGGTTTCTTATAGTCATTAGACTCCATCTGTTCCATTCTAATTCTGAGAGAACTATTTTCTTCAGTGAGCTTTTGAACCTCTTTTTCCATTTGGTAATTCTGCTTTTGAAAGCATTCTTCTCCTCATTGGCTTTTTGAACCTCTTTTGCCAATTGAGTTACCCTATTTTTCAAGGTGTTATTTTCTTCAGCATTTTTTTGGGTCTCCTTTAGCAGGGTATTGACCCGTTTTTCACGCTTTTCTTGCATCTCTCTCATTTCTCTTCCCAGTTTTTCCTCCACCTGTCTAACTTGATTTTCAAAATCCTTTTTGAGCTCTTCCATGGCCCGAGCCCACCAGACATCCACCTTGGATGTCTGGAATACAGAGGCCCCAACCTCCACATCTTTCCCTGATGGTAAGCATTGTACTTCCACATCAGAAATGATAGGAGGAAGAAACATCTGTTCCCCAAGAAAATAGCTCTCTATGGTCTTATTTTTCTTCCCTTTTCTGGGCATTTTACCAGCCAGTTACTTGACTTCTGAGATTCCTCTCCACCCCCACCCAGATCCTCCCAGCTAGTGCTTGGGGTCTGAGATTCAAATGCTGCTCCCCAGCCTCAGGGCCTTCCGTGGTGGGCACAGCTTCTATTCAATGTGAGCTTAAGTTCTGGTGCTCAGGTGGGGGCAGGGCCACCTCCCAGGCTCAGTTCCCTCAGGGGGTTTATGCAGAGACCTTTGGTAATGGCCCTGAGCTCCTGCCTGCTTGGGGAGTCCTGGGCTGCTGCTGCCTCTGCTGCTTTCTCTGCTGCTGCCTCCTGAGGGGTCCGAGTCATGGAGACACCCCACTCCCCTCTCGGCCAGCCCAGAAGTCTCTCTCACTGACCTGTAGCGCTTGTGGGTAGAGGGACCTTCGCGGCCACCAGAGGTTCTGTCCCTGAAGCCTGCTCGGATCTGCTCCTCTGGGGCCACGGGCCAGGGCAGTGCAGGGCTGGTCTCTGCATCCGGAGTGCGACAGACCCCTGGGGACGGCTTTCCAGGGCTCTCTGGAATGGACATGTCTTCCACTGTGTTTCTGCACAGCTTGCAGTGATCCAGAATTTGTGGGGAGTTCTTTTTACAGAAAATTTCTGGGCTGTGGATTCAGAGCTAGTATACTTGAGTCTTTCTACTCCGCCATCTTGGCTCCTCCCCCTCATCTTGGCTCCTCCCCCCCTTACATTTCAGTATGCTACAATTCTACCATATTCTATCAAATCAAAGGTTTAACATCTCAATGTAATGTAAACTTTGATCAATACATTTTTATCCTATCATAAATGAACGTTCCTCAGGTTATTCCTCAGGTTATCCTCATCTAAACTCGAGGAGAAAAAGCTCAGTCCTTAAAAATCTAATCAGTCTGAATTGTAGAGGTAAACTTCCAAATCTTTGAAACTAGATTTGCCCTGCATTTTAGTTCTGTGTGATAACTGATAGCCTTGTAATGTCAGCTAACTAGAGAGAAGCATGACATTTATTACAAAAGGGCCATTCACATCTAGGCACCATTAACATTGCTATAGGAAAATTAAATTTGCAGATGAAGAGCAGTTCAAAACTTGCTGTCAGCAGTGTTCCTTTGGGAGGTCATCCACATTTCACTCAGATCAAAGATTTGCAATTACAGATATTAATTGCTTTGAAGCTTATCAATCTGCTAAAAGGCATGTGCAACCATCTGATGAACTTGTGATTACCTTCCAATTCAAGCATACCCAAAGTGTTTTTTGCTCATCTGGACAATGTGGAAGGTGGTTTAATAGAAGAAAGCTGGATAGCAGTCAAACATAAGAGTTCCAGTCACAGTGCCACCTTAACTGTCACCACCTTGCCCTGGGTAAATCACTTCAACAATCAAATCCTCAGTTTCCACCTCTGTAAAATAGGAGTAACAATCTCCAACAATTATAAATGACCATGGCACAATTCAGCCTATACTGGTACACTTGGAGTCAGGGAGACTAATTTTAAATCTTATTTCTTACACTTAGTAACTTAAGCTCACCTTTAGCAAGACTTTTTGAATTTCAATTCCTTTATTTATAAAATGGGATTAACAATAGCATCTGTCCTTCAGATTTGAGAGAAGTAAATGAGATAATGTAGGTAAATTGCTTGGCAAACATTAAAGCACTATAAAAGTGTGAGTTATTACTACTCTTAGACAACTGCTTATCTTCATATTTTAGGGTAAGAGTCAACCAAATGATGTAGGTGAAAGAACCTTGAAAATTGTAGAGTTATATGCAAATGTAAATTATGATAATAAGAGGCTTCCATATTACAAAACTCCATGGTGTTCATATGTCATTATTTAAATGATGTGAGGGGAGATTATTGTTCATGTTTCAATTAGTGATGTTTTAGAATATGTCCTAGTATTTCCCTCTACCCTACCCATTATGGTCCAAGGAAAAAAAGAGGAAGGAAGAAAAAGAAAAAGGAAAACTCAAAGATTATCTTCTTGTTCTCATCTGTGAAAATTGGAGCTTAGGTGAATGCAACAATATTAAAGCATTTCTAGGATCTACCATTTTAGAAACCTATGTCTAACCCCAAAGAAAACTCTAATTTTCTGGTACATAACAGCAGCACATGTGAGACAGATCTTGCAAGTATTATGCATCACAATTTAAAGATGAGAAAACTGAAGTTCCAAGGATTTCTTAGGAGCAGAGAATTAGGCCTAGAAAGGATCTCAGAAATTACCTGTCCCAATACTTCTAAAGTACAGATGGTAAGTAAAATAAGGCCTAGTGAGGTTAGGTGAAGTGTCCAAGTGGTGGGGGGGGGAGGGGCGGGAGGGGATCCGAACCCAGTCTTTCAGATACATTTGCTTTTGATTGCATAACTACTAAATGTCTAAAGCAGGGTGGTGAATCTGGCCTCAAGGCCACATGTGGCCCTCTAGGTCTTCAAGTGCAACCCTTTGATTGAATACAAACTTCACAGAACAAATCTCCTTAATAAAAGGATTTGTTTTGTAAAACTTGGACTTAGTCAAAAGGCCACACCCAAGAATCTAGAAGGCCACATGTGGTCTCTGAGGCCCCAGGTTTCTTACCCCTGGTCCAAAGTAACATGTTCTACTAATTTCAAATCTTGCACTTTTCAATTTATTTGACCGAAATTTTAACAATCCAGTTCTGAAAAGGCATTTTCAACTTGAATTTTGACTTGATCTGACTTGATCTGAATGATATTGAAGAAGGTTGTATTAGTGGAGTAAATAAACTGTTCAATTTCTTGATATTTCCTGTGTTGGAAATTACAGGGTAGGGGTACGTAATATTTTATTTGGCCAAAACCCCCCAACCTCTAAAACACACACAACACACACACGCACACACACACACACCCCTCTTCTGTGAAGGACAAGGTTGTTGTTCTTTTTCTAAGACCTTCACTGGTTTCCAGATATTTGACTTCTCGTAGATCTTCTCATTACATTTGCACCCTTCTAGTCCTTCTCTCCATTCTTTTCTTGGCTATGCTTATTTCGGTCTGAATCAGTTCATAAATATCTTTCCATGGTTCTCAAAATTCTTCAAATTTCTCTTTTCTAAATGCACAGTAATATGACAATATATTCATATATCTGTCTATATATTTTTTAAGCAAATGGGCATCTGCTTTTATGGGAAGATTTTATACATATATCTTTTAAAAAACTAATTATATCATCATCTGATGAAGAGAGTGAACTAAAGCTTCAAGAGATACCACATGTAGCTTTCAAAATACATGAAGATGGATATTCTTATTGCTAAATGGGATCTTATTGTAAATTTCTATCTGTTTTTTTTAACAGTCTTGAGGGTTGATTTCTGGGTCCAAAATGCCTATAAATAAGATAGAGGCCACAATTTCTAACTTCTCATTCTTCCTGGGTTATAATCATTTAATACTTTTTTTTCCAGGTGCTCAGGATGCTAGTCTTGTGTGCACTGAGGTTAAAGCATACCATTGTGGATATTTAGATAATTAGAAATATGCAACAACTTGAGTAGGATCTCAATTGAACCTTACCTTTTTTTTTTTTTAATGATTCATGGAAATGAATTATATCCCATCTTTCTTACCCCCAACTAATATGAAATAATTTCAATGGAAATATTTCTAGGGTTCCAGGGAAACGTGACCCCCTTAAAGACAGAATTATTTTGTTTTTTCTTTGTATCCCTAGTGTCTCACACATTATTTTGCATAAACTATATACTTAAATGCTTCTTAGCTTAACTTTACAATACTCTAAAGAACAAATTCTATGATTTTTTTTTTTTTGGAACCCAGAGTTTATAAACAAACAGTACATATACCCCAGTGGTATGTAATATAAAGTGTATTGCTGATGTGGTCATCAAGAGAGAATGTGAAGAAAGAAAAGTGGGCCCAGGACAGATTCTTGTCATATATTTAGGAGATATGACATGTATGATCATTCAGCCAAAGAGTCTGAGAAGGAGGAGTGTTCTTACAGGAAGGAGACAGACAGAGACAGAGACAGAAACAGAGACAGAGAGAAACATAATGAAAACTTACAGAAAAGAGGAAGTCATGGGAGGTGGGGAGGGCAAGGATCTGGCAAAAAATATTAAGAATGAATGGGAAAAAGGTTACAAATTCAAGGGCTGTTAGAAAGGAGAAAGACCACCTCTTCAGCAAAGACTAGAATAAATAAGGAGAGAATAGGGGATTATATCAAGGGATTTAAGATGCGGAGTCGTGGAAATGAGTGTAAATGGACTCTATTTTCTGAGTAAATTCTAAGGACTTTGCTGAGACTGAGGGAAGAGAAGGATGTGAAAGGCTTGAAGAGAGAAGAAAAGGTTGGTAAGAGTGCTGTGGACTGAGACAGGGAATCAGGGGAGAGTAAAAAGATTTTCTTATTGTGAATAAATTAAAGAAATGTGTAGGAACACAGTCTGCTCATTCTATGACTTAAAGCAACATTTAGCAGCACAGAGAACAATAATGATTAATATTAATAATTGTTATTAATAATAACAGCAATAATAAATAATAGTAATTAATGACAATGATAATGAACTAGATTAAAACAATTCTGGCTTAGACAGGGTAATGGGAAGCATGAGAAGGTGGATATGCTGGAAGGCTTTAGTTAGATTAATGTAAACAAAACAAACCCCAGACACCTAGTGCTGATTTTGAAGGAAAAAGAAACCCATAATTTAATGGAAGAAAACAGAAACTTAACTGCTATAACTAACTATGAATAGATTAAACTTACCAATAAGACAGAAAAGAATTTCAGAATAGATAAGGAAGACTTATTAGCATATTATATTGCATATTAGCAACTTGTTTAAAGCGCTTATTCCAGTCAAAACTAGGAACTGGAACCAAATGTATTTTGCTTCAGGTTTTTTTTTTTTTTTTAAGGAAATTCAGTTGTGATTTCAGATAAGGCAGCAGTAAAACTAATACTGTCAAAGGAGATAAGCAAGGGAACAACATTATGATTAAAGGAGTCACAGTGAAAAAAAGAATCATTGTTAAATGCATATATACCAAATGACATAACATCTAAATTCTTCAAGGCAAAACTAAATGCATAAAATCAGAGATTATTGAAAAATAATCATAATTATTTTTTACTATTTCTTTCAGAGACAGATAAATCTAATAGATAAATAAGAAAGAAATTATATATTTGAACAAATTGTTGTAAAAATAGATTCAGAAGATCTGTCCTATGATATTTTGAAAGGAAATAATGAGAATATGCATATTTCTCAGTATCAAGTGATTTATGAAAAATGATCATATGCTAGGGCATAAAGAAATTATAAATTAATATGTAAAAGGAGACATTTTGAAATCTTATTTATAACCAAAAGTATAACAGTTGCTTTTACTGTTCTGTATAAGCAACAGAACAGTAATTAATAAAGTGAAAAGTCAAAGATAGAGATTTAAAGAAAGGTTAAGTAACAACATCTTCAGTAATTAGGGGTTAAGGACAATCACATAAACAATAAATAGTTATATCAAAGAGAATAACAACAAAATAGTATTCCAAAACTGAAAATTTTAGAAGAAAGTGTGCAGCTAAACCAGTGTTCAGTGGAAAATATGCCTCTCTGAAAATATGCATTAACAGCAAAAAAAGATGGATGAATTGAGCATGCAAGTCAGAAAACTGGAAAATACATTATAATGCCAAAGATGACATTTTTAAAATCAGGGAACCATATAATAAAATTAATGACTTCATTAATCTGGATGGAACTTTAGAGGACAAAGTAGCCCAACTTCATCATTTTGTAGATGAGTTAAAATTGAAAATAAAAAGACTATTGAATTGATATGCACATAATTCTCAGCTGTGTTTATCCAGATCTACCCTCTTATTTGACCTTTTAGACTTGCATTCCTGGAAATTTTCAGCTAGATGTCCTGTAGGCATCTCAAACTCAAGCTATTCAAAACAGAACTCATTATCTTCTCCCAAATTCCAAAACAGAACTCATTATCTTCTTCCAAATTCTCTAGTCTTCCTAACTTCTCTGTTCTATCCAGGTTACCTGGTCACTCTGACTCTTAAACTAGGTTTCATCCTGGACTCCTCACTTGCACTCAATTCACATATTCTATCTATTGACAAGTTATGTGATTTCTACTTTCACACCTTCTCTCAGATATATCTTCTTCTTTCCACTTACATAGGCACTACCCTGGTTCAGGCTATCATCACCTCACACTTTGATTACTCTATAGTCTTCCAAATGGTCTCCCTGAATCAAATCTTTTCCTACTATAGTCCATCCTCAACTTAGGTGCCCTAATGATCTTCCTAAAGTGGTTGGGATGTATAACACTGTACTTCCCACCCCACCCCATCAATGAACTCCAGGGGCCCTCTGTCACCTTCAGTTTCAAATGTAAAATCCTTTGACTTTTAAAGTCCTTCATAACCTGACCCCTTCCTACCATTTTAGTCTCCTCTTCCTTCCATGTCCTTTTTGACCCAATGACACTGGTCTTCTAGTTGTTTCTTGTACAAGTCTCTCAACTCTGCATTTTCATTGATTGTCCCCTATGCCCTAAGCATTGTTTCTCTACACCTCTACCTACTGGTTTCCTTTAAGTCTCAACTAAAATCCCTTTTTCTGCAAAAAAAGGCTTTTCTTATACCTTTCATGCTAATTCTTCCCTTTTAAAAAAACCTCATTTCCACATAGCTAGGTGCATGCTATTTCCTTTGTTAGTTTATGAATTTCTTGAAGACAGAAACAATTCTTACATTTCTTTACATTCCTAGCACTTAAAGCAGTACCTTGCACATAGTAGGAACTTAATATTGTTGACTGAACAATAATAACCCTTATCTGAAAATTCAGCATTATTATATTATGTGGAATAAAGATGTACTTTACCTTTGCACTTACGGGTAAAACTTCCAGTGCTTTTCCATTATAAATATTGATATTAATTAATCCCTTGATTATATAAAAGATAAGTAATTCCATTGCTATCCTTTGAAGGGTTTAACAAAAACATAGATCATTATTAATATTTTTCTGCAGTTTCTGTATCATCTTGTGTGTTTTATTGTTTTAATTTTCATATGACTAGGTATATCCTTTGTTAAGCTAATGTTGAATGATTTTTGCATCCCTTATCTAAAAACCAACTTTATCATAACAAATGTTTATCATGTTGAAGAATTCTTTTTCCTAAAATTTCCATTAAAATTTTTTCATCAACATTAACTAGTGATTTTAGTCAATGGTGATATTTCTTTACTTCCTTGCTTTTTGAATTTTTTAAAAAAATCATATTTATCTCAAAAAGCATTTGTTGAGTTCCTTCTTTATTTTTGAGAATTATTTGTATAGCCATATGTATTTGTTCTTTAAATTTCTATCTGGATCAGGATTTGGGCTTTCTTTGGCGGAGAGGTATAGTTTATCTGTGTCTTACTTAATTCTTCTAAATTTAAATGTTTAAATTCTCTATAATTTCATTACTTTGAGTAATTTGTACATTTGTGGATATGTACCCATTTGATTTAAGTTGTCAGTTTTATGATTATTGATTATATTGATTATATTCCCAAACTCAAATTGACTTGTAACATCATCAATTCTGCTGTGCCCCCCATGATACAAACTATAACCCATCCATGACTGCCTATCCTTCATGAATCTTGTCTGTATTTTCCCATAAGTTGCTACAAGTGTCCACCCACCACACTAGATCCTTTTCTTACTTTATCCTGACATCACAAAGTACTGGCACTAAATCCATCTGTCATTACTTGTCACAAAAGACCATCCTTTTTTTTTTATCATGTATTTTTTAAAGCATTTTAAACTCATTCTGCACTGAAATTTCTTTTTGTTTTATGTTGCAACCTGTTCACTTCTACCAAATACTTCTCCATTACTTTCCAAGGGATATTCATTGACAGTTTTTATATCTTGAGGCATCAAACAGCACCAATAAAACATTAGTATCAAAAATGGAGTTTTGTTTGTTTGAGAGAAATTGGGAGAGAATAAAAGAAGTTTGCAATTTCTAGAAGGCTAATTGAACCCACTTTACTCCTTCTTTTTGATTCTGGTCCTACTTGTATTGGCTGTGCCAGACACACACACACACACACACACACACACACACACACACACACGTGGAGAATCATTATAGACTTCCTGTAAGTCTATTCTATACGCTAGGCATTGTGTTAATCACAGGATACAAAGAAAGTTAGGGAGAAGAACCCATGAAAAAGCACAGAGTTAAAAAAGGAGTGACTTATGTAAAGAGCAGAAAACGACAAGTGTCATTTTCTTACCAACTCCATCCTTCCCACAAGCACACAGTCTTACATTAGCATCATCTATAGCATTCTAAGTCATGCCTAAGAAGCAACATATAAACTTCCCCAAGCCTAATTCAAAATCAGGATTACATAATGCTCTATGACTTGAGTTGTATGTACTTATCTGGTAAACTTTTGCTTACATCTCTTTGCTAGTGAATTACAAATGTAATTTAAACACCTAAACCAGAGATGGATAAATCACAGAAAGTGGATTATAAGTCAATAATATTGATTTGAAATGACATATACATCCTAGTAAAGAAGATAGCAATACATACAAAAATGACTATGATGAAGTTGGAATTATTCTAGGGACCAAAGGATGATTAAACATTAGAAAATAATTAACATAACTAATATTAAAGTCATAAACATAAAAAATTCAATTTTAATAAATACAGAAAAAAGCCTTTGACAATTTAAATACTCATGCTGAAACTCCAAAAAATATAAGCAAAGGAAATATGTTTTTAATTTGGTAAATTATGTATTTCTAGGGCAACATCTAGAATTAATTGCAAAAGTAAAAACTAGAAGTTTTTCCAAAAAAATACAGAAATAAAGACATGATTCTCCATTTTCCTGTTGTTCTTTGATGTAGTTCTGGAAATACTAGATATAGTAATGAGGCAAGAGAATGAAATTAAAGTTATGAGCATGGACAAAAAAAGATATGAAACTTTATTTGCTGAAAATGTGATGGTATACTTAGGAAAAATCAGAAAATAAGCAAAGAAACTGATGGAGACAATAGCTGCAGAAGTATATTAAGATCCAACATAAACACATAAATTGCAACTGTATTTCTGTAATGCAATAGCAAAGCCCAGGATGAAAAAGAGAAAAAGAAATGCATTCAAAATAACTCCGAAAGGAATAAAATATCTGAGAGATAATTTATGAAGATTACCCTCAAGGATGATGTAGATACAATTACAAATCAGGTCAGAGGAACTAGGAATGACAAATAATTGGGAGGATTTTGCTCATAATTGAACCGTGCTCATACAATAAAAACGATGATACTCTATAAATTAATTATAGAGTTGGTGCTATGCTAATCAACCTATCAAAAGAAACTTCAGAAAGGTAGACAGAATAATTATAAAATTCATTTGATGGAACAAAATTGCAAGAATGCAGAAGGAAATAATCTAAAAAAATAGAAATAAAGGGAAAACAGAACTTTTAAATTTTAAATTCTTCAATAAAACAGCAATCATAAAAAATGGTACTGGTTTAAAAAGAAGAGAAAAGTAGATTGGTGTAATAATAAATAAAGAAGAATCAGAACTACTGGAGTTAAATAACTCAATATTTGAGAAATCTGAGAACACAAATAACTGGTGGAACAGAATGACCAGGAAAACTGGAAAGAAATTTGTTTAAAATTAGGTTCAGACCAACATCTTATAACATATATGACAGTAAGCTCAAAGTGGATACATGCACTGAAAATTTTTAAAAGTTTTATTGATATGATATTTTTACAATACAAATATTTCTGTATTACCCCCACTGGGCAAACAATTGAGCAAAACCAACAATTACAGTGACCTTATCTAAAAGTTTAGGCAATATTCTACATTTATAGTACCCTTCCTCATCCTCTCTATTTTTGACACACATATATATAATACATATGTATATATAATATATGTATATATAATATATATGTATATATTATATATGTATATGTAATATATGTATACATATACACATATATACAGATGCATATGCACACATATATACATATATTTATACACACACACACCCACGCAAGCACACACATAGGGACGGTCGTTGTCGCTGGTCCTCCAGATTTATAGATGGTCTTGGTATTCATCATAGCTTTTGAAATGGTTTGCCTTTACCGTGTTGTTGATGTATAAATTGTTTTCTCAGTTCTACTCATTTCATTCTTCGTAAGTTTATAAATATCTTCAAAATGACTCATTTTTATAACCTGAATGTTATAGTATAACTTTTCTCCTGGTTCTAACTTCATTCTTTACCAGTCTGTAGATTATAAATGTTCTCAAAATTGTTCATTTTTGTGATATTGATATTATACTATAATTATTCTTCTTTGGTCTGTATCAGTTTGCACAAATCTTTCTATGTCTCAATGGGATCATTTATTTCCTCATTCTTTGCGTCAATATAATATTCCATTACATTTACATGCCACAGTTTGTCCAACCCTTACCCAATTATTGTTATTTTCTAGTTGTTTTGTTTTGCTTTTATCATCATAAAAAGAATAACTATAAAAGTCATTTGTGCATAGTACCTTCTCATTTGATTTCTTTTGTGTATAGGCATAGCAGTGGTATAACTGGGTCAAAGGGCATGAACTTGGGAGTAACTTTTTGTGTATAACAGCAAATTGTTTGCCAGTGTGAACGGGTTATAACCATTCATAGATTCACCAACATAGACCCTTTAACATTTGCCGTTTTCCTTTTTTTCATCTTTGCCTGTCTGATGAGTGTGAAGTAGATTTTTAGAATTGTTCTAATTTGCACGTCTCTAATTGGTAGTGATTTGAGGCATTTTTTTTTCATATGAATATAGATAGTTTGTATTTCTTCCCTTGAGAACTACCTGCTCATATACTTAGGCCATTTATCAACTGGGGAATGACTCATTCTTATAAATTTAAACCAGTTTCTTATATATTTTGGAAATAAGCCCTTTATCAGAGAAATTTGTTTCAAGGATTATTTCCCCAATTATTTTCCTTTAATCTTAGCTTTATTGGATTTGTTCGTGCAAAAACTTCAAAAAAATTTTGCAATCAAAACTAACCATTTTATCTTCTGTGATTCTCTTTGCCCCTTATACCTTACTGAATATTAAAGGACATACTATAAAGTATCTAGGAGATAACTGGATCAGATACATTTCACAATTATGGTTAGTAGAGTTCTTAACTAACTCAAGGGAGAGAGTCTATTACAAAATATAAAAGAGAAAAAGTTGACTGCATGAACATGAGAAATTTTTGCATAAACAAAATCAGTGCAAGAGGGGAAGTGCATTATTGAAAAATAATTTGCTATCTCAAATATCTCTAAAAAGGATCTGCTATTTAAGAGATATAAGAACTATCAGAAATACATGACTAAGAACTATTCAGTCAGTCAATAAGTGTCTATTAAGCACTGATTTTTTGCATGGTGCTGTGATAGTTTTCCCTAATATATAAGGTCAAAGAATATGAAAAGATAATTCTTTAAAAGAAGAAATATATACAATGACAAATAATAGTGTTAGCAGTATTGATAATCATATTATCAATATAATAAAAATGTTAACAACAGTATTAAAGATTGACTCATCACTCATAAGATAAACAAATCAAAAGCCTGATGCTTCATTTCCTATCCATAAAATTGTGAAAAATGACAAAAGGTCATTAGTTACTATTGAGGAGTTGTAGAACAATAAACACACTAATATAGATATGTGTAGATTGATTTGTGAATTGCTCCTCCAACCATTCTGAAAATATGATTTTATACTAAGAAAATTACTGGGATATCCATAATCTTTGACCCAGAGATAATATATGTTAGCCATATACCCCCAGCTGGTCAAAGGTAGAAAGGTTCCATACATATCAAAATTTTCACAGTAGTTAGCAAGATGAGAAAATATAATAAAGTGATCTCAGATTCCTCTTTGTATCATTCCTTTGCTCCACAGTTCCCTTGGCCACAATAGAAGGTAGCATCCTGGAACTAACATCCATCATCATCTGTCATTCAGAATGCAGTCCCAAACGTATTTGGGCTTGAAATTGCTGCAGGCTCCCTATGAATAACAGCAGTGATCCTATGCCCGATAGCTCTGTCCTTGAGCTCTGCCCAACCTAGCCTGTCCATACAGTCCACTGCAAACTTCTGTTTTTCCTGAAACTCGAATGAGGAAATAGTCTACTGTTCCGTCCCCAGACAATTTTGCCATTCCACAAGTTCTCCAATAAGGAGCTGCAACTTCCCATGATTCCCTCACCCCAAATTCTGGACCACCTTCACCAATCTTTCCAGAGGGCCAGAAGGAGGATGAGCTGGCTCTGTTTTAAGGACTGGTAATCCTGGCACAGACTAATTCATATGCATTCCAGTTGAATCACTCACCAAGCTCCAGGTCCATTTGCACACAGCCCCATTGTGGGTGCTATTTTTTTTTTCCAGTGCAGAGATTGCTGGGGGCTCACAACTATTCCAACCAAATATAGCATTTGTAAGGACTTGTCATCAGTGATCACAGATGCTATATTTGTCCCTCGAATACTTGCTATGTATCTTCTTTAACCAGTACCATAGGCAGGCTATGCCTGTCTTCATCTGAACTTCAGTACTTATTGCCTCTGTGACCCCACAGTCACAACCCCAAGACTCAGTCATTCAGTCTGAACACAAAAGTTGCTACAGAGGTCAGCAATAAGAATCCTTTCATGTATATACACATATATATGTGTATATATATTTATCCTCAAAATACCCATCTTCCATCTAATCATCTTCCATAAGCATACTTACATAAATAAAATTCTTGCAACTTCCCCCAAAATATTTTAATTAATCAATTACATTTTTGAAACCAATTCAATCACTCAAGGAAAAGCTCTTAAACTTTAAAGTTACTCTGTCACAAATAAGTAAGAGCTACCTTCCACCAATTACTAGTTTCATGAGAAAAACTTCATAGTCTCTAATAATCCATGGGATAACGCTTAACTAGAGATAGCTCTGAACTTTCTTTGTCTTGGCACACAGGGCCACCAGCAGTATGCTACCGTGGAATGAGTGTTAAATTTTAAGTCTGTGGATGTAATTTCAAATCCTCTATCTACTGCTTCAGTTTGTGTGTGTGTTCATGTGCATGTGTGCGTGTGTGTGTGTGTGTTTTTTCCTTGAGCAAGTCACTTTAATTAGATGAGTTTCAATTTCTTCATCTGTAAAATGGAGTTGCACAAGATGACTGAATTCTCAGGTCTCTTCTAGAACTAAATTTATAATTTTTTCTATTAATTAATTCCTTCTACATCATATTGATCTTTTTAGAGAGTCTCCCATATTTTTTCCTTGGAAATATTTCTATTTGTATCTTTGAAATTTCATTCTTCTCATCTATATTAGGCTAATTTCCCACAGAGAGTTTTAAGTCATGGAATAATTTTTATTCTTTCAGCCCCTTTAACACTATTCTTTCATAATCTAGGGTATCAAGTTTGACCCAGATTTCCTCTCAACTACTATTAATTCCAAGGTAAAGTAATCTCCTTAAAGTTCCCATGTTCTACTTAAGAAGAAATTTCTTCTTGTTGGTCAGAATCAACCTTTTTTTAAAAATTAATATATTTTTGGTAATCTTCCATAAGATTTTGAGTTCTAAATTTTCTCCTCTTTCCTCCTCTTCCCCTTCTCCAAGACGGCATGTAATCTGATATAGGCTCTTCATATACATTTAAACAGATTGTCATATTAGTCATGTTATAAAGAAGAATTAGAACAGTGGAAGGAACCACAAGAAAGAAAAAAAAAACAGCAACAAAAAAGAGAGCAAATAGTATGTTTTAATCTGCATTCAGATTCTGAAGTTCTTTATCTGAATATGGATAGCATTTTCCATCATGAGTCTTCTGGAGTTGTTTTAGACCCTTGCATTGATGAGAAGAATTAAGTCTAGTAAAGCTGGTCATTGCACAATGTTTCTGTTACTGTGTACAATACTCTCCTGGCTCTGCTTACTTCACTCAGCATCAGTTCATGTAAGTCTTTCCAGGTTTTTCTGAAGTCTTCCTATTCATCATTTCTTATGGAACAATAGTATTTCGTTGCATTCATATATCACAACTTCTTCAGCCATTCCCCAATTGATGGGCATCCCCTCAGTTTTCAAGAGAATCAACTTTTAATAGGAGTTCTCTGATTCCTCCATATTTTAAAGAATGAAATTTTCATTAAAACAAAGAAAGAATTTGCTAGTCTCTCTGTTTTTATTAGGGAGAGCGCCAGCAAATATCCCATCCCATTATCATCTCTCTATGTCAAGCTTGTGTTATGTTTTCCAAACTTCTTTTCAATTTCTCATTTCTGTCCATGTAGTTCAAGCCTTTATCACCTCTTACCTGGACTATTACAATATCCTTCTAATCGGTTTCCCTGCCTCAAATTTCTCCCTATTCCATTCCATCTTCTGTATAACTGCTGAAATTCCTTTCCTAAAATACAGGTCTGACCATAACAACTCTCCTATTACCTCTAGAATCAAATGCAAACTCTCCTATTTTCATTTAATTCTTTACAACCTGGCCCTTCTTAGTTTTTGTCTTTTAACACATTATCCTATTCACAAACTCTGTGGTCCAGCCATATTGGCTTTCTTATTGTGCCCAAATAATACTCCATTTCCCATCCCCCATGCCTTTGCCCAGATTGTCCCCCATGCCTGGAATGCTCTCCCTCCTTACTCTTAGAATCTTTGGTTTCCTTTACAATTTAGCTGAAGCATTCATTGCCTCTTCCTGGGAGCCTTTCCCAGTATTCATGTTTGCTAGTGCCTTCTTTATGCTCTGTATTTATCTTGTACATGCTGGTTAATATATGTTGCTTTCCCAGTAGAATATAAGCTCTGTGAGGGCAGAGGCTGATTTTCATTTTTCTCTGTATCCCCAGCATGTGGTACAGTGCCTGGGAAATAGTAAGAGCTTAATAAATACTTATTTATTGATACGTTGGTCTGCAATATTCTGCCACAATAATAACATTTCTGTTAACTCAAATGTTCTCCTTCATGCTCATCCTCAATTTAATTATTTAAGTATATCTTCTTAATACACAATGTTCCTCCTAAGGAATACCCATTCAGAGCCATATACTAGTAACAAATACATCCCAACAAATCTCAGTAATATGTATAGGGCTGAATTTGTACACAGGTCTTAACACTTCTGTTCCTTAATAGACTGTCTACATAAGTTGCTATGGCTTAAAAAAAATCATTTAGCAATCAGTGACTAGTGATGAACTTCTTTGAGCTTACTTAGGCTAAGGGGGCTACATAAGACCTAGTCTTTGAACAACAGATTCAGTTAGGACTCTATTCAACCTCTCCCTCTCAGGATCTACAAGAGCTTTTACTTCAGTCTTAGCCTCTGAGAACACAAGGTCTCATCTGTGCCACACGAAGAAAAGGAAAGGGTTTTTAGAGAAAGGTATCCTCGCTTAGATTAGGAAAAAATATAGACTTTCAGGGTGAAAAGGACTTGGCTAATATCATGGGAGATGTGTTTTCCAGATTTCTGATCTTGATAATCTTGGTCTAAAGCAGCTATCAAAATATCCATGAAGAAAAGATATATTTTATAATAAGCAAAAAAAGAGAAAGGTTTTCAAGTTATGTATCTAATTTGTGTAATCATTTGTTTTAAAGTGAATTGATTCTTCAACTTCAAAACCAAACAGCAGCAACTTTATTGCAAGATGAGTGAGTGAGGAGAGGAAGGAAATGTATCAGCCTTATTAGCCAAGAACAGCATCAATGTGCAAATATCTTTAGGGGGCAGGATCTGAATCATACCGATTTCTATTTAAAGATGTTGCTGTCTAACCACCACAATTCATGTATGGCATCTAAAAACATGTGAACACTTGTTTGTCTGAAAATAGAATGGTTACAGTTGTCTGTTAGTCTCTTTGTCTCCTCACCAAAGGTTCCAGGAATTCAGTCAGACATTAGTTGTGGCAAGTGAGACACAGAAGGATGGTTTCATTCCTCCCTTTCCTGCCTCCATATGTTGTGACTCTAGGGCTTATGGGAAATTTTAATTACTGGGGATAAATGAAGGATTAGTTCCTATAAGCTATAAGTAGGGGTCCCACAAAACAAAGATAAAAACAAAACATGACAACAGAAAAACACACGGTTTACTGTGGTGACATGGAAAAATCCTACATCTGAAGTTAAAGGGACTAGGTCCTAGTCTAGTATATGTCATTTACAGCTCTGTGCTACTGGTCTGAGAGGCATTGTTATGTAGAGGACAGAAGATTGGCCTCCAAGCCAGGAAGACCTGAGTTTGAGTCCTGCCTTTGACACTTACTGTGTGACCCTGGGCAACTCTCTTAACCTCTCAGATTTCTAGATAACTTTCTAAGACTGTAAGTTGTAGTCAATGTGCCCACCTGCATTAGGAGGAGTTTCCTTATATGTTAGATGCTAGTAGCAAGGAAATCACAGGCTAGTTTTCTATCCTACACTGACATCCCCATGACAGTGGGCAGCTGTGTGGAACAGTGGATAGAGTTTTGGATCTGTAGTCAGGAAGACTCATCGTCGTAATTTCAAATCTTCCCTCAGATACTTACTGGCCTGGGCAAGTCACTTACCTCTGTTTGCTTCAGTTTCCTCATCTGCAAAATGAACTAGAAGAGGTAAGACCACTCCAGCATCTTTGCCAAGGAAACCCAGATGACAAAAAGTCAGGTGTGACTGAAAAAAACAGCTCAACAACCATAAAAATTACAATGGAAAAGTCTGAGCTTCATTTCCTCATCTCTAAAATGGGAGTAATAGTTCTTCTCCCACGTCCCAGTAAGGATTGTTAAGGATTAAATTAAATGAAACATATAGTATCATACCTGTATTCTTTTTATTGGAGCATTTGAGAAGTTATTCTTTTTTTTTCATTTATTTTTATTTTTTTTTTTTTAAATATAAATTTATTTATTTAACTTTTAACATTCATTTTCACAAAATTTTGGGTTCAAAATTTTCTCCCCATTTATCCCCTCCCCCACCTCAGTACACCTAGCATTCTAATTTCCCCTATCACCAATCTGCCCTCTCTTCCATCCCTCCCTTCTCTTGTCCCCATCTTCTCCTTTTTCCTGTAGGGCCAGATGACTTTCTATTCACCATTAACTGTATTTCTTATTTCCTAGTAGCAACAACAATACTCAACAGTTGTTCCTAAAACTTTGAGTTCCAAATTCTCCCCATCCCTCCCTCCCCACCGGTTCCCTTTGGGAAGGCAGGCAATTCAATATAGGCCATATCTGTGTAGTTTTGCAAATGACTTCAATAACAGTGGTGTTGTGTAAGACTAACTGTATTTCCCTCCATCCTATCCTGCTCCCCATTGTTTCTATTCTGTCTTTTGATCCTGTCCCTCCCCAAGAGTGTTGACTTCAAATTGCTCCCTCCTCCCATTGTCCTCCCTTCCATCATTCCCCCCACCCTGCTTATCTCCTTCTCTCCCATTTTCCTGTATTGTAAGATAGATTTTCTTACCAAAATAAGTGTGCATTTTATTTCTTCCTTTAGTCGAATGTGATGAGAGTAAACTTCATATTTTTTTCTCAGCTCTCCTCTTTTTCCCTCCACTAAAAAAGTCTCCTGCTTGCCTCTTGAATGAGAGATAATTTACCCCATTCCATTTCATCCTCTCTCCTCCCACTACATTTCTCTCTCACCGTTTACCTTAAATTCTTTTAAGATATGATCCCATCCTACTCAATTCCCTCTGTGCTCTCTGTCTCTGTGTGAGCATGCATGTGTGTATGTATGTGTGTGCATGCACGCGTATATGTGTGCGTATGTGTGTGTGTGTGTGTGTGTGTGTGTGTGTGGTCCCACCAACTACCCAGATACTGAAAAGTTTTAAGAGTTACAAATATTGTCTTTCCATGTAGGAATGTAAGCAGTTCACCTTTGGTAAGTCCCTTATAACTTCTCTTTGCTGTTCACTTTTACACGCTTCTTCTCATTCTTGTGTTTGAAAGTCATATTTTCTTTTCAGCTCTGGTCTTTCCATCAAGAGTGCTTGAAAGTCCTCTGTTTCATTGAAAGACCATATTTTCCCCTGAAGTATTATACTCAGTTTTGCTGGGTAGGTGATTCTTGGTTTGAGTCCTAGTTCCTTTGACTTCTGGAATATCCTATTCCATGCCCTTTGATCCCTTAATGTAGAAGCTGTTAGATCTTGTGTTATCCTGATTGTATGTCCACAATACTGGAATTGTTTCTTTCTAACTGCTTGTAATATTTTCTCCTTGACCTGGGAATTCTGGAATTTGGCCACAATGTTCCTAGGAGTTTGTCTTTTTGGATCTCTTTCAGGTGGTGATTGGTGGATTCCTTCAATACTTATTTTGCCCTCTGGGTCTAGAATATGAGGGCAGTTTTCCTTGATAATTTCATGATAGATAATGTCTAGGCTCTTTTTTTGATCATGGCTTTAAGGGAGTCCCATAATTTTTAAATTATCTCTCCTGGATCTATTTTCCAGGTCAGTTGTTTTTCCATTGAGATATTTCACATTCTCTTCCATTTTTTCTTTCTTTTGGTTTTGTTTTATGATTTCTTGATTTCTCAGAAAGTCATTAGACTCCATCTGTTCCATTCTAATCTTGAGAGAACTATTTTCTTCAGTGAGCATTTGAACCTCTTTTTCCATTTGGCTAATTTTGCTTTTGAAAGCATTCTTCTCCTCATTGGCTTTTTGAACCTCTTTTTCCAATTGAGTGAGCCTATTTTTCAAGGTGTTATTTTCTTCAGCATTTTTTTGGGTCTCCTTTAGCAAGGTATTGACCCGTTTTTCATGCTTTTCTTGCATCTCTCTCATTTCTCTTCCCAGTTTTTCCTCCACCTGTCTAACTTGATTTTCAAAATCCTTTTTGAGCTCTTCCATGGCATGAGCCCACCGGACATCCACCTCGGATGTCTGGGATAGAGAGGCCCTGACCTCCATGTCCTTCCCTGATGGCAAGCATTGTACTTCCTCATCAGAAATGATAGGAGGAAGAAACATCTGTTCCCCAAGAAAGTAGCTCTCTATGGTCTTATTTTGCTTCCTTTTTCTGGGCATTTTCCCAGTCAGTTACTTGACTTCTGAGATTCCTCTCCACCCCCACCTAGATCTGCCCAGCTAGTGCTTGGGGTCTGAGATTCAAATGCTGCTTCCCAGTCTCAGGGCTATCTGCAGTGGGAGTGGCTGCTATTCAATGTGAGCTTAAGTTCTGGTGCTCAGGTTGGGGCAGGGCCAACTCCCAGGCTCAGTTCCCTCAGGGGGTGTATGCAAAGACCTTTGGTAATGGCCCTGAGCTCCTGCCTGCTGCTCTGGTAGCCGGGACACGGCTGCCTCTGCTGCTGCCTCTGCCGCTCCCTCCACCACTGCCTCCTGAGGGGCCCCGAGTGACATCCCGCTCCCCTCTCAGCCAGCCCAGATGTCTCTCTCACTGACCTGTAGCACCTGTGGATGGAGGGACCTTCGCAGCCGCTGGACGTTCCGTCCCTGAAGCCTGTTAGAATCTGCTCCTCTGGGGCTGTACGGTCAGGGCAGCGCAGGGGTGAGCTCCGCTTTCCGGGACATGACGTCCCCTGAGTACGGCTTTCCAGGGCTCTCTGGAACAGAAATCTCTTCCACTGTGTCTCTGCGCAGCTTGCAGTGATCCAGAATTTGTGGGGAGTTCTTTTTACAGGAAATTTATGGGCTGTGGATTCGGAGCTACCATACGTGAGTCTTTCTACTCCGCCATCTTGGCTCCTCCCCCCCACCCACCCAGAAGTTATTCTTAATAACTATTCTAACATGATATATGTTTAACGTTCATCCCCATACTGTTATTCTGGGGTAAAATTAAAACCTACATTACTACCATGGCTTATGTAGCCAATGTGTCAACTACTTTTTAAATGGGATTTGGGGTGATTTTAATGACCAATTTCCACATAAATAACCCTCCCACCATACAATCAACCCAACTAGTTGTTTATAGAGTTAAAAAAAAACTGGATTGACTGCTTTTTTTCAGTTATAGATTTGCCATTTATCTTAAATCAATCAGTGTATAAATGCATTTGAAAGATAATTTCCTAAGATATATGCTTAATTTTTTGAGAGAGCATAGATTCACAGGATTAGAGCTGAAAGGCAGCTTGAAAAGGATTTATACATATCAAAATAAATGAAAATGAAAAATAGCCTCTGTTGTCACCAGCAGTAGAAGTTGTAGTGTTACTTTAAGAAACTCCCTAAATCCAAATTACTCAATACCAGTGCAGGTCTGGACCTCAAAATAATTTACTGTTTTCTCATTTAAAATAACAAGAAATGACCTTTGCATAACAGTTTAAAAATTTCAAAATGCCTTATATACACTTGTTATTTGAATTTCACAACCCTGAGATAAGTACCACAGGCACTGGAAGTTAATGGGTATCATTTACATAGTGCTTTAAGATTTGCAAAATGTTTTAATTTAGTTCATTTTAATCAAAGCTTTAATTGTTTACAATTCATTTTTTCATTCAGTGAACATTTATTAAACATCTAATATATAATAGATACTGCGCTAGGTATGTGGGATACAAAAAGAGACAAAAGCCAGTGCCTGCTTCAAGGAGCTCATGATCTAATTGAGGAGACAAGCCAATAAATATATTCAAGTAGACTATATATGGGATAAATAGGAAATAAGAGAGGCACTAGAATTAAGAGGTATTCAGAAAGGCTTGGTGTAAAAAATGGGATTTTATTGGAGATTTTTAAAAAGCCAAGTAAGCCAGTAGGCAAAGATGAGGAAGGAAAGTATCTCTGACATGGAGGACAGTCAGAGAAAATGCCCAAACCCAGGAGACGGATGTCTCATTCATGAGACAGTCAGAAGACCAGGGTCACTAAAGAGTTTGCAGTGGGGAGTGAAGTGTAAGAAATGTGGAAAGGAAGGAGGGACCAGGTTATGAAGGGATTTTATATTCAGTCATAGAGGCAATATTGAGCTACATAAAGACTTTTAAAACACCTTAACTCATTCCAGATAATACTTTTGTATTGGGACAAAGCCTCCACTCTGGAGAGTTCTCATACCCATGCATGAAATCACCAGTCCAAACTCTGCTGCTGTCAATCCTTCCCTGGCCACCCCTCCCTCTGCCCCAAGGATAACTCCAGTAAAGAGTAAGTTTCTTGAGGGACTTTTCTTTTTTGTGTATTTATCTGTAGTTCCTAGAACACTATTTAACACATATTAGGGGCTTTAAAAAGTACTTGTTGATGTTATGGAATACTACTGTGCTACAAGAAATGATAAGCTCAACGATTTTAGAAAAACATGGAAGGGCTTGTACAAAATAATGAAGAGTGATATATGTAGAACCAAAAGAAAATTGTATACAGTAACAACAATACTCTTTTAAGGACAACTTTGAATGAATAAATTATTTTGAATATTATAAATACCCAAATGAACTTTGAAGGACATATAAAGAAAAATGCTATCTGCATCCAGAGAAAGAACTGACAAATAGAAGTATGTGTATAATAATTTTACATATATATGTACACACATACATATATATATATATATATGTATACACACATTTGGGTCTAATGGTAGCCATCTTGGGGGGAAGAAGAAGAAAAAATGAAATGTATGGGATAACTTTGTTGTATATTTGAAAAGAATAGTAAGTTGAGCACAGTAAATTTGCAGTTTCTTCAGCAATCATCTTTTTTATTGTACTACATTATGAAAATGCTTTATTTCGTAAATTAAAAATAAAATTTTTTTAAAAATACTTATTGAATTATAGAAGGAAGCAGAAAAAGAAAGGGAAATGGAAAAGAAATAATTAGCTGGGGTTTTGCCATCTTACCTCTGAGCTGACTTGACTGCAAAAAGAAGGAGTCAATCTCTCATGACTGAGCATGAATATTCAGTTTCTGGCAATGTGTGAAGTAAGGTTACCATTGTTCAGTATATACTCTTTTTAGGTTCAGCTCCCCTTCAAAATGCAAACTGAGAAGCCCCTGTTAGAGCCCACACTTGTAAGAAATGGAGAAGGAAAATAGAAATGTTTCACCTCAGACTCAGTGACCTCAGCCACCAATTTTGGTTGTCAGCTGTGGAAGTGAACATAAGAAAAAGGCTAAGGGGGCCTTTCAATATCCCTTTTAGGTGACACATCTGATTGACCCATATTACGGTCCCCAAAGCACCAGAAACAGTGTCAGTAATCAGTGTTAATGAGTATACATACATGCCTACCTGATTCGTATACTGTGCTCTACTTGGTACTCTTACCTTATTTTACGTTCATTAACATTCCCATCAGGAAATAAAAAGCTGAACCTTATCCCAAACAAAGCTAAACAAAACCAACCACAAATGCCCAGGCATCAGTGCTATGAGGACAATTTCCTGAAAAAAATACATGAAAAAGTGAAATCAACATTTACTTACTTCTTTCCATTTAATTTTAGTTAAGTGGTAACACATGTGTTTCTATATATTAATAATACATATGATAAATTATATACTTATATATATACGTTCATGAGCCTATAGACATAAAAGAGAGCTATGTATACATATACATATATGTAGGTATTGATATGCACACATATGATTTTATGTATATATTATATACACATATACATATATTCTCAAACATACATATATATGTAAATGTGTGTGTATATATATATACATATATGCACGCACATACACGTATGTATGAGATAATTTTGTTCAGAACTTGAAACTAAAGTTTTGTGGCACAAAAGAAATCCTAAACATTGACTTTCAATTATACAATATTCCTCTATATTATGGAGCAAAAAAAAAGGTGTTTATAAAAGATATTTAGTGTCCCTCATACTTTATACATATTCAGTATAAATGGAAACTCCTATCTTGGACATCTTTCCCTTTGACTAAGGTATTTGGGTTTCTAAATCTCATAAAAATGCAATTTTGACATGAGAGATTTTATGGAGCATGTATGTGGTTAAAATCGGTATTATATTTCTATAAATAAAATGGGCTTGTAATACCAACCTGAATTAGACATTCTATGCAAATATCTTTTGCTAGATCATTCTCTAAAAATACAAATTCAAGGGGATGTCAATTTTAGCAAATGTAATTACTCCTTAAGGGAAAGCTATTCTGAGATAACTTTTTCATCTGATATCTGCTATCGGATTTAATTTTGTTTTTATTGAACACATATGTAGCAGTTGAAATTGTTCTTGGTTTCAATACAGAGTAAGTAAAGAGTGAATAGCCGTGGAATACTGTCTGCCTTATTGTATTGCCTATGGAATGTCAGATGGTGATGCTAGAGAACCCATTGTCTCAGTGAGTCTTTTGTTCTTCATAAGTAAAATGCTGGGCTAGTAGGAAAGGAAATCTGTCATTGACTTAAAGAATGATAGATTTGAAAAGGTGAGGGACATTTTAGGGGCAGACTAAGTGGATGTCTGCCTACATAGTCTGATTTAAGGGATTCTTTAAAGGGTCTCTCCTCTACTACTCAGACAAATATATCTCCCCTAATAATTAGAAATTCTACCACTAATAATAATTGTTATTATTATAATAATCTTATTAGAGATTTGATCCCATGGGTTAAGATTCTTCCTGGAAGGAGTCCTATTTTAACACTTCACTAACCCCCTGAATAACAACACATCAAGTTGTTATCACTCATTAGCACCTTAGTTGGATTGTTTTCTCAGATTGCTGTTTCCAAAGTGAGAGAGGTGAGAGAAAATGAGATATAGAACAGGTAAATTTTGATTGGGAAGAAAGAAAAAGAAAAAGTTTCGAAGCTTGGAGGTACAGGACCTGGCCCAAAGGGGACAATATAGTGGGAACCCTGACCAGTATGAGGTCGCTGCACCTTTTAAGTTTTAATTACAATCTTAAATTCTAAACTGGAAAGGACACCAAAAAGTTTGGGCTGGGGGAAATACCAATAAGAGAAATAGAAGGGCACTTCCATAAGGTCAAGGCTAATTTAGTGATCAGAGATTATGCCTCCCACCCTTTCTTTCCAGGTCAGAATACAAATGAACTATTTAAAACAACTTTATGTCTACCTCAAGAATGAAACTGATCCTCAATCTGGTGTAATGTAAAGTAAACTTGAGGCCAAGAAGACCTGGATTGAGATCCTAGATTCAGATTTTTCTAGTGTCTGACCTTGGGTAAAGTGCTTGGACGTTTGATTTTCAATTTTCTCACCTACAACCTAAAAATAGTATCTGTAATACTTATCTCACTGGGTTGAAATAAGATTCAACTGAGAAGATCTACATAAAGCATTCTATGAAATTTAAAGCACAATTGTCAGATATTTATGTTGTCAGATAGCAAGCTGTCCACCTTAAGCACATAATGACAGTAGTTACTAGAGAAGACAGAATATTGTAGGAAAAGGAAAAAGTCTTGAGACTTAAAATGGTCAGAATCCATTTCCCCCTACCCCCTTTTCAGGACTATTATTTCGATCTCTGGAAAGGAAGTTGTTCTTGAATAGCCAGAAAAATCCACTCACCAGTTCATGGGATTTGTTGCAATTAAATTAATTTCATGTAGTTAGTGCTAACTGGTTTGAGCCTGGAGAGAGGAAAGACTACTGGATTTAAGAGACAACTATCTAGGTCTAATCTGAGGTCTTCCACTTACTATGTGTGTGTTGGTGTTGAGAAGATTGCTATTTAGGTAGAAGTTTGAGTACTACTCTCTGAGGTATCTACCAAGTCAAACATTGTATAAGATGACACTGGAGAGCTTCAAAACTTCAGACGTACTATAGTTTTTAAGCTGAGAGTTATGCAGTGGAAATTAGTAGTTTGTGATTCATTGCAAGTAAAGAATTACATTTGAAAAGCAGCGTACAGAATGTCATCAGAAAACTCAAGGACCAGACATAAATATGCATCAGTCACACTTCAAGAATGAGAGGCAGTGAGAGAATACCTTGTATGTTCCACTGGTGTCTACACAATAACCAGAGATCCAGAGGAAGGCTCATAATATTGGGTGGGTGCCCTGTGGATGATTAACAGGAGGATATAAGATGTACCTAGGAAGAATGAGTTTGGGTGAGTTGCCATCTGTATCAAAGAAGAAAGAGTCTGTATATCAGTGAGCTCATAGATGCACCACTTTTGCAAAGTAGTAAAGAGGTCCTGTTAGCCAGCTATGATTCACTTCAGCTATAGTGAAGTTGGCATGTTGTATGTCAATTTCATGTCTATGACATGAAAGGAGAGATTTGAACTTGGTGGCAAAAGCTGTGTTTGTTATGGTCCAAAAGAGTTCCCTTTCATTACCCCAGTGACTAGAATCTCCCTTTCCCACTGGAGATTTGTGCATTCTCATTGCAATTTCCCATCAATGGAGAAGCAAAGTCAAAGCCTAATTAAATGAAATTTTGAAGAGGTTAAGAAAAAAGCAAGGTGGAAAGCTAATTTTTTATGTTTTATGTCTATTATTCAATTACTGTGGATCCAAGAGGAGAGGTTTTATAACTTCCCTAAATAGTCTGTTTTAGTGTTTAACAGTAACTACCAGTATATTCTTCTTTATATTTTTCCTGAGGCAATTTTATCCCAGTTTCTCTCCTGCTGTCTTCAGACAGGATAGAGAACATCTGGTCAGCATGCTCTATACATTAACCCTTCAAAGTTTTGAAGACAACTAATTATTAAGGCATCCCTCAGCATTCTCTTCCCTCAATTCCTTAACTTTTATCATAAATCTGATTTAAAAACCCTTTAATTTTCTTTCCCTCCCCCTTCTGGACAGTGTTACAGAATTTCTAACCATCTCTCTAAATATATAGAGATCAGCAATGTATGAAAGATTCTATGAAAGACCAAACCAGTACCAAATAAAATGTTACATAGACTTGGAAAGACTTACTCACCCTCAACTCAACTCGTCAGAGAGAGAAAAGCTGTTCCAGAGGAAACAGTCTAGCAAAATCTACAGCTGAAATTTAAGTGGAGTTAGCAATTGTTCCTTAGGATCATAGAAAAAGCATTAAAGAGATATTGCACAGATTATTCAGGCCAGTCTTTTTATTTTATGCATGATGAAATAAAGCTTAGAGGGATAAACTTAATTGCCTAAGGTCACACAGGTAGTAAGTCACAGAGATATGATTTGAACCCAGGGCCTCTGATACGCTATCCAATGTTCTTGCGATTACTTATCCTGAAATCAATGTATCCATGAATTTATTGACATAGGCATGCAACAAGAGGTGCAGATCACAACTCTTACATGTAAAATTCTTGTTTTTATTCCTTTTCCAGCTGAATTCATGACATTCCTTTCAGACTTTTATTTTTAATTTTGCCCCAGAAACCTCTTCACCCTGGAAGTCCACTCTGGTCTCACTTTATTCATTAGTAGTGCCCTCTTCCCCTGAAGTCTCTCTCTTTGACTGGTGGATTGCCCCCTTCAACCCTAGAACCTCCATTTTAAGGAGGATGCTCAATCCACTTGTGTTTTCATTCCTCTCCAGACCGCACACTTCACAGTGGACTTTCTCTACATCCACTTTCCAGCTTCCTATTATATATTGTCTTCTCCCATCAGTATTTAAACTCCTTGATGGCAGGAATGGTCTTCCTGCTTGTATTTGTACTCTTGGGACTTAACACAGTGACTTCCAAGTAGTAGACATTTCATACATGATTGTTGATGACTTGTATTCTTGTATTTGCTCTCCAATAAATTTTCTACAGATAACCTACCTCTCTGGATGATTTTTTAAGATCATAGATGGAGATCTAGGAGAAACACTAAAAATCATCTAATCCAATGTCATTTTATAGATGAGAAAATGGAGGCCTGGGGAGATTAAATAACTTTTTCAAGGTTACATGCATAATAAATGGAAGAACCAGACTTCCAACCTCACTTCTCCCTCCCCCATTTCCAAATATAGTATCATTTCTACTCAATATGCAGCATTAGCATAACTCTAAGTCGTGTTAATTTCATCAGCAACAAATCAGCATCATTTGAACTGCCCACTGATTGCACCTCACTCTCCCAGAATTTCTTTTCCTCTTTATATTCATCTATCCATCCATCTCATATATCTCTATCCACATATCTATCCATAGTAAATTGTTGTCTTTTGTTTTTGAAGGCCAATGACATCAAGAGGTGATGTCTTGATTTGTGTGTGAACTGGATTTAAGTGAGGCAGAGTTGTGCAAAGTTCTCAATCTCACTCTCTTTTCCAGATTCATTGAAGTCCAGCAGCAGGACAAAGGTTAGGATGACTGATGATAGCCTGGGATATAGAGGATGACCTTGGCATCCTTGACATCTGACCAAACTCTAAGTGTTCCATAGCTCCTGCTTCAGCCTCCATCATGGCCATTGGAATGAATTATTCTCATCTCCCCATTTGACCAGGAGAAGTCTTCACATGCTTGGGGTAAACACCCCCCTAACTCACAGATGGGTTTGAGGCCCATCAGTTACCCTCAATCTGGTTCAGCTTGTCTGTTGGGAGGGTTTTACCAGGATGTGGTTGCTGTGTATGCTTACAGTTTTTTGGAACTACATGAAGACTTGGGTGAGAGATGGACACCAAAGGTGAATGAGTCTGAAAAGGGCTCAGCAGACCCTCCCACCAGAGGTGTTCATCCTCCATGAACAACTCGTGCACTCTTAAAGAAAATAATCTACATGTTTATGAATAATTTCTTATTGTGAAATTCATAAAAATGTCAATATCCAAAGAAAAGAAAATTGCATGTGAACTGGAAGAAGATGTCTTCTTTAATAAGTAGCAGGGAAAGATTAAGAAACTGACTGTTACTTGCTCCATGTATGACCTTAAGCAAGCAGTTTGTCATTCATGAGCCTCAGTTTTCTTATCTCTAACTGATAGCTTGTATTAGATAAGTGATGTCAAACTCAAATAAGAAAGGGGACATGAATGCATACATAAGAATTCCTGCACCCTTCGCACTGACCTAATTTCAAAATTATCTATACATGATTGAAATTTTTATTAAATATTTCCAATTATATTTTAATCTGGTTATAGCCCCCTTGGGAGCATATAACCCATGGGGCATGTGTTTGACATCTCTGGTATAGGCAGTTAAGTTGTATCATATAGAAAAAAAAAACAACCCAAGAAACTAGATTTGAAATGCTTTTACACTGAACTGAGCTACATATTTCTTGGACTTATAAAAAGAATAAAAGCTCCTTTCTAGTTATGAGATGGGGAGTTTGATGATTTAATTTGTAAGATCTCTCATGGCAGAAAAATGAGTCAGTCAGTCAGAAAGCATGAATACAGCTGCCTTGAGAGGCAACTGTAATGCTGAGGTCTATCAGAGAAGGCTGCCAAATATATTCCACAGAGTATTAGAAGGACACTAGGCTGTAAATGTGAGGTATACATCATGGTACCTATTTACAGGGTCTGTGACAGTTACCTGGACAGACCACAGACTTGAAGGCAAGAACTGTGTGCTACTATGTGAGGGAAAGAAACAAAGCCTTGCCATACTTTGGACCCTGCTTGTATCCAGAAGTACTAGAGCTTTAATCAGGAAGGAAAGCAACAAGGAATGCGGTCCCCCATTTTGACATGTCAACATAATGGCAATGATTTTGTTAGAAAAGAAGTAATCACTGTTTAATTTAGAGGAGAGATTCTCAGCTTTCATCTTATTAGCGTCCAGAGCTTATAATATCAGATACTATAGAAAAGAGAACAGATAAACAGAAGAGGGAATCAGCCCTGATAAGTAGAAAGTGAGCAAACCTTATGGGAAAAAAAGTCACTTAACTTTCTCTGGGACTCAGTGTCCTCATCTACAAAAGGAGGTGAAATTAAATATTCTACTCAGTCAACAAACATTTGTGATAGATAATGCAAAAACAAATTTTTTTTAATGAAAGGCTCTGCCTTCTATTCTATTCCTAGATAAGTCATTAAGATAAGTCAACAAGGACACACACGTATGCATGCATGCACACACATGCATACATGTATGCACACACATATATTTGCATACATAAGCAAAAGCACATGTACATACATGTATGTTTGTGTGTGTGTGTATAAATGTATATATTTATGTATGCCATGGTGAATTCAGGGGTGGAAAGGAGGATATTAGCAATGAGAAAAATCAATAAAAAGCCTTTAGAATGAGGTGGCAATTGTGCTGAGTATGAAGGAAAGTAGAGATTCTGAAAGGAAGTCATCTGGAAGAGAGCCAGTGCAAAGTTACGGACACAGGAGATGGAATATGAGCAATTAATCCATAAATATTTATTAAGTGCCAGCTATATTCCAGATACTACGCTAGGTGCTGGTGATACAAAGAAAAAGAACGAAAGCAGCCCTACTGTAAAAGAATAGGAGAACAAAAAGGCTGTATTAGCAACAAAAATAATAATAGTAATTTATAGCACTGTAAGTTTTTGCAATCTGTTGACTTATTTGATTCTCATCCCCCTGGGAAGTAGGTGCTATTATCATCCCATTTTACAGGTACTCTTATTCCACTCAAATCAGTCAGTAGTAAGGCCATTCTGTGTATTTCAACCATGTTAAGCAGTTTAGGTTGCGATGAGCTTTGTCTGTTATGGTTGATTGTTAACATGATTGCTCAAAACCAAGAAAGGAATCTGATTTTAGGTGTGTTTTTTTAAATCTGATTTAAAAAAAATGAAACAGATTTTTATCAGCTAGGAAGTGCCATCTTGGACATGGTCTTTATTATTTTGAAACATTAAGTACCTAGAAGCAGAGAAACTATTATGAGTATATCAGAAAAAAGGAAAATTTCAGTGCCTTAGAGTTTCTCTCGAAGGCCCCACTACTAAGGAAAAATCACAAAAATACTCAAACCTAAAGTCCCAAACCTTAAAGCTTCATTTGATACTATGATCTCAGGAGCTGTTAAGGACTATACACCATAGATTTTTTTGGAAAGCTATGTCACTTATTCTATCTTTCTTAATGGAAGGTCACTCTGACCTCCTAATAGAAATGTCAAAGATTGTTGATAGATCAAGAAGAATTAGCATACGTTTGTGACCTTTGTCAATAGCCCAGGGCAATAATTTACCAGGGTGACCAAGACAAGGTCTGTTTCCTCAACAGGGTGACTGCCAAATGAAAAAGGATCCAGGATGTTATTCATACCCAGGTGTTGTTGGATTGGTCCTTTTAACACCTTCTCAATCACACTTATAATGGCAAAGGATGTTTTTGAAATTGTGAAACGGGAAAGGCTTGCTATGTCTAGGCCTTAGATTTTTGTGCATAGAACTGACCATTGCTAGTAGTTAGCCATTAGTATTGTCTCAAGTAGTAACTCAGGATGTTTGCTACCTAAGACTCTAGGTCTCAAGTGCTCCTCACTTGTTTTTTCCTTGACAAGCCAGGTAGGGAAGTAGCTCAAATCCCTTGAAGTCTAGTGTAATCCTTCATCTCTTAAAGTACGCTATCTTCAATAATGAAGGAATGAGCTTGTGTTTGGGTGGGATATTGGGTAGATTTGAGGAAAGTTATCATAACTTGATAATTGTTTTCCTAGAAAATATATTTTCCCAGGAAGTCCTATTGATTTTGTACTCTAAGTGGAATATTTCCTAAAGTAATTATATATGGATTATACCTTTATATTTCTATAGTACTTAAACTTCCATAAAACTTTCACAACTATGATCTCATTGTCTCCAAAATTTTTATTCAAATAATTTTTCTTCAGTAGCATATCAATATGTAATAAATTCTAAATGTAAAGAGACACTTACTTTTATTTTCTATTACTAATCTTTACTTTGATTTAATTTATTTTGATTGTTAAGCTATAAATATTTTCTTTTAAGAAGACTTGAAAACTGCAATATGTCAATTGTTCTGAGATATCAGTGAAATTGATGTCATACCTCCTTCTCTTAGCACAGATTTTGCACTGTGTATAGACCCCTTCTTATCCTAGGTGATCCTTGTTATTTCCTCCCCATAAATTCTTCACAGGTGAACAAAAACATGCTGGTGACCTTCCTTCTTAAGATCTGGTGATATTTACATGGGCAACAATGGGGCACATGGGATGCCTGTTGGTTATCACTTATTTTTACTACGTGACTATCTCATCTCCTTTTCTGATCATATATTTCCTTGATTATGCCTTAATATGGTTTGGAGTTAAGACTACATTCACAAAGGCTATGTTAGAATATCATAAGCTCTAATAGGTTCTACCATGTTGGAAAGACTCTGGACTTATTCCCAATGACAAACTACTTCTTTCTAAGGACTAGTCTAGTCAAGTATATGGAGTTTTCATTTGATGGCTAGTATCATATATGTCTTCTGGCTTGAATTTCACAGATCTTTCACACTTCATGTTATATAAACAAGAAGAGAGGTCACACCTGTGTGGCTTTCTTCTCCCACAAAATAAAAGTTATCCCATCAAATCCTAGCTATTTTACTGGGTGGTCTACTTATAGAAATACTGGGCTGGGAGTTATGAAGATTAAGAAAGATATTATATTTCTCATATAAGTGCTACTTCTCTTTATTTTTGTCAGCAATACAGTTAGACAACATGTGCTCCCTGGGTATTGAGCTTTGTCTGAGATGAGGTTTTGTCTGAAGTTGAGATATGTGTAGGAGAGGATGGAGGGGGTGAAGCAGAGAGGGGGAAAGAGTTAAACACTAAAGTATTGGAATGAACAAATGAATGAAAAAGCTCGGAACTAGGGATACCAATGCCAAATAAATTCCTCAAGGAATTTATATTCTAATAGAAGAAGGCAATACATAGAAAAGTATGGTGACCCAGAGAGGGTTATTTTGCTGTGAGAAATCAAAGGTATGGTGAGTGGAGTAATGACAACTGATAGAACCTTTCTAGGAAAAGGAGTATTGCTTTGATTACTGTTCCTAGAGCAAGAGGTGTAAAGTATGAATAAGAGGGGAAAAATGGTCAGAGAGCAGTATGATGGGACAGGGGTTGACTTAATATGGTGAATTTGCCCCAGTTAGGATGGACAAATCCCCAGCGCAGAAGTTAGATGACCAGTTTGGAGGTCTGTGGCAGGTGCCTGGTAGGATGGTGACCCAAGTGAGAAGATTTAACCCCTATCTTTGAGGAACTTAAAATATAATTTGCAGATTCATAACACATACACATATAATTATGCATATATAATACACATGTAACAGATACACATATAATTATGCATATATATGTATACATTCAAAAGAAAGACAATTTATACAATAATACATAAACTGTGTTCAGGTGCTACCTTGATATAAACTGACTTTGAAACTGTGGACAAATTTCTTAACCCCCCAGAGTTCCAAGTAACTCTTTAAGATTGTTAATGCAAGTAGTTGTAATGTAGTATTAGAAGTTTTCTCACTGTTAGACTCCTATTCCGCCATGTGTGTATTTGGAGTGAGGGGTATAAAATGACCTGATCTTCGATTTCATTGTTAGAATGAAATGATGTTAGACTAAAATAGAAATAAGGGTCATTAATTCACACAAAAGGATCCCTGTGGGTCTCATATTGATTTAGTTTTAAAATGTAACAGTATCTCTATGTTATTATATTTTTATTTATTTTTGTAAAATATTTCAAAATTACATTTTAATCTGGTTCAGGAGACTCTTTGGAATGTTGGTGGTCTGTGGGCCATGTGTTTGACTCCTCTGGTATAACGAGCTCCTGGTTAGGAAACTCATGCTATTCAATGCAGAACAGCATGCACCTACAATTTATAATCTTAGATAATTCCCTGGGATTCCTGAGGGGATAAATGACTTGTCCAAGGTCACACAGACAATAAGTGTGCAAGTCTATGTCTAAAGCTATTTCCTCTGTTTCCAAGAGCTAGTACGCTTCAAGATCAGTCTTCATAAGTCTTTACCTAGGTAATTTTATTACTATAACTAGTAATAAGTTTATTATACATTTGAGTTTTCTTACAATAAGATCGTAAGAACAACGGAGACAGTGAAGAAAGCCTGTTGATCTTCCAGACCTTGGATGAGCCACATGTAACAACCAAGTGTCAAAGAATCTGGAGCTTTGGGGTGATGTGACTTACGAACTATAAGAGGTTGAGCTCAAACCCTGGCGTGGCTTGTGAGAAACCTTGGACATGGAAGGGATTGTTTGGATAGTATTGAACTGAGGTCAAGGTGAAACTCGAATTTAACAGTCTTACAAAATGTCTCATGTTTTAATGTTTTAAGTATCAATCTCCCAGGTCAGTGTAAAACTAGTTGTTACTATTTCATCTTTAAGTCTTTGTCAGTGCAATACGTGTGAGACTTTATTTTAAAGTACTTTATGGAAGAAATAAATTGCTGGTCTATATCATTTTATGTTGAGTACCTTTCTACTTTCTTTTAGAGAAATCTCAGACATGAACCAAACTTAAAGGATAAATTATTCTCCCCAGGGCTCCAGAGTGGGGGGCATAAAGTACCAGAAAATGGCTTTAAGGTTCAGGACACTTCTTGCTCCCCCCTCCCATCCTCCAGACAACCCAGTTAGCGTAAATGACTCCAGAACTAGGAGCCATTGCTGCTGTTTCTCCTTTGTTCGTCCTTGACATTGATCATGACAGCAGGAAGTTCATACCATTACTAGCAAGTTAATTGGATTGAAGGGGAGGAGGGATGTGCAAAGTAACCAGCCTCAGTCTCTCCTTTGGAATCATCTGGGTCCAGTGGCAAGATATAGATCAGGAGAGCTGGAGATGGCCCGTAGAACTAATTGCCCCTTGAGGAGGAAACCTTGAACACAATAGCTTTCCTGAGATGAAGAGTAGTGATTTGCTGTAACATATGTTTCTACCCTTTTCATCTTCAAAATCGGTATTTTCAGTTTTGGGGGAAGGTCAATTTTTTTTTAACAATGATTCACATTATATCTAATGTTGTTGTTATAACAACACTTCAAGGACTTGTAATTTCACTCTAACCTAATCCTTATCTGACTTAAGAATTGCTATCTCAGGGTGTGGCCACCAAAAAAAAAAAAGCTCATCAGCTTGTTGGTCAATCCAGGGATGAGTTTACCCAACTTGGCTGACCCATTTGTCAGAAGTCAAACACAGTCTATCACCAACCCGATATTCAAAGTCTTTATAACTGGTTGTGCTACAGCTCTTCTAACCAGTAGTTAATATACATAAAGCCCTTTGAAGAACACAAAGCTCTTCATCTGTGCTGTCACATGTGTACCATTTGTTCAGATCTCTATTAGGGGCTTATTTTAAGTTCTTCCTCTTTCTTTCCTGACTTCTTACTTTATAGGTCTCCTTTACACACATATTCTTTTCCCTTCCCCCTCTTGGTCAGAGACTGCAAGGCAATGACTAGAACCCCATTCCATCCCATTTTTATGTTACCCATCAGTATCAGTCCTTTGGGTATTGAGCAGCTTTCTCTCCCCTGATCTCCCGTGTACAAAACATTCTTGCTCCTTTAGGAATTTATAATAATTGGCTTTAACTGATTTTTTTCATAGGATCATAGGTCCTAGAGATGCAAGACACCTTAGGTTTCATCTGATCCAACCCACTCATTTTACAAATGAAGAAAATGAAGTCCAGGGAGATTAAATGTCTTACTCAGGCACATGGGTAGCAAACATCTGAGGCAGAATTCAAAGCCATCCCTTTTAACTCCAAAGTGCTTTCTACTATATAACACTTCCTCTTTTCAATTTAAAAACTACTTCTTTCTTTGTTTCTTTTTTCTATCCCTTTATGATTTTAATGTCCTTTTGTCCCTCTCTCCATACTCTTTCATCACTTCTTCTAGTTCCTTCCTTTGCTTAATAATCCCTGAATCCAAGCGGCTGTTGGCCTTCAGCCTTCTGTGGCAGCACCCACTCTGGTTGTCCCAGTTCTGCGTACTCCATCCCCAGCCAGCCTGTTGTGACCTGCTTTGGGGCAGCTGGAATCCACGTGATCGTCTTTTCCACATGATTTGCACCAGATGACATTCTTACACTGTACGCTATTATACCCATGTTACATAGCATATTACAAGCCATGCTAGAGTGCTCCCTGGAGCACCATTTGTAGCAGGTGTGTGGCTTCCCTGTGAATCCATGCAAAAGGGAAAAAAAATCCAAGAAGATCTTTCATCCCAAACTCCCCCTGCCAGGATTCCTCTTCACATCTGTTTTCTCCTCATTTAGACCATAAATCTCCATAGAATTTTATTTTGACAGGTTATATCAGCCATATCATGTGGTCTTCCCTGGCCTTCATTTAGCCCACAGAAGGAATACTCACAATCTTTATCCAGTCTGTGGAACAGTTTTTTCTTGAGCAATCTTGTGTCTTCACCTCTACATGTTCATTCCAAAAATCTACCATCTCTTGTTCTGTCCCTAAAGCTAACATCAAGTTCTTCCATGCTTTGAGTTTCAACCCCCTCTCCCCCATATATACTTGGCTGGGTTCCCAGAGAATTATTTATTAATGCTTCCACCACACAGTCCTTACTGGGAACGTTTATTTATCTGAACCAGGTATCTCATTCTGCCAGTCAGAACACGACCCAAGTGTAGTGAGAGTAGATAGCTACCTATAGGCTTATGATTTTGCAGTTATTCCCTCAAAAAACAAACCAACAAACCAACCTGGGGCTGAAAATAGCTTCCTCACCAGTTTGCTGTGTTGGTTGGTTGATGAATTCAATCATTCATTCTCTCATGCAACAAGCATTTGTCTCTACCCTCAAAGAGCTTATAGTCTAGGGGAGTGGGAGAGCATGTGCACATTAAAGTATGACAGAATACATCTGAATTAGATATAATGGAATTTCTCTTGGGGGAAGGAGAAAAAAGCCAAATGCAGAATCAGAAGAGGCCTCCAAAAGCGGGAGACACTTGAGCTTAGTTGAAGTAAACTAGAGATCTGTAAGATAGAGCTGAGGAGGAATGAATTCAAAGCACAGGGATAGCCTATTAAAGGCAGGGAGATGAGAAATAAAGCAACCAGTATGAAAGATAACTAGACCAGTTTGGCTGGAGTAGAGAACATGGAGAAGAGTATTGGGCTAATAAATCTGGGAAGGTAAGTGAAATCAGATTGTGAGGGGCTTTAAAAGTCCATTGATCAATCAACAGGTATTTATTAAGCATGCATTGTGTTAGGAACTATGCTAGATGCTGGTGATAGAAAAAGAAAGATGAAATAGTTACTGCCCTCAAGGAGTTTACATTATATTGGAGAAGAAAACATGTACACATAAATATATGAAGAATAAATGCAAGATAGGTTATGTAGGGAGGACATCAGCAGTTGGGGAAAGACTCAAACACTTGTTTGAGTTAATGTTGAAAATGTGGATTCTGTGAGGCAGAGATGAGGAGGGGATGCATTCCAGGAACAGAGCATATGGAGGCTAGAGATGGGGTGTCAGATTGGAGAAACAACAAGGTCAATTTAAGGTGACCAAGTATGGGAAGAGAAGTAATACATAATGACAGCAGAAATGTAGACTGGGGCCAGGATGAGAAGGACTTTTAAAGCCAAATGATGAAGTTCATATTTTTATCCTAGAGACAATAGGCATTCAGGAGGGTTTATTGAGTTGAGAAGTGATACGATCAGATTGGTGCTTAAGGAAAACTATCTTGGAAGTTGCATAACAGGATAGACTGGAGTAGGGAAAGACCTGAGACAAGGAGACCACTTAGAAGGGCATTGCAATAGTCTGGTAAGGAGGTGATGAGGGATTGAACAAAGATTATGACTGTAGAAAAACTGAGGACAGATGCAGGAGATATTGTGGAGGTAGAAATTCCAAGACATGGCAACTAGTGAAGTTTGCATTTTATCCTAGAAGAGAGAAACAGACAGAAAGAAAGAGAGAGAGCTGAGAGAGAGAGAGAGAGAGAGAGAGAGAGAGAGAGACAGAGACAGAGAGAGACAGAGAGACAGAGACAGAGAGACAGAGACAGAGACAGAGAGACAGACAGACAGAGAGGCAGGCAGACAGAGAGAGAGAGAACACACAACCAGAGCTTCGCAGAACTGTACTATAGGCATATTGCTTTCACTTATGGGGAGCAGGGATTGGAGAAGGGAAAGTCCAGATGCAAGGATTCTAATTAGGAGGTTATTCCAATAGTACAGGAAAGAGGTGATGAGGGCAGAGATATGGAAGATATTGTAGACATGGAATCAACAAATATTAGCCACTACTTGAATATGAGAGTTAAAGGAGAGGGATAACTTCAAAATGGTGAACCAGAGTAACTGAAAGAATGGAGGGGCCCATAAATAGGTAAGCTAAGAAAAGGAGTGGGTTTGGGGCAAACTATAATGAATTCTATATTGTACATGTTGAGTTTGAGATGCTTATGGAACACCCAAGTGGAGATATCCAGCAGGCTGGTAAAATAAGAATCGTGTTTAGAAAGAGACTAGGGCCAGATACATCAATCTGGAAGTCGCCTAGATAGACGTGATAGCTGAATCAATGGGAGCTAATGAGATCATTAAGAGAGAGCGTTCATAAGAGAAAGGAAGATCCAGGACAAACCATGGATGCAACCACACACAGAGAGTAGAACATTGATGATGATCTAGCAAAGAAGACTGAGAGGAAGTGGCCAGGTAGGTAGGAGCAGTATGACAAAAACTCAGAGGAAGAAGTGATGTAGAAATAAAGAGTGCTTCATAGTAACAAATGCAGCAGAAAGGTCAAAAATGAGAAGGGCTTAGAAAAAGGACACCCATTTTGGCAGTTAAGGGATCATCAGTAAATGTATAGGGAACACTTTCAGTTGAATATGAGATCAGAAGCAGGGTACACAAGGGTGAGCAGAGGAGAGAAAAGAGCATAGGCATTGAGTGCAGCCATTTTTTTCTAGGAATTTGGCTATGAAAGGGGATATAGACATAGGATGACTACTGGAGGGGGACAGTAGGATTCAACGAAGGTCTTTTTTAATGATAGAGGAGATCTAGAGATATTTTTTAAGTCATAAAGAAGTGGATAAGAGGATGAAAATTGGGGAGAAAGGAGAGATTAGAAGTTCTAGAGAAACAGGAAGAGAAAGAACAGAAGGAATTAAAGCAGAAAGTCCAAGGATGATCTATTCTTATGAGATTATAGCACAAGAGAAAGGAGTGAAGGATGATGCTTAAATGATCCGAAGTCTAGAAAGGACAAGGGAAAGAAAGCTCGCCAGTGTAGTTTAAAATGTTTCAATGAAGTATAAGGCAATGTCATCTGCTGGGAGGAAGGAGGGGGTGGTGTAGGAGGCTTGAGAAAAGAAGAGAACATTTGGAAGAGAGACTGTGGGCACTGAGAGGGAAAGGCAAGCCTGCATACGCAGGAAGGAACCAGATGATCTACATAATGCAGATCTGTAGTGGACTCAATAAGTATAGTTCAGTCACTTCTTTCAGCAGCATTCAACGAATAGCAGAGAAGGTGCAATGTACGAATAATCTGGAATTGGGGTTTACAAAGTAATAAGTAGTGATAAGAAAAAATTGGGAACATGGAATTTAAAAATAGAGTACATGATAGGGGGGAACTAGTTAAGTATCAGGTTAAGATTTTGATGGGAGGAAAGGGAGGCCAAATCAGGGTTGATGGCCTGGGGAAGAAGGGAGGGGTGGTATGACTGGCAGTTGTTTGAAGATGGAGAATTCCAATGTCACTCTTTTGTGGTAAAGATATTTATCTATCAAGCCTTGTTCATCTTCCTAATCTCTAGTTCCGTATTTTAAACTGTCTATTGGATATCTCACTAGTCCCACTGCCACCTCAAAATCAAATAAACTCTTTTTCACCCCTTTCCTGTTCCCCAAGTTCAAAACTGTGGGGCTCAAAATAGTCTTTGATTTCTCCCTACTCCAATATCTATCCATTCACCAAATTCAGAGATACTTCCTTTATAATGTTTTTTATTAGTTCATCTCTTTACTTTCTCATCTATACTTTGTGTCAACATACCTTCCTACCTGGTCTCCCTTTTTTTTTGTCTTTCCCTGAAATCCACCCAGAAATCCACTACTGGATTAGTTTCCTTAAAATACTGTTTTATTTTTGATAATCCTTGATCAAAAACTATAAATTGCTTCCATTGCCTTCAGGATGGAGTTAAAACTCACAGACTTGGGAACCCCATTACCTACAAAATAAAGTATAAACTTATGATCTTTACATTAAACCTGGATTCAGTTGACTTTTTCAGACTTAGATCACTCTATTCTATTAGCTTACTCTATTTCCTCCAACCGGGATGACTTCCCATTTCCTTTTCCTTTCTTAGGTTCTCCTCTCTGTGCCTTTCTTTATGCTGTCCCTTATATACAGATTACCGCTAATCTCTTGACTGTTGAAATTCCTCCCTTCTTCGAAGGACATAATTCAGGTGAATCCTGTTCTTAAATCATTTGTGATCATTTCAACTAAAGGTGATTTCATTCTCAAATTTATCTTTGAACTATCTCCAACTCACCTTTGTGTTTATTAGAGTCTGATTTATATCATGATTGTACTGTGTATGGTTGAGGGGAAAAGTCACCAAGATTTTGTTTCTCATGATGTTTGGATCCAGATATCCCAGGAGTCCTTTTCTCAGGAAATCATGTACATAGTTTGCATCACCAAGTAAGAACACAGATCTAAAGCACTTATGCTATCCAGACATCTGCTAGAACTCTTTCTGACAAAAACAAAGGAGCTAATAATTTCTTGACTTACCTTAGCGTTGTCCATTCTTCAAATGATGGAGGAACTAACAAATAGAAATTATATTTTGGGTCTGATTTTCATTAATATGGAGGAATTGGTTACTGTGGTAGAAATTATGAGAACTAAGGAGGAAAGGGACCAAGGAATCCAGCCAACAAATGCTTATTAAAGCCCAGTGTATGACTATTCCTTCCTATACTTTGTAAGAGAGTAAAAGCAGGCATAATTTGACTTGCATCCTATATTTTGGGAAAATAAATTTCAAAGGCCTCAAGAGAAAGTTAGACAGGGTCCTGTGAACTAAAATTCTATATGACAGGGTTTTGTATTTTTATTTTTTTGTTATCTTAGACCCTTTGGTCAGTCTAGTGAAATCTATGGACCCCTTCTAAGAATAACATTTTTAAATTCATTAAACAAAAAACCTAGATAATAAAGGTAATCTACCATATTGAAATAAAGCATTATATGTATATGTGTGTACACACATAAACACACACTGACCCCAAGTTAAGAACTTGTCTTATAGGGGAAGTCTGCCCAAGAAGGATAAGAAATTCTAAAGAACAGAATCCTAAAGAAACAAAAGGAAGCAGTTCCACTGAGAAGAAAAGAAATGAGTTGTCTGAAAAGGCTGGTGTGAGTGCACAGGGAACTCAACAACCGACAATTTCTTTAAAGGTACATAAGATGGAAGCAAGTGAAAGTAACAGATGATGAATATGAGCATGGCATGATCCTATAAAAATAGTGCCTAACTTGAAAAAACTCAGAATGATCAGAGACTGGTAAAGAAGGCTAAGTATGACAAAAAAGTTTCTTTTAGCCATATTAGAAGAAATTTAAGGATCAAAGGAAGGACAGGACATCATCGTGGGGTAGATGAGATAGCGATAATTGGCCACAGTGGAAAAAGTATTGTTTCATACTTTTTTTCATTCTGCTTTCTCTGCAAATGAAAATTACCATGGGACTGGAAATAACAGAACAAAAATGATTAATAAAGAATCAGAAAAAAGATATATAAGTAGCACCTAGCTTACCTTTAGGAATTCAAATTACAAGTGAACAGAATGAGGACAACGCTGTATACAGTAATAACAATATTGTACAATAATGTATTGATCATCCATGAATGACTCAACTATTCTGAGCAACACAGTGATCCAAACTAATTTTGAAGGACTTATGATGAAAAATGCTATCTACCTCCAGAGAAAGAACTGGTGGAGTCTCAATACAAATCAAAACATGCTTTTTAACTTTATTTTTCTTGCTTTTTTTGAGGGAAGGTCTTTGGTTTTTTTTGTAACGTGGATACTATGAAAATGTGTTCTGCATGACTTCACATTTATAATTTATATCAAACTGCTTGCCTTTTTGGGGCAGGGGAAGATGAAAGTGAGGGAGAGAATTTGGAGCACAAAATTTTAGAGAAAGAATGCTAGATAAAAATTTGATATCATCGAAAAAATTTTAAACAAAAAATGGAGTTAAAAAGGAATTCAAGTTATGTAGGATAGATGAACATATAAAAGAAGATGTGATTGCTGAACCACTAGCAATGATATTGGAAAGATTATAGGGAATGAGGAAAGATGTAGGAGAGATACTATAGAGCTACAACATGACCAATGTCCTCATTTTCAAAAGAGGAGAAAAAACAGAATTTGTGAACTTCAGTCTAGTAGACTTGATTTAAATTCCTGATAAAATTCTAGAATGGGTCGGTAAAGAGATGGTAAAAGGAAACATTAATTTCAAAAAATCAATATGACTTCAAGAGAACAGGACATGTCAAATTAATATTGCTTCCTTTTTTGAGAGGGTTATTAAAATGATAGATCTGGACAATACTATATATAGAGAGATAGATAAATAGATAGATAGATAGAAAAATAAGGGTTTTATCCAGAATTTAGCAGCACTTTTGGTAAAGTATCTTTTCCTAATTTGCTTTATCTAATTTGCTATCATATATAGTCACTTTTTCTATTTTATTTTGCTATAAGCCAAGATCTGATAGTATTGGGTTATAGGGACGGGAAGAAAATATACTAAAAATGACTGGGGCAGAAAGCCACCAACAAAACTTTGGTCAAGAAAAGCAAAACAAGAAAACAAAACCTATTCGAATGAAGATTAATCAAAGTAGTTAATCAAAGAAGTCCACTAGCACTGAGGAAGACATCCTACATGAAGTCCAAAATAAGGTAGACTTCTATATAGATGTTACCCTGAATATTCTTCTTTACAGATGAAAATGTGTTAATTTCATTGTCTCTAAAGGTCTGAAGTCTTCTCAGAGAAATCTATAGCAATGAAAAAAAATTAGTCCAATCAACTATATAGGAATAACAAATTGGATGAAAAACAAATATTGTCCAGATTGCTATAAGAAGCTAGAATGAATGAATGAATCTATCAATATGTGTAAAGTATTCAAGAACTTTTTTATTAATCTAACTGAAAATGTCAAAAAATTTGAGTTGCCTCAAGTTCCATAATGCAAGTTGCTGAACTAAGTTGAGAATCTAGATATCTTGACTCCCAAACCCAGATTTTTCCACTAGACTATTTTGTCTCCCAGCACATCATCACGGTGCCCCTCAGACATACACAAGCTAATGTGCAACCAGACAGCTTGGGCTTCTTTCTAATCTCTGTCTACAAATACTTTCCCCATTCCTATTCATCAAGATTCCACACAGCTTATCCCTCCCTACCTGAGTCACTAATTGAAAGCATTTGAGACTGCATTGTATGAAACACATGGGCCCACCCAAGAATGTCCTTCCATGTTTCCACTCATACAAACTGTAGGAAGTGTTTTTCTGGATGAATCTGAAGGGAAGCCAGACTTTGAGTGGGAAAATTCCTTCCCACACCTTGTCTTCACTGGCCTGTAGTGTTTCTGGCATTTGCATAAGTGCAATTGCCTGGGACAATTTGACAGCCAGCAAAATACTTCAAGACCTTTCTGGATGAAAGTAATCCTGGAAATTCATTAATGCAGCCTCAGAAATAAACATTTAGTCAGTAGTCTCAAGTGACTAAAATTGCAAATGGTCATCTATTAAGATGGAGGTTTTTGCTATAGAAATAAATACGAAAAAGCAGCTGATTGGCCAATACAGAAGATAAAGTTGTGGCTCTAATTATAATCTGTATTTCCTTATCCATCACTCTCTCACTCTTCAGTAGTAGCCTTGTTTCACAGAGAATGTTCTAATGTACATGAAGTCCTCTTGATTTGGCTCTGTAAGGATGTCTATATCTACATGACCATTATAAAACATCTTTGCACATCCTTCTAAGTTTCTTCAACAGAGGTGTTTTGGCTTCTTAAAGTTTGCAACCCTATCTCACCACAATGGTATCTTCTCCAGCTCTGGTTCAGGTTTTAAAAAGAATATTAATAAAGATCTAGGAAAGAGGAAAGGATCAGTTTGGGTAACATCAATCCAGTTTGCAGGACATTAGATTGTTTTAAAAGGTATGCCAATGAATATATTAATATGTATGTACATATATATTGTTATATGCCATCTCAATGTAAAAATATTTAGTAAGATCCATGATTTCATTGATGTGTCTACTCCATCAACTGATGTAAATTGCAAGCCCCTGCATGTTAGTAGATTCCTACCTGAATTACTATGGCCAAAAATATTTCTTATCTGATGTTGTTTTCTAATGAGGTTCTTCCTCCTTAACTAAAATGGTTCTCAGTGATAAACATCGAAGTCATTAAACAGCCCATATCCAAATTCTAACTAGTTTGTTAGGACCTGAAAGTGCCTATTTTCTAAAAGAACCCTAGAAGGTCCAGTCACTTTCATATCATGATGAGGTATCAGAGTAGGATGTTAGTAGAAACTTTATGTCAGTAATCAATGAAAGATCTGCTAGGTTCTTTAAGAGATTTAGAAAATTATAAGAACCATAGCATGCCAAAAAAAACATTTACAGTTTTATTGGAGTCAAAGTACTATGTAGATAGAGAGAGAAAGAGAGGAAAGTACATGGATAGAGTGAGTAAGTAAGTGAGCAAACTTTTGTTAAATGTTTACTATATGCCAGGCATTATGCTGAGCACTGGGAATAAACATTTTCAAAAGAAGAAATCCTAGCTCAGTAGCTATATGAGAAATGACCTAAATTAAGAATAATTAGAGAAATTAAAAGTAAAACAACTTTTTGGTTCTACCTCACATTCATCAGGTTGGACAAATGACCAAAAAGAGGAAAATGATAAATTTGGAAGGGCTAGAAGAAACAGGCATATTAATGTGTTGTTGGTGGAATTGTGAATTGGTATAATCATTTTAGAAAGCAATTTGGAACGATGTTCAAAACGTAATTAAATTATATGTACCCTTTCGCCCACCAGTAACACCATTATGCCTAGACCTCAAAGAAATTTTAAGAAAGCAAAAGACATCCATATATATATAATATTTATCACAATTCTTTTTTGTGTGACAAAGAAATGGGTACCAATCAGCTAGGGACTAGATGAAGAAATTATAGCATATGAATTTAATGGAGCACTATTGTGATCTAAAAAATGATGAAACCATTTTAGAGAAACCTGGAAATACTTCTACGAACTGATGCAAATCATGGTATAAGAAATGATGGACTCATTTCAGAAAAAATGAGGAATACATGTGTGACTTGATAACAGTGTGAGGTAAGCAGAAACAGGAGAAAAAAATAGCAAAATTTTAAAGATAAATAACTGAAAAACTTAAAAACTCTGATCAAAGCAATGATCAACCATGACTCCAGAGGACTGCTATTAAGGAATGCTGTCTACCTCCTAACAGGAAGGTGAGGAATTCGAGATGAAAAATGAGAATTACATTTTTGAACACTGTCAATATAGGAATTTGTTTTCTTTTACTGTGCACATTTTTTATGAATTTTTTCTTTCTCCAATAAAAAATAGGGGGAGAGAAGTTGGAAAGGAGAGAAAATAAATGCTTGGTAATTCAAAAAATTAAATAAAAAACACAAGCAATCAACAAAATCCCTACCTTCAAGGAGCTTACATTTTAATAGAGGAAGTCAACGTATATAAAGGTACTAAGAAGAAGGAAGGACTGGGTAATATTAGAGGCATAGTGAGGAAAAAGCAGGAAAGTAGCATGGAGGAGTGTTCTACAAGATAAGGGAGGGTCATCTACAAGAATCAGGGATTTGGGAATTAAGTCGAAGGTTCCATTGGGAAGAAGGTAAGGATGATGGCTAGGAAGAAGGCATGGTGTGTGAATAGGCTGGAAGTGTGTGTGTGTGTGTGTGTGTGTGTGTGTGTGTGTGTGTGTGTGTGTGAGAGAGAGAGAGAGAGAGAGAGAGAGAGAGAGAGAGAGAGAGAGGGAGGGAGGGAGAGGTGTAACAAAGACTGCCTCAAATTCTAAATAAGGCTTTTTAAAGTATATACCTGGAGTTTTTAACTAAAATTAATGAATTACTCTGTACGTGTTCATTGACTCATCTCATTACTTGGGGAAAAAGACAACTTTCTATCTTTAAGCAATAAACTATTAGCCTTGGAGGTAAATAGAGCTTGGGTCTACTGCTCTAAAATACTACTCTCCTACCTCAAAGCAGAGGCCTACTGTGCGCTCCATTAGGACTTCTGCCATATATAGTAATTTCCCACAGTTGTCAATTTCACCCCCAGTTCAGGGTTAGCTGCTACTATATTTCCCTTGTCTTCTAACCTTTCTTTGATTCCAGACATCTCCTCTGGGACAGTTTCTGCCTGGTTTCCAAAGGGCCAATTAGCTAATCTGATAAACTTCTGTTGAATTGAATTAACAGACTAATTATACTAATGTGCTAATGGTAGATGGCTATAGGAGCTGCACAGGGCTAATGAGACAAAGCTACTGGAGCTGTATAGAGCCCTCCTTCCCATCCCTAGTCAATACATGTGTTATAATAAGGGCCTTGTGGAGAAAATAAGAAAAAGAGAAGGACTTGCCCTGTGATTTCATTTATGTAGGGAATCCTCCTCAACCAAAAAAGGCCAGCACCTTTTCAATTTATCCTTAGAGAGTTGCCTAGAGCAGTGGTGTCAAACTCAAATAAACCATATGCAAGGATTCCAGTAGGATACACGTTGACTTAGAAAATCATATATTAACATTACTATGTTCTTTTGCATTTTTTAAAGTTCTGTTAAAAATTTCCCAATATGTGGGCCACATTGGGAAGCATAGTTGGTTATAAATGATTTGCCACTAGCCATGGCTGCATGTTAAACACCTCTGGCCTAAAGTCCTGAGAAGTTAAGGGCTAGTGTTTATGTAATGCTATAAAGTTTGCAAAGCACTTTACAAATATCTGCTCATTTAATCCTCACAAGAACTCTGGGAGACAGGTGCTATTAACATCTCCATTTTATAGAGGAGGAAACTGAAGCAGACAGAGGTTTAGTGACTTGCACAGGGTCACACAGTGAGTGACTGAGGCCAGACGTGTACAGTCACATAGACTGCATGTGGCAGAGATGGGACTGAAGCCACCAGTTACCCCTCTCCCCCACTCCCAGTCAGTAATCCTGGCTCCAAATCCCCCTTTCCATTCACTATACCATGGCTGCCTCTCCCATCCCCCACTGAAAGAGTAAATAATTACTGTTTTGGTCTTTGTATTTTATTAATTTAAATAAATGAAATAAATTATAAACTAATACAGACAAAATAAATAAAAATAATAAATGAATTTAAAAATGAACATAAATTAAATTGAAATAAATAAAAATAAATTATAAACTAATACAGATGAAAATCTGTCATCAATGTATACTGATAAATATCAATATGTATAACAGATATATTTTAATATACATCTACAAAGTATAATAAAATAATAATATATTTAGATATAGTCATATGCTTCTACATACACAGTATGTTAAAATTTCTTTAAACATAGATTAATTACTTGGCTCTTTTTCTGCTTTCCTTAGTCATGTACTATTGGGGAGATGGGGAGACTATTGTGATGGTCTTCAGAGAGTCTATACCAAGCACAAATGTTACAGTCTTCACAGAGTTAGTGTCAAATAATATTAGTCCCGAATGATGGTCCTATTTAGATTGTGATTTCACATAAACATGTGAAAGATCATCTTGTCTTTCACAGAAATCCAGTGAAGTAAACAGGAAGGTTTTTTTTAAAAAATTTGTTTTGCAGAAACTGACATGGATGGAGATAAAATGTCTTGCTCAAGGTCACTTGGTGAATAAATTACTGGGTAGAACTAGGTCTTATAATGTCTAAGGTTGTTTTATTTTTTCTTTTTTTGAAGGGAAGAGTGATCTAGTCCTCTTTCTACTGCACCTTTTTACATTGCCTTTCAATTGCCTATACCCTAAATTGTGTTATAGATTATGAATGACACAGAAATTCTGAGAAGTGAGAACTCTCTATAAGTTGGAGTAGTTGGTAGTAGGATTCATGAAGAAGAGATCTCATCGAGGCCCTGAAAGATATGTTGGATATAGATGGGCAGAGATGAGTGGAAAGGGCATTCCAGCACAGGGTAAAAGTGTGAATCTAGGGGCAGCAATGAGCTTGAGTTGTTAGGGATTGTAAAGAGATTTGATTTGACTAGAATATGGAAGGTCAAGGTGACTAAGTAGAATGAAGCCAAATTATGGAAGACCTTGAATGCCGGTAAGGGCCTTGGGATTTGCAATAGGACACTATTGGAGTCATTTGTCCAGCTACTTCTCTATAATAACACTTCCATAATAGAGGAAATTGAAAATAGTCAGTGTTTTCTGCGAAACCAAGATCTTGATGTAGATAGTATCAAAAATGTTATTTTATGGTACTCATGAGAAACTTCCCTGAACTTTTCTGCAGCATTACCGAAGATTTTCTTGAAGAAAATTTACAAGTTATACTATTGTTCCAAAGACAGCCTGTGTATGAAGACAATTATTGCCAAGTTGGAAGCAGTTTGCTTCATCCCCTTCATGCTATAAAGTCATCAGAGTGTTTATCCTAAGGATTGTAAGCATCCTTGAGTTTTGAACTGGTGGGTTCTAAACATTTCCATCCACATTCTTTATTGGTCAAGGAAAACTTTTGTCAAATGAAACTCAAAAACTCAGATGTAGGGCATCCGTTTAGGGTCCAATATCTACTCCCGGGGGCTTGCACATCATAGCAATGGCTAAGATTATAAAACTATGTGTAACTGACATTTATATCACGCTTTAAGGTTTCCAAACTGGTTCACAGGCAATATCTCATTCATGAGGTAAGTACAACAGGTATTGTTTGACAGATAAGGAAACTAAGGCTGAAAAAGATCAAGTGAACACCTGTCCATGATCATACAGCTAATAAGTGTGAGAAGCAGGATTTAGATCCAGGTCTCTCTTGCCTCTTAGGTTCAATTTTCTTTCTACTACACCATAACTCAAGAGAAAATTATATCTGATCAACGCAACAGCAAAGCATACCATCTTCTAAGTTATGTTAGCAGCAGAGGGCAAATGTAGGAAATTTTTCTCCTATGGAAGTAGCTAAGATTCTATGTAGTGCATTAATATTTTTCTAAAGAGCATCTTTGTTATCTGGAGAAAATACCACAATTTTAGGAGAGTAGAGTCCATTGGACTTTTATCATGAACCTGAAGACATCTATGTGTGCAAGCAATGTCCGAGCCCATCACTACACTCCTAGGCCTGGATCTAAATACTCCTCACTTTGTATATGGGAAAATAGAATTGTGTAATAGATATATTTTTGAAAAGCCGTGTGTAAATCAATTTTATCTCCTGTAAGAAGCATCATTTTAAATGCAATTGGGTTCCTTGTTACATAAAGGAATCCTTAAGTAAATCTTTTTTACAACATGAATAAATCACCCCTTATTTGTTTTGTAAGTTTAGATTTTCTTGTGTCAGATTGTGTTGAATTGGAGTATATCCATAATGAGAATGACCGTGTATTTTTTTTAATCTTATAAACAAGGTTACATTATGAATAAGCTTCAAAAGACTGTTATCAAGTACCATATGTTTTCCTTTCAGTCGTAAAGAGCCATTTCTAAAGATCTAACACAAGAGCAGATGAGCCAAACTGACTGGATTTGGGGATAATTGGATTTTCTTTTCTCTTCACAAAAATTATGCATGCCTGGAAAGAACAGCAAGAATAAACTCCAACGGATGCTCACTAATTACCATTAGCTAGTGCCTGGCTTTTGGAATTTGTTGTAAAAACACACACACACACACACACACACACAGAAATAAAACCATTGGCTTGGCTTATAGGAAACTATAACGTTTGGGCAATGATTGGGGAAGACCAAAGTTGAGTATACTAGGCTTTGGACTGAACCCAAAGGATGTTTCTCTTCCTTGTTTATTTTGTTGAATGACATGATTCAACTCATTAAGGATTTCAAAGTTAAATTAGGTCTAAGGGAAAGTACTCCTCCTTTGCCAAAGCATCTCTGGTTGGAATTCCATTATCTCCCATGATCCCAGACAGGGATTTCCTCCTACTCAGTTCTGAGTAATTATGTGTAAGTAAACCCTTAGTGTTCTCGTGTTCTCTCAGAATGACTATGCTGACTTGCTGGTTCACCATGAATCATTCAGGCAGCAAGCACACTCAACGAGAGGCAAAGGAGAACTAAAATTGATTTGCAATGTTTAGTTGGAGCATGGGTTTCCAATTCATTTCACTTGCCTGAATGGAATTGATGCAACTTCCTTGAAACACCACACCCTTTCCCAAAATGAATACAGAAAGAAGGAACTGAGCAAGCGCAGGCAATCAACCCTCTCTGTTCCATCAAGGCTTGGACAGGATCAGAGCTTTAGAGACAGAGGGGTCTTTGTAGGCCACTGACCTCAGTGCCCTCATTTTACAGATGCTAAATGAATGTGCACTTTAATAAGGACATAAGAAATAGACACAAGAAATTAAAGTATTCTGGAGAGGTAAACTAGTAGAACAAATACAGATATGGAAAGGGAGATGGGAACCAAGAAAACATGTTTTCTCCACATTTCCTTCTGACTCTATAAGAAAACAAAATACTAGCTAGTTTTATGAGTGTTTCAACAGGGGGACATATAACATTCCTTCTGTTCTACCCTTCAATACAGTACTCCAACTAGAATTGTTATTAAGTTGAATATATATCCACTTAGCCATTAGCTAGTAGATCCCAAGACCACAAGCTATCACACATTCTTAAGTGACCTTCAAAACCATTAATGACTTACTTGAATATTCAAGCCTCCACCATTCTTTTCAGAGAATAGCAGGGGATATGAATTTAGCTTCCTACTCTTTCTACTCATATACTCCTCTCAACATTCCCAAATGAGTCCCTGACTGGTATGTTGTTTTTATGGATGTGGAGGATATGAAGAGCATGCATGGAGGTGTGGTATAGGGTATAATGTAATGCAAAGGTGTCAAACATCTCCCAGGAGCATGTTGCTGCCAGCACTCCCCAGTACTGCCTGCACCAGATTAAAATGAAGTGGGAAATATTTAACAAAATAAATGAGAATACAATAAACCAAAAAGAACATTAAATTTTAAAACTATCAGTCTGCCTGTAGGGATTCTCATGTGCAGCTCTGTTTCTATTTGAGTCTGATGCTACTGGTGTAAAGAGGAACTTTTGAGTTAATTCTGGGTTCAAATCCTCTGACAGTTTCTACATGTGTCACCTTGAGGAAGTCACATAACTTCCATAGGCCAACTTTTCCTAATCTATAAAATGAGGGCTGCTATGGATGGCCTCTGAGCTCCATTTAAAATTTGTCCCTAAAGTCACTCTATGTCAGAGTCAAGGGTTAACAAAGATTGAACTTAGCAATAAATGAATCCATTTCTTTTGAGAGAGGAAAATCTTAGAGTGGAGAAATTTTAATGCCATGCCATGAAGGGAGCAGCAGGAGATGAAGAAAAAAGCATGAGTAAAATAAATTCAAATCAAACACTAACAAAGAAATAAGGAGAAGACCAGCTTTGAGGTCACAAGATGTGCTACTTGCTTACCCAAGTGACCTTAAACAAGTTCTCAACTCTCCAGTTTCTTCTTTAAATAGAAGAGCTGAAATATTTGTAGCAGTACTTTTTTGTAGAAGTAAAAATTGGACGCAAAGTAGATGCTCATTGATTGTGGAATTGCTAGACAAATTATGGTACCTAGAATATTTTTGTATTGTAAATCAACAGGCCAAGGTAACAAGCATTTATTAAGCTTTAACTACAAGCAAGGCACTGCATTAAGCACTGGAGATATAAAGAAAGACAAAAACAGTCCTACTTTCACATTCTAAGTGGGGAGATGATATGCAAGCAAGACTGTACACAAAATGCATGCAGGGTAGAATGAAGGTAATCTAAGTGCGAAAGCACTAGCATTGAGGGGGCATTGGGAAGTTTCCTGCAGATGGAAGGATTTTACCTGAACCTTAAAGGTTCGATGAACATGAAGACTGTGAGGTAGGTGTTAACAGTTATTATTTTCCCCACTTTACAGAAAAAGGAAACTGAGATTTAGGGCATTTCAATGACTTGCTCAAAGTAACTACCTAGTAAAGGTCACAAGGTGAGTTCAACTGCAGCCCTTCCTGGCTCCATATCCAACATGTTTGCTACCATACTTACTATCAACTACAACAGGCTATCTGAATTCCAACTTAGTTGTAATAATATTTTCTTTTTTCTAGACTTGGTATTTTATTGACATAGTAGAAATTTCTCCTGCTAATAAAGAATGTCAACGCTTTTGCAATTTTTAGTTTTAGAAAGTCCCAGGGGGCCCTGTCACCTACCCACAGCCAGCAGTGTCAAGAATGGGACTTTCTGACTCTTAGGCTTACTCTATCTACTTTGTCATACAATTACACTAATATCATTTAAATTTCTTAATGTCAATATGGTATTCAGAACTCCTGGACACATGTAGTAAATTCCTTTTTTACACAAACTGTAGAGCTACAATACAATACAATAGCCTTGTGAGCAGTCTACCTTCCTGGACCAGCAACCATGCTCTGGAGGTGTTCATCCTTTCATCTTTACAGCTTCTGCCTCCCCTTCTGATTAGCGGCTACCTCCCCTGGATCCTTATTTCTGGAAAACCCCAGCCATCATTGCCACTTGCTATGCCACCTCAACAAGGAATCATGCCCTTGAGACCTAAAACATTTTCAAAGGACTCATAATGAAAAATGCCATTCACATCCAGAGAAGGAACTATGAAATCAGGACACAGAATGAAGCAGACTATTTTCTCCTGTGCTATGTTTGGTTTTGTTTAGTTTTACTCATGCTTTCTCCCATTCATTTTAATTCTTTCATGCAACATGAATAATGTGAAAATGTGTTTAATATGAATATATGTGCAAAACCCATATAAGATTGCATGCCATGTTGAGGAGAGAGAAAAGGAGGGAGGGGAAAATTTAAATTTAAAACTTACGGAAGGGATTGTTGAAAATTGAAAACAAATAAATCTGGAGGAAACAAATGAATTTTTTTTAAAAAAAGAAAGAAATCACACCCTTGAGGATGAGAAATCATACTCTTAGCTCTCTCTACACTTCAGCTCTGGAACAAGTAAGCCAACAATGCCTTTTTCCTGGAAGGAGTGTCTCAATCTCCTCCCCTAGGTCCCCGCTTACCATCCTTGTGAATTTCCTAACTTAAATTGTTTTTGTCTGGCTATCATTCTCCCACTCCGTATGTTGTCTCTTCCTATTAGAATGTAAGTTCCTTGAGAGCAAGAGTAATCTTTGCTTTTACATTTGTATCCCCAGAGCTTAGCACATGTAATGACACGTATTGAGTGTTTAATAAATGCTCTTTTGTGTGAAAATGAACTCATCACCCTTAAAATTTATTTTTAACAAAGTTCATTCCAGGAAAAAGGGGGAGAATTACAATTTGATGGGACATTAGAAGTCATCTAGGTGACTAAATGTTAAAGGTGTTAAATATGCTACCCATAAACTGCATGCTATTGAGTGTTCCCTGAACCAGATTAAAATGTGATTGGGAAATATTTGACAAAAAAATACAGTAAAACATAGACAATATGACATTTTAAAACTATGTCCGTATGTGGCCCACAGGGATCACTGTGTATGGTTTAGTGGCTCCCTTTCTATTTGAGTTTGATATCATTGATCTGGTATAATCTATTCATTTTAAAGATGAGGAAATAGGCCCATAGATGATAAGTTACATACATGGAGTAAGTGACAGAGCCAGGGCTCTTTCCAGTGTATCCTGCTGCTTCTTAAAGAAGAGAGCTACTTCTCACCTCAAAAAGTTTTGATGATTTCTACTCTGTAGGCCTGTTGAAGGTCTGGAAATGCTATTGATAACAATCTCCAATAGCTTTTTCTTACCCTGTGCATCAAAGGGGGAACACTTGAATACACCAAGGTTCTGCTGATTGTACAACATTGGCAAAACTTCAGGTTTAACTAGTTCTACCTTGGATACTTCCTTTGACTGTAGCCTCTCACTTTCATGGGAACCAATCCAGCATAAGCAGGGGAAACATTTTTTCATTTCTTTTGCATCTGCTCAAGGAACTGAAATCATCTTATTTTGAATCAAACGCTGTTTCCCAGGCTTCTATCTGATGAAAAAATACCAAAGAATCTTTATTCAACAAGTCCTCCCTTCTGCAATCCGGTAGAATTTAAGTGACCGCAGAAGTAGTGGAGAGGTTTTCTAGCCTGGTCGTATCAGCCATCTCACTACAAGAACTTGCTTTTTTGGCCAAGGCCTTTCAGTCAGTTCCAAGTGACTTTTTCTGATCAACATGAAGGTGTTTAAGGATGCTTTGTTTAACATTTTAAAAAATTTTTTTAGTTTGCGAATTGTTCCCTGTCTCCCTTTCTTAATTGAGGATGGCTATTGTGTGCTCTATGACTGAATCTATGATTTCTATGGGGAAAACAAAGCATAGACTCCCACCAGGAAGTCAAATGAAAAGATGAAATGTTTTGTTTTGGTTTGGTTTGGTTTTTTTCTCCCCCAGTGTAGGAAACTCTTCTTACAAAAGCAGAAGACCTTCAACTTGTGGTCGTAGAGAGATTCCTGGGACATAAAGAATTTGAGTGATTTCCCCAAGATTTCACAACCAGGATGTCTCAAAGATAAGCCTTGAACCAAGGTGTGGAGTCTCAGACCAGCCTTATATCTACTATCCCAGACTTCTTCTTGATAGTAAAGTTAATGATAATAAAGATAGTAAAAATAATATCTTCAACATCTGGAGATGGTAAACACTATGCTTACAGAATCAGCTGTGTATCAATGCAAGGGTAATTTAAAACCTGAGGGTAAAAAGGAAAAAACTTCAGTGAGAAAAAAAAAAACAGCAGTAATACTTCTTTGCATCACAATGTGCTGATTTTTATAAGGTGTAGGGACATGGTAAAAAGATTTAGAGGAGCCAAAATGTTTTTAAAAATTTCTCTTCCTACCCAACATGTGAAAGCAGCCACAGTAAGTGGAATAGATTTGTATGCCTCCAGTTATAGAGGTGTAGGAAAATGAGTAACTTCAGTTACTGGAAAGGAGTATTTGCATTGGATAACTTAATATTTGAAAAGGGGAGGGACAGGGGTGGGCTAGGAATGGATGTATATTAACTTTATCAGATCTGTTACTGATCTGTTCTTCCTTGGTTTTCTTAAAGACATTTTGCTTGTGTCAATATTCCTAGAGGAGGGTTTATATTTTTTTTTAAGCATTCCTTTACAAAAAAAAATTCTTAAGTTTTTAAAATTTCTAGGTAAATCAAAATGATTAGTTGCTTGCAAGTTTGGGCACTCTTCGTTGCTACATGCCATTTCTGATGGTTTTAAGATCAACTTGAGAGTATATAAACTGCTGTGGAAAATACCTTCATTCTCTTCTCTAGAGTACATAAGACAAAAAGGCAAAATTCACTTAATAAAACATCATTCCTCTAACCAAGTAAAATATGTTGGAGGGTGCTTTTGCTGTATACAAAGTGCCTTGTGTTTAAGGGGAGATGCACTGGAAATATATAAATGGAATGTAGGAAGATTATTCAAGGCTTATGATTGGATGGCATTTTCTCAAAATTACTCAGTAAAAGGCAAATAAAACATTACCATCTATATACAACGATGTCGATGCTTATATTTTTGAGTTTCTTTCTTCCATTTTTAGCTTTGAATACTGAGAATGACCTTGAGACATGAGGTACTTGATGACCACTTAGGTGACCTCAGACCATCAGCTCCTCAGAAAGTCATTAATTTCCAGGAAACGCCTTGTACCTCAATCACAGTAGGGAGGGTGGTCTAGTGGTTTGAGCGTGGGAGTGGGAATCACGGCCCTTGAATTCTATTTTGGTCTCTCCTACTGACTGACTGTTTGGCTGTTCATGAGTCACCTTAACCTCAGAGTCTGTCTTCTAAACAGAAATAATGATACCAATGTCCTGTGCCTCAACATGGATAGAGTGGAGACTTAATTTTCATTTCTCCAATTCTTTAAAATGTTTTAAAAATAGGCACAACAAGATGTGGGGACAAAAATCTAATATAATTGTTTTTACTCTGTGGCAGATATATTTTAGTTAACATGATTTAGAAAACTAATTGGATTAAAACATTAAAAATGAGAAATCTGACAAACTTGTAGCCAATTAAGTATATGTGTGTATGTGTATTTATATATATATATATATATATTATGTGTGTGTGTGTATATATATATATATATATATGTAATGTATGTGTGTATTTGCTTTAGTCTCATTCCAGAAGAGAACATACACTTCTTACATGTAATGGGAAAAAGCCTCTCATCCTGACCCCTAAATACATGAGGCATTGAGACTATGGTTTTCCTTGTGAGAAATCATGAACACAATATTAAGAACTACTCTTAGTTTCAGGAAAAGGAATTTTTAATTCCCAAGATTTCAAATCTTACCAAAAAGGAACTTCTTAGCCTCTAAAACAGACAGGAAGTTTATATATAAATATAATCCTTTTGTAACACAGGATTAACACCTGCCTTATAAATATACAATTTCCCACAATATGTATGCCCTATATAGCCTACATAGAAGTGGTGCAGCAGGTCACAAATTATATTTCATGGCATATTCAAATCACATTTTTGTCCTATTTCAATCTAAGAAATGTTAGGTATTGATAATTCAAATACGAAAAAAAGACAGTCCTCAAGAACTATCTTCAAGGATATAATATACTATGTGTTTATGTGGGATGGGATTATTGATACTGAAATTATCTGAGACATACAAGCAAATAACTATAGTTAAAATAAGATTAAATGCATAAAAGTTAAGCAGTGTAGCAAGAGAGATGAGAGAAAGTATTTTATAGAAGAGTGTAAATGAGCTTGAGGGTGAGGAGGAGGTGGGTGAGGAAGAAAAGATTTCTAAAAGTATAAATTATAAGGATAGGGCATTCAGGCCATGATGGAGTTTATTTGCAAACACACAAAAGTGGGGAGGAAAGGTAGTCAAGATCACGAACTGTAGATAATCCTGTTTGTCTGGAGTATAAAATTTGTGGTGAGAAGGGAGTAGAAAAAGGTCCATAGCTGGAGCTGAATTATAGAAGGCCTTAAATGCAAAACTAAGGAGGTTACCTTTCTTCCAGTAGGCTATGGCAAGGCGCAGAATGTCATGAAACGGTAGAGTGATGTGACATGACCTGTATGTTAGGAAGATTCCACTGGCAGCCCCGTGAAAGATGGATTGCATAGGGAAAATGCTGAAAACAGAAAGGGCAGTTAAGAGGCTAAATACGGCAGTTCAGGAAAGAGCTAATGAGGATTTGCACTAGGGTGGTGTCACTGAGAATGTAGAGGGGTGGATGGATGAATGTCAGAGAGGTTTGAGGTACAGAAGGAACGTGTAACCAACTGGCTGTGGGGGATGAGGGAGATGAATGAGTCAGCAATGACTGCAGAATTCTGAGCTTAAATGAACAGGCAGATGGTCGAGCCATCAGAACTAGTGGATCATGGGGAAAGGGGGCAGGCTTGGGAAAAAAGATGATGAGTGAAATTTCTGAAATGTCAGCTGAAGATGCCAAGTGGAGATATCCAGCAAGCAATCACCTAGGTACTTTACTGGCATTCAGTATGTACTTAGCAGGAACCCAGCCAACGATTTCATTCACTCCTTCAACAAGGGTGTTTTATAATGTGCCAGGCACTGTGCTGGCATCAATAAAAGGACTTCACAAACGATAATCTGAATTGGACAATTGTTGCCTTAATGGATAGAATTAAAATGTATGTAATGAATGCCTTTAACAAAAAAAATTTATGTCCTTTGTTAACCAATATTTTCATCAAAACTTTCCACATCATTTCAAGCTCTAAACTATTGAGTGGACTGAAATTTCCCTAGATCAGATGATGGTATTGATTTGTCAGTATTTGCTTTTCACTGAGGCCTGTTCTAGTAAATAGATAAGGCCAATTTTTCATTCTCAAACAGGTGATTCAATAAAAAAATATTAAGTTCTTACTATATGCAAGACATTATAATAAAGGCAAAAATGAAACAGTACTTGTCCCTAAAACAGTACCTGTTCTTTAAGGGATACAAGAAAAATAATCCCAACAATAGTGATTACGTCTGGTAGTTACATCAGTTGAACAAGTGTGGATGTTTGGGAGGACAGTCTCTACTGTCTGGCTTCACAGTGTGAAGTTTGTATTCAATCAAAAGGTTGTACTTGAGGACTTAGAGGGCCACAAGTGACCTTGAAGCCAGAGGTTTCTTATCCCTGATCTAATACATGTAAATTTACAAGAAGAACACATTCACATTTTCAAATCCTTCCAGAATATCTGAGATAAACATTTCAATGCATAAATTATAAAGCAATTCTAAAAGATTTACATGTTGTGGTATATATTCCATTTTCATTTTTTAAAGCTATCTCAAAAGATATTCTTGTTTTGCCTTGATGAAACAGACATTCAGATCAGTATATCTTATCACTGCTAATTTTCCTTATATTCTTCTCAATTCTCCTGATTATTTTTTGTATTACCTTTTTAAAAAATCGGTTGTTTTGTTGCCATTTATCACTTGTGAATTATTTATAAATAGGTTTCAAATGTTTCTGAGGAAAGTATCATGAGATATTTCTTGTTATAGTGATTTAACTTTATATATATAATATATATGCATGTATATATATGTATATCTTAACTTGATTTATAGATATACCAAGAGTTAGCTTTAAACTGAAGAACAGATTGCTCAGATCTTTGTTGGGTGGAACAACATTTAAATATGACTTCTCAATCTGGCCAACTTCTAGGAAACAAGGGTTCTGCATTCTGTGAATTCTATCCATATCATCCATTCATCCCATCCATCCATCCATCCCATGCAGCCATTCAGATAAATAGGAAACAAATATAAGCAATATTACATTCCATGTAAAAGAAAATAAAAGAGCCCAGCTGAAAAACTGACTGCTAAACTTACCCAGATGCACAGCTGAAGCTTTATTCAGGGCTTTTAAAAGGCTGAAATCCATTTTGAAAGTACTTGTATTGAGCTGAAAATCAGTGAGTCCAAAATCAACTGTATCAATAAAATGTTCTCATTCCAAAAAAAAAAAACAAAAACCCAAACTGAATTAGGGGGCATTTAATTTAATTTATTTCATCATAAAATCAATAAAGCTCATTGTTTATTAACTTAATTGGTTTTTAACTTGGCAGAAATACTTCTAAAATAACCTCATTGACTGTTGCACATTGAAAAGTTGCACCTACCTAAATGCAGATGAGTTAATCTCATTTGCAAATGGCCTAGTTTTTTACTATGGACCTTAGAGCCACATGCGCTATATATTTACAGTCTACAGAATGCCAGAGTCAGAAGACTGCTCTGAGGGAACCCAGTTACTCATACTTAAGTAGGAAATTCTCTTTCCAAGCATCCCTGTTCTCTCTAGTTCTAATGCCAAGGGAACAGAGATTATCCTTCTCTGACTGGAGATGAAGGCACAAGGGGCCAGTCATTGCTTTAGTTTTAGAGTTAAGTGGGTGATAGTAGTGCAAGCCAACAAAACAGTCTGGTCATGGGTATACATTAGTAAGCACAGTCATGCTATAAATGGTATAGCTATGCTGTCAATCAATCCATCGCTCCACTGTCTAACCTCTAAAGAGTGACTGAATCAGTCCAGTAACTAATCATAATTATCCATTAGGCTGAAATAATCGGACTGGTTGGTTAAGTTGAATGATAATCTTGGCCATATGGTCTCATCTTTAATAGGCTCATGAGGTTCACTTAGGAATGCAATTGAAATTATCTTATACATTCCAATTCCTAGCCCTTGGATTACCCTAATGAGCAATCTTACCTTTCTTTTCAATTCAATAAATATTTACTAGACATCTACTACGCGTAGTCAATAAATGCTTATTAAGTACCTATTATTTACCAGGAACTTTGCTAGGCACTAAAGGTACAGAGCTAAAAGTGAGACAAAACCTCCTTCAATCTACCTTCAGAGACAACAAGCCAAAATAAATAGGAAATAAGGGCAGGGCAGTTATGTGAGGGAGGTTCTAGTAGCTAAGGGAATAGAGAAAGACCTCCCATAGGAAGTAGTGCGGGAGTTGAGCTTTGAAGGAAATTAACTATGGTAAGATGAAGGAGTGTGTTCCTAGCAAGGAAAACAGACTATGCAAAGTAACAGAGAAGGAAGCTGGGATGTCCGAAGTGAGGAACAGCTGGAAGGTTAATACTATGTCCTAGAAGTGACATAAAGGCTTAAATAAGACGTGGTTTCTGTCCTCAAGGATTTTACAATCTATGGATGAATACAACACATACGCACTAGGTTTTATGTATATATAGCACAATAAAGTGTTACACAGGTGGGAGGAGGAGGGAAGATTATTTCCAGGTGGAGAAAGGGAAGAATGATGGAAAATCTCAGGAAGGAAGTAGCATTTGACCTCAAGTTAGATTCAATGAATAGAAATGGGGGAAAGGTATTCAATCTATAAGGAGAGAGGGAAACAAGCATTTATTAAATCCCTACTATGTGCAAACACTATGCTATTTATTTACAAAGATTATCTCATTTGATCCTCATAATAATCTTGTAAAGTAGATGCTCTATTATCCCCATTTTATAGTTGAGGAAACTGAGGTAGAGAGTGGTTAAGTGAGTTGCACAGGGTTACACAGCCAGTAAGTGTCTGAGGCTGGATTTGAATTCAGGTCTTTCTGACTCCAGGTCCAGTGCTCTATCTACTGTGCTATCTAGGTGGTGTATAAGGTACAGTGTAAGTCCCTTTCTTCTCTAGAATTATGATCTTCTGGAAATTAAGAGAAAACAAGAAGATGAAGAAGAAAAGAGGAGGAGTGATCAGTAGTATGAAATGCTACAGATTGGTCAAGGATGAGAAAGACCGAGAATTAATTAATTAATTGATTATTAATCAGACCAATTAACAGATCATTGGTACCATAAACTGTGGGAATCTTGTCTTGATTCTGCTTTCTTCACCTGGTATCATTTTATGTCTTCCCATATTCCTTAGTGTTCTTAATAATTTCTTAGGGAAGCTTTTTATCATATCAACCTTCCAAAATTTGTTCAATCATTCCTCAGTTATTGGACATATGGAATACTACTATTTTATTATAAATAAAATTGTGGTGAATATTAAAACAGAAAGATCATTGATGACCTTAGAGCAATTGTGGAAGAGTAGGCAGGATAGTTCAATTAGAAAGGAGTAAAAGTAAAAGGGAAATGAAGAAGTATTAGTTATAGTTTAACTCTGCAAGAAAATTAAATGTGAAAAGAAGGAAAAAAGGGGACTATGTTAATGGGGGGGAGGGAGGGAAAAAGTCAGATTTTAATTTCTTCTGTTAGTAACAGACTTGTGGGAAAAAAAAGTTTATATCCTGGAGGAAGATGGCTGGAATGCAATCAAATTCAGAGATGGAGGAGTTGGTCTTAGCCAGAAGGAATTCCATCATTTTTTTTCTGTGACACAAAGAAAAAGAATTTTAAAAAGCACTGAGATGTGGAAGAGGAAGAATGATTCATGACCCAAATCATCTGAGTCAAAGAGGAGGGTAGGTCATCACATATGAATAGCCCCATCTACTGAACCACTAAGACGTGTTCTATGTGGCAAGAGAGAAGTTTCTAATGTAGCTTTTTGTTGAAATAGGCAAAGTTGATGAGAAATACAGTATTACTGCCTCTGTGAGTCATTGGCATTTACAGTTTCCTTATGGCAAGTCATTGTATTTGGGGAAAAACACATCCATGATGCTTGCAGTCATACTCAAGTTGTGCAGTCATAGACTAAAAAGACAAAGCCTTTGTATTTCAACTGGAAATTGTTTTAAAGGGCAAAATTAAATCATATGCTATCTAAGTGGTGCAATATCGATGGTTCATAAACATTTTGCTATCCATTCAGTTACTGTTTTTATTTCTCTGCCTGAGTGCTCTACATGCATACCTCAGATTTTCAATAGTAACCTCTTAAGGGAATAGGGTCCAGGTCTAAGCAGTTCTCAAGCGGCAGTAGGGTGTGGGGGACGGAATGTGGAAGACATTCAGAAGACTAGGTCCCACCTATGATACTCACTAGCTATGTGACCATGGGCAAGTAACTTAACTGTAAAAATAGCCAAGATTTAGATTTTTCTTTAAGATTTGCAAGGCATTTTATTGATAACATCTCATTTTTATCTTCATAACAACCTCGTAAGAGAGGGGGTATTATTATTTATTTCATATTATTTATATCATTGTTATTTTATATTATTTGTTATTATAGAATGTTATTTGTCATTATAGAATTATATTATAATTATTTTTATATACATAATATAATGTTATGAATATATTAAATATATAATAATAAAATAGTTATAACAAATCTATTATGGAACATTATTATTCTATTATTTACTATTTTCTTTTCTTCTATTATCATGCCTTCCTTTATAGAAAGCAGAAACTTGACTCAGCTCACTCCACTCTGCATCTGCTGCCCAACCTTGTTTCAGCTCTTCAAAACAAGATGCCCCTCTCTGGATAACCTCATCACTTCTAAGCTCACCATCACCATATATTCTATATGGATTTTATATGAAAAATTTTATATTAAAATTTATGTTTAAAATTTAATGATACTATCCTAACTTTAAACATCCCAAAGTAAAGATATAGATTGCATTGGCATTGTGTTTAAAAAATCAGTTGAGTACATATTGACCATATTTTCTATATTACAGAAATGGGTCCTAGAGACCTTCTTTTCTTTCTGAAAGCATAACCAAATTGATTCTCCAAATTTGCATCAATCTGATGAGTTGAATGTTTTCAAAATCACAAATATCTTACATACTTACACTTTAACTCTGAAGCAGTTTCACTTTTCCCTAATGCTCAAAAATCTTGATATTCCCCTCCTCTATAACAAGTGCTTACTATTAAGGAAAAACTACGTGGCTCCACTTTGCATTTTGCATGGCTTTTAGCAGGCCAAGTTTTTAATCAGACCTTTCTTTCCTTGTGTAGATGTCTAATTTCTGTATGCAGGCAACAGAATTTCTGGTTAAACTCAAGAGACACTGAAGCCTCTTTAACCCTGGACAGTCCAAACGTCTCTCCCAGGGTGTTTCTAATGTCTGGACTGCATTCCTTTATTTTAATGTCAAGGATAAATGGAGCAAAGCCAACAAAACAGAATTACAGCAAAGCTCTTACACTATTTCCAGATCAGCTAAACCAATTAATACAATTTAATTAAAACATATTTTCCTTCCTTTCTGTCTGAGAGATGGTGAGTACAGCTGTTGTGACCTGGTTTGCAGAATGCTGTTGTATTCTCATTTAATTCTTAAAGGGGCATTTTCAGAGTGAGATCTTGGGCATGTGGCTCCAGTAATTAACCTTGCCTTAAATTTCCCATGAGGCACCCTGGCAAACTGCCTCTTTAAATTATATATTTTTTTTAATCTGGAAAAGGGGAAAGTCAATTTCATTCTTGCTTGTTATTCTTAGAATTTAGTGCCTCGGTAGTGCCTGCGTCCACAATGAACTATTCACATTTTGCAGGCATTGGCCAATTCATTTGAACAAACACAAAATACACCTGCTGTAATGTGAAAGGTCTTTTAATCACACCACAGGATGTGTTTTTACCTTGAATTGGGGTGAAAATTCATAACAGAGGAACAATTCCACTTTTCTCCCTGCCATGAGATTTGTTGAAGTTGTAGACATGAATATTGCACAGGCAGCCTCTGAATTGAAAGGCATACAGCTGTAAGAGAGGCCCCTTCCACACTCGGGAGACCTCTTTGCTTTTGCAACTGAGTAAAGATAAAGGGAACCTTTCTCAAATGTTTGCTTTGGGGGGGGTCCAGAATTTAAACTCATGTTGCTGTCTGAAGGAGAAAATGTCACGTCAAGAGCTTCAAGACCATTGCTGCTTGAAGCTGGCATGGGCATTTTGCCATTTTCTTTTTTGCATTTGTTCTTCTGGGTTGAACACCAAGAGAAGGGAGAGGATGGTCAAACCTAAGGGATCTTCAGGTGAGGAAGTTAGTCTCTGCTGAAGATAACAGTGCCCTCTTCCAGCTCTGCCTTTCTATGCTTCCAAGGCACAGCCTAAATACCCCCTCTTTCAAGAAGTTTGCCCTGATCATCTCTGCTGGAAAAGGCCTCTTCTTTCTACAAACTATTGTAACGAGGGCTTAGATTGGTTGTCCTACAGATTAGCATCACAACATAGGTCCCAGTTACACATTCTTTGTACCACTCCTATATTAATAGCTGATTTTTATATCATGATTCACAGAAAGTTTTAAGAGCGGTACCTTAGCACTTAGCACAGAACCTGAGATATTACAATAAGTATTTAATAAATATCTGTTGACTATTTAGGGAAGGAAGGGATCTTAAATGTCTTCTAATCTCATTCTTTTGTTTTACAGATGAGGAAAGAAGACCAAAGGGAATAAGTAACTTTTAAAAAATCAGCATTTATTAAGTGCCTACTATGTGCCAGGCACTATACTAATGGCTTTACAAATACTATCTCATCACTGTCCCCACAGTAACTTTGGAAGGTAGGTGTCATTTATTGTCCTTATTTTATACATGAGGAAACTGAGGCAGACAGAAGTTAGAGGTCATATAGCTGTTTAGTGTCTGAGGCTAAATTTGAATTTAGATCTTCTTAACTCCCTAGTCCAGAGTTCAATCCAGCTGTCCAGTGCCATAGTCAGGTGTCACAGCTATAATTCAAACTCAGTCATCTTAATGCAAACCCTTTCTTCAATATATCAAAGAACATCCTCAGTTGAGTAACACTACAAGTTGGGTATAGAGTAAAAGCATTATCTTCCCCATTTCATTGATAAGCTCAGAGGTAAAATAATTAACCTAATGTCACATAATAGAAAACAGCAGATTTGGGACTCTGAATCAGCGCTTCTGACTCCAAATTCTGAACTCTTTCTGCTATATAACATCTTGAATTTATGATGTATCTCTTCAGTTTCCTAAAGGACAGAAGTTATGTCTTAGGTACTTCCATAACCTCATAGCAGATAGCAGGTATTCTTCAGAGATATATTGAATGGACCTCTAATACTACCTTTGTGGACATGGGGGACAGTTATTTCCCTATGATCCTTTGATGTCTCTGGATCTTAGCTTCTTATCGATAAAACGATGAGTATGAACTCGATGATTTATGAGGGCCTTTCCATCTCTAAATCAATGATCCAATTATCCTATGAAGGATTCTGTGAATAAGATTGAACTCAGGATCTGAGCTATGTGCAGAAATTTTATATTATAATGGATCTGGAAAGAGTTGCAAAGCTCAGAAACATATAGGAGAACTGTAGGGAGTGGAAGTGGTAAGTGAACTTTTCATCTTTGGCCTCAGTATACAGAAATGAAAATATACCTGATACATAAACCAATGTACCTGATCTGAATTATTCAAGAATGCTGTGGACATCATATATCCAGATATTAGCAAGGCACCTCACAAAGTCTCTCATGTTCCCCTAGTATACAAGATGATAATATAGTTAGATGGTTTTGGAATTGTTTGTTCAATTTGACCCAAATGGTATTGATTAGTAAATTAACATAAATGTCAATGAATCATAGACAGAGTTGGAAGGGATGTTGGGGCCATCTAATTCAACCTAATCATTTCACAGATGAAGAAACTGAAGCACAGAGAGGTGAGGATGCCCAGTTAACTTGGGGTTTACTTGTTATATTTCTTCCTTCCCTTAAAAAATGTGAAATATAATAGGGATGAAAAAAGTAAACACTTTTCCTTGGATTAAAACAATAAGAAATTTACAGGAAAAATGACCTGAGGGTTTTTATGGACTATCACAAGTTAGCAGGGTGCTATAATAACTAAATAGCTAATGTGAAATAAAACTGCCTTAATGGAAATGTTGGTTGGTTTTTGTCCTTCATCATCAAAGAGGACCAAAATGATATCACCACTGTAAATTTCAGTGTGTCTGACTGTGGCTGATCATACCAATATGAGCTCAGAATGCTCTACGACAGATTGGGCACAGATAGTCCGTGTGAATATTTGGAGCGAATATTCCAAATTTGCACATCCTGCATTTACTTTGTGTTGCCTCAATTCTACTTTGCTCAAAGAGCATAGCACCTTTTCTTATGTGGGCACTCCATGTTGAGAGGTCTTGTGCCTGTGTCTCCCATGTGCACAGTCAAATCCAAAGTTCTTGAGAGATACCTTGAGAGTGTCCTTGTATCATTTCTTCTGGCCACCATGTGATCGCCTGCCCCATGCAAGTTCTCCATAAAATAGTCTTTTTGGCAAGAGTACATTTGGCATGCGTACAATGGCCAGCCCATTGGAGTTGCACTCTCTGAAGCATAGTTTGAATACTTGGCAGTTCAGCTCGAGCAAGAACTTCAGTGTCTGGTACCTAATCCTGCCAGGTGATCCTCAGAATCTTCCTAAGATAGTTCAAATGGAAACGATTCAGTTTCCTGCATGGCAGTGGTAGACTGTCCATGTTTCATAAGTACGTAATGGAAATGTAGTATTCAACATGAACAAGATGAAGTGCACTCTGACCTTGTCAGACTCCACCTAGATTATTGTGTCTAAATATGTATGCAACATTTATGACAACCTCAGTTTCCCAACATATAAACATACGTATATCAATACTTGAACTATTTCAAAAGGTCATCATAATTGTAGTATTTAAATATTAAAGCACTTCGAAAATGTCTTATTATTCCTGTAGTTGGACTAAGTGGTAGTGGTGATAGCAGTAGTGGTGGTGATGGTACTAGTAGTAGTGCTACTAGTAGTAGTATCTGTAATATTTTCACTTATAGTTTTTCAAGGCTTTGGAGGGAATAGGGAAAAAGAATGTAGGTCTAGTCATGTATCTTGGCACATACAGTGATCATTCTATATGTCGACCTTAATCTAATCTTCATCAACAATAGAGTTTTTGGTTGCCATCTTGTTAGCCAGGAAGAAAATCTGTTCTTTCTACACCAAGGGATAACCCAGGGTCCGTTAATCTATGTGGCTTAAAAAGTATCTTGGTAACTTTATTTCAGTATAACTGACTTCCTGTGCAGTTTTATATATTTTATTTTATGCATTTAAAAACATTACTGTAAGAAGTTGTCCATAGCCTTCACTAGCTTACTAAAGGAGACTATTAGACAACAAAAGGGCTAAAAAAATACACTTCTTCTACATGAAGTGGTGGATTTTTGACCACAGAGACAAAGAAATACACAAGGCCACAACTGTACATCTGGAGTAGACAGAAAACAATTCAGTAAAACACAAGGCAAAGTAGACGAATGAGTCTTTGGGTAGAGAAAACTCAGTTGCACCCAGTGACGCTCAGGGTTCATAGGAAGTTAATCCTGCTCCAACAGTTGTACTGAGAACTTTTAAAATACCTTTTGCCAAAGAAGGGTATCAACATTTTAATCTACCTTGCACTGATAAAAAGAAAAACATAACAGGGAGAGGCAGAGGCTGGTTTTCTTGGAAGCACAGAGGGGAGAAACAAAATGCTCTTTGTTTGGAGAAATATTGCACCTGCAGTAAATTCGTGGCTGACATCCTTTAGTAGAAATTTGATTTTTCCCTCATTCCCCTGCTCCTTATTATTTTCAAAACTGAGGAATGAGAGGCATGCAAGCTGTCCTCCTTGTCACTGACAAATTTCTTTCTTCAACTGTGAAAGAGAATAGGGCTTCCTCACCTCAGCTACCATCAGCAACTCAGCTCAGCAATGCACCTGCACCTGGTAACACTAGCCTGGGCTTTGCTCCGCTTCATACTTGTTTGACAGACTTGAGAGATCAATTTCCTGCCTAGCTGGGCCTCAGAGCTGGGGTCCTGTTCTGACAAGGAAGGTCTCTTTCAAATGTGACTGACTTTCGAAGAGGAAAACTCAAACACAGAGAGAAAACCTGGACATTTGCTAGAAGAGCTTGCTATCAGTATCATGGAGGCAGGAATTCGAGCTGCAGGCACAATGGCTTTTGTTTTTGGCTTATTGAAAACTCAAAGTACCCTATAGTGAAGTGATTCAAATATTTCTTATGCATTGTAAGAATTTCACTTGCCTGTGGGGAGGATGTGTGTGTGTGTGTGTGTGGTGTGTGTGTGTGTGTGTGTGTTTGCATGTGCTGGTGTTAGGGAAAGGATCGAGTGGGGAGTGGTGTTTGGGAGGACACTAGTAAAGACTATTGATTTATGTACTGATTTTACTTATATACTTATGAAAGGAGTAAACATTTTTTATGGGCTAGTAAGATTTTGGTACTTATTTACAGAGTTGTAAATCTGGAAATCAGTCATCTCACCTTTTTTCTTGTGGTCCCCTAGGGTGCAACAGTACTTGCTTCCACTGCCCTGGGCCACCTTACCCTTGATCCAGAGGTTATAAAATTATACTGGGAAAGAAAGAAAGAAAGAAAGAAAGAAAGAAAGAAAGAAAGAAAGAAAGAAAGAAAGAAAGAAAGAAAGAAAGATAGAAAGAAAGAAAGAAAGAAAGAAAGAAAGAAAGAAAGAAAGAAAGGAAGGAAGGAAGGAAGGAAGAAAGAGAAAAGAAAGGAAGGAAGGAAGGAAGGAAGGAAGAGGGGAAGAGGGGAAGGAAGGAAGAAAGGAAGAAGAAAGAAAGAAAGAGAGAAAGAAAGAGAAAAAGAGAAAGAAAGGAAGCAAGGAAGAAAGAAAGGAAGGGAGATCGAGAGAGAGAGAGAAAGAAAGAGAGGGGAAGGAAGAGGAAAAGAAAAGAAGGGGGAAGGAAAAAAAAAGAAGTTAAGACAAAAAACCTTGGCAGTCGTGACTTTATGAAACTAGCTCTGGGAAAAGATAGTTCCCAAAGGCATAGATACACCCACATGAAGCACTAAATTAAAAAACATCCCTCAGGCCATCAGCTCATCCCATCTAGTCATTAATTCTCAGGAAATACCAGGCTCTTCAATCATTATTTGTTTAAAGAATACCTAAAAAGCATTTCTCTGTAACTGCAAATGCACCATAAGCTATGTTTTTTAGAAGAAAGCAAAAGGAAAATGTAATCTTTACGGAATTTTAATCTTTAAATCAAGATGACACATACTTCTTTTTTTTTAAAAATTCAACTTTATTTTATTTTCTGTTCCATATTCTCTCCTGCCTACCGTCCCTCCTCCACCTATTGAGAAGGCAGAAAACAAAACAAAGCAAAACCGTTACCTATGTGTAGTCAAGGAAATGAATTCCCACATTTACCATATCAAAAAAAAAGAAGAAAGAAAATTAAAAAAGAAAGAAAGAGAGGAAAGGAGGGAGGAAGGAAGGAAGGAGGAAAGGAAGGGAAGGAAGGAGAGAAGGAAGGAAGGAAAGCAGGAAGGGGGGAAGGAAGGAAAAGAAAAGATAATAACCTTCCATCTGTATTCTGAACCAATCACCTTTCTGTCTGGAGACAGCACATTTTACCATAAGTCCTTTGGAATTATAGTTGGGTATTGTATTGATCAGAGTTTCTAAGTCTTATAAAGTTATTCATCTTTGCAATGTAGATTCCATTATATAAGTTTTCTCCTGGTTCTGCTCATTTCACTTTGTATCAATTCATACAAGTCTTTCCAGATTTTTCTGAAACCATACCTGTCATTATTATTATAGCATAATAGCATTACAACCCTCTCGTATACCATAACTTGTTCAGCCACTTCCCATTTGTGGAAACACCATCAATTTCCAATTCTTTGCCACAACCAAAAAAAAAATTTCTATAAATATTTTTGTCTATATGGGTCCTTTTCCTCTTTCTTGGATCTTTTGAGCCATTGACTTATTTTGGTGTATTAATGGTACTATTGGGTCAAAGCATACACACAGTTTATTAGGTTCTTGGACATAGTTCCAAATTGCTTTATAGAATGGCTAGATCAGTTCACAGTTTCACCAAAATTCTCCTCTCTACCATCCCCAAGTCCCTTCCAGCATTCATCATTTTCCTTTTTTGTCAACTTTTCCAATCTAATAGGAATGAAAAATAGAGTTGAAATATGCATTTCTCTAATTAGTAGTAATGTAGGTCATTTTTTCATGTGGTTATTGATAGCTTTGATTTTTTTCCCTCTGACAACTGACTACTCATATCCTTTGACCATTTATCAATTGAAGAATAGCTATTAATTTTTATAAACTTGACTACATTTCCTAACTTAGAAATAGGACTTTTATCAAAAAAAAAAAACTTGCTGCAAAGATTTTCCGCAGAATTTCCTGCTTTTCTTCTAATTTTAGCTGCATTAATTTTGTTTATTCAAAAATTTTTTTGATTTTATGAAATCAAAATTATCTATTTTCCCTCCTATTAACTTCTCTATTTCTTGTTTAGTCATAAACTCTTCCCCACTCCTAGATCTCAAAAGACAATTTCTTCCATATACCTCTAATTTGCTTATGATATTATTCTTTATAAGATGACACAATTTTCAAGGTGATTGTTTTAAAATCAGAGGTTTTATTTTCATGTGATGTTTTTAAGATTTGATATAGAATCCTATGGTCATAAAAGGCTATACATGCCATCAAGACCAATCTCCTATCCCCATTTAAGAATCCTTCCATGAAAACCTGGTAAGACTTATATGAACTCATGCAAAGTCAAGTCAGTAGAGCCAGGAGAATATTGTACACAGTAATAGCAATATTGGATGGTTGGTCAACTATGAAAGATTTAGTTACTCTGACCAAGACAATGATCCAAGATGATTCCAAAGGACCCACAGTGAAAAAAAATGCTATTCACCCCCAAAGAGAGAACTCTGAGTATAGATTGAAGCATTTATTTGTTCTACTTTCTCTATTTTTCATGTTTGTATGTGTTTGTTTTCTTTTGTAACATGGCTAATATGGAAATATGTTTTGCATGACTTCACATGTATAATTCATATTATTTTGTTTGCTTTCTCAAAGAGGAAGGGAAAAGTAGGATGGAGGGAAAGAATTTTTAATTCAAAATTTTAAAAAATGAATGTAAAAAATGTTTTTTTTTTAAAACATTTTAAAACATTTTTTTAAAACATTTAATGAAATGAATAGTGTGTGTATATATGTATATAAAATAAAATAATGTATCATATATAATAAAAATAAATTATATACAATAAAATATTTATATTTATAATATATAATGAAAATAAACAAATAAATAGATAAATAAATAAATGGATAAATAAACTCTTCCATAGTATCGCTAAAAAATGGCAGATAGGCTATGCTTCAACATGTCTCCTGCAAGACAATCCTTTCAATTTTTTGAAATTCCACTTTTTTTATGGTTCTGATAATTACAGAACCACAGAATCTTAGAATTATAAGTGATCTCTGAGGGAATACAGTCCAAACTGTGCCCAAAAATGAATCTTCTCTACATTATCTATAATCATGTCAGCCTCATGAAAATTTTTAGTGATTTGTTCAACATTCATTGAAGACACATTTATTAAATGCTTAGCATATGCAAAGTATTGTGCTTAAAATTAAAAAAAGATTAAATTAAATTAAAAATTTAAAAAAGGTGTTTACAATATTATAGGAAACAGCATGTATAAATATAAATAAATGTAATTACCCCTTGAAGCAGTCCAGTTCTCTTTGGGTTAGCTTTAGTTTAACTACTTTTAGCTGATGATGGTAATTTCCACTGATTGCTCCTAGTTTTGGTGCATTGAGAGCAAAGAAGAGTGAATCTAAGTTCTCTTGCATATGATAGCTCTTTAGCTACTTGAAGACAGCTATCATATCTCCTCTAAAGCTTTTCTTTGCCAGCTAAACACCCTCATTTCTTTTACCTAAGCCTTGTATGGTACAAAGTGATGTGATTAGAGAGGAGAGAGACTGGAAACAGGGGGAAAGCACACCAATTGTCCAGAAAAAAAAATAAAATGAATTCTGAAATAAGGTTGTAATAGTAGCAATGGAAATTTCAGAGGTCTAATTGACAGAACTTGATTCCTAATTTGGAGATGGAGGAAGAGAGAATTCTCAAGAATGATTCTGAAGTTTTGGTACTAGGTAATTGGAGAGTGGGTTTTGGAGGAAGAATGCTAAGCTTGATTTTAGACATGGCAAATTTGAAGAAAGATGTTCAGGTATCTAGTTGGCAGCTAGAAATCAAGGTTTGGGACTCAAGAAGACATAGAGACCTCGATCTGGGAGTTACCAACATAGACGTAATATTTAAAGTGAAGGGCAAAAGACAAAACCATTAAAACATCGTGTTAATTTCAGAAACTAGCAGGATGTATAGTCTAATATTTGTCCTAACTAATGAAATCCATTCGACAATACTATTGCCCCATAAGTATTACATGATAAAACAGGTACAATGAACTTGGATCACTTACTGCCAACATCTTCTATGTTTCTAGAATTCTTCATTTATTATTTATTTCTTTGCTTTCTTCTCTCTGTTATTCTTTTTTTGACTTCATCAATTTTATTTGATAGAGAAATCAATAGAATTAGTCATTAAATTACATGAATGCTATTTTAAAAGCAAAGACTGAAAAATACGATGAATAGAAATGCTGGTTTTGCCAAGAGAATCTGGATCTCCTGAGTTTAATGATTACATTATTGACTCTAATCATTAAGTTTCATTTTCCCCAACTGTGTTACCTTGGAGCTAAGCAGGCACATGGACATTCCATTAATTCTTTGAGCAATAAAACAATGGGAATAATTGAAAAGTAGCCTTTTTTTTAAAAAAAGAAAAGGTTACTTAGTGACACATTTATTATTTAAATAATTCCTTTAGCTAACATTCTGAAACATTTCGTTACCCTGTGGGATGCTTTTATGTGATGCTTTTTATGTGTATTAACTGTACAAATCTAGATGTCATTTAAAGGAGATCAATCAAAATTTTCAAAAAGGTTTTAAAATGCAGAAGGACTGAGAAACAAGTTTATTTTTTATAAAAAGCTGGATTTTCTTATATAAATTTTGGGAATGGCTTTAAGTTCCATACAACGTACCAGGAAAACTGTTCACCAGGATAGCACATATTTCAAGGATCTGATGAGACAGCAGAACTTGAGTTTCATTCTCTTGTTTCAATGATGTTATCAGAAATCCTAAGTGTAGGTATTGGTCTAGGTTTCTAGCTATCTTTGTTGGAGGAAATAAAAGTATATCCTTCACCTCACCTCTCTAGATTTTAAAACCTGGAAAAATATTAGTTGAATTTAAATATCTAAGGGTGTAGCTAAATGAGATTGTTTTCATTCTTATTCAAGGTAACAAACTCATCCATGGGAGCTGGGGGATGGAAGTTGATGGTGGTGTATAGAGAGTGGTCTTATGGTCACTATGGCAACTATCATTAGCTGTGAGTTAAGTGCTGGGGTTAGTTTCCAAATGTTTTATCTTTGAAAGGTCAGAACCTTCTGGATAAACCTAGGGACATTGCAAACATATTCTTCCTGTCTAAATTCTTGAAGTATAGATATTGCCTTTTATGAAAAGTACTACTGCATAAAGGCTAGAAGACTAGCCTTGGGGTCAAGGGAGATCTTCATTGTTTGGAAATGGCAGTTGACAACTCTAAAGTTTCAAAGCAGGGTGACTGAAAATACTGTGGTAGCATCAACAGACTTTAGGAAGTTGGAAGGAAGGCCAAGCTTATAGGAACATAATGAGTTTTGCTTAGTGTATGTTGAATTTTAGAGACCCAGAGAGCATTTAGGTGGAGAGATCTATTGGACATCAGATTTATAAATTAGGAATCCTTAATGACTCTTAAAAAAGCAGCTTCAGTAGTGTCTTGGAGTCAGAAGTCAGTGTAAAGGGTTTAGGAATGAATAGATGTCTGGAAAGTAGAGGCAGCAGGCATTAAGTAAGAGTTTAGCAGTGAACAAGGGGAGAAATAAGGGGTGATAGTTTCGGAGCATGCAAACGTCAAGAAAAAATATGTTTTCATTAAAATATTTATGCTAAAATATTTAGCACAGGGAAGACATAATCGTGTTTCTAGGCAGTGGAAATACCAATAGATAAGAGATATTGAAGATAAGAGAGAATAAGAGGGAAGGACTATAAGATCACAAGAGAAGACGGAATGGATAGGATAAAAGCTACAAATAAATAGGTAAGAGTTCGCAAGGAGTAGGTCACCTTATTTTGAGACTGGAGCACAAGAAGAGAGGATGAATGAGAACAAACCGAAATTTAAGGTATAGAGGAAACTCATATGGGGCAGTCTATTGAAAAGTTCAAAATATATCTTCTCAATAAATAGGAAGCAAAGTCTACACTGAGAGGATGGCCGCGGGTGTTGAAGCAGAAGCTCGAAGAGATAGAAAATGTTAGAACAGGAGTTCCTTACTATTATCATTTGGAAGATAACAAAAATCTAGACAGAGAAGGATTAAGAAGTTTAACCAGTGTTTTTACAGGATTACAAAAGTATAAATGGAGACTGAAGAAAACAAATAGTTATTGAATTCTTGAGACCTTCACACTGGCCCTCAATTTCTGAAGCAGAAAAATAATTCAGAAATTTCTAATATCTTTTATTCCTTAATTCATATTCCTTATATTTATAGGATACTTTATGGCACTTCCCCACACAATATCTCACAACAACCAATGAAATGAGCAAGTCATTTTTTACGTGACTCAAGTTCCAAAGCCCATTGGTATGGGCCTCTCTCTTTAAAATTGGAGATCAATGCTCTATGCCTCTGTGAGGTATGAGGATGCAGTAGGGGCAAGAGGTTGGTAAGAGCAAGTCTGGACTCTATAGGCTTTGGAGGCTCTGAGCTCTCTCTCTAGCTCCCAGTGTCCAAAGGGAAGATGTACAGGATTCCAACCTCTTTTCAGGTCCATGAGGATATATAAGACTGAGAAATCAGCCAGAGAGGAGCTACCAGCCTTTGATCATGTCCCTATTCCTAGTTTGCTACAATAGAGACTCTGAGGAATTTTTCCTCTTGTGTGAGATCTAGGACTCTTGGTTGAGCTGGGTTACATTCCTTCTGAGGCAGAGAGCACCTTCACTCTGTATTATCTAGTATATATTCTCCTAAGTATACTTTTTCTGATTTCTGTTTTGTTATTGGCTCAGATAAAGGGATTTCCTTGCTATTTGCTATGTGAACTCACTGTGGAACTGGCATTTAAGGGAAGGGAGTCAAGCCTCAGATACAGAGCCTGAGCTTCCTCCTTTCCCTTTTAACAAATAGCAATCAGGAGTTTAGTTTGAACCTAAACACACATACACACACACACACACACACACACACACACACACGCACACGCACGCACGCACACATCCCCTAGACCAATACTATTTAAGGAAACAGATAAATCTAATTCTACGACAGCAGCCCCTCTCTCTGAGGATGGCAGAGTACCCTACCTTCTGACCCCAAACCTCTGCTTCCCCTCCTGGCAGGAAGTCTCTCTTGGAGAAGTGTGGGGGGAGGATGTACAGAGATAGAAGTATTCTTGTCTCTTCGAGCCACACACACATCACACCCAGTGTTACATTCATACATTCACTTTATAGATGAGGAAGCAAATACTTCATCTCTTTGCTAAGGAGAGAGTAATCAGCACCTGATTATAGCACAAATAGCAAAACACTTTCGTTTTATCAGTTCCTCAAACTACAAAAAAAAATATTTGAAGCTAAAAAGAGCCTGAATCATGTTCAAGACCAACGAGACGATGGTCCTTCAGTGAGTTCCCACCGAGAGCATTGTGTTCAGTTCCGGGTATCACATTTTAGGAAGGGCATTGACAAAGGTGAGAAAATAGGCTAGTGAGAGGATGTAGAGACACTGCCACAAAAGAAGCTGCAGTTTTTTAGCCTAGAAAAAAGAATACTGGAGATGGCTAGGGAGAGGAGGTGGAGAGGATGGAAGTGAAGGGGAATGCTGAATGCGATAACTGTTAAATATTTGAAGGGAAGTCATGTAAAAGAAAGTTAAAACTCATTCTGCTTGTCTCCAAAGACAAAAGTGGGAGCAATAGGTGGAAGTTTCAGATCTTGCCTTTATGTGAAGAGAAAATATTCTAAAAATTAGCCGTTCAAAAGGGCTGACTTGGTAAGTGGTGAATTTGCCCATCATTAGGGATGGCCACACAGAGTCTGGATGACAATTTCTTAAAAATGTTATAGAAGAGATTCTTATGCAGGTAAAAGCAGAATTAAAGGACCTCTGAGGAGCCTTTTAACTCCTTTCCCAATGAATGTATATGTGAACAGATTTTCAGGGTTTCATATTAAAAGATAAAACAGATCAGGACATGTGTTCTTGAACTTGTCATTCAGTCATGTTTGGCTCAAAACCCTTTTGGGGTTTTCTTGGTAAAGATAGTGGAATGATTTGCCATTTCTTTCTCCAGTTCATTTTACAGATGAGGAAACTGAGGCAAACAGTAGTAAGCAACTTTCCCAGTGTCACTTAGCTAATAAGTGTCTGAGGTCAGATTTGACCTCAGGAAGATGAATTTTCCTGACTCCAGGCCCAGCACTCTTTCCACTGTACCACCTAGCCACATTCTCGAGTTTACTTCTTTGAGTTAAATATTGTGCATTTTAGTCCTGTGTATTCTCTAAATATATTCCCTATGTTTAAGGGCACCTATATATGTGGTTTACTGTGGATGGTATAGTCCATAAAAAAACCACTCTAGAAACACTGTCAAGATCCTGGGTGAAATATAAAAAATAATGATAATAATAAAGCTTAAAGAAACTTTTTGGCTTCGGTATTGCAAGTATTGTTATTACCGTTTTAAAGATGAGGAAATTGAGACTTAGGGACATTGTCACTAGCCTGAGAATGTAGCAAACTGACTCTGAAAGTGAATTTGGGGCACAGAGTAATTGAGAGGTTGTAGAAGCCCAGGGGCCTCTAGCAGATCCCAAAAATAGCCTTCTCATCAGTGGAATTTACATCTTGGACATCTTTAAGAATACCATCTGGCTTGTATGCGTGGGCTGGAATCTGGCCAGGAGGCAAGGGGCCAGACTACATGACCTCTCGAAGTCTTTTCTAGCTCTTTGATAGTATGAGTCAATGATTCCCAGCTCATCAGATGGAAAATCTGCATAAGCTACAGAATTTTGAGAGTTTTCATTATCATCTAAATTAATGATGCTAGTTGAACACTTTTTCCAGTAGAAAAATCCCTGAAGTTATTTAAAAATTTCTTTTCAGTTGAAGTTTCTCTAATCATATCAGCTATTATTCTATATTTAAAACAATCTATGCATGGGTTCTGGCTTTAGCTTTGTCCTTCACAAACTGTGCCAGTCACTTGACCTTTCTTAGTCTCAGTTTCCTCATTGATAAAATTGGGAGTCAAGACAATCTTTAAATCCCTTCCAATTTGAATATTCCATCATGCAATTGAATTCAATAAGCATATAAAAATATGTAGTACATTGTGCTATGCCACTGTGGGAGATAGAAAATTTAGATAAGACACAGTCCCCATCCTTATGAATTTTATAGTCCAATAGAGATAAAAAAGAACAAGCAGATAGCCACAATACACACCATTTTATAATAAACACATCAGGGAAATACAAGACAAAGTGAGGTTATGGGGAAAGGTCATTCCTGACAAAAGGTTTTGGGTAAGGCTCCATGAAAGAGGTGGCATTAAAGTTGGACTTTAAAGAATGTGCAGGAACACAATAGTTGAAGCAGAGAGGAAGGAAGAAGGAAATTCCAGGGATAACAAACAGCATTAATCAATAAATGTTTAAATGCCCAATATGTGGTATGGCTTGGTCTAGGTGTAGGACAAATAAACACTGAAAAAAGATGAAAAAATAATCCTTTCTATCAAGGAGATTACTGGAAAGACAACTTGGGAGATCAGAGAAAGATTCAAGATAAAAGTTTATGCACAAAGTTGGGAAAGCATGGGCATATCCTGGGGCAGTAACTAGTCCAGTGTGGTCAAGGGCACAAGGTGCAGAAGGGGGTAATATGAGATGAGGCTAATTCTGTGCATTTTGCAAAATGCATGTACATTCTCTTTGGAGAAGGGCAGAATTTATTGATTTCCTCATCAGTTTGTGTTCTACTTTTTCCTTTGGCAGGGGATCAAGAATCTTGGCGACATTATCAGGTAAAGAAACACCACTTTCTGCTTCAAGACAGAGTCAAACCCTGCAGTTTTATTACATCCTTTTTTTTTCCAATTAATTTCATACTAAAACCAAAAAAACTATTTCCATAAAAACTAAATATAAAATAAGTATACTTGTTAATATGTAGATACTGTTGAGGGAGGGGAAGTCCCAACTATTAGGTGAACAAATGACTGCCAACTATATTTATATTCATGAGAATGTTTTTGATATTTCTGCGGTTATAAAAATACGTAGTTTGATGTGAACATAGCAAGAAATTTATTCCTGAATAGAATATATAAAAGTATAAGAATCTCAAGATGAACATAGATGCAATGCAATCAATCATTGAAATTAAGTTGACAAACAAAAGGTACACAGATTGAACACCTGCATATTTAAACTGCCAATTTGAGCAATATTTATCCTGAAAGAGTAAGTAAAAATATTTCCAAAATAGCCATGTGAGGTTACTTACTGATCTCATAACTAAATCGCAATATTTTAAAGTTGGAAGGGGTTTATGGAGCCAAGAAATGTAAGGAACTCCTCCGCTTGCTGCTTGTGTGAGCTTGAATAAGTGACAACTGCTTTGAGTCTTGACTTCTTCCTGTTTGACAAATAAAGGGCATCAGTCAGTTGACTTCTAAGGTTCCTTACAATTCTACATTTATTATTCTACCATCTTTTGATGATCCAGTAGTTCAAAGTAATGGAGTCAGCTATTATAGTCAGAGGTATATCTATCTTTTTTTTTCCTCTGCTATACTAAGGACCAGAACTTCAGCATCTGGTGAGAAGGGGAGACTTATGGAAGCCCCTATAGAGTTAACTGTTGGATTACTGCTTCTTATGAGACACTATGTGGAACCAGGGTTGGCCAAAAGGCCATGTTGTCTCACTGCACGGAGTCTAAAAGTTATACAGACAGTCATATCCTTAGACTTCCAGGATGTCAGACAGTTCTGAAAAGAAATACTCACACACACATATACACACATATGTGTGCATATGTATATATGATGGATAACATTGATAATATGATGTATAATAATAAAATAACATATCAAAAACCAATTTAAAGTTTTTCAAAATCCTTCCAAAGCTCCTTTAAGTGGGTTAAAGGTCATGACTTTTTTTTTAAAACCAGAGGATATGCTAAAATAGTATCTTAACTGAGTTCTTAAATTATAATTGGACAAAAGCACAAATGCAGTCATTGTAAAAGAGATATAAGAGGAATTCCACAGATACCCAAATTATTCCTCACAAAGGTTACCACAAGAGCTACTCTTGTGGAAAAGTGAGACATGAGTGGTTGGTTGTTGGACATATCGGTGCATTAAAATGAGTTGGTACTAGAACAGCCACACAGAATTGGGTGGGGATGGTTCAGCCCTCAAGGAGCTGAAATAACACATGACAGGCCACACAAATCCATTATGGTTTGAGGGTCTTTATGCTTTGTGGACATGATGCTAAGCATTATGAACCTTAAGGACTTGTGGCATTCCATCTCAAGTTGGTACAACAGTGAATCTTGCGTAGCATGCTATCTCAGTCACTAATTCTACTCATACCCTATAATATGAATTTAAGCCAAATCAAAATCAAATCTTGTGCCATCATCTTGGAAATATAGTGGAAACAATATTTGGAAATAACTAATACACAGAAGATAAATTAAGTCAGTTGAGACTATATGTCTACTCTAGTGCATTTCTAGCCTTCTCTGATGCCTGTTGTAATATAGTGGGTAGAGTGCTGTGCCTAGAGTCAGGAAGATTCATCTCCCTAAGTTCAAATCTGGCCTCAGACATTTACTATCTGTGTGACCTTGGTCAAGTCACTGTTTGCCTCAGTTTCTTCATCTATAAAATGAGCTGGAGAAGGAAACGACAAACTACTCCAGTATCTTTCAAGAAAACCCCAAATGGGACACAAAGAGTCAGACACAACCCAACAACAGTAGCCTATATATTGGTTTCACCTGTGATTATGTCACCTCTGTTGCTATGTCATTGCCCATGGTAAATATAAGCAAGCCAAGTCTCCTTTTCTTTAACAGCCACAGCATAATCACAATACCATCATCACCTTTGTGTATTGAGATGCTAATTATGGCATTCTCCAGCCAGTTGGAAGGTCTATGAAATCTGCTTGAGATTAGGCCTAAAAATAAACGTAAAGAAAAAGAATGCTTTATTTGCTCAGATATTAGGACCAGCTTGAGGCATAGACCATCTTGGCAGTCATGGTCAGACCTCCCTGGTGTCTGAGGAATTGCAAGTTCCATTCCAAATCCTTTCGGAAATTGCCAGTTTGATAGAATAACATCTCAGGAAACCACTCGAATTGAACATATTTGTTGTTTCGTGTTCTGCCAGTCAAGTGCCAAAACAATGACAGGACATTGGAAAAGGTCAGAAATCTGGTTGGGGGGAGGGGAGAAGCAGAGTTTACAGGGTGTGTGTGTGTGAGATGCAGACAAGAGAATCAAATGCATTTGAAATAGGAATTTGGGGGTAAATCATGCTTTTGAGAAATTAAAAATCAAATACATCACACATGACAACTTTTTTGATTGCCCACTGGCCAGTGGCACGATGGTCAGTATGCCCATTTAGTTTTACAGTTTAAGTATGCAATTTGCTTTTTGCTGCCCTGATTGCAAATGTCATGGAAGAAAAATCACACAATACAGATGGGGACATAATATGGAATTCTCCGTTAGTGACTAGTTCTTACACCTTTTCTTTTATGGAGAATTTGAATCTAACATTTCTACTAATAGAATTCTATTCACTACATATAGATTTTAATAATAATTTTTAAGATTTAATAATAAACAATATTAATCACTTTTAATTGGGTATTTCAAATAAATAATTTAACTTGTTTTTGCTGTTCCAGATTTGTGATTTCAATGCTGAGGAGAATTCTTCATGAGGAAACTCCACCTATCAGTGTAGATTGGTAACTTTTCTTCAATTTGTAGTCTTAAAGCATTGCCTGGGGCATCAAGATGCTAGGAGGCATGCCCACACTTTCAGGGTATGTCAAAAGCAGGACTTGAATAATTCAAGTCTTCCTGGAGTTTGAAACTAGCTACCATGTCTCTCTCGTATCAGCTATTATTATGAATTGTTTTACAACTAGTCAGCTCAACCTGTATTCTTAAAGTAAGATGAGGATTATTTTTTAGAAAACATTTTTCTAGATTTTTCAAATATCTGCATTTAATAAAGCCCTAGAGGTGATTCATAATATTCTTGGAGCAGTGCATCATTGCAGAAGAATTGGAATGGAGAAATGTTTCATGAACTCTTATACTAGCCATTTTACAGAACATGTGTCATAAATTCTCAATTTTGTTCCTTCTCTCTAGTTTTGGATGATTTCCTAATGAGTTGGAGGGTAAGTTTATAGAGTTTTTTTTTAATGAATCCAAATCTTTGATAGCATTTAACATTTTATTGCCTATGGTTACCTGAATTGTTAGTATTATTTAAGGTCCCATTAATTATTAGAGTAATCTTTGTTTCATCTCCCAACAAGCATAAGATATTGAGCCAAACACATGCTATCTATTTTTACAGTATTGTTCTGCATCATTTGCACATTGAAAACATTTGATATTTATTAAAAATGAATGTAGTCATTGGTCTACTTTCCCCCCATCAGTTAAAAAACATTAACTTCCTTTCTAAAAAAAACTAAATTACATGTGTTTTGGCAGAAGCATAACAGTGCAAACAAGACTTCCCCCACCCGCCCACCCCATTTCCAATATAATTAACATATTCTAGACATTGGGAGGTGGGGGATAGGGAGAACAAATCCACAAAACAGAAAGCTCAAAATAAGTTTGATCCAGCCATCCTTTGGGCAACATTGTTATCTGCAGCGTAATGTCTTCCCTTCCCCTCCCTTCCCTTCCCTTCCCTTCCCCTCCCTTCCCTTCCCTTCCCTTCCCTTCCCTTCCCTTCCCCTCCCTTCCCCTCCCTTCCCTTCCCCTCTCTTCCCCTCCCTTCCCCTCCCTTCCCTTCCCCTCCCTTCCCCTCCCTTCCCTTCCCCTCTCTTCCACTCCCTTCCCCTCCCTTCCCTTCCCCTCCCTTCCCTTCCCCTCCCTTCCCCTCCCTTCTCCTCCCTTCCCTTCCCCTCCCTTCCCTTCCCCTCTCTTCCCCTCCCCTTCCCTTCCCTTCCCTTCCTTTTCCTTCCCCTCCCTTCCCTTCCCTTCCCTTCCCTTCCCTTCCCTTCCCTTCCCTTCCCTTCCCTTCCCTTCCCTTCCCTTCCCTTCCCTTCCCTTCCCCTCCCTTCCCTTCCCTTCCCTTCCCTTCCCTTCCCTTCCCTTCCCTTCCCTTCCCCTCCCTTCCCTTCCCTTTCCTTCCCCTCCCTTCCCTTCCCTTTCCCTCTTCCCTCCTTTCTCCCTCTCTGGCTCTTTCTGTTTCTGTCTCTCTTTGTCCCTGTCTCTCTGCTCACCTCTTTTCATCCCTCTCACCCTCCATTCTTTCCCACTTCCCTCCCTCCCCTTCTTCCCATCCTGCTAAGATTGGAAGACCAGGGGCTACTCACTAAGTCTTATCCCATTACCAACTAGCATAAGAGTTTTGATCTACTCTATTTCCCCCCTAGTTTGGTGTGCTTTGTTGCCTTCTGTCAGTCTTACTAGCTTATCTTATTAACATCAAACTTAGCATGGACACCCAATAGACTTAGCTCACTCTTGTATTATGAGTTCCTTGAGAGCATGGATTGTATTTTGCTAAATCTTTTTGTATTCCTAATGCCTTAGCATGGTGCCTGGCACCTAGTAGACATGTAATAAATGTTTATTGTTTGAATTAATTATATTGTGTCTTAAATCTGTTTGAGAGTTTAGGGAAAGCTCCAGAGGGACATTTTTTAGAATAATTTTATTTATTTATTTTTCTTTAATATAAATTATTTGTTTAACATTTTACATTCATTTTCACAAAATTTTGGGTTCCAAATTTTCTTCCCATTTATCCCCTCCCTCCACCCTAATACACCAAGCATTCTAATTGCCCCTATCACCAATCTGCCCTCTCTTCTTCCTCCCTCCCTTCTCTTGTCCCCATCTTCTCTTTTGTCCTGTAGGGCCAGATGACTTTCTATTTCCCATTAACTGTATTTCTTATTTCCTAGTAGCAACAACAATACTCGACAGTTGCTCCTAAAATGTTGAGTTCCAAATTCTCCCCATCCCTCCCTCCCCACCCATTCCCTTTGGGAAGGCAGGCAATTCAATATAGGCCATATCTTTGTAGTTTTGGAAATGACTTCGATAATAGTCATGTTGTGTAAGACTAACTATATTTCCCTTCATCCTATCCTGCCCCCCATTGTTTCTATTCTGTCTTTTGATCCTGTCCCTCCCTGAGTGTTGACTTCAAATTGTTCCCTCCCCCCATTGTCCTCCCTTCCATCATCCCCCCCACCCTGCTTATCTCCTTCTCCCCCACTTTCCTGTATTGTTAGATAGGTTTTCATACCAAAATGAGTGAGCATTTTATTCCTTCCTTTAGTTGAATGTGATGAAGGTAAACTTTATGTTTTTTTCTCAACTCTCGTCTTTTTCCCTCCACTAAAAAGTCTCCTACTTGCCTCTTGAATGAGAGATAATTTACCCCATTCCATTTCACCCTCTCACCTCCCACTACATTTCTCTCTCACCATTTACCTTAATTTCTTTTAAGATATGGATCCATCCTATTCAATTCACTCTGTGCTCTCTGTCTCTGTATGTGTGTGTGCGCACATGTGTACCTGTGTGTGCGTGTGTGTGTGTATGTATGTGTGTGTGTGGTCCCACCAACTACCCAGATACTGAAAAGTTTTAAGAGTTACAAATATTGTCTTTCCATGTAGAAATGTAAACAGTTCACTTTTGGTAAGTCCCTTATGACTTCTCTTTGCTGTTTACTTTTTCATGCTTCTCATTCTTGTATTTGAAAGTCAAATTTTCTTTTCAGCTCTGGTCTTTCCATCAAGAATGTTTGAAAATCCTCTATTCATTGAAAGACCATTTTTTTTCCCCTGAAGTATTACACTCAGTTTTGCTGGGTAGGTGATTCTTGGTTTGAGTCCTAGTTCCTCTGACTTCTGGAATATCCTATTCCACGCCCTTTGATCCCTTAGTGTAGAAGCTGCTAGATCTTATGTTATCCTGATTGTATTTTCACAATACTGGAATTGTTTCCTTCTAGCTGCTTGCAATATTTTCTCCTTGACCTGGAAGCTCTGTAATTTGGCCACAATGTTCCTAGGAGTTTTTCTTTTTGGATCTCTTTTAGGTGGTGATCAATGGACTCCTTCAATACTTATTTTGTCCTCTGGTTCTAGAATCTCAGGGCATTTTTCCTTGATAATCTCATGAAAGATGATGTCTAGGCTCTTTTTTTGATCATTGCTTTCAGGTAGTCCCCTAATTTTTAAATTGTCTCTCCTGGATCTATTTTCCAGGTCAGTTGTTTTTCCAAGGAGATATTTCACATTATCTTCCATTTTTTCATTCTTTTGGTTTTGTTTTGTGATTTCTTGGTTTCTCAGAAAGTCATTAGCCTCCATCTGTTCCATTCTAATTTTGAGAGAACTATTTTTTTCAGTGAGCTTTTGAACCTCTTTTTCCATTTGGCTAATTCTGCTTTTGAAAGCATTCTTCTCCTCATTGGCTTTTTGAACCTCTTTTGCCAATTGAGTGAGCCTATTTTTCAAGGTGTTATTTTCTTCAGCATTTTTTTGGGTCTCCTTTAGCAAGGTATTGACCCGTTTATCATGCTTTTCTTGCATCTCTCTCATTTCTCTTACCAGTTTTTCCTCCACCTGTCTAACTTGATTTTCAAAATCCTTTCTGAGCTCTTGCATGGCCTTAGCCCATTGGATATCTATTTCGAGTGTGTGGGGTACAGAGGCCTTGACTTCTATGTCTTTCCCTGATAGTAAGCATTGCTCATCCTCATCAGAATTGAAAGGGGGAAACATCTGTTCCCCAAGAAAGTAGCTCTCTATGGTCTTATTTTGCTTCCTTTTTCTGGGCATTTTCCCTGCTAGTTACTTGACTTCTGAGATTCCTCTCTACCCCCACCTAGATCCTCCCAGCTAGTGCTTGGGGTCTGAGATTCAAATGCTGCTTCCCAGTCTCAGGGCTATCTGCAGTGGGAGTGGCTGCTATTCAATGTGAACTTAAGTTCTGGTGCTCAAGTAGGGGCAGGGCTGCCTCCCAAGCTCAGCTCCCTCAGGGGGTTTATGCGGAGATCTTCAGTAATGGATCTGAAGTCCTGTCTGCTCCGGGAGTCCCAGACCACCTCTGCCTCTGCCTCTGCTGCTGCCTCCCGAGGGGGCCTGAATTATGGAGACACCCTGCTCCCCTCTCGGCTGGCCAGATAGGGTCTCTCACTGACCTGTAGCATCTGTGGGTGGAGGGACCTTCGCATCTGCCAGAGGTTCCATCCCTGAAGCCTGCTCGGATCTGCTCCTCTCAGGATCGCACAGCCAGGGCAGGGGCTCTGCTCCGCTGTCCAGTACGCAATGGACCTTTGGTGGTGGTTTTTCAGGGCTCTCTGGAATGGAAATCTCCTCCACTGAGTTGCTGCGTGGCTTCCACTGCTCCAGAATTTGTGGGGAGTTCTTTTTACAGGAAATTTATGGACTGTGGGTTCGGAGTTAGCATACATGAGTCTTTCTACTCTGCCATCTTGGCTCCTCCCCCCTAGAATAATTTTAAAAATCATTTAATGCAATGTTGAATTTCAGTTAGAGTCTGGAGAAAACAAAATATATTTTTTCCCATCCATGTTTGCAAACACCCTAAAATCTATTCAGGGACCCCAGGTTAAGAATTCCTGGCTTATTGGTCCCATTTTAATTTTCTACATTTTAGAGATTCTTTTGAAAATGATTCATAATTACTTTTGAATACCACTGATAATAATTTTTTTTCCATTGTAAAAAACATACCCTCCTCCCAGTGATGTAGAGATATATTCAAGGTAGAAGTACTGGAAATATGAGTTTGCTAGATTTCCCTTTTGTATAGATATGTTTGATTTCTTAGAGTATCCACACAAAAAGTTGATATTTTGGTTCATTAGCTAATACTCTAGTGATCTAAAATAGTTAATGGAATTTCAAAAATGTCTAATTTGGTGCTTCTCATACTCATTTGGCTATGGAACACTTTGTGATTGGAACTATATTGATTCAATCTACAAATATAGAGCCACCTACCAGTCAGAGGTGGATATATTAGTCAGAATTAGTATTGCAGCAAAGAGGACATTTGTGAATGTTTCTCTTTATATAGATAAAAACATCCAAGCAATTGTATATTTAATGGTATGAAGAAAATGTACCTTGGAAGAGGGGTTTAGAGATGATGATCCTTAACTCTAGCCTATGTGCACTGATCAATAACCACATCTTCATTCTTCAGCCTGATTCTTGGTTTGTTTACTTGATTCATTCTCAGTCCATGTTCTAAGATAATTGAGAGTATCTTCTGATATTGCCCAATGAATTAATAGAAATTCACAGTCTCTCATTAATCAATCAATTAATACTGAGTCTTCAAGCTGGAGAAACCTCTTCTTACCTAAGCTTTATTTCATCTTCTCTCAAAACCCCTGGTCTCATAAGCCTTAAATAATTTACAAGTTATATAACTATTGATAGTGTAACGAACAATATAAACACATATTTAAATATTTTAAAGATATTATAGTGAGAAAAATTACAATTCTGGAGACACAGTCCCACTGTTGAGCTCTCTCAGGATAGCAAGACTTTGAACAATACATTCTGACACATCAAGTGGACCTAATTTAAGAAGAAAAACAAAAATTCATTGTGAAAACTTGATTGTCCATTTTTACAATGCTCTTGAGATCCAGAATAATCTGGAGAAAGTGCATTTGTATAGTTCTGGGCAGGAATAGATAATGGGAACAGGTAATGCCTCAGTCAAGGGTTCACCTTTTTCTCATGACTAGCAGGCCCAATAGTCCTGAAAACAGGAAGTAGAGGTGAGCCTAAGAAATGGTGAGAGACCTGAAACCTAGTACAGCTCTACCTGAGTTAGAGAAAACTCTCCACTGAGTTTTGAGAAATAGCAGATCTTTCTGAATGATTCAGGAGCATTTGTATTTTCTCATGAAAACTCCTATTTTCATCCTATAGAACACCAGAGTTCTTTAGAAACACATTTTGACAAATGTTCTTAGAGATACCCAAGTGATAACTTCTCTATTTAACTATTCATTCAATGAATGTCCAGTGGCTCCCAAATTAAATCAGTCCATACTCCTGAAATCCAAGGTCCTCCATAATTTTGCTCCGAACTACTCAGTTCAATTAAAATAACAAATGTTTACTACCACTTGCTATGGTCAAGGTACTGTGCTACATGCTGAGAATACAAACCTGGACAACAGAGTTTCTATCCTCTCAGGAATTGGTAATCTCATGTGATCCTATTATGTAAATAATTTCTTTGTGAAAAATAACGTATTTAGACAAATATGAGAATAAACATTGACACAAACAGATATGATGTGAGGTGGGGTTTGATAAAGAAAACAAGAAGAGTCCAACCTTATCTCATTTTACTTCCAGTCATATAATCTGCTTTCTTTCTAAATCGGACCATTACTCAAAACTCACTATTACACACTTTTGTCTTTCTCTTTTCCATCTTCATAGGTTTGTCCGCATCAACCCCAACATCAACCTTTGCCCTCTATTTAAAATGTCATCAATCCTTCCATCTCTGTCCATTAAAATTCATCCCCATTCTTTAAGGTCTACTTCTTCCAAGCCAGAAGTATTCTCAATAAAGGTATTGAGAAAAGAGTGCCACATGCGAAATCTGGGGACCTCAGTTCAAATCTTGAATCTCTTATTTATTGCCTGCATGACTACAAGCAAATCATAAAAGTTTTGCTCTTCTTCATTGTAAAAGGAGGGGACTAAGGGAGATAGCTTTTCTGGTCTTTTACAACTCTAAATTGATGATTCTTGGATATAAGGTAGTACTTCGTACCTCCTGAGGTATTTATATCCTAGTAAGCAGTAGGGTTATTTGTGTTACCTGTCTCATCTTCCTTATAGACAAGAACCATATCTTTGTAATCCCCCTCTCCCTATCCTAGTTCCTAGCACAATGTCTTGCATGTAATAGGTGAATATAATTGTATATCCTTAGCTATTTTATTATAATAATCATGGGACTTGGGGCATCATGTAATCAGTGCTTAAATGAAACCTATGGATTTCACAGCCACATTTAGTGTTTTTTCCATGTGTAACATTTATAATGGAAAGTTCCACCCTGAAGCCTATTGGGCAATTTCCCCTTTGGTTACTCTTTCTGTTTAGAACATTTCCTTTTTCATTACTTTTGAAAATGAGATAAAAGTCCTCTACAATAAAACTTAGGTACAAGTAAAATTAATACAGAAATCCACAAGGACTTAATTCAGGTTAAAAAGGAATCCATTTTATTGAAAGTGGGGGTAGTGTGTGTGTGCGTGTGTGTGTGCGTGTGTGTGTGTGTGTGCGTGTGTGTGTGTGTGTGTAAAATATTTATTGGGCACAATAGCTTTATAGTCATATCAAATCAACTTTTTTCATGAGTATTCTTTTATTATATTATATAATGTATTATATTCTTTATGTTGTATTATTTTATATCAGCCTTCTAAGTCAAAAGAAGAAAATTCAGAACCATTATATCAAAACATTCTATTAAACAACATCCCATTTGTTATGACTGTCAAAATCATTTGACGTGTATTAAGCAATTCTTTCTACACATGTTATATATTAATATATTATATAATATTTCTGCATATATTATATATGTGTGTGTTATAGCATGAAGTTAAATGAAAACAGTTGTTCCTTCTGATAGCATGCGATCTAAATCATAAAAGAGATACAAGAGCACAGGCACTGAGCCCGGAGTCAGGAAACCCTGAGTTCAAATCCAATCTCATTCACTAACTGTGTGGGAAAGTCACTTAATTTTGTTTTCCTTAGTTTCTTCATCTGTAAAATGGGCTGGAGAAGGAAATGGTAAGCCACTCTACTATCTTTGCCAAGAAAACGTCAAACAGGGTCACAAAGAGTCAGACACAACTGAAATGACTGAATAGCAACATAATGTAGATAAAGAAAGGATTTTGTAAAATATTTCAGATAAGTTTGTTAACAGTTGATTCAAAAACAGCCATGTCAAAGATAACACCACCCGCCCTCTGCCACACCCCGCCACCCACCTCCAGCAACCCTGAAGGATCTGAACATCTTCTCAGTTATTCTCACTTTCATCCAAAAAATTGGACTATTTCTGACCTATTATCTCTTCCCTCTGGAATTTAAATTATCCTCTGTTGGGCCCAAGTGCTGCTGGGTGTTTGGGGCCAATTAGACTTTCCTAACAGTCTGAACAGCCATTTGACTTCCAAAGGTAAGACTGTTGTGCTTCTAGTGATTAGTGGATAGTTAATTGCAAAATTGGCTTGGTTGATTTCCTATAGCTCTGAGATCTTTGAGAGTAGTTTAAAATGACCTTCAGCCAATTTCTTGAGTGTTTGGTCTATAACCTTCACCGACTTGAAAAAATTGAACCTGCAGAGATAGGTTTTATCCCTCCCCCTGAAATTTCCCTCTCCCACATCAGACAGAATACTCCATCCTTCTCTTTTTGATTTGGATATCCTGTTCTATGCTACAAATAGATAACTTCTAGAAACTTTGATTTTGGAGTAGCTTCTAAGATGAGCATGGTTTTATTCAGATCCTATATTAATTTGTCTGTAGTTCAAATTGTAATCTTCTCTCCCTCTCCCTACTTTTCACTTTTCCTCTTACCTTTAAATTCGAGATGTGTCTAAAAAAAAAATACTTATATTCCTTATTTCAGACTACTACTGTCACCACTGCTCACTACTAATTCCAAACTAATAAAAATCTTCATGACAGTTTTGAAAGACTTAAAAACTCTGATCAGTACATTGACCAGCCAATATTTCAGAAGCTCCATGATGAAACAAACTATCTACCCCTGACACAGTGGTGATAGATTCAAGGTGAAAATTTATACGTGTGTATATTTATATATACATATATATGTGTGTGTGTGTATATATATATATATTTATACATATATATATATATATTTATACATATATACCTGGACTTGGCAAATATAGGATTGTGTTTAGCTTAACTTTTCATATTCATTATATTTTCTCTCTCTGTCTCTCTCATCTGATTTTCATCAAAACAAAATTTAATTATTTAAATTCTTTTAAAGTATTCACTGAAATTTTTTTAAAATCCCCACTTATAAATGAAAGAACTGTTAGGTATAGGAAAATGTCAATGATAGGAACTATTTTCTATCCCCATTTTCACTCATTCAGATAACATTGATCTTTCAGCTTTACTTGCACAAGGTCCTGTCAGTGTTCCCAGATCTCATAGTCCATGTTGTGTCAGCAGAGTTGCTAATCTGTGTTGCTACTGTTCTGAATGAGTGGCCAGCTTGTTTGAACTTTGCTGTGACTTGTCCTTTTTCTTGGTCACTTCAAGTCTTGCCAATGATAACATCTTGTCTTTTACGTACAGAGTTTCCCAGGAGGGGCTCAGTGGTGGTGGTGGTGAAGATGGAGGAGGAGATTATGCCTCATAGACCCAGAACTGGCCACAAATAGTTGTCTTCAGTTCTCCAGGTGAATCATGAGGATTTTTCTAATATTGACTCAAAAATAACCCTACTTTGTTATACAACATTTGAGGCAGGAACTGCTAGGAAGGAGTGTGCTCCACAACAAACATTGCTTTCTCCAGTCCCTACCAGAAACCTGTCTTTGATGGGCTCAAATGACATCCTCCTTGGAAGATTTGCTTCTCTAGCTTGTTAGAGCACTGCTCAAGAGTACTGCTGTGTGAACTTACCTCCCCAAACACATTAAGTCTTTTAAAACCAGGACTTGTATTTACAGTAGGCAGCTTGGTAACAGTGGATAGAGCTCTGCACCTGGAGTGAAGAAGATCTGAGTTCAAATCTGTCTACAAATACTTACCAGCTTTGTGATGCTGGACAGCTCATGTAACCTCTGTTTGCCTCAGTTTCCTCAACTATAAAATGGGGATAATAATGGCATCTAATTCTTGTAAGGATCAAATGAGATAATAATTGTAAGCACTTAACATCGTGCTTCACAATCGTTCGGTCATGTCTGACTCTTCATGACCCCATAGTAGGTCAATACTATCCATGGGATTTTCTTAGCAAAGACAGTAGAGTGGTTTGCAATTTTCTCCTTCAGGGGATTAAGACTGGCAGAGGTTAAGTACTTGCCCAGGATCACAAAGCTAGTGAACATATGAGGTCAGATGTTTTTGAACTCAGGTCTTCTTGACTCCAGGCTCTGCTTTCTATCTCCTGAGCCACCTAACTGCCTCCAAGACAAACAGAGGTTAAGTATCTTGCTCAAAGTCACACAGCTAGTAAATGACTGGGGTCAAATTTGAACTCTGGTCTTCTTAACTCCAAGTCTAGCAATCCATCCTCTGAGTCTTTTAGCTGCCAGAGCATAGCATACAGTGAGCTCAATATAAGCGTGAGAGATTATTAGCATAGATATTCTCCCAGTATATAAGAATAGTTTGCAAGGAATTTATGTCAAAAAAACAAACAAACAATGTTTTTTGCAATGTGAGGTTGTGATAAAATGTTTCCCCATAATAACCCCCATCCCCATTAGTTTTCCCTTAATGTCAACAAAACTGTCCATAATTCCTAATCCATGAAGAACATAAAAATTCTCACCCACGTGGAATCAAGGTCCCTCTGACTTGGTTCATCACTGAAGACCGCAGAAGTTACTAGATCCTACCCTGCTCAACAGATGTGTTTCCATATGGAGACAAAGGAGGGAGGTACATTTGTGGAAAGTAGGTGCCATGCCATCTTTGTTGCATAACCTTGATACATAAGGGCAAATAAACCTCCTTTTTGTTAACTAGTAAATGACTTGAGTGTCTGATTGCCCCCAAATCAAACCTGAACTAACAGGTTCATCAGGCTCACCTCTAACAAAGGTTAATGATTAAATAAGTAGAAACTACTTTAAAAACTGAATTCCATTCAGGTGGCTAGAGGAGAATTAAATGATTGATCAAGATAGTAATCAGATTTGGTGAATTGAGCTTAGCAAACTGAGCCATAGCAGCCCCTTTAGAATATCTTAGAAACTGAAGTTCTGTAGATATTTTCATATGCATACAGTTGTGGCTTACACATCTCATATTTCCAATCACTATCTAGCCCTCTACTAGGAATATAGTATTTGCTCAACAAATGGTTTTTGATTGATTACATTTCAAGAATGTGTATGTTCCTTTTCTACCACTCCTGAAAATGTCTAGAATTTGTCATGTTAGTGCTGAATATGAATGTCCCCTGAATCGATCACTAATTAGCCTTAATATTACGGCATAAATTTGACAAACTATTTCAAATAGTTGCAGGATCCACAAAGTTTCAAAGATTAAAATAGGACAGTAAATATTATTCTTTTTACATGGATTTTAAAATTTGAATTTGTTGATGTTTTTAAAAATTTTTTTCTGAAATGATGGAAATATAATAAATGGTCAATTACTGACTAGCTTATTGATGGAAAAACTAGCTCTTTTTGCCGAGAATTATAAAGGTATTAACAGACTTTTAGGATACTAACCACATTTTGGGAAGTAGAAGGAAAAATTTACATATGTCTGAAAGTTCTGTCCAAAAGAATTTGAAAATAAATAAAGATCAAAAGAGATTATTGGTAAAGCTCTTAGCCTAGTGCCTGACATATGATAGGAGCTATATAAATGATAACTATGATGATGAAGAAAATGATATCTTTCATCACCACCCTCTTTCTCCCACATTTTATCCATGAAGTGATCTTGTCATCTCTCACAAGTTGTACTCTAATACCTTAACTCATCTCCCTACATCCAGTCCTTCTGCTCTCCAATCCACCTTCCACATAGCTGTCAAATCAATATTCCTAATTTGTGTTTAGCAGTCCAGTGGCTTAATCTTGCCTCTAGGATAAAATATAAACTTCTCTCTCTGTTTGACTTTTAAAGTTCTTCACACTCTGGCTCTAATCTATCTTCCAGGTTTATCACACATTACTCTCCATGTACCAAATGTTCCTGCCAAACTGGATTTTTTTCTCTTCTCAGTACTTTGGCAATCCATTGGTTGCCTCTCTACCTTTGGACAGGCTTTACCTTTCCCCCATGCCTAGAATGTACTACCTTGTCAATTTCCACTAACGAGATTTCTTACTTCCTTCAAGTTTCAGCTCAGTTGTCTCTTCATATTATAAACCTATACTGATCTCCCCAGCTTTTGGTATCTTCTCCTCAATTACTTTCTATCTATCATTTATATGCTTTATATTTAGTATTTTGTCTACTTCTTGACTTTCTACCTTAAGAATGTATGCTCTTTGAGGAAAAGAACTGTTTCACTTTTTAACTTAGCACAATGCCTAACACATAGTAGACTCTTAATAAATGTTTATTGAATTACTATATCATATTTGCAGCCCCAGCATCTAGAGCAATTACTGGTACATGGAAAGTACATTAATTGAATGGATAAATTTTAAATTAACTTGTGCTTCCATATTTAAAAGACATATAAATTTGTTGGTTTGGATACTCTTATCACAATCTCCCTCAGCCTTAGAAGAATGTCTTTGTCATTCATATCTTTTTTTTTAAGTGTTATCCCATGGCCAAGTGGTGATGAGCCTTTTAAAATATACTTAGGTTGGTCCTTGGATGACAAATTACAGTCTATTACTGGGCCTATATTAGAAGAGTTTCCAACTTGGTGCAATAGGAGTTTGTTGGCGTAACCTCTGAGAACACAAAGTCATTTCCAAACCACAATGAGACATCAGTGTAGGAACTGAGTGGAGACATTCTATCAACCACAAACAACAAACATATTAAGCTACTGCTAGGCACTATATACTACATGTGAAGTGAGGGAGAGGATATAGGGAGGAAGGAGAGAGAGACAGGGAGACAGAAAAAGAGAGAGAGAAATAGAAAAACAGAAACAGTGACAGAGAGGAGAGAAAGTGGAAAGAGCAAGAAAGGAGAAAAGAGGAAGGGAAAGGAGAGGACAGGAGAGGAGAGGAGAGGAGAGGAGACAGAGAGTGACAGAGAGAGATGGAGAGACAGAGGTGATGATTAATGAATACCCAGAAAAGGAAGCAGTGATAAACAAAGGATCAGCATGACTTCAGTAAGAATAGGTCATGCCAGACTAAATCAAGGGAATGCTGTAGGTATGACTTACCTAGATGTTAGAGAATATCTTATGATATTTAGCAGGAAAAAAAGGTACAGAAATGTGGGTTAGAAAATAATAATTAAATAGATTTTGGAATGATAAGATACTCAGATCCAACGAGTCGTCAATGGTTCAAAGTCAATGTTCAAAGATGTATGCAGTAGTGTGCCCCAAGGATCTGTATTTGACCTTGTCTCTGAATAATTAGCATTCTTTTTTGTTTATTTTATTTTTGGAACAGGAAGACAAGGCAATTGGGGTTAAGTGACTTGCTCAAGGTCACACAGATAGTAAGTGTCAAATGTCTGAGGTCACATTTGAACTCAGTCCTCCTGACTCCAGGACTGGTGCTCTATTCACTGCACAATCTAACTGCCCCTTGAATAATTAACATTCTTACAAATGACTTAGGCAAAAACTTAAATCATATCTTTATCAAGTATGTAGATAACAGAAAGCAGGGAGAGATAGGTAACATACTTACAGATAAAGCCAGGATCACAAAAGACCATGAAAGGCTAAGATATTGGCCCAAATCTAATGAGATGAAATTAGATAGAAATAAAAGATGAAGTTGTTTACTTGGTGTCCAAAAAATTGACTTTTTACACACAAACTGGGGGAGCCATGGTTACACAGAAGTTTGTTAGCAAATGATCTGGGGGTTTTAATGGACTGGAAATCCAAGGTAATTCAGCAATGTGATTTAGTCATAAAAACGTTCATATGACCATGGGAAGTACGAGGCAAGCAAAACTTCCCTGAATAAAAAGATAGCAGTTGCAATGTGCTCCATATCTGGAATACAACACATATAGACCCCTCTTTTTATGACTGCCAACCTGGGTGGGCAAAATCCCAAGACATCGCATCGTCAGGTCCTGTTTTCATCGGCCGCAAGGTTAGGCTTTGCAACATAGCCTGCAGGTCGGGGTTTCAGGATGCTACAAGACACAGGAATGCTGACTTCAAAGAGACTGGGCTTCTGAGGGCTGGGTTAAGGCTTCCAGGGCCAGTCACTGGGTGACCTTGAATCTTTTAGTCACCTGCTGTTATTAGTTTCCCCTGCTAGATCTTTATTCATGTCTCATCCATTCACTATAAGATTCCTCCCTCTCCCATGGCTCATTCCTGTGCCCTCTTTCCTTTCTGTACTCTCTTACTTGGTGATTTCCTCCATTCCTATGAGTTCAGTCATCATCAATGACTCCCTTAATTGCTAATGCTATTGTCTCTGAAATTACTTTGTATTTATTTTAAATACATTTTGTTTTTGCTTATTTGTGCACTTATTTTCCCTGTAGAGTGTGAGCTACTTGAGTCGTAGTGGGTACTCTGGATCCCAGCTCTTGTTTTTTCTGTAGTCACTGTTCTTTTATCTTCACTTTTCTGTACATAGGGCCTAGCACGTAGTAAGACAGGAGTAAGGACTGGACCTGAGATTTCACTGACATAAGGTATCTCCATATGGAAAATGTTCTCTACCCAAACAGATTGGTACTTTCTTTGCCTTCTTTGTAACTGGCAGTCTTAAATATTTTCCTAGAGCAACGAGAGGTTAAATGATTTGCCATGGGTAACATAGCCAGCACATGTCAGAAGTGAGATATGAAGCCAATTGTTTGTAGTCCAAAGGCAGCTCTTTAAGGTCTACCATAATGATTCTCAGGCACAAAATAGATAAGCCATAAATACTTGTTCAACTGAACTGAATTGCTCATTCAAAGACGTAACACACTTCTCAATGATTTGAGTGCACCTTTTCCAATATACTGCCATGTATGACTCACAGTTCTCATACTATAAGGAGAGATTGAGGCAGGGAGATTATACCTAAAGAATCTCCACAATAGATGAAAAGGAGTTTATAAGTGTCTGAATGGTACGATTCTACTTCAAGTGACTTCATACAGCACTTTTTTTGACATCTCTCTGAAGCACTGATCATGTAATATCAACCATTACAGTAATCTATGTTTGAGTTTTATACCCCCACTATGAGGGCCAAGAATTTTGTATCATCTAAATTTTGTTTCCCCTAAACTTGACATCCTGCTTTGCATAAAAATGATATTTAGCAAATGCTTGTTGATTGAATTAAGATAATGAAAGAAAGTTTTTATACTTGTTGGAGAGCAGTTTAAACCAATGAATGATGGGTTATTAGGGGAATCAAAGCAAAATGGAAAGCAAGAAAAAGAGAGATACAGGAGAGATGGAGCTACACTCAGGAAGGATGAAGGTAGAAGGAGGATGGCTTTAAGCAACCATGAATTATGGATAATACATGGGTTAGAATAGACATTGTGCTCATGGGGAGCAACCTGTAACTACCACCCAGAGACCCACTATTGTGAGCTTTCAGAACAACAAACATTTCAGGCTACCTCCTTATTCTCCAGGTACTCTATTGCAGGAATTGGGTGGTGATTATAACACAAGTTACAAAGATACTTATAGTTTGAGCCTAGGCCTCAGAGCCAGGAAAACCCATAGTGTGCCCTACATAGTCTCCCTCCTGCTTATTCTTGATCCTGATCTAACGTAGACAGAGATACTATATGATGCTGCAAATTTGCTTGGCCATGGCCGCCATATTCCAGCCTTTTAGAATCTTTTTCTTTGTTTAGTCTCTACCATCTATCACTGTTGATCATAGCATAGCTCACTCTGGCCTACTTATGATCTAAGAAATCACTTCTTGGGTCCTCCCATCACCACCCCTTTTCCACGCCAACTCCCAACAGGAAACATCTAGGTTTTAATACCATTTCTTAAACTTACTGGTTTTGTGGCCCAGCACAGAGCCTTGGTTTCTTCATATGTAAAGTGGGGGCTATAATAACACTTGTATTTGCCTACTTCATAAAGCTGTTGTAAGAAAAAATTTTATACAAATATTTTTTAACTCCTGATTCCTTCCTTTCCCTTGTCCCAAGTATTTAGCAGGCATTGTGTTTTGTGAATTCTTCCTTCAATATTTTTTATGTATGTATTCAATGTGTTTTCATGTATTTCAATGTATTCAATGTATTTTAGTTCAATAAGCATTTACTGTGCTTGCCTTTGCCAGGCATTGCACTAAGCACTGAGAATACTTAAACAAAAATGAAATAATCTTTTATTTAAAAATTTATATTTCATAAGCAATTCCCCAACTGATCAATGGTCAAAAAATATGAATAGGCAATTTTCTGAAGAAGAAATCAAAGCTATCAAAAACAGTCACATGAAAAAATGTTCTTAATCATATTGATTAGAGAAATACAAAATAAAATAACTCTGAAATACTACTTCTCACCTGTCAGGTTGGCTAACATGTCAGAAAAGGAAAAGAAAAATTGCTGGAAGGGATGTGGAAAAATAGGTGCGCTCAGGCACTGTTGGTGGAGATGTGAACTGGTCCAACAACTCAGGAGAACAACCTGGAACTATGCCCAAAGGGCTATAAAACTGTGCATACCTTTTGACTAAGGAATATCGCTACTAGATCTATATTGCAAAGAGCTCAAAGGAAATGGAAAAGGACCTGTCTGTAAAAATTCTTTTTGTGCTGGCAAAGGATTTGAAACTGAGGGAATGCTCGTCAATTGGGGAATAGTTTGAATTGAACAGGTTTTGGTGTATGATTTTAATGGAATACTATTCTGCTATAAGAAATGCAGAATGGTTTCAGAAAAATCTGGGAAGACTTATAGGAACTGATGAAAAACAAAGGGAACAGAATCAGGACAACATTGTACATAGTAAAAGGAATATTGTAAGTTGTAGTGAATATTGTAATATTGTAGTAAAAGGAATATTGATCAACTTTGAAAGACTTAGCTACTTTGATCAACAATGGTCCCCAAACCCTTAAAATCAAATGTGGAAAAGCAGATCCTTTTCAGATCAAAATACAATAAAAATATCTTTCAATAATAAGCTGCAGAAAGATATCAAAAATTAATTAGAAACTAAATAATCTAATCCTAAAGAATAAATGAGTCAAAGAATAAATTATAGAAATAAATAATTTTATTAAAGAGAATGACAACAATGAAACAATATACCAAAATTTGTGAGCTGCAACTAAAGATGCATATAGGAGAAAACATATTTCTAAATTCTTACACAGACAAAATAAAGAACAGATAAATGAATTGGGTATGTAGCTAAAAAAAACCCCAACAAATTTAAATCCTCAATTAAACACCAATTTGGAAATCTTGAAAAGCAAAAGAGAGTAATAGAAATGAAGTAAAAAAAATCGTTGAACTAAGAAACAAAACTTGGAGCTGATTTTATGAAAAAATCCAACAAAATAGATAAACCATTGATTAATTTGATTTTAAGAAAAAAAGAAGAAAACCAAATTATAAGTATCAAAAATGAGGAGTGAATCCACAACCAATAAAGAGGAAATTAGGAGCTATTCTGCTCAATTATATGTCAGTAAATCAGACATTCTAAATGAAATGGATGAATATTTACAAAAACATAAGTTGCCTAGATTAACAGAAAAGGAAGCAGAGTACTTAAATAATCCTATTTTAGAAAAAGAAATTGAACAAACCATCAATGAGCTTCTTAAGAAAAAATCCCCAGGACCAGACAGATGCACAAATGAACTCTATTAAACATTTAAACTATTGTTTAGAATACTATATAAACTATTTGGCAAAATAGGCAAAGAATGAGTCCTATGAAATTCCTTTTATGATACAAATATGGCACTGATACCTAAATCAGAAAGAGCAAAAAAGAGAAAGAAAACTATAGATCAACTTCCCTAATTTTAGAATTTTAAAAATTTTAAATAAAATTCTATCAAGGGGATTCCAGCAATATATCACACAGATCATACACTATGAGCAGGTGTGATTTATATCAGGAATGAAGGGCTACTTCAATGGGAAACTATCAGTGTAATTTACCACATCAATAATAAAGTTGTCAAAATTACTTAATTATCTCAATGAATGCAGAGTAAGCATTTGACAAAATGCAATGCTGATTCATGTTAAAAAAAACTCTAGAAAGTAGAGTGATAAATAGAACTTTCCTTAAAATGATAAATAGAATTTACCTAAAACCAAAAGCAAATATCTGTAATGGAGATAAACTACAAGCCTTCCAAATAGATTCGGGTAAAGCAAGAATGCCCATTATCACCACTATTATTCAATATTGTACTAGAAATGTTAGCTACAGCAAGAAGAGAAGAAAAGAAAATCAAGAGAATTAGGATAATCAATGAAAAAACAAAACTATCACACTTTGAAGATGATATGATAGCATACTTTAATCCTAGAGAATCCATTAAAAAGCTAGTTGAAATAATGATCTTCAGAAAATTTTGAGAACATAAAGTAAACATACATAAATCACCAGCATATCTATAACTTACTAACAAAATCCAGCAACAAGAAATAGAAAAATTCCATTTAAACTAACTGTAGACAATATAAAATACTGGAGGAGATGAGTGGGGTCTACCTGACAAAATACACCCATAACCTATATGAACACAATTATTAAACACTTTTCACACTAATAAAATCAGATCTAAAATCCTGGAAAAATATTAATCACTCATGGGTAGGCCAAGTCAATATAATAGAAATGACAATTTTATTTAAATTGAAATACTTATTAAATCCAACCACCAAAAAATATTTTAAACAACTAGAGAAAATAAGAATAGAATTCATCTGGAAGAATAAAAGATAAAAAATATCAAGGGAATTAATGAAAAAATGTGGGAAAAAAAAGTGTCCTAGATGTAACAGATTTCAAACTTATTACAAAGTGGAATTGTGTCGTTATCAAAACAATCTAGCACTGGCTAAGAAATAGAGTAGTGGATCAGCAGAACAGATTAGGTACATAATACACAGTAGCAAATGACTGTCATAATCTTGTATATGATCAACACAGTGATCCAAACTTTGTGGACAAGAACTCACTATTTGACAAAAATTGCTGAGGAAACTGAAAAGTGGTTTGGCAGAAACTAGGTAAAGACAAGATCTCATACCACATACCAAGATAAGGTCAAAATCAGTACATGATTTAGACATAAAATGTGATACCATAAGCAAATTATGGAAGCATGGAATAATTTAGATGCCAGATCTATGGATATGGGACAAAAATGTTATCAAACAAGTGATAGAGAGCATTACAGGACATAAAATGGAAAACTTTGATTGCATTAAATTTAAAAGTTTTTGCATAAACAAAACAATGTAGCCAAGACTAGAAGGAAAGCAAAAATGGAGAGGAGGGGGAGGATTTTATATCATTTCTATGATAAAGGTTTCATCTCTCAAATATATAAAGAATCAAGTTAAATTTATAAGAATCTGGGTCATTCCCCATTTGATAAATGGCCCTAAAACAGGCAATTTTCAGAAAAAGAAATGAAAAATGTACTAAATCACTATTACTAGGAGGGTATCTAGGTTGGACTAACTGCTGGTGGCAAGGTGGCACAGTGGATAGAACTTCACACCTAGAGTCAGGAAGACGCATCTTCTTGAGTTCAAATCTGGTCTCAAATATTTGCTAGCTGTGTGACCCTAGGCAAGTTACTTAACTCTGCCTTAGTTCCTCATCCATAAAATGATCTGGAGAAGGAGATGGCAAACCACTCCAGTTTCTTTGCCAAGAAAATCCCAAATGGAGTCACAAAGATTCAGACACAACTGAAAAGCAACTCAACAATGACAAAAACAGCAACCTATTCACTGTAGAAAAACGAGTTAGTCTGGTATGACTTGTTCTAAATAAATCTATGATAGCTAATAGGTTTTAACACTTACCTTTCCAAGTGCTCAACAACCATCTCTTCAAATACATTTTAGAAATTTGTCTGAAATAAGCATCAAACTTCCTGGATTATAAGTTTATAGCCTCTTTCTTCTTCTCTGTTTTGGATTTTAGAACAAGATCTTTGCATGTTGAGATTGCATCATGTTTCAAGCTTGTACCACCCCTTTCCCTAGCAAAATGCCTAGCATATAGTAGGAACTTAATAGAAGCTTTTCAATTGGTTGATTTGTTGACAAAGTTTGCCTTTCTCAGTCTCTTTTTTTTCTTACAGGATTCTTCAAAGATTGTTATGGTGGGCATTTCTGACCAAATATGTTGATAAGGAAAAAATACGTCCGGTAACAAAAAACAAAAACTGATGTGACTTCTTGGAGAGTTTGTTGATAAAGATTTTTAAGAGAACAAGTATAAAAGATAGAAAAGGCACAATAAAATGAAAAATATATAAAAGAGTGGCATGAGAGTAATGTTAAGACAGCTATGTATATAAATGAATCCTTAGGAAAGACAGTAAGGACAAAAAGAAGGGTTACATTACTATAGATTAAGAACAAGGAGTTGAAAAAAATGATAACGGGGATAGATTATAATAACTGAAGACAGATGAATTGCAGAAATACTCAACTATTTAGCTTCTGTATTCTTTAATTAACAGAATGATATTCATATAGTTAAGGATAAATATAAAATTGGAAACTAAAATCTAAGAAAAAGAAAATGGTAGTTAAGAGTGGTTAGTTGCCCTAAATGAAATTAAAGTTACTAATGAATGGAATTTGTACTTGTACTATATGTTGTCAGAATTTCATTCTTGGAGACAATTAGGTCAAGGGCTTGTGAAGTTAGCATACATAGTTATTATTTGTGTCTCAGTTGGTTAATGTTAAAAAAACAAAAAACAACATTCGTTTCTGGTCTGTATCGTAAATGCTTTAAAAGAAGTGTCACCTGACCAAAAGTTGGAATTGTTTTATGTGATATGAACTGTGTTAAAAATGAAAAATAAAAATAAACAAACAAAAAAAACCCCAAACAAGCCAGAATTTCATTCTTGAGAATCTTTCTATGAGGTTCTACCTGAAAGCTTTGAAGGTTGTCCTCTCAAAAGGTAAGGTACATAACAGATGGTGCCCAGCTTTCACTTCCTCATTCGTCTCTAATTTTAACAAAACATCAACTTTCTCCCAAGATTTTCATTGTTTTCATTTTTCCAACTAGTTCTTCTTTACTGTTCACAAATAGGTCTACATTAGTAATTGCTCCTTATTATTTCTCTTTAACTTACAAAAAAAATAAAATTAGAAATTTAATAATCATTCTGCTTTGAGCCAATAAGCTTACATCAAATATCCAAATGTGCCATCTAAGGCTAAGACACTGCCTTGTCTTGTCTACTCTTAGAATCCACTCATTAGCTAGCATAGAACCTTGCACTTAATATATGCCCAGAAGCTGGATAGCAAGCTGGATAAGAGTGTTAAATTAAAATTCAGAACAACCTGAATTTGAATTTGACCTCAAACACAATAGTTGTATGATTTTGGACAAAGAACTTAATTTCTCTCAGCTTATTTCCTAATCCGTAATATGGTCATAATGATAGCCCCGACCTCACAGGGCTGTTATGTGTCAAATGACATAATATTTGTAAAATGTTTCACAAATTTTAAAGTGCTATGTAAATGCTAACTAGAATTATTATATTGTAGTATTATATATGTATGTATGTATATGTATATCATTATATCATTATGATATTTTAATGTTATGATAATCTGTTGATTGAACTTAAACATTAAGAACCATAATTTTGTCTTCCAGCAAGTTTTTCTTAAGTTAGTATTTGAACTAATTGTGATAGTTATAAATATATGCACATTTATATATACATGTGTATATATACACACATAAATTTCATATGTGCACATATGCATAAATGTAAAAATAAAAACATATTAAGGATGAACTCCTAAAATTCATTTTCTTTTACTATTTACAAAACCTTGCAACTGAGTCCCTAAAATGTTCAACTCTCGTGTATACTAAGTTCCTAGAAACCTAAATAATTACAGTAGCCTAGATTTTAAAATATCTAGGAAGATAATTTAATCTGGGGAGATCATTTAATCTACATGATTAAATTTAATTCAATTAGGAAAATATTTAATAAGTGCCTAGTATAATCATTTTATGCTATATGCTATAGAAAGAACAGATTTTAATAAAACATGGTTTCTCCCCTGAAAAACAGATAAATGATTAACTATAACATAATTTGGAAAATCATAAATTTGGAAGAGAGACAAAACTTTTAAAGGACTACTAAAAATTCAAGGTTGAAGAGATAATTTCTTTCTGGGGGGAGGGTGTCATCAACATTTGCCTAATGCAGGAAGCAAAATCTGAGCTAGATCTTGAGAAATGGAAAGATACCAACTAACAGAGATAGAGATCAAGGCAGAAGCTTTCCAACAACAAGGGACAGTGTGAGAAAAAGTAGGAAAGAGAAAGATTGAACTTAGGAAGGAGATATAACCCATTCCAGCTGGAAATTGGAATATGTTAAGATAAAATAAGACTGAAAAGATCAACTGAAGGCCTTGAAGGCCAGGCTATAATGAGGTTAGACTTTACTTGGTAGGTAATGGGAAGGCATTAGTAATTCTGATCAAGAGAATGAGCTGATCCAAGAAGTTGTTTTTTAGAAATAACATTCTCGTATTCTAAGATTGGACAGGGAGAAGTTAAAAGAACTCTTGTAAAGATGTGTTGTTCGTTTGTTTCAGTGATGTCCAACTCTTCATGATTCCATTTGGATCTAGGAAAAGATACTGGAGTGGTTTGCCATTTCCTTCTCTGACTCATTTCGTAGATGAGGAAACTGAGGCAAACAAAGTTAAGTAATTTGCTCAGGGTCACACAGCTAGTGAGTGTCTGAGGCTGGATTTGAGGTCAGGAAGGTGAGGCATTCTCTTTGCAGTGTCACCTAGCTGTCCTACTGTGATAAAAGAAAAAGTAAGTCTGAAGTTTCACTTGTTTAGCTTGTTAAGGGTAAATAAATGGACATAGCCTATCCTCCAGATGAGAGGAGTGCACTAATTGTGCCCTCACATTAAGTCCAGGATATTTGTTTCCTATAATGCCTCTCTCGCTACCTAAACGCCTTTGGTTTACATTGAATGCTATGACAAAGATTCTTTAATTCTACTTGCTAGATCTCATTTCTGTCCCTCGTTAACCTCCTATCTCTTCTGGGTCTTTCATACAAATTTCAGACCTTTTACTGAAATTTGTCAGTTGTATCTCAGTCTATCCTTTCTTTCTCCCTTCACAGAAATATTTTATTTTCTCCTCCTGCTCTAGTAAAACCAATTAATTGGTTCGTGTAAGGCGAATCCATTCACTTTCTGTGGCCTGTCTCTTTAACTTAGCTCAAACTATCATCCAGATCTCATAAAGCTTTTCATTTCCCATTTATTTCAGCTCAGCTTTCCCAATACAGTTTAGGGCCCCTTCCTTCCCTGGCAAACCTGAGGAAATATTTAACCAGTTCTCCATTCCCTTCTCTTTCTCAAGTATAACTGTTTAATCTGTCAATTCTCACTGGTTTAACTGTATTTTCATTATGTAAGTTTGTAAATTCCATGAATGCTAGGGCTGCATTTGCTCCGAGTTCTACCAGCTTACTCAGCCATTGTGCACATGGGAACAGCTCTAGCATGCTCAACTAATATTAACCACATAAAGACAGTGATTGTCATTTCCATCCTAAATGTCAGTAATTTTTATCAGGCTAAAAGTGATTCACTGCGGTTTAGTAATGCTGTGTATGACATGTTCTGCTCTGCCACTAACAATGACATTATAATAAATGCTCCCTCCCTTAACTGCTCATTTGAGTAATTAAGCTATTTTGTCATTATGAGAATGTTTTGTTAACGTGAGGGAGATCATAATTATTCTTTGTTCTGAACATTATAGTGAATCAAAGGGCAATACAATTATATCGGAGAAAAATATAATCGAGCTTTTTAATGAGGTGGACATGGAGTCTTTTCAGTAATGTATTAATCCGCTCTAGGCCAGATTATATTCATTCGCACAAAGATTTCTGCATCAATAACTTAGACAATTACTACTCTGACGGGAGTCTGTCACTCATGCTTTCTTTTGAGGAGTCCAAATTCATATTCACTTCCTCCTCTGTTTAAACAGAAACTTGGCAATACTTCTATTTCTGAATAACAGATTAACTAACCTGCCACTGAAGGGGTCTTACACAATGGAATCAGGCCCAAGAAGGGGTTGGTGAAGGAGGGGAAGGAAGGGGGAAAATATGTGTGCTACATCTGCACACAGAATTTACTCAGGTGGAACTCTGGCTCCCAAGTGCTTCCCAGTCTTTCAATTTTAGAAAACTTGCCACTACGGGTAAAAAAATACAGAGCTAAAATTAGAGCAGCATTGAGTTACCACTAACATAACCAATTGAAAAATCTAGTCAAACTTTTTTCTTTTCTATATGATGCCAAATAACAAGTTTATCCTTTTTTTTTAACAATGAATTGACTAGTTGTTCCAACTGGCTGAGTCAATCGATTGTTTATACTTCCTGTAGAAATAGCTCCATGCCTCAGTCCTCATGCTAACTAAGTCTGTGGAGACTAGAAAAGAAATGAAAGTGGAGGCTGAGCAAGGAACCAGGTAATGCAGAAGAGGTAGAAAAAAACTATGGAGAAAACATAAACTCTGGTCTGAGTCCTCTGACTGTGTCTCCACTGATCCTGTTCACTTTATTGAATTTGCTGCTTGAATTTCTACTTCAGAAAAAGTGTCTTAAAATCCAAATAACTTTGGACTCTTAATAGAATCCAATATGAGAAATGAGACCTTTTGATATTTCAGGGACACATTAAAAATGAATCTCCTTTTATCCATGATGCATCATATTGCGCTTGGAACAATCCTTGGAACATCAGAGGAGATACCTGGGTTCAGTCCATCTCTGACACTTACCAACTGTGTGACCATAGACGAGTCACCTGTCTGAGACTCAGCCTTCTCCTGTGTAAAATGGAATAATACCTGTAGTACTTAAATGAGTTGGTTGCAGGGACTCAATGAGGTAAGGCATGAAAAGCTTTTTTCAAACCTTGAAACTTTCATAGATGCTAGCTATTGCTATACTTTATAATCTTATGAGAAGGGAAAATATAATGAATAAATCATACAATCTAGTTTTAAAGTAGAAGGGACCTTAGAAGATGGCTATGTTAGCCCCCTCATTGTATAGATGAGGTAATGGATGCCCAGAGAAGTTAAGTGGCTTATGATCTAAAGTCACATATATTTTCAGTGACAGAGTTGAAATGTGTACCCAGTTCCTCTGACTCCCAATCCAGCCCACTTTCTGCCTTCCTTACTAGTTAATGGTCCTTTGATAGTCTAGTTTTCACTGGCCCTTGACCTAAGCTTCTTAGCATTAGATTGTGCTGATGCCCTATTGTTGATTATACTTAACTGGTCTGGTTCAATTCTGAGATTTGGCCCTTGCTTACCTTATAAACAAACTCTTTGGCTTTTCGTCTTTTGGCCTTTGACCTCTTGAATTTGGATTATATCTCATAAGAATAATTTTCTTTTGAGAATTTCATGATATTTCTTGTTACATCCTATAGTGTCATGAACCAACTCTTCAAATTTCTTCTCTAGATAACTGAGAACAGGGTAAATTGACAAGAACTGTTGTCTCTCAAATCAATCAAAAAGCATTTATTAAATACGTACTATGTACTAGGCACTGTGCAAATTTCATTCTTTCAGAACCAGGATGTTCTGGATTATAATTGAAAAAGTTATGGGGCAAATAATGTTTTTGACTTGAACTTTAAGCATTTAGTTTGAAATAATTTCCTCTTTCATGTCAGAAAGATGTGAAGATGAAATAAACAAGGCTAAGATGGTAGAACAGGATGAACAAAAAAGATTGAGAGGAAGAGTTTGGGATGGTTTGAGTAGCTGGAAAAAATGAGAGTAGAAAAGCATGTTTGAGAGCAGCCAGGAATCCAAGATTTGGTCTCTCGAGTAGCCAGTTGAGTAAATATCTTGTCTGGGAAAGTGTGCATATGTATTTTACACTAATAAATGTGTTAGAACCATAGATATTTAGAGTTGAAGGGAACCCAAGAAATGCTCCAGTACAATTCTTAATAAGTTATTGTTATTTTTCTGCAACTTTCCTAACAGGTGATCAATCAGACTCAATAGAGAATTCACAGTGAACAAGAAATCACCACTCCTTCAGGTAATCTGTGAACACTATCAATTGTTAGGGAGTTTTTTCTTTTCACCCATTTAAATATCTTTCTTTCCAAAATTTCCTCCTATTGGTCCTAAGTCCTCTAGTGTCATACAAAAGAAATATAATCTCTCTTCCACATGATGAGCCTTCAAAGACTTGAAAGAAGTTAGCACATCCTTACTAACTCTTCTTCTTAGTAAGTATCCTCATATAACATGCTTTGGGGATGTGTTATCACCCTAAGCATCCTCTATGATATACTCCAATTTTACGTAATTAGTATGTCTACTCCAAAATGTAGTACCTTGTCTACCACTTGTCATCTGATCAAGGCAGAGTAAAGTAGTACTATCTCAAGGTATATTATATTTAAGTATTTCTTGCTGTTGACACTGTTCTAGTAATGTTATTTATGATCAAATTAGATTTTTTTTGTTTGCCATATCACTGGATTGACTAGAATTAACCAGGAAATCCACTAATACAGCCAGAATTTTCACATAAACTATATTTAGTCATTTCTCTGTGATAGTATGTTTATATAATTATAATATCTAAAAATAGTATTTTACAATTATTCTTATTAAATTTCTTTTAGTTAGTTTCAACTAACCCTTCTAACCCACCAAGGTCATTTCTGATCCTAATTCTGTCATTTAGAATGTTAATGATCCCTTTTAATTTTATATATCATGCAAATGTGATAACCATTCCTTCTACATTTTATTGTTTGCTGGCTTTATCAAAATTATCTTATAGCTATATGGTATATTATCATTACACAACACTTTCACACTCATTTTTTGATTTAATTTTTATAACAACCTTGTGAGTTAGAGAATGAAAGTATCATAATCAAATTTCATTTAAGATAGTAGTGTGAAAAGTCATAGAGGGATTCAGTTCTCTAAAAATATTCTAATAAAAATATAAAATAATGGTACCAGATCAAATTTGAATTAAGAAATCAAAGAAATTTTAAAAAACCCAGAAAGTGTATTTGTCTATGACAGAAAGTATAGACAGAATGTTACAGGCATAGGGGGAGGGATCTGATAATGAAATTAGCTTGAGCATGGGTAAATAGACTAGAAGCCTGTCAGAACTCTAGCTGGGATGCTCAGAGAGTATGAAAACCACAACACTTTGACCTGCAATGATTAGGGGCTAGAGAGGCTGGAAACCTGAGTGAAAACAAGCCAGGGGAAGAAATCAAGGTCAAGACTAAATAGCCTAAAAGTTCCATCTAAAAATTCAAGGAAATAATCCAACCTGACCCTGACACAAAGTCCCAAACTGAGAACTGAGGCTGGAGATACGAGTAAACAAAAGAAGACAGTCACAACAAAGAAATGACTGATAAAAAGATACCCAGGAGTTAAATCTAGTAGAAGAACGTAATTCTCCAAATAGAAAAAGCTGAGTAGCTGAGTGGTACAGTGAATAAAACCCTAGACTTAGAGTCAGAATAGGCCTTAACTCAGATCTGACCTTATACATTTAATAGTTGCGTGACCCTGGGCAAGTCACAACCCCTGTCTGTTTCAGTTGTCTTATCTGTAAAACAGAGATGAATAATAATTCCTACCTCTCAGGGGTTTTGTGAGGATAAAATGAATATTTATACAGTACTTAGCATCGTGTCTGGCCCATAGTAGATATTTAATTAAATGAGTATTTAAAAAAATACTAAAGAGAAGAAAATAATCCATAAGAGTTCCAAAAAGAGTTGGAAAAAATCTACCTATTGGGAGGAAACCAACAATATAGTTTTTAATTTTACTTGAGAGGAGCCTAAATAAGATGTGTTCCTGTCCTGGTTTTTCCACTTACTATCTGCGGGAGCTTAGTCAAATCACTTAAATTTTTCATCCTCCATTTTCTTATCCGTGAGAGTGGTTGTCAGTTCAGTAAAACAAAACAAAACAAAAGCCCTTTAAAATCCTAGAAAACAATAAAAACAACCAATATTCTTTTAAAAGACTTAAGTCTTCTCATTTCAGTTCCAGAATTCCAGCCCTGGGTGCCAAATTCACTCTACCCCACCTCTTTACCCCCATACACATATATACGAACACAATGCTCTGTTTGCTGAAGACCTCATCTGGTCAATTATTTTACCTGGTCCTCTATCATGCTTCACTTTTTTCTCTGGGTATCATTACTATCTGACTTGTTTCCATATAACTACCTCTACCCCTTTGAGTTTTAGAGCTATAATTAATCAGTACTTCCACCAATCCTGGAAATGATAGAATAAAATATAAGCTACTATTATAATATATACAAAGAGGGTGGCACAGTGCCTAGCACATAGTAGTTGCTTAATAAACGTGTTCCCTTTCCTAACATTTATATAGTGCTTTAAGGATTCATATTAAAACATTTACCAAATATAATCTCATTTTATTCTCAATAACACCTATTAAGGTAGGTAATGCCATTGTAATTATCACTTCCATTTTACAGATGAGGAAACTGAGGCTGAGTCCATGTGACTTGCCCAAGCTAATATAGCTAAAATGTATCTGAAGGTCAATTCACATTCAGATCTCCCTGACTCCAAGGCCAGACTTATTGCTATTTCACCAACCCACCTCTGTGGACAAAGTCATTTCAAAAGTGCTAAAAACCAAGGGGCTCAGAAAAGGCCTAATGTAAAAGATGGTACCTGACTTGTGCTTTACAGTAAGCTAGTGATTTTATAAGGCAATTGAAGAGAGAATGCTTTCCAGACCTAAGGGATAACTTGTGCAAAACCATAGAGATGATAATCCAAGATAAAAAACAATCTTTGGTTATTCATTTGTTACCGTACTAAGTCCTCAGAGACTGAATATTCCCACTTCCTTTACGTGATTCTCATTTGGCATGCTTTCAAATCCTCTCACCTTTCTGGTTACCCAATTAATTGTTAAAACTTTGGGAATAACAGAGAAGAGACAGGATTTAGGATGGGAGATATTTTGTTGATCTGTGTTGTACATCTGGGTAGTTAAGTCAAAGATTTGTCATTTAAATTGTCATTTTAAAAAAAGTCACCATTTTATTATAGCTGAAATCTCCAAGTCTTCTGAGATTGAAAGGGAGGGACCTGGGAAAGCATTTTGGATAACATTGTAACATTTCTTGCTAAGGAATATCTAAAAACCTTTCAAAGAGTACTTAATAAATTGAATTGCTATGACGATACACCATTAAAGATATCTGACTCCATTGGCAGTGATAGTGTATGCACCATAGAATTTCACCTTGCTCTAACTAAAACATGGAGGTGCACAAAAGCATATCCTGGCAACTGTGACAAAACTGATTCAGATATTAATAATTATTACAATTTAAAACATTTTATTAGAAAAACTGACCACATCTTAAGAAATCATGTGAAAAATAAAGCTTATAGGCCAGTTAATTCAGATGGAGCTACAAATTTTAAAATGTGCTTTCATTAATTTAATGTATAAAAAGTTAGCAAATGCTTATTATGTGTAAGGAGCTGAGATAGCAGGTGAGCAAGATACATTAATCAATGCTCACAAGGAACTTGCTGCAGAACTCACTATTCACAATTACACAGATGATAGAATTTACAACTGGAAAGTACTTGAAAGAACATCTAATCCAACTTACTTATTTTGCAGAAGAGAAGTCTAGGGTCCAGGGACATTAATTTACTCGTCAAGATCATACTAGAAAGAAATAGCAGGTTTAGGAAGATACAAATCAAAGACCTTATAAAGCACTTACTATGCTTCAGGCACTGAGGATGGAAAGGCAGAACTGTGGGCCCCGTTCTCAAGGAGCTCATACTCTGATCACGGAGATGAGATTCAAACAACTACATACAAACAAGATATATACAGAGGAGATGGAAGACAATCTCAGAGGAAAGGCACAAGCAGCTAGAAGGGATTAGACATAGTTTAATACAGAAGGTAGGATTTGACCTGTGTCCAAGGCAGATAGGGAAACTGAAAGGCAAAAGTGAGAAGGGGGAGCATTGCAAAGATACAGGAGATGAAATGTTGTATATGAGAAAAATCAAGTAGGTCAGTGTGGCTAGATCAAAAAGGAGTAGATTGTAAGAAGACAGGAGGCAGACAGGTTATGAAGATCTTTAAATGCCAGAAGATTTTGTATGATTGATCTTGGGGATCAAATATATAAGAAACAAATATCCTAGGGAGTCACTGTAGCTCCTTGGAAGGTTATTGGCAACTGAATGGAGGATGGATTAGAGTGAGAAGGAACTTGAGAGAGGGAGACCACTTAGAGAGGTAATGAGAGCCCAAGTATGATGGAGACCATGTGAGCAGTAAATGGGGGATGTGTATGAGATATGTTGTAAATGTTGAAATGGCAAGACTTGACAATGGATTAGATATGTGAGGTGAATGAGAGTGAGAAGCTGATTGTCTTAAGATTCAAAACTGAGTGAATGGGAAGATGTTGTATCCTTGTTAGTATGAGGGAAGTTCAAAAGAGAATATATTGGTGGAAAGAAAGAATTCTGTTTGGGTATGTCTAATTTGAGATGACTATCAAACATTCAGTTTGAATGCCTAAGAGGAAATTGGTGATGTGTGACTGTCTACAGCTCTGGAGAGAGATGAGAATTGGATAAACAGACCTTGGTAGCCTCTGTATAGAAGCAATAACTGAACCCATAGGAGTGTTGAGTGAAAAGAGAAGGACAGATCCTTGAAGGATACACACAGCTAATGAATGTGAAAATGGATGAAGAACTCAAAATGTAGACTAAGCAGGAGCAGTTAGATAAACTGGATAGGATGGAAAAGAAAGCAGGGTCATCAAAATCCATAGAAGAGAGAGTAACCAGGACAAAGTGATCCACAGTGTCAAATACCGCAGACTTCAAGAAGGCTGAGGACTGAGCAAAGGTCATTAGATTTGTCAAATAAGAGATCAGTGTTAACCCGGAAGAGACAATTTCAGTTAAAGAATAAAGTCAGAAGCCAGATTGCAGAATATGTTCAGTTATAATTGTTTTGCTGAATGTATCATTCTTGTGTTTCTTTTGTACATTATATTTAGTCTCCTTGTACCATGGGAGACCTCTTAAAACAAAGTCAAACAGATAAATAAAAGTAATAAAGAGCAACCTCACCTGAAGTACATGCAGCATTTCATATCTATAATACTACATTAGCCTATTTTTCAAAAGAACAAAAATCTGTTTTTTTTCTCCCTACTACTGCCTCACCAAAACTTATTGGAAGACAAAATTATTGTTCTTAAAGTAAGTCCAATGAACAGATTATCTACCATAATATTGAAAGAAAAAATTATCTTTCTTATAATAGGGATAATCAAGCAAAACAATTTTCGCCCGTGACTATGCAAGTACATATATATGTATATACCTATATACATATATATACACATAAATATAAATATATATACATAAATATGAACATATATACATATATATTTATATGTGATATGCTTGTTCATAATGTCTCATTCTATACCTTAAATTTATCACTCTCTGTAATGTATAACATGTTTCATCGTGGAATCATAGTCATTGTAGTAATCATAATTTTCACTGTTTTCAATTTATTTTACAATGTTTAATATCATTGTATAAATTATTCTCTCATTTTATTCTTTATCAACTTATAAAAGTCTTCACAATTGTTCATTTTTATAATATTATTTTAGAATACAGATTGTTCTCTTGATTCCTCTCATTTCACTCACTACACTTCACGTCAGTTCTTATGTTTTCCCAAAGTTATTGAAATCATTTTCTCATTTCTTACACAACTGTACTCCATCATAATTTATTCAGCCATCTTTCAATTATTAGAATCCCTTTAGTTTCCAATTTGTTTATTTTTGGCCACCACAAAAAAGAACTGCTATAAATATTTTTGTACCCAAAAGATCTTTTCCTTTCTTTGATTTCCTTTGAGCATAGGTTTAGCAGTGGTATCACTGCTTTCAATGTGGCTCAACTTAGCTTTCAACATCATTTATAATAAGAGGAGCAACGGTTCACATTTACATAGTCCTCTCTTCACAATAATTCTATGATGAAAGTAGCATACCATTTTACAGATGAGGAAACAGCCTCAGGGGAATGAAATGACTTTCATATGACTATAAATCTGGTAAATGTCAAAGCCAAGAGTCAAAGTCAAATCTGCTAAAAATTGTAGTGCTCTTTTCACTAAGACACAGTGCTTTACAGACTTAGGAATCAGGAGCCCTAGGTCTTAGACCTACTTCTACTGATTGGCTCTGCGGCCTTAGGCAAGTTGTTTCATCCTCTCTGGGCTTCAGTTTTTTTTTTAATCTCTAAAATTAGAAGGTTACACTACGTGATACTTAAGGAATTCCTCTAGATTTATAATTCACATGACATATCCATCCAAAACATCTAAGCCTTGAGGCAGATTCAAGGCAGCTTATTTTTTTTAAGTAAAATTACCATGAAGTCCAAAGTTAATATTTTAAATTAAACTGATAGTGCCACAAGAAGGTTATTTTCTTTAAAAAACCAGATAAGTCCTTATGACATCTGGGAAACTATATGTGAACAGTTGCATTAGATTGGTAAACTGGTACAGCATTTTAATTCCCCAAATGTACATTTACATGGTGCTTTAGCTATAAGGAGTAAAGACTTTCAGCTGGATCTGAGCCATCCATACTTGCAAGTGAAAATGAAGACAGAATCTTGGAAATTCATGACCACTAACAAACACAAAGGTCTGTTTATTTATAACAGACTCTCCCTTGGAATCACAGTGACCATATTTTAGAGGACAATGGGAGTCTTGTTACAGCAGAAATGAAGGACCTAGTCAACCATCCACCTTGATGACATTACTCCAGAGGAACAAAATGATGAGGGACCCTGAAGACCCTTCTCAAAGGGCTTGAAAGACTTCAAAGAACCAACAGAAACTGAAGATAGAGAATGTATGTAACTGAAGATAGAGGATGTATGTGATATTCTGAGTCTTCTCCTTGATGGCTCCATGTTAACTTAAAGACTAATATTTCCAGTCTATTTTAAATAAAATCCAATCTATTTTTAAAGAAAATAAATAAGGAACTTGTTAAGAAACATTATTAGTATTGAAAAATATCACTATCCTCCTGTGTAAGAAATATGTCCTAGGGAAGGCACTAAAGTAAAAGTCAGACATATTTTAATTTTTATGTATTCCTGCTGTCCTGGTCCTATAATTTCTCTCTCTAAAATGCCAAGTTAATTCTCCCTCAAATGGATGTTCTATAAGCAATAAACAAACTCTCCAGATTTTAAAAACATTCCATGCTACTTGAAACTTCCCATCTTGCAAAAGACTGCCCTCATTCAAGGTCTGATCATAGTGGAAGTCATTCACTTATCACAGGTTGGTGGTTTGGTGGCTGAGGCATGCTCTCATTTGGGAGGGGGAAATACTAACTAGATTTGTATTCCTTTAAAAAAAAAAAGACAAAAGTTTGGGTGCTGTGGTTAGCACTCCCAGAGGCCTTCACCAAGATGGACTGTGTACACATTTGCCTGTTCATTTGAGCCATCTAAATGTTGAGTGATATTACATATGAAAACCATAACATGAAAATAAACAGTGTTAGATGAATCGGCTTTGACCTGCTCTACCACAATTTACAAAGTGTTTGGATGTACTGTCTGCTGCATCTCTAAGAAAAGCAGAACCCAAGAAAACAGAGGGCAGATGCCCAAAGAGTCATGCTCGTGGAAGCATGAATGCCTTCTAAATGCATAATTATCAAGAAAGGAAATTTAAGATCAAAGTACCCTTATAGTACTTAATTAAATGTCAAGCTTTAACATTTTATTTATTTATTTATATTCTTGGAGACTTTTTATTTCAGTTGTAATCCTAACTTCTTTACAAGCTACACCAGAGATTTACAAATGAGAAGCAACCAGTGCCATTTACTGTAGATTACTGGTGACTTTCCTAGGATTCAAGTAACAGGTCTTGTTCTTGGAGTAGCAACACACAAAATTCATACCTGCTTATTGTAATTTTCAGGGCTTTCAGTTTTTGAAGTTTCTGTCTTTTTCTTCCCTAGCTTTTCCATTCTCATCTCTTTTTTTCTCCAGATATTCTTTCAGTCCCTGTGGCCAAGCCATTTTTTTTTCTGATGTTTTCTCTTCATTTGTTATGGGGTTACCAGCCTCTTGACAAGAGTATATGTATTCCCTTAATGTCTCTCAAACCATAGTACAGCTGCAGGGGTTAGGGTATAATCCTCACCCTTCCCCCATCTGGAAAATTCACATAAAATTTTTTTGGCCCTCCCTTCATACCAGAGAAGTCTGAATTATTATGGTATTAAAAGATAAAATATGTTGATATTATACAATACAAGACATATGTGTTAGGCATTTCTGAGTTTCTAAACTTTTTCTGGACTTTCATGTGTCATCTGTAGCTTCTACAAAAAAATCCCCAAATTCCCATTTAATTATGTCAACCCGTGATATATCAAAACTGTGGGGAAAGTCATGAAGTTGAAGAGATGGCTATTTCTTCATAATAGTTGGGATTTTCCTTTGTTTTCTTTTTGAGAGTCTGACTTGGGATAAGCTCTACAACTAAATGTTATGGGATGGACCTGATAAATCCTATGTATAGTAGGATAGAGTGTGTCCCTCATTCAAGGTACTCTGGAGTTGTTGATTATACTCTTAGGAAAGATAATAGACAAAGTGCTGGACTTGGAACAAGGAAGACCTGAGTTCAAGTCCTATCTCAGTCACTTGTTAGTTTTGTGCTCATGATGAATCACTGAAGATCTCTTGGTCTCAGTTTTCTCATTGTCAAATGTTAATAATCACACCTGCCTCAAATGGTTGTAGTGAGGCCAAATGGAATATTATATGCAAAACGTGAAGTGCCACTTAATTGTTAACTATTATTTTGTTGTTATTTACCTTTTGTTTTTGAAGACCAATGGTGTCACAGGTGGTGTCTTAACTTGCAAGTGAATTGAGTTTAAGAGAGGCATAGTTGGGCAAAGTCATCAGCCTCACCCTTTCCTCCAGAGTCATCAAAGCCAAGTGGCAAGACTGGTGATGGCCTAGGATGCATTGGATGACCTTGAGTCTTCTGATGTCTGACAAACTCTAAGTATTCCATGCACTCTAAGTGCTTTTATGGCCATTGGAACAAATTGTTCTCATCCACCCATTCCACCTGGGGAAGTCTTCACGTGCTTGGGTAGACATTCCCCTAATTCACTGCATGGTTTGAGACTTGTCAGTTACCCTCAACCTGGTTTAGCCCGTCTGGTACGACCACTGTCCATGCTACAGCTTCTTAGAGGCACCACAGGTGAGACTTGGGTGACAGATAGACACCAAAGATGGATGAGCAGCTCTGAAAAAAACTTGGCAAGGCCTCATACCATAGGTGCTAGTCTTTCTTCAACAACCTATATACCCCATTCAAGATCTCAGATCCCCTACAAATATTCCACCATTCTGCTAAGAGGAAAAAAAAATACTTCTAGATTTGATTCAGGAATTCACAGAGGGACCACCAGATGCCTGCAGAGATCCTTGTATATGCAATATTCCCAGACTGAAAATAGACCAAGGAGCAGAAGGAAGAGAAGGGGTAACTGTCCTTGGAGCCTTCTTGACAGTTTCAGCATTTTCTGTGTGAATTCACAACATCCAAACATGGAAAACATGAGCCTTCCTCAAGTCCTGATTGGTCTACATGAGAGCGACTTTGGGGAATTGTGGATGGCTCTGTAGCACAGCACTCCCTGCTCATCTTGGGCAGCCTATACTTTTCATGAGAGAACCACCTCAAGGAATCCTTGGTGAGTGGGTCCAGTGCTACACTCCTGGAAATAGAGCCTGAGGCTGGCCTAGTCCCAAGAATTTTCTGAATCCAGCCCTACCTAGCTAAGAAAATAGCTCCTGGCATCCCAGGCTTTTCCAGAGGCCACATGAAGCCAAGCTGAGGAAGAAAGATCATGGACAAAATCTAAACTTAGTAGTCCCTTAATTTTGTAATGGGAGTCCTGTATAGAAATGTTGAGGGTTTACAGCAGGGATAAGGACCTCATAAAAAGCCTACAATAGGGAGAGGTCCCAAAGTTTATTGACAAGTGGGAGTTGCTATGCAGAGTCCAGGACCTTATCAACTTCAGTATACCTTGAATGAGGGGCATTATCTGTCCTATGATAGTCAGGACTTGTCACGACCTTCTCATACCATTCAGTTGCAGAGCTTGCCCCAAATCTGGTCTTCACAGAGAAAACAAAGAAAAATTCCAACTACCGTGAGAAAATACAGGTATCCCTTCTACCTCATGACTTTCCCCATCATCATTTTGATATACCATGGACTGGCATAAGTAATAAACAGGAATTTGGGGGTTTTTTATAGAAGTTACAGATGGTACATGAAAGCTCAGAAAAAGTTTAGAAGCTCAGAAATCGATAAGATATATGTCTTGCGTATAATATAAACATATTTTATCTTTTAATACCATAATAATTCAGATTTCTCTGGCATGAAAGGAGGGCCAAAAATCTTTATGTGAATTTTCTAGTTCATGGGAGCACTGTGTCCCTAACCCCCAGAGCTGTACTTTGGTTTGAGAGACATCAAGGGAGTACGTATCCTCTTGTCAACAGACCCCATAACAAATGCAGAGAAAACAGTAGAGAAAAAGAAATTCCTTGGCCACAGGGACGGAAAGAATATCTGGAGGAAAAAAAAGATGAGAATAGAAAAGCTAGAGAACAAGGACAACAGAAAACTTCAAAAACTGAAAATTAGAATATGTCAGAGAAAACACATTGATTCAATAGCACAAGAAACAGCAACACCAAAAAAATTTAGAGAAAAAGTAGAAAATCTAAATAAAATATTATCAAAAACAGTGAACAGGAAAAGGATAGGCAAGGAAAGAATTATTGTACTATAGAAAATTATGATCAGAAAAAAAGTATAGATCACATATTGCAGGAAATTATAAATAAATTGCCCCAAACTCCTAGAACTAGAAGATAAAGTGAAAAAATTAAAAATCCACATCAAAAAGAAACTGAAAAAGGGAAATCTCTCAGGAACATCATAGCAGGAATCTGTAGTTTCCAAGTCAAAGAAAAAATATGTTTCAAGCAGTCAAAAAACAAGGGTTCACATACCAGGATTGTACAAGACTTATTAGTTGCAACTATAAAGGCAAGGAGATCTTAGAATATGATATTTCAAAAAGAAATAGACAAAGGTTCAAAACCAAGGATAGCTTATCTAGCAAAACTAAGTATAATCCTATAGGGAGCAAAATGGATCTTTAATGGAATAGAAAATTTTCAAACATTCTTGATGGAAAAAAACTAACAGATTTGAGTATACATTTGGAAATAGAAATGTAGAGGAAAGAGAAAATTTAAAAGTATAAATTTTTGTATATTTGGAAGGAATTATGTGGGAATGATTTTTTTACACATTAAAACTTGAATAAGAAATGAATGTTTTCTTTTAATCCTAGTATCTTTAAAGGTAATAGAAAGAAGTTACTATCACAGTCTTTGTGGGTTATTTAGTTCAATTTTAGAGTTCTTAGCAGAAGATAAAATAGAAAGGACAGTAGATTTTACTGGGGAAGGGAGGAAAATCATCACTGCCTAATAGAAGTATACAAAATGAAGATTATGTAGTGACTGAGGAAAGGTTGCCAAGAATGAACATCTCTTGGATCTTACTCTTATCTGAATCAAATAAAGAAAGATTTAACGCAATTAGACATTCACAATATAGGCCTTGATTCAGAATTACATAAAAATCAAAAGGGAATTAAAAGGGATTCCTATTTAATTGGGCTTAAAGCATCGAACCTTTTGGGACACTTATTACCTTATTTCACCTCTTTCAAGTGGTCTAATTTTTCCTTTTATCTCCAGTGTTTGAATTAACTCTATCATTTTAGGCTAATGCAATTTTCATTTCCACCCCCAACTCAGAAATGAACTACAAGTCTTTTTTGTTGCTAGAGAACCAGTCAGTCAATAAAACATTAAATACCTATTACATGCCAGGCACTGTGCTAAGCTCTAGAGATACAAAAAAAAAAAAAGTGGGAAAAGATAGTTCCTGCCCTCAAGGAGCTCACAAACTACTGAGGGAGACAACAAGTAAGCAAATACGTAAAAACAAGCTATATATAAGATAAATAGGAAATAAATAAGAGAACATGGTAAGAAATTAAGAGGAGAAGGAAAGGCTTTCTGTAGAAGATGGAATTTTCATTGAGAGTTAGAGAAAGCCAGGGAATCCAAGAGGTGGAGATAAGGAGGAGGAGCAGATAGACAGAGACAATGCCTAGATCAAATAAAGTTGTAGAGTCTATTTATGGAACAGTAAAGAGGTCAGTATTGCTGACCTGAAGAATATATGGTGAGGAGTTAGGGATAAAAATTCTGAAAAAGTAAGAAAGGGCTAATTTATGAAGAGTTTTGAATATCCTTCAATGTTTTTTGAACGTAATTTAAACGACATTCAAACAGAAGAATTTGTATTTGATCCTGCAGTCAATAGAGAGAGCCACTGGAATTTACTGAAGGAGAGACGTGGGGAGAGACACAGTTGAACCTGTACTTTAGACAAATCACTTTATAGATTGAATGGAGAATGGATTGGAGTGGGAGAAAACCTGAGGCTGGTAGTCAACAACAACTTATTGCAATAATCTAGGCATGAGGTGATGATGGATAGGAAGCAGGAAGGGAAAGAGAAGGATCTAAGAGGGAGGCTAGGGAGGAAAGGATATAGTCAGAAGCAAAACAAATTGGAATGTTGAAAGGTGGAACATAAAGGGAAGATTATTAAAAAGAAAAAAATAGTAAAATTCTGGGGGTCAGAGACTAAGGAGAAGAACCGCCAAAGAGAAAAAACAGTATTTTTTCACTTATGAGATCACAGGTTTAAGGCAAGTTCCCATCCATTCTATCACCATATTTGGAAAGGGGATGGTGGGAGCAAAGAGAGGAAAAAACACAAGAGAATAAGATGAAGGGAAATACACAATTAATAATTATAATAATGAATATGAATGGGATCAATTCACCCATAAAATGGAAATGAATAAAAGACTAGATTAAAAAACAGGATCCAATAATGTGGTATTTACATGGAATGTACTTGAAACCCAAAGATTCACATAGACATCAAAATGAGGGAATAGAGCAAAAGCTATATTTCTTCAGCTGAACTCAGAAAAACAAAGGGAATGATCATAATTACAGATAAAGTTATAGTAAATATAGATAAGATTAAAAAGAAATAAGCAGGAAAAATACATAGTGCTCAAACGTAATATTATTTTTTAATATACATATACCTAATAAACAGCATCTAAATAGGTGGTTGAAAAGTGAATTGCAGGGAGATTTAGGTAGTATAACTATAATGGTGATGAACATTAATGTGTCCCTTTTACATCTAAAAATACCTAACAACAACAAATCAAAAGTCCCCAACTAAATAGCAACATAGAAATTAGGAAAGTTTAAGAAGATATTAATAAATTTGAAAGGTAAAAGACAACTGAATTGATAAATAAAAAGAAAGCCAATAAAATATTTAAAGTCAACTGACCTTATTTTTTATGAGAACTGATGAAGAATGAAATGACCAGAACAAGGAGAAAAATTTATACAATGCTAACTCATTACAGGGAAAATCAAATCTGAAGACTGAAGTTCTGTTCAATACATCACTAGTTCAAAGGATTAAAAATGAAATAATATCACTCACTTCTGAACAGAGATGATGAGTTCAAGGTGCAGAAATAAGAGTGTATTTTTGGACGTGGTTAATGTAAATTTTTGTTGTAGGTGCTGGATTTTGTAGATATGTATTGAGGGGTTTGCTTTTGCTTTGTGTTTTGAATATTCTTATGGTGGAAGACTGAAGGGAAGGACCCAATAAAAAATATAACTTGAGGAATAAAAATAATATACAAAAATAAAGTAAATCCCCCTTCTATTTGAACTTTATTAATGATGTTTTCTATGACTGAATTGGATACCTGTGGCTGATATTGAGATCACATTAAGTCCAAGAATGCTACCAAGCACCCCAAAAGAGAATCACAAATACTCAGAAATGGATTCTAAAAACCCATATGAGAAAAATAAGTTGTAGTGTATGATTGTGATGGAATACTACTGTACTATAAGAAATGATGAGCTCAATCATCTCAGAACAGCATGGACTTTCACAAAATGGTGAAGAGCAATGTGAGAACCAAGAAAACATTGTATACAGCAACAGCAATAGTGTTTTAAAAACTACTTTGAGTGGCTAAGTCATTTTAACAATTATAAATGCAAAAATTTTAAAAGATATCAAGAAAGATACAGAGAAACAACCAATATATAAAATAATTTTACATATGCACATATATGTATATGTAAATATGCACACATATTGTATGTATATTTTTATATGTATGTGGGTGTGTGTATATATATACATATACACATATATATTCGTACATATGTGGACATATACTATGTATACCTATGCGTGTCTAATGGTAGCCATCTCTAGGCTGGGGATGGGGAAGAAAAAAGGGAAAAAAAGAGAATTTATTTGATAAGAATTATATTTTTTAAAAGGAATAACAAGTTTTACATAATAGATCTGCAGTTTCATGTACAATCATCTATTTATTATACCATGCTTTGGAAATGCTTGTTTTATGCCGTAAATTAAACTATTAAAAAAAAAAGAAAACAAAAGAAAAACCAAATGGTAAAGGATAACAATATTTCTGACCATGACATACACTTAGATGAATAGTCCATTTAAAATATTTCCATACATGCATCTTGGACCGTCATTGAAGATGGACAATGAACTTAATCAGGGACACAAAAGCACTATGTATCAGAAGGATGACTTTAATCTAGGTCTTCCTGACTCTGAGGACTCTCAGAGTGTCCTATAGCCCTTCTACGAAACAGAGAAGTAAATTTATGCAAAAAGAACCTTGCATATGCTTAAAATCAATAAAACCCATTAAATTCAAGCCAAACCTTGCCTATCATTTCAATATATATATATATACTTTTTTAAATCTTCCAAAGTAAATTTTTTTTCCCTAGGTTTTTTATTTGCAATTTCCTTCTTCTATACTGAGGATAATGAGAAATACATACATTTTGACTGAAAACTGAAAGTGCTCTGAGCTTCAAACAAAATGTACAAAGGTGAAATTGCCAGGAGATCTTGGAAGGCTCTAGAGCTCAAATTAGTTCTGATTAGATTAGGATAAACATTCAGATTTTGAGATGGTTATTAAAACTTCAGTCCCACCAACCTGACTCATTAAAATAAAAGGGCTACAATTCTGGCCCTTAATAAGGGTATCACTTCATTTAGATTTATTTTTCTATTTTTTCTAATATCTATAGACATTAAAGACCATCATTAAAGCTTATATCTTCACCTTTCTACATGAGGAAATAAGTTATAATCAAATAGAAATCTGTCAACTAGAGTTAGAGGGTCTCTCAATTTTTATTGATCTTTATCAATTCAATGGGATTCAAAGGGGACTCATCTCTCTTACTAAAATAGTTTCACACAGTTGCAGTTAAAAAACATGATCTTTTGAAGGCAAATGCATGTTTTACTTTCTGCTTCATACACACATTTTTAAGAATTAATCTAAGAGGGAGCCAAGATGTCAGAATTAAAGCAGGGACTTGCTAGAGCTCTCCCCCTAAACCTAGTCAAATACCTGTAAAAAATGACTCTAAACAAATTCTGGAGCTGCTGAATCCACAGATTGACAGTGAAACAAATCTCCAACGCAAGACAGCCTAGAAGGTTGATAGGGTATTGCACAGGGCTGGGAGCAGCGTACGGTCCAGCATGGGCTACACTGGCACAGACTAAACCTGAGCAGACCTCAGAGGAACTGAATCACTGGTACCTACATTGATTTCCAGACTTCTCAACCCCCAAACACTGAGGACAAATTGGAATGTCAGTGGAAAAATTCTGTCAGACCTGTAAGAGAGAACAGAGTGGTCTGGCCCCAGCCCCAGGCCTGCATAGGGAGTGGAGGAGCCCATAGCAGCCACAGAAGCAGCAGAGTCAGGGGCAGCGGCTGTTTCTGGAGTTCTAGACCCACAGATTGTGGGGGGATTGAGTGATTGACGATACACTCCCACACCTCCACTGGATGCAAAGAACTACCTTGACAAAGAGTTCAAAAGTCAAGAAACTGGTTGGGGAAATGAGTAAAAACAGGGGGGAAAATCAGACTATACAATCTTTGATGTTAAGGAAGATCAAAACACATAACCAGAAGGAGACAACAAAGTCAAAGCTCCTACATGCAAAGTCTTCAATAAAAAATGTGAATTGGTCTAAGACCATGGAAGACCTCAAAAAGGACTTTGAAAATCAAGTAAGAGAAGTAGAGCAAAAATTGGGAAGAGAAATGACAGTGATGAAAGAAACTCATGAAAATGAGTCAACTGCTTGCTAAAGGGAACTCAAAAAATGCTGAAAAAAATTAACATTTTAAAAAATAATTTAAACCAAATGACAAAAAACATCCAAAAAACCAATGAAGAGAAGAATGCCTTAAAAAGCAGAATTAGCCATATGGAAACCCCCCCAAAAGCTCACTGAAGAAAATAATTACTTCAAAATTAGAATGGAGCAGATATAAGCCATGACTTTATGAAAAAATCAAGAAATTATAAAACAAAACCAAAAGAATGAAAAAATATCAGTCAATGTAAAATATCTCATTGGAAAAACAACTGAATTGGAAAATAGATCCAGGAGAGACAATTTAAAAATTATTGGACTAGCTGAAAGCCATGACCAAAAAAAAGAGCCTAGACATCATCTTTCAAGAAATCATCAAGGAATACTGCTCTAATATTCTAGAACCAGAGGGCAAAATAGATATTGAAAGAATCTACCACAGGGCAGAGCCAAGATGGTGGACTAAAAGTAGGGACCTGCTTGAGCTCCTCCCTCAAACCCCTGCAAATATCTGTAAAAGTTGACTCTAAACAAATTATAGAGCAGCAGAACCCACAAAGTGACAGAGTGAGGCAAATCTCCAGCCCAAGACAGCCTGGAAGGCCAACAGAAAGTCTGTCATACTGAGTTGGGAGCAGAGCGGAGCTAAGTTCAGCATAGGCTGTGCCAGCACAGATGGGGATGGATTTGACCTCAGGGAACTGAATCGCTGGCAGCTTAGTTTCCAGACTTCTCAACCTACAAATGCCAAAGACAGCATAGAAAGTCAGTGGGAAAACTGTCAGATCTGAGTGGGAGAGGGGTGTGGTCCTGCTGGGGTCTAGCCCCAGCTCTGGGGTGAAGGAGGATGCAGCACAAGCAGCAGTAGCTTCCAGAGCTCTGGGCTCACAGATGGAGGGGGATTGAGTACCTGATTCAAAACCCCTGAAACCTGGGACAGTACACCCATACCCACTCCCATTAGAAGCAGAATTCTGCCTTGACAAAGAGTTAGAAAGTCAAGTGTTTGACTGGGGAGATGAGCAAACAGAGGAAAAGAAGTCAGACTATAGAATCTTACTTTGGTGACAAAGAAGATCAACATAGACAGCCAGAAGACAACAAGGTCAAAGATCTTACATCCAAACCTCCAAGAAAAATATGCATTGGTCTCAGGCCATGGAAAAACTTAAAAAGGATTCTGAAAATCAAGGAAGAGAAGTAGAGCAAAAATTAGAAAAAGAAATGAGAGTGATGCAAGAAAACTGTAAAAAACATGTTAACAGCTTGCTAAAGGAGACCCAAAAGAATACTGAAGAGAATAAAATATAGACTAACCCAAGTGGCAAAGAGATCCAAAAAGCAAATGAAGAGAAGAGTGCCTTAAAATGCAAAACTGGACAAATGGAAAAGATGGTCCAAAAGCTCACTGAAGAAAATAATGCTTTCAAAATTAGAATGGAGCAAATAGAAGCTAATGCTTTTATGAAAAATCAAGAAATTATAAAACAGAACCAAAAGAATTAAAAAATAGAAGACAATATGAAATATTTCATTAGAAAAACCACTGACCTGGAAAATAGATCCAGGAGAAATAATTTAAAAATGATTGGACTACCTGATGACTACCATTGTCAAAAAAAGAGCCTACACATCATCTTTCAAGAAATTATCAAGGATAACTGCCCTGATATTCTAGAACCAGAAGGTGAAATAGAAATGGAAAGAATCCACAAATGACCTCCTGAAAGAAATCACAAAAGGAAAACTCCTAGGAATATTGTAACCAACTTTCAGAGATCTCAGGTCAAGGAGAAAATATTACAAGCAGTCAGAAAGAAATAATTAAAGTATTGTGGAAATACAATCAGGATAACACAAGATCTAGCAGCTTCTTCATTAAGGTACTGAAGAGCTTTGAATATGATATTCCAGAGGTCAAAGGAGCTAGAATTACAACTAAGAATCACCTACCCAGCAAAACTGAGTATCATACTTCAGGGGGAAAAGTGGATATTCAATGAAATAGAAGACTTTCAAGCATTTTTGATGAAAAGACCAGAGCTGAATAGAAAATCTGACCTTCAGATACAAGAATCAAGAGAAGCATGAAAAGATAAACAGGAAAGAAAAATCATAAGGGACTTATCAAAGTTGAACTATTTATATTCCTATATGGAAAGTTGATATTTGTAACTCATGAGACCTTACTTAGTATTAGAGTAGTTGGAGGAAAGATAGACAGACAGATAGATAGATAGATAGATAGATAGATAGATAGATAGATAGATAGATAGATGGCACAGGGTGAGTTGAATATGAAGGGATGATATCTAAACAATAAAATTAAGGAGTGAGAGAAGAAAATATTGGAAGAAAGAGAAAGGGAGAGATAGAATGGGATAAATTATCTCACATAAAAGAGGCAAGAAAAAGGTTTCACAATGGAGGGAAAGTGGGAGGAAGTGAGAGGGAATGAGCGAACCTTAATGTCATCAGATTTGACTTAAGGAGAATAACATGCACACTCTATTGCATATCTTACTCTATAGGAAAGTAAGAGGGAAGGAGAGAAGGATGGGGGATGATGGAAGGGAAGGCAAATTACTGGGGAATGGAGTAATTAGAAGCAAAATACTTTGGAAAAGGGACAGGGTCAAAGTTGAAAACAGAATCAATTAATTAATTAATTAATTAAGAGCAGGATAGGATGGAAGGAGATATAGTTAACATCACTATTATGGAAGTGCTTTGCATAACTACACATGTATAACCTATACTGAATTTCTTACCTTCTCAATGAGAGTGGGTGAGCAGGGAAGAAGGAAGAGAATTTGGAACTCCAAGTTTTAAAAATGGTGCTTTTTAAAAAAAGTGCTAAACATTGTTTTAACATGCAACTGGGAAATAAGACATACAGGCAATGGGGTATAGAAATCTATTTTCCCCTACAAGAGAATAGAGGGGGAAGGAGTAAGAGAAGGGAGGGATGAGATTAAAGAGAAGGCAGATTGGGGGAAGGGGTAATCAGAATGCATGCTATCTTGGGTGACAGAGAGGAGAGATAGGGAAAAAATTTGGAACTCAAAATCTTGTGGAAGTTAATGTGAATGTGGAAAACTAAAATGAATAGATAAAAAGTTATCACGAATAAAAAAAATTAAACAAAGAATGGTAGCACTGGGTTGGTGAAGTACCATTTACTATAACTACATTGGACCTCACCTTTTAGAGGACATCATTGGGCTCAAAGGCAATCTATATTTCAAATCTATATTTTTGTTTTACAGCATCTGGAGGTCCACAGTGTGAATTTATTAGGCTTAGTTTGCAAGAATGACTGCATGATTTTTTTTAACAATCAGGAATTCTTTTGAGGATTATGCAGAGCAGTCAGGAATTAGAAAGATGTTCTATAGTCTTTTCAGCCAGCTAGATTTGTCCTAGGCAAAGATATTAGATTTTTTCACCCTCTCCCTGATACATGACAAATACTACTAATGTTGGAAATTCAGCATTGGTATTTAATTCATTTTCCTATCTAGAACTTGCCAACTAATTCAAAAGTTGGTCAATAAAGTTATTTAATCATTTCCTCCCAGAAGTATATATTTTCAAAAGATCTATGGAAGAATATTATTGCTTCTAGGATTAAAGATGTAAGGACTCATTTTACTATTTAGGGAACTGAGTACCAAATAGATTAAATGATTTACAGTAGGCCACATAAACAGTAAGCATCAGAGATGGGAAATAAGCATAGATCCTCTGTCTAGAGAACCTCTTTCCACTGTTCTGGGTTCTGGACAACACTGAAAAGTCTCCCATTTATTCCATAGTGATGAAATTCTTTAATCTACAATACCTGGGAAAATAATTTCCTGAGAAAATAGGTTCACTAGCATTTAACCTTGCAAAATTTTCCCATAGAACCCCTTAAAAAGTATTAGAAAATAACCTTTCAATTTTCCTGGGCAGTAAGGAGAAATGAATACTGCTCCCATTCCCACTTGTGATTCCATAAAAAGCATTTTCCCTACCTAACAATCATCATTCATGAGCACTGCACACATATGGTGCTGTGAAAAACACTCCACAGAGCAAGTCCTCCAAGTCATCTTTAACCTTTCAGAACTAAGGGGTTTTAGGAAAAGACTCTTTGTGTGAAGGGAAAGGACTAAAGTGAGCTTAATGTTACCTCTCCTTTATCCCTGTCCTCCTCCTACTTCCTTTAGTAATTACATTAGATTTTTTTTCCTTTTTAAATCTGGGAAAACTCAGCTTTGTTAGACCATCTGGTTTATAGTGGAGTGCTTTTATTCAGTTTCCCAGATGGGTTGAATAAGACAAAAAATTTTAGTGACTTAACTTGAATTCACACAGTGAGTCATCCGCTTTCAGCTTGAACATGACAAAGCCTGGGATTTTCAAGGTGTTCCCCCACCCCCTGCACTAACTTAGAGATCACATAACTTTCAGTAAGTTATTCTCTGAAAAGAAAAGAGTAGGAAATATACTTGTGATCAGTGATTTCATTTGAGAGTTCTTTAAACATCTCCAATGTAAAGAACACATTGCCCTTCCGAAAACATAGCTTCTCTGGGAGTCCCACTTTAGAAGTTTCCTTTTATTAGAAGCAGCCACTGAGATATTATTCTAGAGACTATATTCTATTAGCTGCTCTTCCTAGCTCTAGCCTCTCCCCAATGTAATCCATACTGTTGGAATAATCTTAAAACATCCAAATATGGTGAAGAACAAGCAATAGATGTGGGCTGGAAGAGGTGGGGAACAAGCATTTATTAAGTACCTACTATGTGCCAGGCACTGTGCTTATGAATGTAACCCAAGTGCCAAAGCCCGCTGTTACAGGACCCTCTTCTAGAGATCAATGCCCAACCTACATGAGGAGTGAGGTAGAGTTAGAAAGAAGAGAAAGAAGAATCCCTTCGGGATTTGCATTCATTTCAGAAGCTTTGGTCTTCCAGGTTCAAGAGATAAATTGGACATTCCTAACCCCATTTCAGATTGCTGAAAGAAAAATAAGACTGGGAAGAAGACAACCTGGGAGGATCTAGCAGTTTTTATCATGTCTCTAGCTTCAGCCTACTATACTAGACACTTCAGGGAAGTTTCATGAAGAAATACGTAATCTGGGACTCTCTCTTGGTTGAGCTGAATTACCTTACTGCAAAAGGGAGAGCTCCTTCATTGTATATTGTCTGTTAAATATTCTCCTATGTATACTTCCTCTGGTATCTGTTTTCTATCAACTTGGAGAAATGGGTTCCTTTATTAGTTATTTTCTGTATTCATTGTAAAACTGATCATGGTGGGAAGAGACTCATCTTGAATATAAAGCTTGGGTCCTACTTTTCCCATTAGTAAAGTGTGATCAGAAGTTTAGCCTGAGCCTGAAAACCACATTCCCTAGGCTAATAACATTTATGGGAGCAGATAGATAAAATTCTAAAATGGATTTTAAAATTCTAAATTAATTCTAATTAATTCTAAAAAATTCTAAAATATTCTCCTCTAAGGAGAACAGAGTGGTTAACTTCCTGCTTCCACTCTTATGAGGAATTAAAGTCACCCTTGGAGAAAGGTGGGGGAGAGACATCTATTTTGTCTCCCTTAAAATCACCCACCATCCTCATACTATGTGTGGAGGACAATCCTCACTACACAAATATTATTTCATTTGACCTCACAATAACAATGAGAGGTAGATGCTACTATCTTCATTTCACAAATGAGGAAAGTCAGGCAGACAGCAGTTAAGTGACTTGTCCAAGTCACACGGCTCACATGGCTAGTAAATGTTTGAGATTACATAGTATCTACCTCAAAGAGTTGTTGTGAGATAAATGGTTTATGAAGTGATACAGAATTATACGTTTACTACTCTACAATGCCCCCAGTGATACATATATAATGGCTCTCAATAGGTTCATGTACAAACTGTGATCCACTCTATCAGACCACATCCAAAGATTTTAACCTGATATTAAATGTCTTCCAATTTGAGTCTAATATCCATAGCCCTCCATTATCTGTTCTACTGCATATATCACAGTATTCATAATAATGCCATACATTTGGACACTACTTCATAGACTGCAAAGCAGTTTTGTTGCCATTTTCTCCTTTGATATGCTTGACTGCATTGTATACACTTGAAGTTTTTTGTTTTTATTTTTATTTTTGACCTCTCATATTTTGCATATGCAGGATGTATATCCTTCTCAACAAGGTAGTTTTCCTTCCTCACCTCCAAATAAAATTTTGTACCACTAAATTCCGATTCAAGCCTTTCTGGTCTATATTTATTTTTCCTTTCTCTGGACCCCTATTGTACTCACCCACTATATGTAATTTAAAATTATGTTACATACTATTTTAAATTGCTCAGAGATCATTTTCTTATGTTTAGTTTGTCATTCAATTAAGACTGTGAGCTTCTTGAAGACAGGAACCATTTTTCTTTTGGATCTCTCTTTCGTATCTGGCATAGATTTTGAATTCAGTAAATACTTAAAAGATTTGATTTTAAAAATTAGAGCTTTTTAGGGCAGAAACTCTTGGGTCCAAAAGTTCTTAACAAAAGTGGCTTATACATTTGTTTACTAAATTATAAAAATAACAGTGCTGCATTGGCCTCAGCATTGATATGAATCTGCCTTTGTTGAAAGAGTATGGGAGGTACTTAAAACTTTTCAATTTAAAATATTTTTTTTTTAACCTGAGATAGGGACTATAGGAATCAAAACCATTTTTGTGCATTTTAATAGTCGTGAAATTTTCTGTCCGATTTCTGAAACTTTTTCAGATGGTGTAGAAAAACATTAGACCTACATGTAGAGTTAAGAGACACCTGAGTTTCAAACACGCTTCTTTCATTTAATGCTTAATTCAACATGGGAAAATAATCTTAAATTCTCTAGGTTTCCAATTTCTTATCTACAAAATAATGGTAATAATATCTACTGTGTAGAAATTAGATTTAGACCAGCATCTTACACCATATTGCAAAATAAGTTTAAAATGCATATGTAACTACAGCACCAACAAGATATTCTCAGCGCCTATGGTGGCCATGAATATCCTAGTGCAATTTTGAATCACAAAGTACCACAGAATCTCCACGTGGAAGACAGAAACAAAACATTTATTCAGACACCTGAAAGCCAAATCCATCATAATTTATATACAATAACAATGCAGAGGACAGCACCAGCCCCAAGCCTTCCCCCTGCCAGGCTTCCCACAAACCAGCTCCAGTACAAATAGGCTGCCCCAAACAAAATCACAAACAAGCTCTTTCACTCATGATAGTCTTGCTTGCCTGCATCCTTCCCAGCTCTGACTAGCCTCATGACCAAATTTTCCCTCACCTCTGCTCTAGCTCCACCTCTTCCTGTTCCACCCTTCCTGCATCACTCCCCTACCTGTTCTATGTGACTTAGACTTATGTGACTCAGGCAGGTCATATGGGCCATTAACGAAGGGGAAAGATCTTCCCGTTTAATTTACCATTACAGTAACATGAATATTAAAAATCTTGTCATGAAAGTATTTAGAAGAGAAGCTGATTATTTCTCTTCCATAGCTATGAATAGCATGTTAATTCTTAAGCAGAAAAGTTACAGAGTCAGTTACAATGAACAAAATAGATCATTCCAATCATGAAATTTGAAAAGGTTCTACTTGAACAAAATTAATACAATTAAGATAAGAAAAGGAGAAGTGAAGTAAGGGGGTAATTTTTATCATAAATATCTCTTGAATATCTAAGAAAAAGAGAAAACTAACAAATACATGAATAAAAACCATCCCCCCAAATTAGAGGTCAATGAATATGAATAGTTTTTAAAAGAATTGTGAACTACTAAAAACCATACAAAAGAGTGTTCCAAATTTCTAATTATGAGATTAAAGAGAATCAAAAGAAACCTGAGGTTTTACATCATACCTAGCAAATTGGCAAAAATGACAAAAGATGAGGACAGTGAATGCCAGAGGAACTGTGGAAAGACAAGCATAGGAATGCATTGTTGGTAGAGCTATGAATTGTCGGACCCTTCTAGAATGCAATTTGTAATTACACAAAGAAAGTGACTAGGCTTTCCATACCCTTAGACTCAGAGATTCCATTGCTAGGCATATAACCCACAAAGACCGATGACAAAAAGAAAAGTATCTTATATACTAATGTATTTTTGTCAGTATTGAGAGAAATGATTATGTCTCTCTTATTTTAAAAACCATTTACCATTGGAGAGATCTAGGATTTTTTCTGTCCTATTTCCTCATTCTCTACTAAGTCAAATCAGCATTTGAAGAACAGAGGGGATAGTGAGATTGGATTAATATTCGCATCAATCTTGTTCAGACCTCACCCAACTATGAAACTTTAGATGGAATCAAATGGTCAAGAAATTTGAGTCCATTGTGTGCCACTCAGGATTGAGTGGGGGAATAGATCCTTTGTCTAAATGACCCAAGGCTAGGGGTGGTCTGGGAGTAAAAGTCACTTAATCAAAGTTATATTCCCTGTCTCCTCATTAGAAAATTCCACCTCTCATTATAATATTCATTCTTCCCATTAATTATTCATCAGTCAGAGTTGATTGCCATCTGTTAGGAACACCCACTCTTCCAAGGGCATATGTGTCAATAGGCCTCCATGATTCAACTTTAGTTCACAAGACATGGTCAAAGGACCATCCTTTTGTAATTATGCACTAGTGATAATTAATAAAATAATTAATTACTCAGTAATTATGTCTCTTGAACTTTTTTATACATCAAAGTATTATTTGTGGTAGCAAAACAAAGTTGGAAACAAAGTTTGAACATTCATTGACTAGGGAACAGCTAAACAAATTATGACATGAATTAATAGAATATTACTCTGTTGTAAGAAATAATAACCATGATCAATACATAGAAGCATACAAAGACATATAAACTGATAGAAAAAGTAATAATCAAGAATGAGAAAAATAATATGCATAATAACTGCAACCATGTAAATGGAAAAAAATAGCAAAAATGTTACGTGTGTATGTATATATTACATATACACGCATGTACATATACACACATAGTATATATACTTTCTCTCCATATATGTATATATGTTTGTGTGTATACATATATATGCCAAATGATATACAATTATAATTATCAATCTTGGCCACAAAAGAGAGGTAAGAGAATGTACCCCCTCACCTTTGTAGAGGTAGGAGACCCTGGTTGCAGAATATAGCATCCAACATCAGACTTTTTTAATATGTTGGCTTATTTTTGCGGAATTTTTATTTCTTCCTCTTTTTTATTTTTTTAGTAAGATGTATAGTTCTCTGGAATAGACTAGGGAAGGGATGAAGTGGAAAATATAAGTGATGTAGAAACAAAAGGTAATAATGTATATGTATGTTTTAAAACAAACTTTTTTTAAAAAAATGGATAGAGAAAGGAATCTGAGTGGTACACTGGTAAATGTCTACAGTATAAAAAACAAAAGGCATCAATTCATCTTCAAGAAATGAAAGTAAAAAATTATGTGAAATAGAAAAAAAATACTTCATTGGGTTATCATGTGGCTTGTAGGAAATAATGTATATGAAGTGCTTTGCCAACCTTAAGTCCTATCTAGCAATGTAGTAATGGTAATGTGCTGCCCAGGTGAACAGGGTTTGTCACTCATCCTGGCCCCTATTCTTGTACTTCCAATATAGCCTGTTCTTTTTGTGACTTTCTATGTTCTCTGCCAGTTTCAGCACTCAGCAGCAACAGTTCTGCTTAGATGTCACCTCTTATACAAATCCTAGCTCACCTAGTCTGTCCCAACCAGAAGCTATTAAAATCATTACTTAGAAAAATTTGGGTCCAAGTTTTTTTCTCTATGTTCTAATTGCAAAAGTGAGCTAATATTCTTTCTTTCATCTTGAGCCATGTTGAGGAAAATTATCCTTTTTAATACACACACGCACACACACAAGCAGTCATGAAATAAATATTTCTCTCTTCCAGGTGTTTCCCACGTCTTGCTTTCTCTTATGTATTTGAGTAATGAAACAAATAGTTCAATGTGCATTGGTTTACCACCCATATCTTTAAAAACTTGGTTTTAAAATCAAAATCAAAGGGGGAAATAGAAAGCAACAGTTAAGAAAAGGAGATTCAAGAACAAATCTCATATCTCTTGGGAAGGCAGATACAGGGAGAAGACATTGAGGAAAAATGGAGTTTGAATAGTTTCAGCCAGTCCAGAGAAGTAACTCTTCCATGTCTTTAGCACAACCCAGTGCTAATGACCTCATAGCTGGTGGTCTCTCTGGTCCATTTCCTTAGTCTCTCCTTTTAGTTCCCAGTTTAGTCCTGCCAAGGGTCATATGCTTTCATTTTTATGTGCAAAACACCTCCCCTCCTTTCCCCACACTCCTCTCCATGTCATATGCCCTCTCTTTTAGTCTGACCCTGTCAGCCAAAGAGTCAACACAAGTTCTTGAAGGTTGAGAAGGGAGAAACACTGATAAGGTTCCTGTCTGAAGCAGTGGGCATTCCTTTCTAGCACCCATATTTCTTTGACAATACTATAAAGATACCAACTATTATTATTATTCAAAGAGAACCACCTCTGGAATCAAGGGTTTCCTTTGCTACTTCTCCAAATGTTTCCAAACGTATTTGGCCTACAGTCCTCTTTTAAAAAAAGTATTACTCAGCACCCCCTTCGGGATAGATTAGGTTAATCTTTATTTTTATTCAATGTCCCCCAATTTCACCTAAGACTACCACTCCTCCCCACTCCACAACTGGTTCAGCACCCTCCCGGGTGGTGGTATGCCCACTTTGGGAACCAATAGTCCAAACCATATTTGGTTTTATTTGAGTGTTAATCATGCCATGCTACTAATTAGGAACAATGAACTATTTTGCATCAATTCAGGCATTGTGGCATAATGAAAAGTGGACTTGAGTTCAAGTCTCAGCCTACCCCCCACTTGTTAACTATGTGATATTATCTTAAACTTGTTACTTAAACTCTCCAAGCTTTAGACTCCATCTTTGAGGAAATTCAGTGGTTACCCCCACCTTCCCACTGAGCCATATCAGCTGATTGCCACCATGATGCTACAAATCATGGAACATCATAATGTCTGAGAAATCAATCTTGAGTGATCCAAATAACTCTTCATTGTTAAAGAGAGGAAGAACGTCTGCAGCATACTTCCAACAGTGTCCTATATAAAGTGGCAAAGGGGGTAGAGACAGAGCAACACAGAGTTGGACCTGTGGTTTCCTTGAAACTGCTGGTGTGAAAAGGCTTTTAGCCAATGTGAATGTATAACCGTTATGCAATCTATAGTCTTGGATAGATACGTAGGATATAGGAAAGGTTAAATGATTTAACGTGGCTGTAAAGTCAAGTATATTTCAAAGGCAAGACTTAAACTGAAGTCTTCCTGACTCAGATTTGTGAAACAAGAGGAGAGATATAATGGATGTTTATCAGGAAAATGTATGATTAGAAAAGTAAGTGACAGGAGTAGAAAGAGGTTCAGAAGGTGATGTAAAAAAAACTTGGACAATGTTAGAAATACCTTTTGTATTTGAAACAGACACACTAATGTAAACAAAGCATACATAGTGGAGATTCACAATTTCATAATTGGAATTATTCTTCTTTGAAGAGGGAAATGTCTTTGTCTATAGATGTTTAGTAGTTATAGTAGCTAGCATTTGTCTACAACTTTAAGGATTGCAAAACATTTTGTAAATACAATTTCATTTGATTCTCACAGCAGCCCCAAGGGATAAATTTGGTTAATATCCCCATTGTGCTGATGAGGAAAATTAAGGATTACCTAGGGTCACAAAGTTAGTAAGTATCTGAGGCTAGATTTGAACTCTCCCAACCAATCTGGGTCTAAGATTTCCTCTTCCTTCTCTAAGAAGCTGCAAAACTGAATAAATGAAACTAAGGTAAACAGAAACTAAGTGTGCAGGGTCAAACAGCTAGTAAGTATCTGAGGTTGGATCTGAACTCAGGTTTTCCTGATTTCATGCCTTGCACTCTATCCACAGTACTACTCAGCTCCCTCTAGAGATGTTTGTCATATCAATAATAGTAAAAAGGAATTTTTTTAAATTTTTAATGAATTTACTATTTATTTTTAACATTCCTTTTTTTTGAGTACTGAATAATCTCTCTCCCTTCCTTCTCTCCCCTATCCATTGAGAAGGCAAGCAATGTGATATCAATTATACATATGAAACTATGAAAAGTACATTTTCATATTAACTATGTTGTCAAAAAAAGACAAAAATAGAGTGAAAAAAATTTGCTTCAATCTACACTCAGAGTTCATTGGTTCTCTCTTGGAAGATGGAAAGCATTTTTCATCATGGTTCCTTTGGAATTGTCATGGATCATTTTCTTGATCAAAGTAGCTAAGTCATTCACAGTTGATCATTATTACAATATTACAATGTTCTCCTGGTTTTGCTTACTTCACTTCGCATCACTTGAAATAAGTCTTTCCAAGTTTTTTTCTGAAATCATCCTGTTTGTCATTTTTATAGCACAATAATATTACATCACAATCATATACTACAACTTGTTTAGCCATTCCCCAGTTGATGAGCAACCTCTCAATTTCTATTTCAAAACTTCTAAAAGGGCCACTATAAATATTTTTGCACCCAGCGGGTGACATGATTGACTATTCAATGTTTCTATTTATACCCATAAAAAATAAGATAAGGAAAAACTCCTGTCCATTGGGTAAATCTTCTGTGGAGGGGCCATGGAAGAGCACAGAGAAGAACTGCATAAGATAAGAAGATATAGGTAGGCTGTTATCTGTACTAATGGAGGAAATAACATATCTCAGAGGTCAGAGAATTACGATCCCCAAGATCAAATCCAGGCTATTTTGCCACAGCTTGTGAGTCATACAAAAACAGGTGGTAGACAGGATTTGACCTGTCACTATACTCTATACATGGATGGACTATATTGCAAACCCTAAATTATATCATAGCTTCATTGGCATTTAAGTAAAATGATCTATAAATGTGATCTATTATACCAGTAGCTGTTAGAAATAAAACTATTCACCAGACTCATTTAGTTACAAACTTCTCACAGAGACAATCACCTTTGGGCTATTCAAATCTAAATTGGTTTTATAACAGTGACACAGAAATGAAAAGTTCTTTCCCCCCTCATTATATGCCATAACTAGCCAAAGGATGGTAATAGATGAAATATATTCTCCCAATCACATACACCTCATCAGGAGGCTGGTATGGCCAGAAGGATGGTTTTCAGATTCTCACTTCAGAAACACATGGAGTTGTTCTGAGGCAACTGTGTACTGTTTCTTTTAAAATAGCATCAAACATCTGGGAGCACGATTCTATCTGTCAAATGCTATCAAAAGAATGGTATGTCTTTTTTTTTTATTTAATTGAACCCAAACCTTATGGAGTGGTAAAAAATCTGTATTGTATTTTGGGAGTCTAGAGTCTTACATTTGTAGATACCCATGTTTAAGAAAGAAGGGGGTAGGGGAAAGCCCTTTTTCATATACACCACAACCTCTGAATGCTGCCAAATCTGATACAGGGAGGAAAGGTGAGGTCAACATATTGAGAGAGTACGGAAGAATCTCACTGATCATCAGTTAAGTATTTCCACCCATAACAGGTATTACAAATCTCTTTTCAAAGAAAAGCATGTGTGGAACAGTCCATAAATTTTCTTTTTCCTCCCCCAGGATTTTTTTTCTAAAGGCAAGTATTTCAAATGCAATAAAATATCTGCTTTCATTTAAATGAAGCAGGTATTATAGTTGTCCACTGTAAATTTGTAACAGCTCTAAGTTGGGGCACCTCTCACTATATCTTGTTAGTGTCATTTAAGCAGGCACAGACCTGGGTGGTTTCCCAGTAGTTCTAACCACAATACTTATCACAAATTAGTTTTATAATCAGGTCAAATCTTTCTAATACTAGTCTTACAACTCTACCATACTCTATGTTTTCTATGTCAATTTGTCATTTCCCAAGTTGTCATTATGGGATTTGTGATGACCAGACTTCAAGAAAGATGATTTCATGAGGTTGAACCCAAGGAATTAAAGGGGCTTCAAATATCGAACCTATATACCTAAGATTTTTTTTCTCAGAAAATAGAAACTCTTTTGCCTTTCTTCCATTCCAGGCTTGTTGATTCCAAATTAAATAACTGGTCCATTTGTGACTTTGAAGTCATTTGTTATTGTCCAGTCATACTGGAATGTGCATAAACACTTTTCCACCCACTTTCTACCCACACTTTATTTAAAGCTTTATTTCTAAAATTTGTTGTTAGGGATCGCCAAGTTGGCAGTGTTAACTCAGGCATGTTGAAAATGAGGAGAGCTAAGTTTTTAGTAATCTTTTATGGAACTAACATGGACAGGGGTATTTTACATTTTGTCGATATGTTTCATGATTCCATCTTTCAGTTTTCAACTAGATCTGGCATCATTTAAATGCAACCAAAGTATACTGTTCCAAGAAAATGTTGGATTAAGATTACATGTGAGAAATGTGAAAGAGTAACAGCTTTAGCTTTTGTATTATGGCACACAAATCTAAATATTTATAATGTGCAACTTCTGGTCCAATTAAAACATGGCCATCCTCTGACCTACAAGTACCAGTGGTGTGACGAGCACTTAATTTGAGAATAGGTCAGCTATTGCTTGTGTACAAAATGTCAAAGATGGTCAAGAATTGCATTACCATCAAGTAAGATTCTTGGGAAACACACACACACACACACACACACACACACAAAATCAATTTTATCTCTTCTTCTGAGACTTGTAATCAAACCAATGCTGCTATTGCTACAATAAATGGTATGTCAATCAACTCCCTTCTGCTCTATTCATCATCCCTATGACTTTCCACATCAAAACAATCTTTCATGACCACCCCACCCCTATATGTGTTGCCTTGCCTTTTAGAATTTAAGATCCTTGAGGACAGGGAGTATTTCACTTTTTTATTTGTATCTCCAGCACTTAGAGCAGTACTTGGCACATTAGAAAGCACCTAATAAGGGATTCTTCAATCATTTATTCATTCAAAAAGATTTCATGTAGTTATTCCTGGGTGACCCCATTATTATTTCCAAGTGTTATTCTTCTCCACTTTGTACAGAAACTAGAAGCCTAGAAGACAAAGATCACTCTCACATATTTAACAAGTCATTTGGCTCTAAGAACTTTAGTATGGATCTATTATAGAAAAGACCACTGAAAATCTTTAGACTATAAATTCTCAGCCTTGGGGACTCTCCACCCTGGAGTTCCTACAACATTTCTAAAGTTCAATAAATGTATTAAAAATTATTTGGGTTGAAGTTTGAAGTATTGAATATCAAATAAGCCAAACCACTATTTCATTTACCACTCAGCATTATTCATGTCTTCTTATACACTGTCAGCAACTGCAAATGTTTGGACAACTAATGAATGTATCATGTTTAACGTCTAAATACTAATATGAACATCTAGTTACACAGATTCCATGGATGGAATTCTTTCCCTTCTGGTCTTTGCCTCCTCCCTTCTTTGATTTCCTTCAAGTCTCAGCTAAAATCCTACCTTCTACAAAAAAAGCCTTTCCTAAGCCCCTTTAAAGCTAGTGCCTTCACTCTTGATTATTTCCAATTTAGCCTGTTTATATCTTTTTTTTTTTTTTTGCACATTGTCTCACCCATTAGACTCTGAGCTCCTTGAAAGCAAGAAGGTTGTTTTGTTTTGACTTTATTTGTATTCACAGCACTTAGTACAGTGCTTGGCACATGATAAGCATTAGTAAATAAATGCTTATGGACTTGATTTGTCAGTCTAGGCTGGAGGTATGATTATTGAATAAATGGAATGTCAACAGTAGTCTGAATATTTTAAAATATCTTCATGCAGAAGATGTAGAGCTGTATAATACCTAAAATATTGTGAGATAATTAGTAAATAATAAAAATGTGATTTCTAAGAGGAAATTATTATCAGCATGTGGAAAGTAATTTTTTCCATTAGCATAAAAGCTAATATCACAGGAAGGGAATGAGTTTAATTAGCTACAACAGAAGACATGGGCTTCATCAGAGCTGAGGGCATTTAGGTGTGAGTCAGTGTAGTTAAGTGAAACAAACACTGGTCTTTAGTCAAGAGAGGACTTGATTCAAATCCTGCCTCTACTTGCTTTCTTAACTCTCTAGGCAGTCGTGTATGGAGTGTTCACAGAGGACTAGCACCTCTGATGTGAGGGTTTTCCAAGCCCTTTTCGGGACTGCTCATGTACCTTCACCCAACTCTCACTAGTGGCTCCAAGAAGTTGTAGTAATGGCAGCAACTACATCGTGGTAAACCTTCTTACTTAACAGGCTAAATCAGGTTGATGGTAACCAAAAGGCCTCAAACCCAGCAGTGGGGAAGGGATTTATCTACCCCAAGCTTGTAAAGACTTCCCCTGGTGGATTGGGCAAATGAAAATGTTTTGTTCCAATGGCTATGAAGGCAACTGAAACAGGCCCTATGGAGTGCTTCAAGCTTAGTAAAACATGGAAGATGCCAAGGTCATTGCATCCCAAGTCATTGCCAGTTATCTTGATTTTGTCTTGCCACTGGACTTTGATGACTCTGACAGAGAGTGGGGCTGAAAACTTTGCTTCACTTAAATCCAATTCATGCATTAGTCAAGATATCACCCTATGATCCCCTTTGAAGGATGAACAACATCTCTGGGCAAATCATTTAACATCTCAGCATGAATTGTTCACATAGAAATTAAGGATTGTAACAATACTTTATGAAAGAGGATCAAATGAAATAATATAAGTATTATACAAATATTGTTGATTGTTCATACTGTAGGGGAGTAGGTCCAATGCACTGCAGCAAAACTCAAGAAGGCCTAGACTGCTTAATTAACTCAACCAATGAATCAAAGATACAAGCTAGACTCAAATAGGTCCTTAAGTAATTTGGGAAGAGTGAGTTCACTATTGAATGAAAGCAAGCTATATCCCATGGGAAATACTTTAAAATTACATGAAGAAGAAAATTAATCACACTGTTTGGAGTTATATATCACATGTATATATGTAACATAACAAATCAGTTATAAAGCTCATAGTCTAACATGAAAACAATCAAACTTCTTGAGCTTCCAGGCTCAGTAGCACCATCCAGACACATATTCTTGCATCTATATCAGAGGGTAGCAAGGCAATGGGGAGGAAAAGGAAGGAGAAGAGTGACTCCAGATGGTTTGTTGTACTCTCTTGCCACTATTGACCAAGTGACAACCTTGTGACTTCAAAAAGTCAAAAGATCTGGAGTTTCTCCATAGGAACCAGTAGCTTGGCCCCAAGTAGCAGTAACTGATGAAAATATCTGCATCAGGGTCTGAGAAATACACTGTGGACACACTGGACACACCAAGCAAAGGCAGTTTCAGGACTCTACAAGGACGCTGACCCCTTTGAACTCTTCAGAGAGCTAAAGAGAATGACGTGAAAACTCCAAAAAGGGAGAAAAGAACTCAAAGTGCCAGGACATTCAAGGTATGTCTTTGTTAAATATATTTCTTAAGGCTATGCCTTGCTACTTGTATACTTCTGGTTTTAGCACATTCTCTACAGGAAATTTGGAAGGAGTTCACCTTGGAGTAGGAGTATGCCCCTAGTTGAGGGAGAGGAAGGGAGAAGGAATGTTTTGCAGCAACTGGTCTTATTATAGAACATACCTTTTTCTAAAAGTTAATTGGGGCTACTGGTTGATATGCTGTGTGGAACACATTGGATGGGAACTTGTGAATAGCAATATTAGAAAATACCATGAGCCTTAAGGCTTACACCTAGAACCTTGAGAGGAGTAGTAGTCAGATGTTCTCTTAAGATCAAATCTGACAATGCTAGGAGTTGGAGAAGTAGTCTCAGAGGGGAATCACAGATTTAGAATTACAAACTTCTCACTTTACAGATGAAAAAACTGAAGTCCAAAGAAAAGCAATATTCAGTCTTAACAAAAAATAAAAAAAACAGAGAAAAAAAACACATATTCCATTAATTTTAAAGTGTCCTGATTTGTCACAAAGTTCTTTGTCTCAAGCATAACATTTTGTTAATGCAAAAATTCATTAGGTAAGTTACCAAAAATTTGATTGAGGGAATAGACATAATATGTTGATTTCAATCTCAGCATTCCAAATTCCCAATTCATGGTTAATAGCCAAGGAAGGAGACACAGCTCTTTTGAAGTGGGTTTAAAATTTGAGTGATGACCATGCTTTATTTTTTACTTGAGAATGAGTACCTTCATAGAAAAATAATAAAAGGAAACCATAAACTAGAGTTCCTAATACCTATTCCCTATTTACTGTTTCCAGTTTATTCCATCTTTTTTTGTACATGGTTATTTATATGTATCTTCAGCAGTATACTATGAGCTCCTCAAGAATAAGTACTGTTTTTTGCTTTTCTTTGTATTACCAGAAATTAGCTCACTGCCTGGAATATGCTTAATAATGGCTTATTGAATGGCTTTTTAACTAACTTATCCAATAAAAGTTTTAGAAATTAGTGTGTTAAGCAGTATCATTCTATCATTGCAATCAGCCCAATTCTTTCTAGACACACAACTCAACAAAACATCTTCAAAGCTGTGTAAATAAGAAACCATTCTTAATTTTCCTACAGTCATGAACAATGCCCAGAGGGTTTCCTCATGTAGCCACTTACACCTTTAATAAGAAAAATTGACCTAAATACATCCCAGACTTAGATTATTCAACTTCCACAAATAAGGTAATAATTCAGTTCTTTTGCTAGTAAATTAGTCTGCCAGTAAAATGTTTCCTTTGTCAGCTAGGCAAATTTTATTTAGATATGTTAAAAACTTAGGAGCCAACATATATCAGAAATGACTGTGGCAAAAAGAGATATTATTTTCTAGGGTGCCACATGTCTATCAGATCTAGGAAGACTACTGGGGACACTGAGGTACTGGAAAATCACTAGGATCAGAATGAGGCCAAGTTCTAAATCCCAGGCACTGAAACTAGCTTTGTGACTTGGAGCAAGTCTCTTGCCCTATCTGGAGTTTTATTTCCTCATTTGAATAAAGGACCACTGACTTCTGAAGTCCCTTAAAATCCTGCTAACTTACAGGCACCTGAATACATTCCCACTTGAAAATATTTTGGCCACAACTACCAAAGAATAGAAGCTTTCGTGAATAATTGATAGTTTACATGCCATCAAGATTGATGATAGTTCAATATCATCTCTCCCCACCCCACCCCCAGTCCTGGACTCCCTAGTCACTCACAATCTTTCAAAGGAAGTTTTCTCTGATAAAGACAAAAGTTCATTGCTGTCTGCTGGCAAGGCTGATCACCCATGTCCTTCCTCACTGCCAAATATTGCACCAGCACTCACTAGATGCATGACCCTGGGCAAGTGATTTAATTCTTCTAGGCCTATTTTTTTTCTCTTTAATGGAGGGAACCAGCCAATGAGGGCCCAGTCCTTAAAACATACTCCGATTTCCCCATTTTGGTAGGTAATAAGGAAGATGTACAGATATTCTCTGCCTAACTCATGGACCTTTGGGGAGTATTTTCTTGCCATGAATAGGGTGGGATGGCTAAAAATCTTGGGGTTGGATGAGGAATCAGAAGAATCAATGACACACAAGCTGTTGAGCTGAAACCCTGTATGCAGACAAAAGGAGTGATGGCCCCCTTGCCTGGCCCTTTTTTCCTTTTTTTTTCCCTCCTGGATACAAGTGAGGTTGAACTTCTACAAACCAATGGATAGGAGAAATGTTGAATACCTCATATTCCCTAGATCCCATCACTATGTAACAATGAACATGTTGCCTTTATTTCTTTTATATTTCTTTTTTCCTGACCTTGTGAATGAATAGTTTGCGATGGAAGACTAGTGGATTCATTCTTTAGAGCTCAGATCTCAGAGTCAGGAGCCATCAGAAGTATCCAATGGCCAAACATGTCCTCTGCATATGTACCTGACTATCATTGTACTTTAAGTTCGATCAGGGATCTTCTATGTACTAGGGGGAATGCACCTCCAAATGTAGATATTGTTTCTATAACAATTGTCCTTGTTAAACCTGCTTAGTAAATGCCATTTTCTAAATAGCTACTAAAGATCTTCTGCTTGAGTGATGTTAGGGAGTACAACAGATGGGGGCTTATGAACCACAGTGTTAGAAACTGAGTTAGAAACTCAGGGTTAATTTCAGAACCATTAAGTAGAAACAGTCAAATACCTGTTAGGGACCGCACCTGGAAGTTAGAGTTGGGACAGTGTACCCAGAGGAGGTGCTACATCTATAAAATTAGGTCATTGGATTTGACCTCTAAGCTCCTTTCTGGCTCCAAATCCAAACTCCTATCATTTATAATTTTATAATCCCATAATCTTGCTGGAAAGACACAAAAACAATTTGCTTACTACCCCTTTTCAGGCAACTGAAAAGTCTACTGGTTCTGTGCCTTCTTCTCCAAAACTCTGAATCTAAACTGAAGAGAGTCTAGGAGCTTTCCTGTGCCCCTGAATTAGCTACCTGTTTATAATTCTTTCAGCCAAGAAATCAAAAGGTATATCAAAATGAGGGTGTTACATGGTAGAATTGGTAGCATGCTGGACATGGCAGCAGGAAGACTTGAATTCAAATTAGACTTGAGAGGTTCTCTTAACCTTTCTCAAACTCAGTTTCCTGACCTATAAAATGAGGATAAAAGGAATACCTATTTTGCAGCATTGTTATGAGATAATTTATGTAAAGTGCTTTGCCAACTTTAAAGGACTTGGATTTTTAGGTATTATTATGATAATGGGGGTAGGCAAGATTCTTCTCTCACTGCTATCACTATCTCATTATAGCTTTTTGAAAATGTCAGCCACAGATAAGATTCTAGGAGTGGGTTCTTTGTGTATTTACATCAGGAAATATAACTAAGAAAGATTTCTTCTCTTAATCTACACCTAGACCCACCAGAGTCAGTCACTGACTGTATATTCACTGTAATCAATGTCTCTACCCAGTTCTAGTTTCCTGAAAATCTTCCCTAGAACAGAACTAGATGTACCTCCCTAAGAGATCACCGTTTACTTGCCCTGAAAGAACCAGGTCATACCTAAAGTTCTTCATTTTACTACCATTGGGTTGGAGGCATATTGTGAACATTATAGGGGGAAAACAGGGGCTAAATATTAATATGCTATTTATTTTGGTGGCAGTTAATAGATAGTAAACATAAGTCAATATATCTTCTCTTTTACCTAGGTCCTAGTATCCCTGATATTTAACTCCAGAGAGAACAATATGTGCTACAGAGTAAAAGCCATTTGGGTATGACTAAGCCTGAGGCAAGTCCTCTTTCTATGAGATACTTTGCCTAGAAACCCTATTGAAACCACAGATACTAGCCCCATCATTTCTTCCTCCACCATGGGGAAGGTTCTTCAGATCTAAACATTGTCCGATTCTGTTTAGATTCAATTCCATGCCTGACCATCTTGCTCTAGATATCAGGATATTCTTAGGGCCGATGAAAACTAGGCAGAAGTAATTATGATTTCTTTGGGTCATCTAGAGATTGTTTGACTCAGCTCAGTAGCACAATGGATAGAGCACTGGGCTTGGAATCAGGAAGAATTATCTTCATAAATTCAAATCCAGCCTCAGACACTTACTAGCTATGACCCTGGCCAAGTCACTTAACCTTGTTTGCCTCAGTTTCTTCATCTATAAAATGAATTTGAGAAATGGCAAAATCATTCCAGTATCTGTGCCAAGAAAACCCCAAATAGGGTCATGAAGAATCTGACACAAGTGAAATAATTGAGCAACAGCTATAAATGAGACTTTTAACTTCCCTCTAACTAAAAACAGCTTGGTGACACAGTGGTAGAAGGCTAGACCTGGAGTCAAGGAAACCTAAGTTTAAAGCCAGCCTCAGATATGCACTAGCTGTTTGACTCTGATGTCTGCCCTCAATTTGTTCACCTATAATGTGAATAATAATGGTACCTACTTCACAAAGTTGTTCAGAGGATCAAATGATTTAACATCTGTGACTTAGCATAGTGCCTGACACTATTGTTGGTGGTTAATAAATGTGTTTTTCCCTTCCCTTTTTTTCTTTGTACATCTGTCAATAAAACCTGTACCTGCAAACTATCCATGTACTGGTTCCTTTGTGCCTTTCCATAAGAATATCTGCACATATGATTGATGGTGTTATATTCCTCAAAGCAAGTATAGCATGCAGTTACTCTTAGGTTCATCTCAATAGGGCAGATTTATTTCTTTTTATAGCTCACCTTCATAGAAATTCTATCACTTGGGGATATAGTTAGTGATGGAATCACTTATGTTTATGTTCCCAGTTAGAGAGCAAATCTCTCTAATCATGGACTAGGACCCAGCCCTGAGAAAGATCTCTCTCTCCTGTGTAGCTCCCATTGTATCCTCATGCAGTAAATAAAGAAACATGGAACAACATAAGGACAGAGGCAACTGCAGGTCTTTGTGAGAAATAATACTGAATCTTGCAAACATATCCTTTAACAGAATAAAAAACTCAGAACAGAAGTAAGGTAGGGATAGGACCTGCCAGCTCCCTTTGTCTGGTTTGTTCCGCAAAGTGCCCCTGCTACTACAGTGATCCCTGAGACCAAAACCCACAGTCACACACACCCCTCTTTGTCTGTTTCAGAAGTCTTGAGGAGGGACCTGGAGATGTAAAAGACACGGGCTGCTTTCTCAGCTGTGCTGCTTCCATAGGATGGCCATGTCTTCACCCTTCTCTCCTCCTCCTTGACAGTCCCCAAACACTCAATGTAGCCCATACAGGAAAAAAAATGACACCCTCCTGATCAAGGACTGATTTCACATTAGCTTTCTCTCTTCTCAAACTGGGAAGAACCAGGGACTTGTGGTCAGTCAACACCTTGCCAGAGATTGTTACATAAAGAATTGTTATTTGGTATTAAGAGTGTTTCAATTCAGTCATGCCTTTCAAAGAAAGACTGGTGACCCTTATTTTCCAAATTTGAAAATCTCATTAAGATTACATCTATCCCAAGATCTATGTGTAGTTTTTGATGAGTACTGAAAAAAGGTTCATATTTTCAAGGCAGTTCTTCTAGTTACCAGATCACCTTCATAATTACGAAGCAATGATGAATAAAGTTGACATTGTTATTTGTCTGATTAAGTACGAGCTTCTATTCCCAGATGTTCTTCCCAGCTCACAGATCCAACTTATGCGTAGTACTCTAATGGACTCAGCCTATTAAGTATATGAGAAGATGAGAAGAAGGTATTCAAATGTGTAAAGACAAGAATCCTAAGATTAATGGAAGAAGACAACATGTTACCATAATTCAAATTTAGGCTAAGCCATTTCCAGTAATTCATCTAGTCTCTTAGGACTGTTTCCAAGGAGACAGTATCAATTGTGGTTGGGAAATAGAATCCCTCTAAAGAAGTGAGCACTATTACAAGAACCTACTCGTTTGGCTTCTTCTGGCTGATGCTTCTTATATGAAGGGTCTGTCTCTGTTCTGCTTTTTTATATAACTAGACTTTTCACACTCTATTTGTGTGATGGACCCCATAGTACAATCTTGATGTGCAATTTGATCCTGGTCATCTACCCTAACTTAAAGATGTTGTGATTTTTGTTTTCAAACTTAATAAATATGACAGGGCAAACACAAAGAGTTAAGGCAATGGTTTTTAAGTCTCATTAGTATAAAATCCAAGATAAGCCAGAGGGTAGGGATCAATTGTGTTGAATATCTTTATGTTCTTGATTCTATAATGGAGCTTAGCTCTGAGTATTCACTGCAATTATCTTTAAATTGGCATATTAAAGTCCTTAATGTTTAAGTCCTAATTTCATTTTCTAGAAGAACTCCAAAGACAAAACAGTCATGAAGAGATACAGCTGAGAGGATAAAGCTTAATTTTTGAAAAGAGTGATTTAAAAAACAACTTTTTTTCTGTGCAAATATGCATCTTTTAAGAAAATCTGATCTTTGAAAATTCATATTTACCCAAAAGATAAATTATGGGAGAGAAAGAAAGAGAAGGAAAAAAGGGAAGAAGGAAGAATCAAGGGGAAGAGGGATGAATTGAGGGAGCGAGGGAAGGAAAGAAGGGAGAAAGGGAAGAAGGAAGGGAGGAAGGAAGAAAGGAGATAGGGAAGAAGACAGAAAAGAGTGAGGAAGGCAAGGAGAGAGGAGGGGAGTGGGAGAAAGGAAGAGAGAGAGGATTTATAAAGCATTTACTATGTGCCAGGCATTGGATTCCTTTAAAGGACAAACTCTCCTCATGAATTTATTTATGCCCTGTTTTGCACATATATTGTTCAACATGAAGTATACCAATACAAAGGATTATAACATACATTTGTTATGCCCTCAATTCTTTAAGTACCACACGCATACATGTAACTCAGCCACATTTAAATTTATAAGTTCCATAATCACCCAGAAACACATTATTTCATAGAAAGCACCAATAAATGAGTCCTCATGGATAGATTCTCATTTTCAGAAACATTCCATTCTTAAAGTTTTGTATTAAATAACAAAATTAGAATTAAATCCATACCTTGAAAAGTCTTATAACCCTTATAGATATTCTGGGACTAATCACTTCCCCATCAACTCAGTGATCATAACTCAAAGGGACTCATCTTCAACATGCAAAGATAAGTAGCTTCCTTTCTTCTAAGATGATCCTCTTGGGTATTTCAAGCATAGATTCCCCTCATAGCATCACAATACTGATAAGAATTTAGAGCCACTGCTCTAAATCTACCCTTTTCCCCCTTAATAGCCAAAGATAGAAGGAGTCTGTGAGGGCTTCCCTGTGCTTTCATTTTTCTCCCCAGCTCTCCACCCAGAAGACTTATGATCCTGAAACAATGAACAGGAATGGATAACTGTAACAGAAAAGACTAGAGCTTTAAAAGATAGCAAAAACTTTACCAGAATTTAAAAAGATAGGAAAAACTACATAATATTTTAAATGTCCTATGGCAGTTCATCCTTTAAAGAAATATTACACTTGATCTTTAAAAAAATGTGGAACCACGATTATCCTTAACCCAATTCTGAAACACACTAAATCTGTATAAATATGAATTTTCATATATCAAGACTTTTCAAATGTAGTGTATTTGCAATTAAAATCTGTGCATTTTAAACAGCCATCTCATAAATCAGGTTTCATTCCAGTTCATTTCAACAAAAAAATTTTAAATCTGTTTCATTGTGTGAGGTCCTGAGATACATAGATTAGTTAAAATATCAGATCTGCCTTTGTGAAACCTACAGATAAGAAGACAGATCGATATACTATATACACAAATAACCATAGTGTAAAATATGATGTGATTTATTTCTAAGAGAAGTAGGCATAAATAAGGTGCTATGAGAAGTTTGGGGCAGGAAAGACAGGCAATTCTGTTGTAAGTGACACAGGCAATCCTCCAAAATCACTCAATGAAAATCACAGAACTGATGGGGCAAGTGGGACTAAGAGCACAATGCTCAAAAATTTAGAAAAAAATGATAAAAACATAATAAATGGTTGTACATTCAATGGTTAAGAAATACATCAATACTATAATTAGTGACAGTGTCAGCCTTGGGCAGTTGCTGTGCTTGGACCTTGAACTGCATGAGTACGTTGGGTAGCTCATAACTTACCTCTTCTATGTATATTTAATTTTAAAACTTCCAGAAATTGAGAACAGGGTTAAGGGGTTAAATAAGAATTATAAGGAAATTCTAACTATCGACCAGAACTTAGGGGACAGTTAAATGGCACAGTGGATAGAGCACCAACCTTGGAGTCAGGAGGAGCTGAGAGTTCAAATATGGCCTCAGATACTCACTAGCTGTGTGACTCTGGGCAAGTCACTTAACTCCAATTGCCTTCACCCTCCTCCCCAAAAAAGACCCAACTTGAATACTGTCTCCTTCATGAACTCTAAACCTAATCCTAAATGCAATAGACTAGTACAGCACACACACACACACACACACACACACACACACACACACACACAAAGGTATTTAACTTAGTCTAGAGGCACATTGCTTGATTTTGTTCAGCTCCTTTTAGATTTGGGGCAGAACATAATTCTCACTAAATGACTTTCTGCCTGACATTATCAAGAATAGGATTTCTAGTCACTTCTCCTTAGCAGATAAGCCCTGAGATGTCTAACAGGTGACTCTGAAGAGTAAAAGACCAGACTTTGGTAGCAGAGAATTTAAGCCACTGTAAGAATAGTGCAAACACCCAGCGGACACAACTTACACTCAACAGGGGGTGAAAAAACATTTATCAGAGACAATAAACCCAATAGAAAAGACATACTTGGGTAGAAAGCAAAAGAGCAACACAATGGCATTACCAGAAGACATCAATAGTGTTAATATCAGAGGTGCAAGTTGCCAGGATCACTTGTGGACTACCCACATATGTTCCTGAATTATACTCCTGCATACGTGTTCTTTTGCCAAATATGCTCTCCAGGTGTGCCTTCCGTGCGCTCTATTTGGTCACAGGTTCTCTGCAAATGCATACAATGTGGGGAGGGAATTTATTCTTGTCACTTCATTTACTATGTTGTTTGATTAAATATATTTTGCTTAAATTATGTCCTCTGAGCTGCTGGCAAAAATGAATGTATCAGTTAAGAGCTCATGAGCTGTGGTTTTTCAGTAGATACTGAACCACAGACAGACTGAAACCTGGGGCAACTTTATTAAGTTAGGTTCACATTTGAAAGGAGATGCCCCAAGGGCTGTAGCCAAAATTATGACCCATAAGAAAAACCCTTAATTTTAGAGCAATATTAAGTTAAGAATACATTTTGAGCAATCTCCTTAATCCTGTTTTCTTTTATTCCATGTTTCTTATTGACTTCCTGAAGGGTTTCTTTTGCTGACAAAATAGGAAATTTTCCACCATTTTTATAGCATCTGATATCATATCTCTAAACTAAGGAATCTAACTAACTTACCATGAAAGACTAAAACACACTCAAACATTTACAAATGTCAATCTGTTGGACTTAGAAAACAATAAAGTAACCTCTCAAGCACCAACTTGTCCGCACAACTCAGGATACTTAAGCTTCAGAATAAGAGAGTGTGGTTCCTTCCACTATCATTTGTCTTTTTCTCAGGTATGTTCTCTGTCTCCCCATATGAAAATGTCATTAAATTAAATTTAAATGTTAAATATTTAAAATTAATTTGAGGCCCATCAGTTGGGCAATGGCTGGACAAACTATGGGATATGCACATAAGACTATCATTTTGCTATAAGAAATGACAAAAGAGACAGGTATAGGGAACCCTGAAAAACTTACATGAACTCATAAGCAGTGAAATAAATGGAAATCAAAGAACAATTTATTGAATATCAGTTCTACTGTAAAGAAAAAGCAACGAAGACTTAAGCACTCTATAATAACCAACCACAGTTCTAGAGGACCCATGATGTAACAAGCTAGCCTCTCCAGACATAAAGGTGCTGGACCCAAGGTGCAGAGACATATTTTTGAACATTTGCCAATGAAAGGAGTCATTTAGGCATTTCAAAGAAGCAAATACACAGAAGAGAAGAGAAGGAAGGCCAGAGGGAAACACAGGTAAGTAGGAAAGTTTGGAAAGTAAAATCCAATAAATGGATATGGAAGGAAAAATAAACTATAAAATAATGAGTTTCATATACAATACTCTTGTAGTGCTTTATTTTATATATGGAAATGCTTATCTTACCTGGTGTTTGTTAAGTTTTTTAAGTTTAGAATAAAGATAAATAAAATACTCTGGAAAAAGAAAACTAGCTCTAGGATTCATAAAAACATAAGACTCTGGCTTGGTATAGAGAAATAGCGGATTAGTGGAAATACCACAATGAATATTTTTCCATTCTTTCCTTTCTTTTAAGACCCAGTTTAGGGGACAGCTAGATGACACAGTGAACAGAGAACCAGTCCTGGAGTCAAGAAGAGCTGAGTTCAAGTCTGACCTCAGACACTCACTAGTTGTGTGATTATGGGCAAATCACTCAACCCTAATTACCTCCCCCCTCCCACAAAAGGAGGCCCAACTTGAATACTGCCTCCTTCAAGAAGTCTATTCTAACCATTCCCTATCACTATCCACAGGTAAGTGTTCTATATCAATGGAGATTAAATTCAAATAAAAATGGGGGCCACTAATCTGTACAGAAAGATCCCTATGGGCTGCATATTGATCTAGTTTTTAAATATATTAATATCTAGGTTTTATTACATTTTATTTTTTTGTTAAATATTTCTCTATTAAAGTTTTAATCCTGTTCCATTCACTCTTGAGAGTGCTGTAAACAGCATATAGTCAGCTGTGTTTCACATTTCTGTATACTTCCTTAAATTTTTCAAAGCACTTTGTTGCTTTTGCCTTTTTATCCCTTGAGTAATAGTTATTTCCCCCCCGCCTTTATTTGTGTGCTCCTTGAGAGTAGGCTCTATGATATATATATCCATCTTTGTATCCCCAGCATAGAGTAGGCCTTTAATGGGAATTTGTTGAATGAATGAGTGAATGAATGATTCAATGATATTATTGATACAGAAACTCTCTCCAAACAGTGTGGATCATAGTTATTCATGTCTGGGTGGAGAGCATGTTTGAATTCTTGTAGACAAAAAGAATAATAATCTAGTGATAAGCCTCTACATGCTAGCTTTTTTTGGAGGTTAGGTTAGCATGATCCTCAGATAGCATCCAGTGCTTGTAACCTTTACAGCTGTTTTCCATTTATACATGAACTTGGTAGGACCAACCTATATAGGAACTACTCATTCTGAGAACACTCTTCTTAGAGACCAAGGTGATAGAGGTGAGAGTGCCCCCCGGGTATCTGGGGCAAATATGAGTGGTTTTGTTCTTACTATATAATTAACATTAATACAATCTGTCGCAGGTCATCTGTTTGTATGAAACTAGGATGTTAATAACTAGTAGCTAACGGGGGGTGGGGGAACCCCTGGAATGGGGACTTGAATCTTTAGCAATAGAGACAACCCTCACCCCTCAGGTATACTCTCTGAAATCCTGAAGGGAAGATATAAGCCTCCTTTGCTTTTTAGGTGCTCGGTTCATAAAAGTACAGTCGTGCCTTCCACATCTCAGGGTTAGGGGGACAACACCTCCTTGATCTGGAAAATCTGAGTAAAATTTTTCTGCTCTCCCTTCATACTGGAGAAGATCTGAATTGTGATGGTATGAAAAGATAACATATGTTGATATTATGTAATACGATACATATATTTTAAGCATTTCTGAATTTCTAAACTCCCCAAAAGTTCCCATTTAATTTCTTATGTCAGCCTGCTATATATTGAAACCTTGATGGGGAAAGTCACAAAAGGTGACAAGTGAATGTTTCAGACAAGTGCTATAGATGCCATTAGTTACCATTATTTAGAACTATTTCAAGTCAAAGTTTATATATCTGAAATTCCCTTCTTTGATCATGGTGTCTTGTTCTTCTACCTGTATCAGTCCCTTGGGCTTACTGAATCTGGTTGCATTATCCCTCCTGTGTCTTCCCAGCTATTGTCCTTTTTCTGACTTCATTCATGCTTTTACCTGGCCTTAACCCCAGGTCACTATTTTCATCAATGCTACTTATTTTTTAAGAGAAAACTTTCTAATAGATCTAATATAACCAACATTTTTTTTTTTTACTGCATCCCTTCCTCCTATCCCTTCCAGATGGCATTCCCTTATATAAATGGAGGTGGGTTGGTGGTGGTGGTGGTGATGGTGGTAGGGAAGCAGTTGTACAAACCTAACCAAAGCAAAGTAACATCCTTAAGTCTTTCACCTCTACAAAGAAGTGGGGGGAGGTGTCTTACCATATATCTTCCATTATAATGATTAGGCTTAGTCATTGCAACTTCTCAAGATTAAGTTTCAATAGTTTTGTTCTGTGTTCAATGTCAGAGACACTGTCATTCTCCTGGTTTTGCTTACTTTGATGTCCATGGATTTGTATGCTGTTCCCATGTTTCTCTGTATTCATCATATTCATTGTTAACAACAGTAGTAATATTCCATTACATCATATATCACTGCTTACTGGGCTTTTTCCTAATTGATGGGTGCCTACTTTGTTTCCAGTTTGCTGCAACTACAAAGGTCGTTACTATACATATTGTAGTATCTGTATGGCCTTTCCTGTCACTGACCTTCTTGGGTAGTTTAGCAGTGGCATCTCTGGATACAATTGTCATTTATTTCTCTGCTCCTTTGACATTCTTGTTCTATTGATTCTCGTCTTTGGGTCAGACCTGTCATTAACTTTTTCTACTTCTACTCCTAGTCAACAAACAAGGACAAAGAAAGTCAAAGTTATGCCAACTAAAATTTCTGTTTTCTGAATAAGGAAAGAACCTTCTAGGTAAAGAGCCAGAGTATCTTTTTTCCAGGGACAGGGAACACCTATTTTCTCATCTGGAGCCCCAGGAGGGAAAAAACAAGATATTCCCCCAGTGTTTTACTGACTTCCTCCAAAATAAGCTTATATTTTGTTTATTTTGTACCACTAGGGGGCATCCCATGAGGTCTAAAAAAGAGGAAGTAGGGAGTTGGGAAGATGATATGGAGAATTATGGATTTTATTCTTCCAAGTGCTTCTGGCATAATCTTACCTGGATACCTGGGAGAAATAAAGGACCTTTCTAGATCCTTTTTGGCCATATGCCAATAAGATTCTATATGCTATTTCAGGAGTTCTAGTGAATCTTCCAGAAAAGATTTCTCCTTAGTATGTTAAGTTTCATTTTTATGTCAAGGAATTGCAGTTTAATTCCATATAAATAGAACAAAGCATCATGCATCTTCCTAGACAATATATTTGGTGGAGATTTTGTCATAGGAGTTTGCTTTCTTCCTAGCAAATTCCACAAAAATTCTGTTTCAATTCCTTTCATTTCCCAGAGAAAATAAATCACAAACAATAAGATGCATTAGGGGATTGAACTGGGAATGAATGGGAGGAGGTTGTTAGGTTTACTTTCAGTCATGTGTGTTTATATCAGCTGGGTTGGGGAGGAGGAGAAAAAGTAGGCTTGTGAAGAATTATGAAAAGTCAAAGTTTCTGCTAATTCCTATGCCTTCACAATGTATAATGACATTGCCTTCCTTTCCGCCAGTACCTCTAGTCCTAAACAACCCCCCATCTGACACATCACCTTCTTGAGTTACAGACAGTTGCATTCCTTAAAACCAATGACAGTCACAATGAAAGAGAAAAGAGTCCTAAAGGAAGCAGCTGTCAAGATGGCTAGACTCTAAATTTGACTTATCTTGACAGTGGTCATGTTTATAATGGGTAATGCTCAGGATTAATTCTTCCCTTCCTTTCCCTCTTCCCCCCTTTAAACTATCTTAGACAGATAACTGTAACATGGAGTATAAAGCAACATGAAGGCTGACTTTCTGTACATGATTCACAAAATAAGAATCACAGAATTTCAGAGTTGGTAGAAGCCACAAAAACTGAGACATATACATACCAACAGAAATGCCCTCTATGAATATATCACACAAGTTGGCCATTCATCTTTCCTCTGAAGAATACTGAGGAGGGGAACGTCTATGCTTATCCAAGCTAGCCAATTCCACTTTTAGGCAGCTATAGTTAGAAAAAATTTTCCTTATATTCGGACAAAATATGCCTCTCTGCACATAAGACTTTTCCGTGGAGATCCTTATAGAAAATCAGTGCAATATTTGTTTAATTTGGGTAGTAATATTATAGCACCAGGGACACTCCTATTTTTATATATGTGTACATCCTGAGGGGACAAAAACTACATCAGTATTTAAAGTACTCTGTGGGTCTGTATCTACTCAAAACCAAAGCTCATGAGCCCTTACCAGTACCTGTGTTTTAACTAGCAATCCAGAAGACACAATTAGCTCAAAGGTATTTCATAAAACAGAATAAGAAAACTATTAATAAAACATTTACCCTATAAAGGTGGAGTATGCTCTCTCACAAATACAAGATTGGACAGTCACAGTAATCACACATGAGAAGGATACATATCAGAAATGCAGTGGCCAGGGCACTTGGGTGGGGTATCACACATATAGGCAATCTATGTGATTAGGGCATATATGTGGAAAGGCAACTTATGCTTCTGACACAAAAGGCTGCTATTTTCTACTTAAGTCCTCTCCCTTCTTTGGTGGGACAATTCAGCTGTTCCCTGTTGTGTGTGAATGTGCATGGCGGGCATGGCATCTCCAGTGCTCCCCTGGTAGGCATCCACTCCATGCCTAAGCTGCTCCCTGACTCTCTACTGCCATTCTTCTGCTAGAGTCCCTGACCGAGGTGCTGCTTTTCCTCAGAAGAAGAGATCCAGGCTCTGCCATCTTTCTTTTAGGAGGGACACTTCCACAAAACTAATGGCCTTTGCATAGAGAGCCATTGGACTGGAGTAAATATGCATTCCATAATGGAAGACCTATCCACTTCTAGAGTAACAGCCTTAGGGGCCAAGTTCTTTTAGTATCACAGACCAGCCAGCTAGCTAATCAGAGCCTATAACTATTTAGCCCATTTTTTGAACTCCATTCTTTCTACTAGCAAAATCCACATCTTTATCCCAAACCCCAATCTTATTTGTGGTTAAGGAGTCATTGTGATTCCCATTGCTTTCATTAGGGACATTCTGTGTCCCTAAAACAAACTTCTGAGGACTCTGCCATAGAAGCTGTGTGGAAGCTGGAATCTGAAGTCTATTTTTCTCTAAGAACTTCTTTGGAACGACATTCCAAGCAAGCATAGAGCTAAGCAAAGATGGCAAGGTCATTATCTTCTAGCCTTCTAGCCCATATCCCTGCCTTTATTATATGTATAGTCAGTAACAGAAATCAAGCTTTGTGCCACCCTCTAGTAGATGTAGTAGGGGTTAGTTTTCATTGTGGAAGACAAAATACAACAAAGTAATTATAAGTTTCTCTAAGGTAACCTGCTATAAGAGAACTATTTAAGAAATGTCTATGATATCTGCCAGATTTTAAATTGTACTTTAAAATTGTACACTATAACACTCGTCATCAAACTCAAGTTTCACTTCCCTTTGAGGTATGCTCCTAAGGGCAAGAATGTTCACAAGAAATGATGAGCAAGTTTCTGTTATAGGATGCAGCTGCAAACTGTAGCTATCATTTTTCCTCCTCTACATGCCCATCATTTTTATTTTGGTAATTTTAAAAATTTTAAACAAAACAATAAAAAGAAAAAAATACTTTCATGTATACAGCAGAATATAAGAGAGGATTCATTATAAAATAATAAATTTCCTTTTCTAGAAAACCTATGTAATAAATATTATCCTTATCATTTCACTTCTTTCAAACATGAAATATGTGAAACACTACTGCTTCTTTAATGATCATGAATGTTAGTTATAGATAGTTGCAACTATCTAAGGAAAAGGGGGAAAATGCATGAAAACTCCTTGTTATTTTTTCATACAACAATGGCAGATTATATATGTCATCCTTTACCCTAGGTTCTTTTTGGAGGATCTGAACTCATGATATGACACTGGAATAAAGGTGGGGTGCATATTATCTTTAGGAATACTTGCGGGAAAGAGACAGTGGTGAAATTGCAATAATTCTAATTTCATCTGGATATCCACAAGTTGTAGACTGGAAATTCACAATAACTTGTATCAGTTGCTAGAGGATCTGAGATGTAAGGCAGCCTTGTTCCATGATTTAGCACAAAACTGAAGCTGCTATTGCTAATCATCTATTTAGGGAACTCTCTTTTGTGTTTCTAAATATTTAGAATTTAAAGATAGTAACTCCATCAAAACCATAAAGGAAAGACACTAAAGCTATAATTCTCTGTTCTCCCTATTTCAATCATATATTCATTCATCTAGCAATTAAATGGTGTAAATAGCCTTGTTTCTTTCTAATTCTCCCCCTCTGTAAATGATTTTATTTTTTAAATAAACCAACTCATAGTATACATTAGACACATGCCTTACTTCATTGGATTGTCAGATCATTATCTTAGAACTGGAGAAGACCTTAGAGGTCATCTAACACAACTCTCTTTATTGTACAGATAAGCTCACTGACACCTGAAAAGATTAAATAACTTGTCCCAAATCACGTAGGAGCAATAGAGCTGCAGCTGAACCATATCTTCTGATTCCATGTTAATATAATTTATTCCATTGTATTTGAGCAGCCAAAGAGATGGGGCTTGGAGTCAGGAAGATGTGAGTTCAAAATAAGCCAAACTCATACACTCACTATCTGTGTGATCTTGGGCAAGTCACTTACCCTCAATATTCCTTAATACACTCGAGAAGGAAATGTCAAGCCACTCCAGGTCTTTGAGAAGAAAACCTTATGGACAATGTGGCCCACAATGTCACAAAGAGTTGGACATGACTGAACAGTGTTCTCTGCCCTATCACTGACAAAACAATTGAACAAAATATAGAAAACAAATGCCAGCTTTTGGAGAAGAAAGACACTAGCAAATTTCACATTTGGGCATAATGGAATATCCAGGAACAATACTAAGTAATCAGTTTTCATTGTCCCAGATATCTCCAAACTATTCCAGCTATACTCTGCACGCCCACTTTCCCCAATAGTGACTTAGGCTCCTGTCCCTGGAATTCTGGACTCTGATGGATGAGCTTTCATTTTCTGTCCCCTAGATCCAAACTGCCCTACCAATTCCTGGTCATCTTCAAACTATTTTTTCTTCAAGTTGAGTTTCCTTATATATGTGTCTTCCCCTATTAGAATACAAACTCCTTGAGAGCAAAAACTGTCTTGGTTACTTGTATCAGTAGCTCCAGCAGTAAACACAGTGCCTAAAACACGATAAACATACATTATAAATAGTGTTCATTCATTTATGAGTAAGATCAGGAATAGCCTGTACCTGTGATTTCAGTCTAAGCTAAGAATGGTTGTTATAGGACATCTCATCACCATTACAGGTATAGGGAATTTCCTGGTGTGATATGGATGTTCCCACAACCACTGACATTCAGCATGTGGTTTGTAACTTGGGATCTTAGAAGTACCCAGAACCCTAAAAGGTTAAGTGATCTGCCCAAAGTCACACAGTGAGTATGTTCCAGAAGGAGGATTTGAACCTGGTCTTCCTCATTCCAAACCCAACCCTATGTCCACTATGACACATTGTACATTACATACCTAATAATTTTAAAAGAACTTCAAAATGTCAGATCAGATTTTGATCCACCGATGCTCAATGTATATATGCAATTTCACTCATTTCAAAATAAGTCCAATGAACCTTTGTAGCCCATCAAGCCCAGTCCTTCTATACAATGCAGTAATCAGGGCAAATGATATATCAAAGCTTAGCATGACACAATAGGACTTCAAATAGATTATTGGTCTGACAAAGGGGCATGATCAAGGGTTATAGTGAGAAATGATTTTACTCATGTATATAGATATAAGTTTCATCTGGAAAAAAAAACTGTGAGGTTAATTTGAGGCAGCTGAACAGGAGTTTCTTCTATTGTTTGGGCACAATAAAGCTTTCAGGAATTTATAGCCTTCTAGTTGAGGGAGTATAGGAAACCTACCTGGCAAGCAATATCATTTATTTTGTATAAAACCTGTCAAACTCATGAGCTGTGGGAGAGCCTGATTATATGTTCAGAATCAATTCTGGGAAAAGCCAGAGGGGCTTGAGACTAGTTATTTGATTTGAGGCACATGTTGTATCAGGTAGTGGAATGATGTATCATACTAGAATTGTGAGAAAGTCCCATAGAAAGAGTAATGGCTGGAGAAGACCCCAATGAGTATAATAATAAGTATAGTTGGTCAATTACATTACTAGGACAACATGTGAGCCCTTACTCTGGGGAAGCCGAGATGAACTGAAAAGGACAAACTAAAGATATACTTCACATACTATATGTGTGTGTGTGTGTGTGTGTGTGTATATACTACAATATATATTACTATAAAGATATATTGCTTCTACTTCCTAGTATACAAATGATATGAATTTCAACCTGTTCAACTATCCTTCCACATTTAACAGAGACTCTTTAAATTCTTTATAAGATATTCAGGTGGAAGGGGTTAAAAAGAGATACTGTACCATAGTGGAAAAAGAAAGTGCTGGGCTGATTTACCAGGCCAATCACCCTAATGAATATCACTATTTCCTTTTAGAATTTACTTTATATGTATGCTATATTTATTTATCTGTGTATATGTTATATACCCCCTATCCCAATTAACCTTTAATGGAAACTGAACTATCACAATTCAGACCTCCGCAAAAATAAACTAAATTTCCCCTGCCACCTCTGGTGAAATTAAATGACTATAATCCAACAGGAGGCAACTCTTGTTCTCTGCATTACAACTCATCACCAAATGGACCACCAATTCCTATCTGGGCCTTCTTTCCTGCAATTAACACTGCTCCCAAACTGGCAGAAATAAGGTTGAGCAGAATAAGTAAACAAAGGCACATCAACAGCATTAAGTGCAGGACCTGGGAGGTAAGCAGTGTCAGCTCATAGAGACTTGACAAGAGTAAGGAGCATCAGATAGGGATGTTGAAATTAGGCTCACACATTTCCAGGATTGACTTGTTTACTGTACTAATCTGTCCTTCCTGGTAACCTCAGCAAAAAGCTCCCATTGAAAGTGTACAAGTTGGAATTTCCTGGAGATGGAAGCAGTGCGTTATCTGGAGATGGTCTTGTCCTTGGCACTATTCTCTCTTCCTCCCTCCCCAACCCCCAGAGCCTTTTAGGGTTTAATTGAGTCACTAACAAGACTCGCATCAACTTCTCTCTTTGTTGCATTCGTATCCAAAGCTAGTAAAATCAACTGAATTTCTTTTAAAATTTCCATCCCCTGGCCACCTACCATTTTGAGAAGAATACACCCACTTTCCTATCCATATTTATTTCTATGAAAGCATAGAATTGCTCTCGAGCATATAGTAAAGAAGTCAAATGAATCAGTAGTGCTCTCACATGGCAAAAGATACAAAAATGTTGACTGAATTAGGAAAACTATTTTGGTGGGGTGGTGGTGGTAACTTTTTTGCAGGAACAATGAGAAAAAATTATTATTGCTTCAAAATGCGCCGGTCTAGATTCCTGGTTTCTTTGCAGTGCCCATTGATATGAAAGAAAAGGGAAATCCCCCCAAAAGAGCTGAAACTAGACTTTACATGACTTTCATAGCTATCCCAGCATCCCTCAGTATTCCAAATTCGCTTTTCTCCATGAAGCCTGGATAAAAGCTCAGATTTATGGATGTCATTTGATTCTGCACGAGGAAATAACCCGTAAGAGACAAAATAAAGAGTCAAAGCAATCTTTAGGAGTAACACGAGCTCCAGAAAGCAAAATAAAACAAAACAGCCCAACAAAAAAGTTTTTAAAACCTTTTGAACAATATCCCTTTTTCGAAAGTATTTGTTAATCTAGGTAAATTGAGATCTTATTCCATGTTGCTTCTCCCTCCTTAAAATAAGCCCCGGGAGAAGCCAAAAATAAATTCAATTTGGAGGAAATATATTTGGAAACGACCTAATCTAAATGCTTCCCCAGCAAGCAGTGCAAACTCCAGCATTCTGCTCGCCTGTCTCCTCTCCCTCCGGGGCCCCCTCACAATGTCCTAAGTGACTGCAGCCTTTTTAACCCTTCCGCTGCGCTGCGCTGGGCTGCCCTCAAACATCCAGCGCAGGGATGCCACACGCTGGGAAGGGAGCTCCAGCTCCCAAACGGCTCCTCCAACAGCCCCGACTTAGTCATCTCAGGCTGCTGAGGCCAGGGAGACAAACGCAGAGGCATTGTGGGCAAACACACTGGCTTCACTGTTTGGCCCTCATGCATAATATCAAGGTCGGGGGGTGCAGGGGGAAGCCAGAGGGGTCGATTCCTGAACCCAGAGGACAGCGTCAAATCGAATGTATTTTCCGAACCCCTGCCTTACTGAACCCCCTCCATCATCTGTACTGAGGGTGTAGAAATGGAGGGCCAGACTGAGTCTAAGAGCTAGTATTCCAACCCCGCCCCCATGTATTTTTCCCCAATCTGGAGGTCTCCAGAAGGAGGTTAAGCAGTCAGTAAGGGTTTTGACTTAAACATTTAGAATTAGCATTAATAGGATTAGGCATGTCAGAGGCTGGAGAAACTTGAACCCTCTCTGCCTCAGCTGTAAATGCCCGGTGGAGAATGCCGTTTCTAGAAGGGTTCAGGGGGCACCAGATTTGTTTTAAATTTGGAAAATTAATAAGTAGCTCATTTAGGCAAAAACCACAGACTTCTGAAAATGACATTCAGTTTCTCCTCACAGCACGAAGACATATTCAGACAAGTTCAGCAGCTATCTGTTCACGGTTAAAAAATGATAGCATAGATTATATGTATATACAAATTCATATTTCTCTTTTTTATAAGTTGACATGTGTTCGCATATTAGGAACCGCATGCATTGTTCCCCAACCCCCTGCCTCCCTTACAGTCATGTAGGCAGATCATTTCTTTTTCGCTCATGTAAATGTGAATTTTATTTTGAAACAAGGAAATGCATGCATAATATATCATCGGGACTTAAACAAGCAACAAAGCCATATCTGTGCTTTTTCTAGATTCCAAATGAAGTGTTTTGACTAAACTAATTTAAAATGCTTTGGGTAGAAAAACTTCACTAAGAAACCTAGCTCCCACAGTCTCTGTTACTTTAAGGGTATCGTTCCAGACCCCCCTCACACCCACATACTTGTGCTCTCTGCACAGCAAGTGCCAAGCAGTGACATCTACTACAGTCTCTAGGACATGATGGTCTGGGCTCTACAGAAAAAAGAGAGGGAGAGGGAGAAAGAGAAAAAAGGCGGGTGGTGAGGGAGCGGGAGAGAAAGCACAAATCCTGTTATGTTCCCAGAGGATGAGTCACTTCCTAGCAATAATGCTGAGATGCTATTTATTGCCGTTTTGCTGATATGAAGCCTAGCTCCATTTCTCAGCAGAGCTACAGGGCCTAGCTTCCCTCCTGGCTGTCCATTAATCATGAGGGACTGTTACAAAGTGTACAAGGAGTGGGAGTTCTGCCCATGAGTGGCCTCTAGCTGTCTCCAGTTCAATGAAATGACCCTGTGTGAAGACTTGTTTTATGAGAGATTGGTTTATTTGTAACTAAACTACTTCCTCCGTTATTTGATAAGCTCAAATATTTGCTACTGATAGTCTGAGAGTGTCACATTTATTATCCAGCTTCAGGCATTGCCTAACTCCTTGGATTCGACTCCTTTAACCCTTTGGAGGACAGCCACAACCTTACTGGATCACCTGGTATTTTCTTTCTGAAAAGCTTATATAAGAAGCTAGAGTTGTCTTTCTGGTAATCAGCATTATTTTAGACCAGCCGTGACATGTGAATCAAAAAGGAAACTCAGTTACAAAACAGCTATGTTAATATGAGGCTCAGCCTCCTGGGCTGTGAAGACACGAAAAAGAAAAAAAGAATTCAGATGCTTTTTAAAAAGATGTTCTTCAGTTACTTTGTAGCATTTTCGCTTCGCTGTTGATATAATACAACAAAGTGGGGTACTTTGATTTCGGCTGATTTCTTAGACCCAGACGGTCGCTTGGGTGCACACTACGGTCTAATGCTGTGGAGTTCCGAGTTTTGAACCAAATTTTTACCTTTTGGAGTTTGAGCTCATTTGCATTTGGCAGAACACGATTTCCTGTTTCTACAGAGGAGGGAAAAAAAGGCTTTACAGAACTCCTTCAAAGGGCTCAAAGGGCTTTCTGGACATATAAAACCATGTTTCCAGGAGTTCAGTGAACCAGAATGAGGCAGATTTCCCTTGAAAGGCAAAACAATATCTCAGACTTGGCTACATGCAAAACACTTGAAAAATCGATTGCAATATCTTTTGAGAATCACAAATTGTGACTGTGTTTGAATTCTCTCTTCCCTGATTGGCAACACCCAGAGCTCACAGTGACTCCCAGCAGAGCAAAGGAAATAACTACTTATGTATGGGAAGAATATTGCAGCCTTACAAAGTTTTCCCAAATCATTAGGCCCCCAGAAATTCTTTCCATTGACCAAGTCCATTTACCATTCACTTCTTGGCCATCTTTGTCTCTTACTGTTCTTAAGAGAACTACTTACCTACTGCAGGAAATGTACTCATGTGAAATGTACTCAAATCACATACTCCCTTAAAAGACAAAAACAAAATGAGTAGGAGAGAGAAAAAGAATATATTTCATCCTTTATCAATAGGATGAACTATTCAGATTTAGAGAAACAGATTAATGAGGGATATATCACTTTACAAGAGGTTCTATTTACATAACAACGCTAGCTAACATTTACATAGTACTTAAAAGTTTGCATATATTTCTCACTTAAACCTCACAATAAATCCATGAGATTATATCCCTATTTTTATGAATTGAAGAAACTGAGGCTGAGAATAGTTAAGTGACTTGCCCAGGATCATACAGTTAGTGAGTCTGAGGTTTCTTGAAGTATGTAAAAGATACATTTTATAATTTCTTTAAAGAATGAATTTTCTCTCAGATTAAAATTTTATTTGACTTAACATACACACTTTTCAGATCTCTGCACAAAGCAAGGTGAACCTGCTTTTTAGGTTTGTTTTGTCATATTCTGTAGTCCTATCTTGGTTTCTTTTACTTACACAAACACTTGATTGAGTTTTATTTTTAAGGTTACAAATATTATATGGACAGAGTCATCCTGGGGGAACGAAGAGAAAGTCTCTGAAAGGAGAAAGAGGGATATGTCCTTTTAATTCACTTCATTTTCACCTCCAACACTTTTGTACCAGTGAAATTCAGTTAAAATGAACACTAAATATTAGGTAAGCTTGCTGAATCCTTTTCTTCCCCCTTACATCCCTCCCCCCCATTTCCCCTATCTTTCTGTAAAAGCAATGTTTCTTAGTGTGGGAGAGGGTAAAGAGAGATAGATATAAAGATGCTAAAAAAAACAAAGATATCAATAAAACTTTAAATAATATAATCAGTATAAAGGAGAAAAATATGAAAGAGCAATGGGAAGTCTGAGGAGTGTGTGTGTACGGAAGAAGGGGAAAGGACTAGGCCCACCTGCTTGCCTAGATGATATCGGTGGTAGTGGTGATAGCGGAAAGGTTACTCACCGGAGAACTGGGAGCTGGTTTTAGGCATGTATGTGCATGAGCTTTATGTCTTTTTCAGCACCAGCTGGAGAGCCACCTCCTCAGCTGCCTGCCTTCTTGTCTAACTCTCTGCACCAGTAACTGGCCTGGGCAGATGGCCTGATTTGCCATACTGTCCCTAGGGACAGTTCTGTATAGAGAAACAGTTCACTGATAGCATGCCAAGTAAGAATGTTTTGTCACCCTATGTGTCTTCTTTTCTTGATAGTCTCTTTGAGACATCAGATTCAAGCTATCTTTATGTGGCATGAAATGAAATAGAATTTGGCAATTACCCAGTTGATTAAATAAATATAAACAGCCAAACCAGCTAGGTCTAGTTTTTAAAAAATCCACTTAAGAATCTGAATTATCTAATCTTTTTTTCTATATTGAATACATTAACTGGATAATTGCCATCCTACTAGTTTCTAAATCTTAGTCATGCTATATCACTTAAATAAACTTTAAAGTAAACAATGGATCATGTATTTGTGCAGACAAAAGAAACCAGGATAAGACTACTGAAAGTTGGGGAGTAGGCCTAAGAGGCCTTTAATATAGGTTTACCTTGCTGTATCCATAAATTTCTGAAAGGCTGCATAGATAAATCAAATACAAGGTGGGTTCCCTTACTGCCTCAACCACAACAATCATTCCTATTCAAGTTAGCCTACTCTTCTCCAGGGCCTACTTTGTGGGCCCTCTGTTCTAGGCATTCTTTTAGACTTTTTGGAAGACCTACTTTATTCTTACAACCTTCCCTAGATACTTGAACTTTTTCTCCAACAATTTTAGTTACCTCTGCTCTCTCCCTTGTTACTCACTTCTCAACTCTTTGTAACTGGATTCTATCTCCATACACTACACATCTTAAAATAACTATCTCCAAGGTCATCAACGATCTACTTATTGTTAAATCCGATGGCCCAAACCCCATCCTCAGGGCTATCACTGTCCTTCCCAATCTCAAGAAAATTCAGTAGTTTCCTATTATTGCCTTTCAGGTAAAATACAAAGTTTTGCAGGTTAATATTCTTCACAATCTGTATTTCCAGACCAATTGCATATTAGTCTCCCTTATATACTGTATACTTCATCCAAATTGGCTTACTTGCTATTCACTGTATACAACATTCATTTCTTACTTCCACACCTTTGCAAAAGCTATTCCCCTGGCTGGAATTATCTCAATCTTCAACTCTGCTTCTTGGAACTACTAGCACCAATCAAAGTTTATTTCAAGTGCCACCTCCTGCACACACACACACACACACATGCATACATACACAGACACACACACGTGTGCGCGCATATATATATACACAGACTTGCACACATGAACATGTACATATACACATGCACATGCTGCATTATTTTCTTATTATTCTGTATCCATATTTACAACATGTATATATATATTTTAATTTACTCATATGTGTACATATTATTCCCTTGATAAGAGGACAAAGGAACAAGCATTTACATAGCACCTATTATTTTTTAGACTAGGAAGCTAAGTGGCAAAGTAGATAGAGTGCCAGACCTGGCATAAGGAAAGACTCATCTTCCTAGGTTAAATCTGGCAGTAGACATTTAACCAGTCACTTAACACTGCCTGTTTCCTTATCTGTAAAATGAAATGGAGAAGGAAATGGCAATGATATTTTCTCTCGCTTTTTTCTTTCTTGCAGTTTTTCCCTTTTGTTCTGATCCTTCACAGCATGACTAATGTGGAAATATGTGTGATAGGATTGTACATATATAGCCTTTATCAGATTGTAGGCCATCTTGGGGAAGGGGGAGTAGAGGAAGAAAAAATTTGGAACTCAAAATCTTATAAAAATGAATGTTGAAAGCTATCTTTACATGTGATTGAGAAAAAATAAAATACTACTGACTGGGGGTTGGGGGGAAGAAGGGGGACAAGAGAGGGAAATGACAAACCACTCCAGTGTCCTGATCAAGAAAACCCCAAATGGAGTCACAAAGAGTCAGCCATGACTCAAATGATTGAACAGCCTTTGAGATCTATGCCATTCATTTGCCCTATCCCTTCCCTATCTGTCTCTGTAGATATGTATCTACTGAACTCAAGATCCTTCTCCCAACTCCACCACCTGGCTCATCCATTTTTCTCTCCATTCCATCTTCTGTCCTTATACTTGAAAACTTCACTGACCATACTGATAATCACTTTAACACTGACCACGCAATTTTCCAGCTTTCTCAACTGCAACAAATGCTGCTCTACTTTATTTCATCCACACATGCTGGCCTGGACCTATCTTAAACTTTAGAATATCAAAGAATTACATAACTTCCAAAAACCTGAACTTCAAAATTCCATTCTCTTACCAAAACTTTTTTCAGTTCTCCATCTCCTTCACTAATTTAAATTCAGCTCTATAAATATATATATTATGTGCCAATCTTTCACAAGACACTTCTAGAAACCAGGAATACAAGATAAAAACAACATATTTCTCTCCTATTCTTCACCTTGTTATGACCTCTAGTCTCTTGACTTTTGCCAATTGTTCAGTGTATCTCCCCCTTTCTAATTTCACTTGCTTCCATACCCAGCACTGATTCCATAGTTTGTCATTTTAATGATTCATTAGTTACTACCTAAGAATCTCATAATGCCTGAGACTTGCTCCTGCTACCCTGCTAAACTCCCTTCTGGATAACCCTACTATTCAGTTGTGCCATTTCTGTTTCAGGGTTTCTGAATCACAAAATGAGGAAGTCAGACTATTGCATATTTTAGTAGCCTTTGCTCCTGCTTTATAACTTTTCCTTATTAGTTTATTTCATTCTTCTAGGTGGATGTTCTAATTTTTTTCTTTTCTTCTTTGCACCATTTACAATAGATAATCTAGCCTCCTACTTCACTGAGAAGAGGGAAACAATCCACCATTACCCGCTTAGCCCTTTGTCAATCTACAGGCTCTCTCAAATCCATGACCGTTCTTCTCTTCTTTCTCATGAAATGCCCATCTCTACTCCAAGAAAAGGTTAATTATCCTATTTAGGCTCTTAGAAACAGTCTCTCACTCATTCTTTCAGAGCTTTAATCCAGCAATCAAACCTGTATCTTATTCATCCTTAACATTTCCATCTCCATTGTCTCCTTATCAAGCTATGAACATGCTTGAATCTTATGCATTAAAAAATAGTAATAAGGCTTCCCTTGATCCTTCCTACTCCATCTACCCACTGGGCCATATGGAAGTAGCATTTAGTATTTCCCCTTCACTGTTATATTTTTTGAAGAAGTTGTCTACGCTTAATAAATAACTCCACTCCCTCTCATAATCAGGCTTCTTTAAATTCAACTCATGGGCAAGTCAAGAAATTGTCCTTGTGAGGTCACTGGTCCTCTCTGAGAAGGGAGAATGAATAAAAATCACAGGTTACCACTCTAATTGCACTGTTTCCTCATAGCTAACCTCTGACCTTTAAATTTCCAAATTCAGTATCCTTTTTTGGTCCTTATCCTCCTTGACATCCCTATAGAATCTGACATCCTTGATTGACTAATGGGTACTCCTAGATATTCTTCCCATCCTCAACTTCCATGATACCACATGCTTCTGGTCTTTCTCTTATTTTTTTTAAATTACTTTATGTGTTTTCGGTTTTCTACAATCACTTCCATTTATCTTAGATTTTTTTCTTTTCCCTCCCCTTCCTTCCCCCTTCCCTTCCCATCCCTCCCCAAGATGGCTGCAATCTTATATAGGCTCTACACATACATTCTTATTAGATATATTTTCACCTTAGTGATGTTGTTTAAAAGAATTAAAATGAATGAGAGATACCATAAAACAAAACATAAAATAAGAAAAAATTGTCTGCTTCATTCTGCGATCTAATTCCATAGTTCTTTCTTTGGATGTGGAAGGTATTTTGCCTCAAGAGTCCATGGGGATTCTTTTAGGTCCTTGCATTGTTGTGAAGGACTAGTTTACCAGAAAAATTTCTTGCACACTGTGGCTGTTGTTGAGTACAAAGTTCTCCTGGTTCTACTCCTGGCACTCAGCATCAGCTCATATAAGTCCTTCCGGGTCTCTGAAGTCTTCCTGTTCATCATTTCTTATAGCACAATAGTACTCCACTACATTCATATACCACTTATTGTTCTGTGTATTCCTTTTCTATCTCTTCTCCTCAACTCTCTTTCTCTCCCCAGGACCTTAAAGAGGGTATTTCTCAGAGTTCTGTCCTCAACTCTTTTCCCTTCTAATAGTAATATTTGCCTTAGCGGTTTCATTTTCCATTATACTTCCTATTGCAATTTTAATGCTGTCTTTGATTTTGAACTTTGTTCAGCTTCATCAGATTTGTTTTTCTAATCTTAATCTCCCTCCCTAGCACAAGACTAGCATTTCTGATTATTTACAATGCATATCAACCTGGATACTTGACAGGATCTCAAATTCTACATTTCCAAAACTGACCTGGTCTTTTTCCCCCCAAACATGCTCCTATCCCTGGTTTCTGTTGTTTGTAAGAATGATCACCAAAATGTGAAGTAGCCCTACATAGATATTTATTAAGTTGGTAGAGGAGAGTAGCTGGAAAAGAGATGTGACTCCCTCTCATCTAGGATCTAGGAGGTTTACATTACATAGAAATTAGACAAGGGCACCTGTACATGAAACATGCATACACAATTAAACAATTTTGCCAAGCAAGCAACTTGAAAGCAAAATAGACCAAGATGGATATCAGTAAATATAAATATTCAATAAAATCTGGGCTAAGCCAAAACACAAGGGAATCCAAAACATAAGCTTGGGTGGACTCAAAACAAGACCTGGGTAATCTGACTTTAAGCAAGGATGTTTTGGGTGGATCCAGGACTGAGGGAACTTTAGGATTCCTCATACTCATCTCTGGCATTCCTGGAGAGTTATTGAGGCCAGAGAGACATTTCAAGTTCAAACAATCTTAATAAATGATACATAATAATCTACATTTCATTATTTCTTGTAGTGCACTGCCATTCTCTTGAACTAGGGGTGTCAAAAACTCAGCCCACTGCATGTACTTCTGGTTATAGTAATCCCAAGTGCAAACTATATTAAAATGTAATTGGGAAATGTTTAACTAAATAAATAAATAGAAAGCCTCACATAGATAATGATTTCAAACATCTAGGTTTGCAACTCTGGTGCCATACTCAGCTCTTCACTTACTTCAAATATCCAATTAGTTATCCATAAGCTTTTCTCTGTATGTCCACTGCTGTCTATTTATACAGTCACTATCCTAGTTCAACTCCTCATCCTCTCCTTGCCTCAGTTATCACAATAATCTTCTAATCACTCTCTAATTTTTCTCCTTACCTTTTCTTCTGTTGCTCTGCTCACCCCCAAGTATAGCTTTAGGAAAAACTATGTAATCACTTCTACTAAACAAAAACCTCCTATGGCTTCCCATTGCCTCCAAGATCAAATATGAAATTTCTTGTTGGTGAAATCTTTCACAGTCTAACTTTCCTTATCTTTCCTGTCTTCTTACATTCTACTGGCCTTCTTCTAGATATTCTGGCTTATGTGATCTTTGTGAATGATGTTCCATCTCCTATCTCTACCTCTTTAATGACTCCTTCCTATGGCAGGAATTCTCTTCTTCTTAGCCTTTGATCCTTAGAATCCCTGATTTCCTTTATGAATCAGCTCAACGTGCCACCTCCTTCAGGAGGCCTTCCACACTCCCTGCATCCTCTTTCCACACCAATTAGTTCCATTTCTTCTGCCTACTCTGTAATTGTCTTGTACATTCTGATTTGTGTGTACATATATATGCATATATGTATGTATGTGTATGTATATATGTGTATGTGTGTATATGTGTATGTGTGTATAAGTGTGTATGTATATATATGTGTATGTGTGTATATATGTGTATATATGTACATACACACACACAAAAATACACACATTAGAATGTAAGCTCCTTGATGACAGAAAGTATTCCTGCTTTTATCTTTGTATCCCCAGCATTCAGCACAATTCTCATCCTATACTAAGCACTTATTAAGTGCTTATTATGTTACACTGTAATTTGTGTATGTCAAATCCCCTTTACTTTTTTTCTAAATAGCAGCAACTTGCATTTATATAACACTGGTTTTACAAAATACTTCCATCACAATAACCTTGAAAAATTAGTAATGCAAATGTGCGTTTGAATTGTTTTCCCAATGATGCTATATGATTGAGATCATGAAATGTCATAATCTCAGGAGAATCAAAATGATGAGTGATCCAAAGAATAATGGAAAGATAAATGTAGGTTTAAATAGGCTATATCATATTACCAGTGATGACTTACAGAGACGTAGTGTTAAAGGACATTCATGAATCAGAAAGGAGACACAAGGCATATATTAAAAATCAGAGACAACAGATGGACAGTCTGAATGTCACCTTGTGGTATCCCTTAGAAATTGAAAGAATCAATTGAAGTGTTTCTAGCAGAATGATTTATGTAGATTTTATGAAGAAATAAGGATATGTGTCACAATGTGTGTGTGTGTGTGTGGATGCATTTATTCATGAGTTTATTTATACTGATGAGATCACAGACATATCAACTATTCAAACTATATCCTTCCTCATATCTCTAATTAAATGCCTCATCATGATGTGGAAGTGATTTTGATTCTTTGACATTATGCTATCAGAATACAAGTTATGAGCAGGTCCTACCAGACTAGAAGAACTTCATATATGGAACTAGCAGCAAGCAATGTCTCTTATACGAGGAACATCCAAGTAAATTCAGAAAGGCAACAGATTGGCCACAAAGGAATGATTTTTTTATCCCCATCACTTAGGAAGACAATACACAAGGTAGGTAGGGATTGTAAACTCCTTCATTTTCACATCTTAGGAACCCTTGTTTCCTTCAAAACGCATCTCCAACACTACCTTCAATATCAACACTTTCCTTATATATTTACTATTTATCTACTTGCATGTGTACATGTCATCTTCTCTGTTAGAACAAAAATTCCCAAAGACAAAACCATTTTTTGCCTTTGTATTCACCATGCCTGGTACATAATAGGTAGTTCAAAAAAGTTTTTGTTTGATTGACTGAATGGAGAGAATACTTTACTGAAGAAATAACATTTCTTTGACTCTTCAAAGAAACAACAACCTAATCAAAGGCTACATAGTATTATCAAAGTGGAATTTAAATTAGACCCTAATTGATAAAAATAAAGACGATAATACATAATAGTTTTTTGAAAACAAAACACTATATAAATGTCAGCTGTTACAATTAAATGGTGATTTACAGTATTAAAATGGTACCTATTCCTATTCATTGCTGAAATTCCTTAAGCACCAGAATTACTTTATATGGTCCTAATCACAAAGGTTAGAAGAAACATTAGAGATTACCTAATTCAGACCCTTCACTTTACAGATAAACTATGTCTATATATTTCATTATACCCACAATGTAGTTTCTAACACAATGAATGCTATTTACATGCTTTTACTATAAGTAAATTAAAAATAACACATTTTTGGAAGTTACTTTGACAAAGTAACTCTTCAATCGTATATAACATATAATTTTTTCAACAAATAACATTTGAATATTTCCAACTATTACAAACTAAAAACTTATTCTAATGCTTGGTATCTTTGAGGGACCACATTTTTATATTGTCCCCTCATGACACCCTCTCATTCCAGTCCAGTGTCTCATGCATAATAAATGGTCACTAAATACTTGTTGAACTGAGATAAAAACTAAAGGGATGTTAAGTTTTTGTATCGGTGCCAATACATACCTTCATAGTTCATGCTCTCTAGTTTAGTTACAAATCACAGTACTTAGAATGGTTTCTATTATCTGACAATAAAATTAAAAATTTTAATTCAATTCATTTTTAAGAGATCCAACTTGTAATTTTAGGGGAAAAAAGGGGGAGGGAAATATTTTAACACTAGAACAATAAAAAAAACAATGAATTTTTAAAATAAAAACAAACCATAAAATAGTATATAAAGATTTTTAAAATGAAAGATACCTTAAAATAATATAACTCTTTCTTAGGCTAAAGAAGTTCTTTAGTTACATGTTATCTACCAACATACACTTTATTTAAATAATAAAACAACATCTGCTTGAAATGAAAGGCTAAAATAAGATTTCTCCTTTAATACAGAAAAAAGAGAAAGAAGTTGTCAATTGTGTTTAGGAAAATCACAGTGACTGAATGTTTCATCATTTGTATTGAAAATTAGAAGAGAAAATTAAAAGAGATGAGGGAAAATTCTCCATTAATAGGGATAACAAGCAATGATTCATTCAAACTTCTTTAGAGAAGCAAGTAAAATGTCCAAATTATAGGTCTAACAAGCTATAATTAACATGTAGGAGGAATTAAAATGTGTTGAGAGGGAAAGAAGGCCATATTTTTCATTAAATATCAATACAGTTTTAGCATCATTAAAATTAGCTTTTTCCCTACTACCTAACTATCCTACTTCCAAATTCCATTGTTTGAAGGAAGAGGAATATGGAAGAGTTGAAAATCTGAAAATGAGGAATCCCACACAGCAGTTTAATGAAAATTAGAAAATACAGTTCACTGAAACCAGAAAGGAGGTTTCATGTCCAACTTGGTGAAAAAATATTATAAGCAGAAATCCTTTATTTTTCTTTGCTAATGAGTGCTTCAATTTTTTTTTTTCAAAATAGCTTCATTGCCCTGAGCTGTGCTACTCTTTGAATATAGTTTCATACATGCAGTGGTTATTTGCTAAAGGGACCTAGTTCTAGAAAAGAAAATGTGCTTAATGATCAGTCACTAGCTTAAAGCAACAAATCTTAATTAACTGGAATGCCTGGGGAATTGAATGTCTAGTTAAGGGAACTTTCTGGTCAACTGACTACAAACCAGAAGCCACAGCCATTCCAATTCTTTCTGGATTGTTAAAAAAAAAACTTTTAAAATTATATGAATATATTTTTCTGTCTTAGGTACATAATCTGGAAATAATTCAACTTTCTTTGTTGATTTAGGCTCCTAAAAGATCAGAGAATCTTTATTGTGAATCTCAATTCTCCCAGTTCCTGGTATACATATGATGCCTATAAAGCATAATGCATGTGAGATTTGGATAAATGCTTCTTTATGGCAGGACCTGTCTTAGAAGCTGGTGTAGTAGTAATCTTGTATAATTTCTTTAGTCCCTGATATGAAGTTATTTGTTTTATTTTATCTTTCCATTTGCCTTTTTCTCATAATGTACTGTATTACACAAATTCTGGTTATTGGAGGAATTTGGGTACCTGAGTTCAACAATTAACCAAATATCAAATGTTTGGCTGGAAAGATAAGTCTGAGATAGAATAATGAACATACATTTCCCCTTTATAAATCAGTAACAGAACAGGTAACCTTAAAACTAAAGTTAACTTGTCTTTTTAAAATACATTTACATGAACTAATGACATAAAAAATTGACTTTGATAAATTTGAGATGGAGAATCTGGAGAGTGCACAGCATCTGCTTGACAGCATTTGCTAGGAGGCTGTACTCAGTTGAGAAAAAAAAATCATTTGTGATCCATCAGAGGATACAAAGAGCAAGCTAATTGCTTACATTGATGAAATTAGAATAGAAAGTGACTTCAGTAGACTTTGACCTAAGTGAGTCCCACCAAAAATGAAGTCAGCAGTCTTAATGTCTTTTGTGCCTTTTACTGAGTAATAACATTCACTTAACAGTTTATAATCATTTTTATTAGCTGTTCTTCACAATAGCCTGGTGAATTTAATATTAGAGTCTTTCCCAAAGGACAAAAGAGTTCACACATGTAAGACTTTGACATTACTAGCATTAGAACTTGCATTTCTGCTGGATCAAAACCGTACCCTGAATGATTTACTAGAATTTAATGGTAGAATCACATAAATGACTAGTGCTTAATGTGTTCTTGCTCATTTCCTCCCCAAAGTCACCAACAAACATTTATAAAGTGACACAGGCACTGTGCTAGGCCTTGGAAATGCAAACACAAAATGCAGTGATCTTGGCCTTAAAAGAACAGTCTCTTGGAGAAGACAGTATCTACATAAATAAGTACATACAAACAAACATAAGGTAATTGTAGGGGAAAGGTAGTGAGTGGTGTGGAGTATTAGGGGTATTATGAAAGACTTTATGGAGCTGGGGACTTCTGAGTTGAGCTTTGAAGGAAGCAAGAGAGTCTAAGTGGTGAAACTGAGGAGACAGTACGTTCTAGGTATGGAGAGAGCTTCTGAAAAGTCCTTGCAAGAAGGTCGACTTGGCTTGACCAAAGTGTGTGCAAAGGAGAATAATATTTATATATTACTATATTATATAATATTCTATATAACAAAGTTGGAATGGTAGACTGGGGCAGAATTTGAAGGATTTTAAATATGAAGCATAAACGTTTATATTCTATTTCAATTTCTTTCCAAGCTACACTTCTGAATCTTTTTCAGAACTTCTATACCATATCCCTGTGCTGGGTACCTCCCCCGATTCCATTTTCACCTACCTTTTATTTATTGTCTTCCTTCATCATTAGAATGTAAACTCCAGAGTCAATAATACACTTTTGATGGAGCTGTAAAATATTACAACCACTGTGGCAAGCAATTGGGAATTATGCAAATAAAGTGACTTAAAATGTTCATGCCCTTTGAACTAGATACTCTATTACTGGACTTAAAGGAGGGCTATTCATAAGAAGAAAGTCCTTATACATCAAAATATTTGTAGAAGATATTTTGTGATAGCAAAGAATTAGAATCAAAGCAAATGGCCATCATCTGGGAAATGACTAAACAAATTGCGGTACATGAATGTAATAGACCATTACTGTGCTGTAAAAAGTGTTGTATGGGAGGAATACAGAGAAATATTGAAAGATCAACCTGAGCTATTACAGACTGAAGTAAGCAGAGCCAAGCAAAAAATTATACACAAGGACTACAACAATATAAATGGAAAGAACAACTGAAAACACACACACACACACACAATCAAAACTGAATGCAACATGATTATCGAGATAAAACATGACTTGAATGAGGAGATACAAGAGGACGCTTCCAAGCTACCTCTTGGTATAGGTGGGAGGTCCATAAGTGTTACACATTATACAAATCTTCAAACTTATTTTCTCATTGTATTGATGGATTGTGGTGACATTTTTCTCTTCTTTTTCCTTTTTTGTCATCAAAAATACCTTGTTTAAAAAAATGGGATACTACTCTGTGAGGGGAGAAATACTGGAAACACTATGATGATGTAACAAACAAAGGCACTAATAAAAATAATTTTTTTTTAAAAAAAGGAACATATGTTTCTTGAGGGTAGGGCTTATCTCTATTTCTGCTCTGTTTTTTGTTTTTTTTTTTGGTTTTTTTGGTATTCCCAGTTTTTAGCATAGTGCCAGGCTTAATAAGTGCCCAGTAAATGCTTATTGACTTTACAACTAAAGACAATAGGAGACAACTGGACTTTATTGAATAGGAAAAGTGATATATAATCAAGCCTATGCCTTAGGAATATCATTTTAGTGTCTGTATGGATGACAGATTAGCTAAGAGGAAACTTGAGGCAGGGTAATCTATTAGGAAACTTATAAAGATAGTCCAGGCAAAAACTGAATAGTTGACTATTTTCTGAACCAGAGTAATAGATATGTGAGTAGAGGGAAGGTGATACACACACACATATGTATGTGTGTATACATATTTATATATATGTATGTGTGTATATATAGATTCACATATATATGATTTAGAAACATATATACATATACATATACATATATATATATATATATACTTAGAAACTGGGGATAATGCTAAGGTTATACACTTGGGTGGCTGGAAGAATGTCAGAAAACACTCAATAGAAATAGGCAAATTCAGAAAAGAAGACAAGATTTGGGTAGGGTGGGGTGGTAGATAATAAGGATAGTATTAGACGTTATGTGCTATAGCAGCTCTGAGCTTCTTGGAATCTTTGAAGTGAGGTAATATTCGTGTTGAGTTTAAGATGCCTACAGATCATGGTTAGAAATGTCTGGTGTTTTAAGTTGTTCAGGCAAAAGAACCTTTCCTGACCGTTTTTGAAAGCTTAAGAAGTGTTTTTGCCATCCAGTCTACTAAAACAAATCACCATCAAAATGGGCAAATCTATTGTTCAAACTCAGAACAAAACCAAGAAAGTCATAGTCCCGTTAGACTTTGCTTTGGTCACTCCATATCTGGATCATATCAGTTTGTGGGCCTACATTTTAGGAAGGACACTAACACCAGGAAATGCAATCAGAGAAGAGAGATCAGTACAGTAGGAGAGTGGAGACCATACCATATGTGGCTAAAGGAACTGGAGAAGAGAAGGCTTGAGAGAGGCAGAAGAACTGTCTTTTCAAGACTTGAAGCATTGTGATTTTGTGTTCTCTTTGGCTATAAAGTATAGAATTAGGAACAAGCAAAAATTACGGAGACAGATTTTGGATTTGTGTGTACCTACATACATACATACATACACACACATATATACACATGCATGTATACACATATGCATATAATTCCTTAAATATGAATAGATATGGGAGGGAATAGGTTCCTAATTACAGGAGTTTTTTAAGCAGAGGCTAGATAAGCACTTATCAGGTATTGTGTGCAGGTTGTACTTATTTAAATATGAGCTGGACAAGGTAACCTCTGGGGTCCATTCCAACCTTAAGACAATATTATATTGTATGCGTAAAAACAAAACTTAATGAAAGCATCTGTTCTTAGAATTTATATCACCAACAAATATAAATCAACCAAGTCAAACTTTGAGATTAACTCTTCCAAACCCTGTGGAAAAACCTAATGAATTCTGGAAAGGATGAGATTAGTGACAGGAGGTATTTCTTTAAGTTAGGTTTGCCTTTGGAAAGAAAATCACCCCTTCCTCTTCACCTCTCATTCCCTTAGCTTTCAGGATTAGTTTTAGTCTTGATTTTCTCTGTTTATAAGGCAAGTGAATAACTGGCTTGATCATTGGAAGCCAGTGAGGATTTATTAGCGCATGAGTATTATCTCCCAGGAAATTTGCTCTAAGGTTTTTACTATAGATCAAAATTATGCCCACAGCCCCTACTCCTTGAAATCAGAAAAGAAGTTGAGAATATTTGACAGATAAAGCTAAGATCAACTTCTAATACCATTATCCCATGTGATATGCTACATTATTTCTTCTACCATCATGTCCCAAAACTTAACTGTCTGATGCTCCCTCTTCTTTTCTCATCTATTATCTCCTCTTTCTTGAATGTCCACTAAGCCTTGAAAGGATGGAACAAGCCTTTCACCAGTCCTAGTTCATGGAAACAATGCATTTTCTTTTAAGTACTGTAGAAGGGTTTATAGAATATAGCAAAACATGAGGGCAGTTACAGTAACAGTCAAAGGGGAAAGATACAGAATTTCATAGTTTTGTTTTTTTTCAGTTATTCCTAACGCTCCATGTAGACTTACAGAGAAACAGACCAAGTTGCTCTTCAGGGTCTTCTCTCAGAGGGAAGTTTTTTATTTACATATTGTCTCTCTAGTTGGTGCCCCACAGGCTGGACTACTTAATATCTTCATTTCTAACTTCTAGCCAAGGGATTTGCTTTGGCAAAATTTTAGATTTTTCTAACTTTCTGGAATCTACTACCCAAGTTTTAGCATTAGGTCTATAGACTGTCCTACCTTACTATCTTCCTCCCCCACTCCCAAAGGAATTCCTCTATACTAACTGGCTTTGGTCTAAATAGGAATTCTGTCTGTGCCCCTCCCTCCCTTTTTGGAGACTCTTCCCTCTTTGCATACTTCCATAACTCTCTTTTGGACTTTAGACTTCCCAGACTGATACTTCTCTCATTCATTTTCTTAGAGATATTGGTGGCCTATCCTCCTAGAATGTTCTCCTACTTTGAACTTGACTGAATTCCTCCCATGACCTAATTGGTCTAAAATGATTTCTTCAGCTGTTTAAAATAATGTTACCACTCCCCCCCCATAAAATTGTCTCTAGATTAGTATCTGAACGCCCTCCCCCCAGAAAAATCCTTAATTCCCCCATCCCCAACACACATACACAAACACACACACACCACATATATCACACACACTCACATGCACATAGTCACTATATATTTGGTCTAGTAGCCTAATATAAGTCACCATGATCCCCCTCCAGGCTCCAGGGTTATCTATCCTTCCACAAGTATATATAGTCTTTTGCTAGATTCAACTTTCCTTCCTTTTAAAAATATTTCCTATTAAGTTTATGGTTCTGGGACTCATTCATCCTATTTCATTGGCAGGTCTTCAAAAATAAATATTCTCTGGGTCTACTCATAAATGAACACTTTATCTTTACCCTTCCTTTTGCTCCATGCTGTTCTGTTGTCTCAGGATGCTGCCATGAGTTGGACCCCTTTCTTGGAAGAATAACATTTTAGACGAGTTTTTACAACATTTTAAGAACTGTTTTCTAGGATCATAGATCTGTGGATCTGTCATTCCACCAGTATGAGCACTTCTCCTAATACAGATTGAGGCTTATGCTTCTCTTTTCAATTTATGAAATTTTATCCATGTGCTTTCATAAATCACCCCCTGAGTATAATACCTTCTACAGTAGAGTTCTGCTTCTTCATTCAGATTGTCTGTCAGTTTCAGAACATGACTAGTCCATCTCCTTTACATATATGTGTGTATGTATATATGTATTTGATGATATAATCTCTTCTTGTATGTGCCATACTGTGTAGGTTTGCCTACATGCGTTATCATTCTTTCCTTTGTCCATTGAGTCACTTTATATCTTGATTTTTTCTGAGGTCAAAGTGTCCCATGATTTGCAGGAACACAGTATCCCTTGAAAAAGGTTGGTATTTCAAAATATATGCTTCTATAGTAGTGAGTTTCTTAGACTCAATGAAGTGAGATTGTATTTCCCAAATATGCTTTAATAGACAAACGGCTTTGTACTCCTATTCAAGTCTGGGCCCTATTCACTTCATGTTTGCAGTGCTTGTTCACTGATTGCATGAGCCTGGGTGTGTATCAGTAGGGATAATGACTGAATCTGTGATTTCATTGGTGTAGTAGACTTTAAGTGAGGAACACCCTGTACCAATACAGGCCAGCACCTTCTCTGCAGCTCACAGTCTGAAGAATTTCCTAGAGCACTGATAGGTTAAGTTCTTGTCTAGGGCCATATAACTAAGATGTGTCAAAGGCAGGATTAGAACTCAGGTGTTCCAGAGTACATCAGTTTTCTACCTACAGTTTCTTATATGTATATATAGATGTATGTCACATACACATTCATTAATTGCATTTATATTGAATTTATACTGAAGAACAAATTCAACGGGCTACCCATTCAAATAAGATGTATTCTTCCAGTTTGTTTCTTTCCAGTGCTGGTGCCAGGCTTTTGTTAAGGGGACCAAATAGTGTTCCAGAGACCAATGAAATTCACACACTGTCAAACAGGAATATTTCAGGAACTTGAAGCAAACGCTTTATAATTTCAACTACACATGGCATTACGTTAAATATATGAGACCCCCTAATGAATGGGGCAAAATCACGTTATTCATCATAGTGTCTGTAGGCTCAACTTCTGCAAATAAGAGTGCTATGAGGCAAAGACTATCCCTGGGAGAGGGAAAAAAGGGAGAAAATTTCACCTGATCTATGGAAATAAATGCATTCGATTAAGTTCCAAATATTAGTTCTTTTTACTTTGCTGAGTATAGGGAAACACATTTTAAATGAATTGTCACATTTCATACTTGAAGGTGTTCAGTTTCCAATTTACAGATAAGTAAACCTGGATCCAAAATTGACAAGAATGAAACATCTCATACTCTAAATTCTAGGCTTAATTCCATGAAATTCTGAAGACAATATTGGGTGAACCTTCTAAGACTATATTACATGTTGGGGAATCAGAAGGCCTTTAGGTGAAATAGTTAATGTATTTCTGTTTTTCCCCTCAAGTTCTTAAGAGATATAATACATTAGGATTTAAAAGTACCCAGTGTCACAAAGATGTTCTGTTTTATGCTTGTTTCTAAACTGTATTTTTGTTCATCGTACATGTAATAAATTAGAGGAACAGAGACAGACAGATTTTTTTTGTAGAGATTTTCCTCCCAGAGTGCCAAAAAATACAAAACTGCCAAAGTATTGGGAAGTGAAAGGGCAGAGAAAAGGAGCAAAAAGGAAAGAACAGAAAATGGTTGGGGGTTGGAAACTGGAACAACTACTCTCAATGAGGTAGGAGTAGGAAGAGAAAACTCAGTATTAATTTCCTGAGAGAAAAGTGGGAGTAGGGTTGGCTCCGACTATCTCACTGGGTCAATAGTCAGGATTTTGAAGGATATAAGACATGAGAATGTCAAGTAAAATAGCTTCATATGTCATGGTATAGAACATGTCTAGGGAACGCTGATCCCTTCTATATATTAAATTAAATGTCTCCGTACGTAAATGGTGAGATGAATTCACAATCGAGCAAGACAAAAATCCTACCAAAAGAGAGATTACAGTGACAGTCTGCAAATTATTTGTGGTAGTAGTAGCATAGTGTCCCAAGAAAAATACCATAAACCAGTTGGAAAAAGAAAATAGAACACTTATAATACTTCCAGGAATCATGGGGAAAGAAAAGAAGATGTAATTTAAATAAAAAAAGTAAAATATCATCTGTTAAAACTAGCTTTCTGATATTTAAAGCCAAATTTCTCAATTTACTTATCTCTTCTATTTTTGGCCTTTTATTTTAATCCAAAAGAACTCAAAATACTTTGCCAGAATTTTTATTAACCCTCATAAAAACCCTTTGTGGTAGAAAGTGCATATTATTATTATCCCATTTTACAGACAGAGGAAAGAATAATTGGAAAAGCCAGTGCAGGTTGTGTTTACATGACCCATGGGAAATAGTTCCAAAAAGTTCTAGTCCAATTGTGTAACTCTGTCTAACTGTATCTATGTTCTACATGTTATTGAGATGATAGAAAGGTATACTATTAGATATCTGATGATTATTCTGCCATATAGATAAATTGACTATGTCTGAAGGGTTCAACCAGAAGTCATGGTCTTAACTAAGCAATATTATCATCTTTCTGTTGCCCCACTGTAGACACAGGAGAAGGGTGCCAAGAGAAATAGAGTATGTAGTACTGAAACAAATGAAACCTATACCAAATGTTAAAAGGAATTAACTAGTTTTTTCGTCCATGAAACTTTCCTCAGTTACTGACATTTAATAAATCCACATTTCCCATGTTCCCTAATTCAATAATTCCCATGTTTTTACTGCATTTATAGCCTATAGCAATTACTCCATTATCAATTCATTCATCCTTTAATTAAGTACTATCATTTGTCATCTCCCACTTATTTCTGTTTCCATTTGGTTTACATATGTTAATTATGTTTTTAAGCCAAAAACAAAAATTAGCCTGCATGCTCCTTGAGGGCAGGATGTGCATGTTATACTTCTCTTGTATTTGTAACAGTTATCTACCGAATAGTGCTATACACAGAATAGATACTAAATATAACAAAGGGCAGTATAGTTTAGTGAAAAGACTTAGACTTTCCGGACACATCTTTTAAAACCTGCCCATAACAATTACTACTCTATAACCAAGGGAAATTCCCTGATTCAGTTCAGTTTTCCCATATATAAAATGGAGATGATAGTAATTGCCATGGCTCCTCACAGAGTCATTATGTAAATCAGGTGAAATCATGCACATCAAGTATTTTGTAAAACTTACAGCAGTATATGTGTCAGTTGTGATTATTATATGTTCATCAGTTAATAATGTGCAATACCAAACAATTGGTTTGTTTCTCTTGGTCAATTTTTGATCAGTTAAAAGAAAAACTTATCCTTTTTTGTTTCATTTTGGCCTTGGTGTTAGGACTGTGTGTAGAGAGTGTGAGAAAGAATCCTGCCCGAGTGGGTGAAATTTCCAAGTCACCAGCCTCTGTGATCTTAAGTTATCCAGGAGTTCAGATCAAGTCATAATTCTTTACAGAGATGAGGAGAAAGTCCCAACGACATGGTATATTTTGTATTTTTCAGTGTTTGTTCAAACTTTAAAAAAAAATGTTTAATATTAATGGAAAGGAGAAGAGAAAAAAATGTGGGAGTGGAGAAACAGAAACAAAAACCTTACATTGGTTGAAGGAAAAACAAAGGTCCAACTGCCCACTCTTATTGTCCTGCTTTGGGGTGTCCACCTCTTAGAACTTTAACTCTGCCAAGTACTCCCAGATCCCACTACTCTCTCACTCCAATTGTTTTTTATTCCTTAAAGGGAGTAGTAAAGAGTGTGTGTGGTAGAATAGCCAAGGTTAATTGTATTAAGTGTTCACTGGGGTACTAGGATAACAGAAAAAAGGATTGAATCATTTTGGAATGTCTGATAGTCTAGGAAACATAAGAAGTATGCCATGATATTATCGTGAATAATTATTATCATATTGAAATATTCCAAAGGTAGCAGTTTTAAGTGAATACATTTTTATTTTGGAGAGGCAGGCGAGGAGGCAGGAGTAAGATGGGAAAGAGATGGAGAATTAAAATGCATCTGAAAAATAGAAAGAGGTGTTAAAGGAATAATCCTACCAGTGAAAACCAAATAAATGAAGTTTGATTTTGAAACTCTTTTCATCCTGCCAAAAACAATGATGCAAGAACACAATGAAAGGCAAGCTGATTGATCTTCACAACCATCAGAAATGGTTTCTAGTCAATGAACTTACAAATCCTTTGTTGTACTCTTGGGAAAAACATAATCTCTTACTAAACATATTCACAAGGCTTTGACTCTATCCAAAATAATTTCTCTCTATGAATCAAGATTTTCAGTCCTGTTTCTCAATCAAATCCAGAGCAAGAGACAAACTGGAGGTTGAACATGTATAGGAGTATTTCTTTCCAAAGTTAAATCAAGAATAAAGCTATTGGTTATAAAGAAATAGAATCAAGGGTCTCATGAATTGATTAGACTATATTCTGATGAACATTCAACAATTTTTTGACAATTTAACTTAGTTATAATGTATAAAATAAAGTTTTCTTTGTGAAAGTCTCTTATTTATTATGGACATATACACAGCAAACATATGTGTATATGTATGTGCGTATGCATACACACATGTACATACATACACACAATATATACACATATACATATACATCACATACATATACATACATATCATGTACACACACAAACATGCACAAACCTTTGCTTTCAAATTGAATAGAAGACACAGAGAGGTTTGCCAAAAGTCAAGGGAACAGGGAACAAAAAGGGTTATGGATCCCTGTTATAAATGAAATTTCTCTTTGCTTCTCTATTTATTTGTTTCTCTCTGTCTTTCTGTATAAAATAAAATATTATATATACATATATAATTGTATGCTATATATATATACCCATATATACACAATCTCTCTTATTCAATATAATGTATTGCTTCTGGATTTATGACTTTTATTATTTTTCTGATTGAGTAAGCCAAGCAGGTGTGATGGAAGGTATTTGAAGTTGCATGGGTGTGAATACCAGCTCTGCTGTGTAAATGTTTTCTTTATCAGATATTCATCCATGTTCTACTCCCAGCCAATGTGTCCTTATTTTCTCTACACCCACTCTCAATATCCCAGCAGCTTCACTTGATATAATCACCATGTCAATGCAGATGACTTCTGGACCTATATGTGAAACTCATGTCTTTTTCCTGTTTCAGTTCTACATCACTATCTGCATATTGGATATTACTAACCAGATATACCATAGGTCAGAAGTGCTAAAGTGTGGCCCATGAGGCCCCAAACTCCCAAATGATGCCCAAACCAGATTATAATTGGGAGATGTTTAACAAAATAAATATGCTTAATAAAATAAATAAATAGGTTTAACAAAATAAATGAAAATACAATGCAACAAAGATAATGTTAATTTGTGGTTTTCTAAGTCAATGTGTCCTGTTAGAATCCATTTCTATTTGGGTTTGACACCAATAGCATGCCAAACTCAACATATATAAAATATGATTTACTATATTTCCCAAAACACTTTCCCTCTTTCCTAACTTACTCTTTCTATCAAGGACTCTTTAATCCTTCCTTGGGCAGCTAGGTGGTGTTGTGGATAGAACACCAGTGCAGGAGTCAGGAGGACCTGAGTTCAAATCTTACCTCAGACACTTGACACTCACTAGCTGTGTGACCTTGAGCAAGTCACTTAACCCCAACTGCCTCATCCTGAGTCATCTCCAGTCATTCTGAGGAATATCAGGTCTCTGGATTCAGATGACTCTGGAGGAGAAGTGAGACTGGTGACCTGCACAGCCCTCCCTCACTCAAAACAAAGTCAAGTGCAAGTCATGTGATCATTTCTCTGATGGCATGGTCTTTTTCGGTAATGAAGGATGAGCATACTTTAATCCTTCCAGTTATCTAAGTTCACAACCTCAGACAGCTTCAACCTTTTACTTTCCTTTACCTAGCCAAATAGAATCAGTTTTCAAATCTTGGGTATTCTACCTCCTCAACTTCCTTTACATTCATCCATTTATCTCTTCACAAAACTACTACTCAATTTTGGGCACTCATTATCTCTTTTCTCAACTACTGAAATAACCTAATGGATCTCTCTGCTTTCAGTCTCTTCCCTTTTCAATCCATCCCCATACAGGTATCAAAATAATATTCTTAATGATCAAGTCTAATAGTGTCAATCCTGTGCTCAAAGACTTCCAATAACTCTATTTTCTCTAAAATAAAACCTAAATTCTTCTAATTGATGTTTAAACTTTACATAATCTAGCTCCAGCCTACTTTTCCAGGATAGTTCTGTAATACTACCTTTTTTTCTGTGTCTTGGTCAAACTTACCTACTTGGCAATTCTTTGCATCTTGTATCTCTTACCCTTTGCACGTATTTTCCATGCCGCTAATGCATTCTGATGTCATTTTCACCTCTTAGAGTCCTTAGATTCCTTCAGTCTCAGTTCACTTTCTATAAGAGATCTTTCCCAATCTTCCCAATTATACATATTGTCCCTGAAATGACCCTGTACTTACTTTATGTTTTCTATTTTCTTATATTTTTTCCTTCATTAGAATACAAACTCCTTGAAAACAGAAACCATTTCACTTTTTGTTCTGCATTTCCAACACTCAACTCAGAACCTAGTGCATGGTCAGTGGTTAATAAATGTTTGTTGAATGAATGAATGGATACTCAACCAATTATAAGGCAAGCAGGCTATACTATTATCTAGTCAGCATAACTCCACCTTGCTCATAAATCTATTAATAGAATAGATAAGAGTTTACTTATTATGAAAATGATCCTCTCTCCCAACCAGAATTACCCTTATGACTTTTTTCCCATATGAGGGCAATGTCATTCCTGATCCAAACACATCCTAACTATAATTCACTATAGATAATGGTAGCTGTTCCTCATAAATTCAACAACCATACCCTAGTAAGCTCCAGCAACTAATTTGTTATTTATTGTAATTAATTAAGATCAATAAAGAAACTAAGAGAGAAACAAGTCATTGGCACTTGGTAATTCCTCAAAAAGAAGGCAGTCAAAAGTGGAGAATTTGTTTTAATATCTAAATTAATAGTAAATAAACATTTATTAAGTACCTACTCTATACCAGACTCTGTACTAAATACAAGACATGCAAATCAAATGAAAAATAAAATCCTTGCCTTCAACAAGCTTCCAATCTAATGGCCGAAACCAACACACAAAAGGAAGCTAAAATGTTCCTGGGAGGGAGGTGGGGCAGACACAGGTAAAGAAGGTACCTGAATGAAGGCCATTATTAAGAAGTTCAGAAAAGTCTAAAAGCAGCGTAGCTGGTAGGAAATAGGGAGAAGAGTGTGCTGGGCCCCCTCCTTAAATGGAGGCCCTGGGGACCATGCCAGCCAGAGGGTCCAATCAGAGGAGCTTTACACTTATCATCTATTTTATTTCCTACAGTATTTTTCAGAGCTAGGTGCTACTGTTATACTCACGTTACAGATGAAAAAACTGAGGCAGGCAGAGGTTAGATGACTCACTCAAGCCACATAGCTATCAACTGAGTTAGGGTTTGAATTCAGGTCTTTCTGATTCCAGATCCAATGTTATATGAGCCACAAAGCTCCTTCTAGGAAAAACTCTTCTGTTGGGTAAATTTGTTAAAAATATAAATCCAAATATAGTTTTGTTTACAATGTAAAAATAAGTCAGATTAATCTTTGTTAAATCAAACTAAGATCCTATGGCCAAACTGGAGGTCCAGAGATTTGATCTCTTCCCAGGTTTCTACATTGTTTTCAAAAGAAAACTATTGGTTGTGATGAGTCGTTTCTCATCTGTTACCTGGTTATGAAGTAGCCGTTGTTTGATTTTTCATTTTTATATTTATATATTCCTGATATATGTCACTTTCTTCTCCCACCCAGAGAAATGCTCTTTATAATACCAAATTTAAAAGAAAAAAACAGGGGAGAAAAAGGAATTCAGCCAAAACCATTCAGGATAGCAATCAAGTTTGAAAAGATATCATGTGTAGCACTTCTTTAACCATTCACCTCTGTGAAGAAGGTAAGGGAGTGCATTCTTTAGGGCCAAGCTTGGTCATACAGTGTTCAGTTTTTGTTTTCGTTGTTCTTTTGATTTATCTTGCGTAATCATTGTGTGTATCATTTTCCTGGTTCTATTTACTCTACATGGCATCAGTTTTTGTCTTCCCATGCCCACTATATTCTTCCATATTCAGTGTTTTTTGTGATATAGTAATAATCCATTACATGAAGGCACCACAATTTGTTCAAACTAATGGATGTTTTTTTCCAGGTCTTTGCTACTACAAAAGTGCTGTTATAAATATTTTGGTACCTACTGGATATTTATTTCAATCTTCAACTTTCTGCTACCTAGCAGTGAGATCTTGGGGTGGATGGATATTTTGGTCACTTTCTTAGCATAATTGTAACTTATTTTCCAGAATGACTGGATTAATTTAAAACTCCAACATTGGATTAGTTCAGCTGTCTTTCCAACCCCCTCCAGTATTGACCAATCCCATCTTCTTTCTTTCTTTGGAAATCAATAGCAGGCGTTTATAAAGATTAAGCTTGCACATGCAACGTGTGGTGAAAGCACTTCTCTGTAGAAAGCAAACTCATCCACAGGAAAAGAAAATCGTAGGACTTTTTCTCATTACTACCATGATAAAGGGGCCCAGTCATCAAACTTTAGAAATTCTATTGTCACAGTTATAAAGAGCAACTATTTAATACAAAAAAAGAGAGAAAAACACTAAAGAATTATGTTAATCTTATAATAGTTTTAAATCAGGCCTGTACAACCTATGGCCTGCTGGCCACTTTTGGCCATCAGAGGATTTCAGGTGACTCAAGAAAAATGTAGAGTTGCCACTGTGCAATCTCCTGTCACACGACCTGTAGCAGCCAACCATCATCAGTCTGTCTCTAGTGGAATCTGTGTGCTCCCAAAGAAGTTTATTCTATTTTTATTTCAGCCACTCCCTACTGCCAATTGTGCAGAAATGGTCTAAATGTTATCGACATGTGTAGTGTTTTATAGACCATATAGTACACTGATATGAATAATTGTTATTCGGTCACGTCCAACTCCTTATGACCCTATGGACCATATCACACCAGTATTGTCCATGCTGCTTTCTTGGCAAAAATACTGGAGTGGTTTGTCATTTCTTTCTCCAACAAATTACCAAAATCCCTAGCTGACTGAACTGTCAACAGCTAACAGTCCAGCTGAGGCAGTTATAATTGGTTGAGAGTAAAGCTCAGATGGCGGATAGACGATGGACTTTGAATCAGAAGGAATCGGGCCTTTCTCACTGCTCTATGACCTTAGTGGAATCAATCTTCTCAAGTCCCAGTTTCTTCCTCTGTGAGAGGGGATAGTAATGCCTATGTTATCTACCTAGCAGAATTATGTTGTAAGGCTCAAATAAAAAAATACATAGAGAATGCTTTGTAAATTTTAGCAAACTATACTAATCTTAGCTACTAATTGGTTGCTATAGGTCTTGCTGACTTGACTGCTGCAGAAAGTTAAGAGAAACTCTGGAGTGTACTAGGCATTTCCTCTTCTCCTTCCTGCTTCCCTTTCTTTATTTTGTTCATTCAACAGAAGAAGAAGAATCTGGCACAGTCTTCTGGGGGTGTAAAGTGTCCTTAACTACTGTCAAAACAGTGCACACTCTGAGGTTCTCAGACTTCTACTTAGTGCCTTCATCTCCAACACAAAAGAAACTTTGGGAGGGAGCGAAAGAGAAAGTTAGAATGTTCATCAAGGGCCCAAGCATCCCCAGATAGGGCAATACCCACAAATGCCTCCATGTGGTCATGTCCCTGTCCAACACCCTCATTTTATGCTTGAGGAAACCAAGAGTCAACAAGATTGGTTTGCTGAAAGCCACTACATTACTATTACTAACTCCCTTGTTAAGCCTTCAGTCCTGGACATAAAAATCATGGATTTATAGGATTTAGAGTTGGAAGGCACTTTAGAGATTATCTATTCCAACTACTTTATTTGCATATGAGGAATTGAGGCTCAGAAAAAACTTATGTGATTTTTAAGGTCATACAGCTAGTAAATAAATAGCAAAGATTTGAATTAATCAACAATGGATAATTAATTATCTTCACCAATGATAATTACTGTTAATTACTGACAGTGACTTATGTACCAGAGTCATATGGAAAAGTCATGCATGCAGAATGGATAGATCTAAGGCTCATTACAGAATTTCTTTGTGCCTATATGCCCATGGAAAAGCACTAAGAGATGTCAAGTATTTCAGAAACTAGGGTGGAACAAGAGACAAGATGAGGAAATACGTTGCCCTCCTTTCCTTGGAGCTGTGGACAAATACAGTTAAAGAATGATGCATTCTTTGTCAGATGCAGTTGCTTCATTGGTTTAACTATTTTTCTTTGTTACAAGGAAAGACTTAACTGGGGGTGTGGTGGAAGATATTATGGGGTTTAGGGAAAGGAAATATACAAAAATGACTGTAATGTAAATTACAAAAGACATCAATATAACTTGAAAAAAAGAAAATAATATAGAACAGGACAGTAAAGATACTTTTCCCAAGGTTATGTTGCACCTTTTTTGGTCAGTTGCCTTGAAATTCCTTGGGGAATATATGTGTATTTGAGCATATAGAGAAAGAAAATGAGCAAGTCTTCAAGCCCAGCCAAGAGACGAGAGAGGGCAAGTCTCCATGAAAGAAACAGTGACCCCACCCATCCTGTCTCCTTTTATATTCTTTTCCAGACTGCTTTCATAAGGCAAGAATATCCTTATTTTTCTGTGATATTTTGTTCCCTTTTCCTCCTGCCCATCCCTGGCCTCGCAAACATTCCCATTCTTCTATCGATTATATAGCCTTTTATTCACATTTCTCATGCTATTGGCTATTTAATAAATTGCTGGGCTTTTATCTAGGCCTTGAATGATTGATAACTTATTTTTCTACATATTGGAAAAGAGAATAAGTCTTAAAATAGAGGCAAAAGAGGAACACTCTACAAACTAATCTTGGCTGAATCCTGTCCTACAAAGTACAAGCTGACCTTGAATAGTTTGTCTAGGCCTGATGTTTTTTGGTCCTTTTTTGGTCCAATAATGGTCAAATCATGCAACATGTCTTTATCCTTATATAGGCTATTCTCCTACATTTTGTTCCACTTTCAATGATTAATCAAATGGGAACCTCTCTCTCATAGAAACCAATGGGTGGAGTCTTAGGAAAGTACTGCTGGAAATGAAACAGACTATTTTCTCTTGTGTTACATTTTGGTTTGGTTTGGTTTTTCTCATGGTTTCTCCTACTCATTTTCATTATTCTATGCAATGTGACTAATGTGAAAATGTGTTTAAAAGACTACATGTGTAGAACCTACATAAGACTGCAAACTGTCTCAGGGAGAGAGGGAAGAGGGAGGGAGAGAAAATTTAAGACTTATGGAAGTGATTGTTGAAAACTGAAAACAAATAAATTAATTAAATTTAAAAAAGAAAAGCGCTGCTGAGATCTTTAGTGCATCCTCTCAGCCTCCTCACTTTACTGTTATCCCCATCTTATATAGACACTGAATAAATGCTTACTGACCGACCGACTGCTGGCTTGAAATGGTCACCAGGATCAGTTAAGCTCCCATGGGACTATTTTTGTGACTTCAATATGTCCTTCACAAATAATCCTAGCAGTCAATAAATCAATAGCTGCCTTATTTTTTTTTTTTTCTCATTCACACATGGATTTTTTAGGCTCTTTTCACAGGCTTATTGTCAGCTGTTTTTCTGAGTAAAAGTATAACTTGCTTCTGCACATTTTCCCTATGAATCATTTTTTAAAAAGAAATACAATGTTTGTTACTTCCTGGTTCATGTAGTAATTCAAAATTGGTTCCCACCTAGAATTCCATAAGGAATTGTCTTCAAAAGTAGCTAAGAACCAATTATAATATCAGTTTTAAATGAAGAGTGGTATAGCAGAAAGTGTGCTGAGCTCAGGTTCAGGAAAAGCTATATTCCAATCCTGCTTCTCATACATTATTAACTATGTGACTGGGTAAGTCATTTGCACTCTACATATCTCAGGCAAATGTCTAAAACAGGAATCTCAAAGTTTTTGGTCTTAAGATCCCTTTAAACTTTTAAAAATTATTGAGAACTCCAAAGAGCTTTTATTGGTGGGTTATATTTATCTATATTTACCATCTTAGAAATTTAATTAAGATTTAAAATATATATATGTTCATTTGAAATAATATTAAACCTATTACATGTTAATTTAAGTAACATATTTTTAAAATAGCCATATTTTCCAAAACAAAGAAAAATTAAAGTATGGCATAGTTTTACATATTTTTGCAAATCTCTTTAATGCCTGGTTTAATAGAAGACAGCCGAATTCCCATATCTGCATTCAATTTATTGTGGTGTGTTGTTATGGTTAAAATACATGAAGAAAATCTGGTCTCACAGAGATATGTATTTGGAAAAGGGAGAAATATTTTAATAGGCAAAGGGAATCTCAGTATTATTATGAAAATAGTTTTGACCTTGCAGATCTCCTGAAAAAGTTTCAGGAACCCCTAGGGTTCCCTGGACCACACTTTGAGAACTACTGGTCTAGGAATAATCTACTAAATTGCTAGTCATTCTACCTATTGGCCCCTTCGGTGAAAAAAATATCCCTATTTCTCCATGCTTAGGTGGTCCTCATTCTATTGGCTGGAGCTCATCACCCCACCCCCACCCCAGTTGGCTATGTTTAACAGTTTGCCTTTTACAACGTATAGGCAATGTAGTGCTCCTGTGCTTTAGCATTATTCCTTTTCCTTTCTGATATTTGTCTTGTACTTATAGTTTACAAATAGGCTTCTACTTCTTAAAGGAGCCAAATTCTTTTTTTAGACATTAAAAAAATTAAGTTAATAAGAGAACCCTTGAGATTGGACTCCTGGTTATGACCTTAGGAGTCTCAAAATATATGTGTGTATGTATATATGTATATGTATATATATATATATATAATGCACATATATATAATGTGTGCATGTGTATGTGTATCATATATACATAGACATAGCTAGACCTATATATGGATGTGTGTATACACACACAGACATATATAGATACATATTTAATAGTCTCAATTCTTTACAGAACTCCTAGCTGCTACAAGCAGGGATTGAATATAATTCCTAGAGCTTTTGTTAATTTATGCAGTTTAGAATTTGTTTACATTTCATATTCTGTGGAGCACTTCAATCTTTCTTGGGGGAACCCATTACACAAGTCCCCCAATAGATATTAATAATCAGGCATTGCAGAAGATCTTTCTTTCTTGAGTTCTTTTCCTTTCTTATTTCACAATATATACTAAACAAAAAGTAGATTGAATTAAAAAACCCTAACTAAGTAAATTCTATTTTCCAGTTACATCTGAGATATCTGAGTATGTATAGACCTCAGTACATATAAGCATACATTTAAACAGCTACTTTTTTGTATCACATAGGCTTTAGAACTGCAAGGGACCTGAAAGATCATATAGTCCAACCCATTTACTTTATGTTAAAGATGAGGTAACTGAGAGTCAGAGAAATGAAACCAATTTTACAATGTCATACAGGCTGTATGACTGTATACAAGCTGTATACAGGTGGTAAAACCAGGAAGACAATCAAGGTTTTTTGATCTCAGATCTAAACTCTTTCTAAGTACTCTACTTCCCATCCCTTTCTGCTATTGTAGGCAGTTAGCTGATAAAGTGGATAGAATGCCGAGCTTGAAGTTAAGGAAATCTGAATTTGAACCAAGCCTCAGTGACTCTGGGCAAGTCACTTCTGTTTGCCTCGGTTTTCTCAACTGTAAAATGGGGATAATAACAGCACCCACTTGACAGGGTTGTTGTGAGGATTAAATGTATAAAGTGCTTAGACTATTGCTTGGCATATAATAAGTGCACATAAATGCTAATTCTCTCCCTTCCCTGTGTGATCCTAAGCAAGTCATTTCATCACTTTAAGACTCACTTTCCCTAAAATGAGGTATATAATACCAGGGTTCATGTAATAGTCAAATTAAATAACATACCATTATTAAATATGCTTTGTTTTTTATTCAACCTGGAAAGTAGCATCATGCAATGCAAAGAGTGCTGGGTTGGAAGTCAGGAGACCTGAGTTTTTTCTAATCCCTATCTGTGTTACCTTGGGAAAGCTTCTTAATCTTTAGCTGGCACATTCTTTCCCTAAAAAAGGAGAGAGTTAGACCCTTATCTCCAATTAGATCCCCTCTTTTCTAAAATTCTTTAATTTGAATTCAAAATCTGCTTATTTGTCTGGTCAAGGTGCTCTTTGCCCTCAAATACTTCTAAGTGATTTAGTCAATGGGGGACCTGCACCCCATCTCCCATTCTCCAGACACTCTACCTTTACTGACAGACTAAACAACTATTCAGAACATAGATACCATGGAAGTAATTTTCTTAAAATGGTAACTACATAAAAGTTTCGGAATTCTTTTTCCTTGCTCATCTGACTTTTCGTTTGTCTCTTTCTTGGGAAATATTTCCTTTTGGTCAGAATGGCCTGAGGAAAGATCAGGTTTCAGAATATTCCCTGGATGGTTGTTTAACAAGTAAGAAACAGTATGGTGCAAACATTTAAATGTAAAACTTAAATGCCATTCAGTAACTAGGGGAAAGTTTTATGGGGAAAGATACAGTCTGATGCAAGTCAAATGAGCAGACCCTGAGGGAGTAATCCTTTTGTTTGAAATTCCTGTAGCCTAAAAGGCCAATACTAATAATGATAATACAAACTCTTCTCTGAGATGATGACACTACTGAATCCAGTAGGTCAAACATATCTTGTTTATTTTTTCTTTTATAACTACACAAAAATCCTACTCTGGTGTCTCATCATAGCATGGAGGTGTCCCCAACTTCTCAATGGTTGTGTCAATAGAGTTCAAGTCCTCACAGGTCCTATTGATCTCAAAAGCCTTGCAGAATATGCCCAGCAATTTTATACGTCCGAAGAACAAAGCCAGTTTAGCTACGTTCAGAAAAAGCTTCTCATCAGATTGCCAACAGGTTAATGAAATTTTTCAGCTCTTACAAAAAAAGGAAAGAGTACTCACACCAGTAAACTGGTGGTCTGTGGAAGTAGTGAAATACCCAACTTCCAACTCTAGACAGTAACCAGAAATACAATAATACTCTGAAGGCGATTTGGCACAGCTTTCTTTATGCTAAAATTGGGATTTAGGGTGGTGTAGTGGAAAAACCAATGGAGTGTGAGTCAGGAAACTTCAATTTTAATCCCAGCTCTGCCAGAAACTAGCTGTGTGATCCTGGGCAATTCATTTAACTTCTCTGAGACTCCGTTCCCTCACCTATATAATGAAGAAGTTGGACTAGATAATGGCTGAGATCTTTTTCAGACAAAAAAAAAAAAACCCTCTGTTACTCTTATTGACACTGTCTGATGAAGCTAATGCGCAGTTCTAGGAAATAATCATTATTTGGGATAAGAGAGCCTTCTGGCAAACTATCCCAGACTATATTTGGGTTCCTCAAAATGTTTTGCCAAAATCACTTTGCCTTAGACTGTGAACACATGTGTTTTTCAAGGGAAATGTACTTCATGTATTTCTAATGTATTTATACTTAACTCATCAAAATGTTGTTTTCTAAGAACTAGTTCATGTCTAGGGAGGCTAAGGAAATTTTCTTTTCCAGTTTTCTTTCAACCTAAGCTATGTCTTGTTCTTAGCATATGGAAAATCATCCCCAGAGACAGTCTACTAAACTGAATTCTTGGCCCACAATATCTCATCCTAACTTAATATTCTGGAATATTCTGGGTCCATCGAAGCTATTACTGTGCCTGTTCTGAAGTCATGGCTTGTAAACTAGACTATTCTCAGATTATTCCTTTCCATTCTCTTTCTGACCTAAAGTTAAAGAGGATTTGAATTTTTGTAGCAAGTTTCTGTAATAATGGTCTCATTTCCAAGATATTTAAGGAGCTAATTCAGATTTATAAGAAAAAGAGCCATTATCCAATTGATAAATAGTCTAAATATACGGGCAGTTCTCAAAGGAAAACAACTCAGGCTTTCTCTATGGCCATGTGAAAAAAATGCTCCAAATCTAGTGATCTAGAGAAATGCAAATTGAAGCAATTTGAAATCCTATCTCACACTTTGCAGAATATCAAAGATGACCAAAAAATGGAAAGGGATAATGCTGTTGATGGGCCTGAGATTGAGCACAACCATTCTGAAAAGCAATTTGGAACTATATATAAAAAGTTATTAAACAGTGAGGGCTTTTTGACCTAGCTATGGCATTGTTAGGCCTATACTTAAAACAGATCAAAGGGGAAGACGTTCTTTATATGTAGAAATATTTTAGCAGCCTTTTTTTGTGGTGGTAGCTGTCTGCCCCCCTCCCTCTAGAAATAAGGGAATGACCGTTGTTTGAAGAGCAGTTGAATAAGTTGTGGTACATAGTACATAAATATGATGGAGTACTGCTATCCTATAAGAAATGAGAAAATGGATAATTCAATGACATTGGACGTAGGAGGGAGGAACCCTTCTACATGCACAAGTGGCCCCATTTCTTCCCATCTTCTCCAGCTGACTGTTCATTCTATCATTCTCACTAATCTTCAGTTTCTCCATCCACTTCCCTTCTGCCTATGAATATGTCATTTCTCTTCCATCCTCAAAAAATCCTCCTGCATCCATCCATCCAAAACAGTTATCATCCAGAATCACTTGTCTTTGAGGCCAAACTCTTTGAAGAGACCATCTACAATAGAGGCTTCCACTTCCTTCCCTCTCACTCTCTTCTTAACACTGTGCAGTCCGGCACTTGACCGCATCATTGAACTAAAACCATTCCTTTAGAAGTTACTAGTGATCTCTTAATTGCCCAATTCAATGACCTTTTCTCAATTTTTATCCTTCTTAGACTTTGACACTGTCTATGACTCTTTTCTCCCTTATATGCTCTTCCATGTTTCCGTGAGCGTTCTCTCTCTTGGTTATTCTGCTACTGTCTGGTTACTCTTTCTATTTCTCCTTTGCTGAATTTTCCTCCTCCCCATGCCAATAATAGTGGGAATCCTGCCCCCCCAGGTCTTGTCCTGATCCCTCTTCTCCTTTCCCTCTACACTATTTCATTTGGTGAACTCACTAGCTCCTATGAGTAAAATTATAATCCCTATATATACGAACCTTAGAAATACTTATCTATTCCAAAATTTTCTTCCAGGGATGTGCTGGAGCCAACTCAAACCAGCTCACAAGAACCAATTGTTAAATTTTCATTTTGAACATTTATACCTTGGAAATAGCAAATATTGATTTGCTGATTGTCTAGACTTAAAATAATGGGGGAAAATGTTAATAATTCAGCTTGAACTTAAGCCTGTGTTGTACATACATTTTCCCTTTGAAGAGAAGTTGCTAAACATTTAAACATTATTGCACTCTCTCAACATCCAATCCCACATCATTAACTCATTGTTAAAATCTCAAATGGAGGTCTCATAGACGTCTTCAATTCAACATTTCCAAAGTTTAATTTATATTTTTCCTCAAACCCTTCTCTCTACCTAACTTTTCTATTATTGTCAAGGATGCCACCATTCTCTTAGCTAATTATATGTGTCATATATGTAACGCAGACAACACTGGCCCCTTCTCCCTGAAGGCTAGAGTAATTTATATTTTACTCTTCTGCCCAATATGTGGCAGAATAATCTTTCTCTTCTTCCTTGCACCACCTCACTCTCTGAAGAAGGAAAGGAGATCGTATTCACAGCTTAATCCTCTTCCTATAGGGCAGAGATATAATTCCAAATGCAAAAGTCCCACTCTGGCCCAAGTCTAAAGTCTCAGGCATCCTGGCTTCTTAGGGCTGCCATGCTAGGCCCTACCTGCAATGTGGGTTTTAAGTTCACCATAGCTCAAACTCCCAGGTTCCTTGAAGAAAGAACAGAGAACAAACATTCCCAGGTCCATGCCTGGAAACCAGAGTAGAAGAAAGGGAGCAGGGGAAGGATAGTCCTTCCCCTTTCACCAATTCAGTTCATGCTGCCCACTGTAGGTAAACTGAGATCTTCACCTTGTGGTCATAGCAAATAAGATTCTCCCCCAAGAAAGAAAGCAGAAGAAAAAGAATGATGGGGGAAAAGTAGCAGAAGGAGAGACAGCAGAGTAAAGAGCACAGTCAGAAGAGGTGAATGGTTTAGTCTTTCATATTTGCAACTAGTTATTTGCATTTTACCTCCCTTATTACACTGTGAGTTCCATGTAAATAGGAGCCCCTTTTTGTCTTTCTTTGTATTACACCTGGAATCTAGCACGTGCCTATCACATAGTAAGCAGTCAATAATTATTTTTGACTAATTGAGTAAAAGAGAGCTAAAGACAATTGCTAAGGTTCAACATGTCCATGTCATTTGACCCAAAGATCTCCCTGCTAAGAATCCAGAGAGCATCCTAAAGACATCAAAGAAAGAAAGAAAAATCCAAAGTGTTAACAAAATATTTATAGCACCATTTTTTGCAGTGACAAATAATTGGAAAATGGCTAAACAAATTATGGTACACGAATGCAATGGAATATCACTGCGCTTATGATGACTATGAAGAAAACTGGAAGACATGGGAGGACTTACATGAATTAATACAAAGTATAACAAGTAGAACCAGGAAAGCAGTATGAAATATACACACTTACGTATATATACATGTATGTATGTGTGCATGTATGTGTATATACACATATGAATGAAAAAAACATCAACTATAAAAATCAAAATTGATTATTATATAATTATGATGACCAAGCTTGGCCCCAATGAAGGGATATGAGAGTATCACATTCTCTCTTCCTTGCACACATGGAAGACTATAGAGGTGATATATAAAATATATGCTCATAATTTATTGGTATGTTGCTAAGTTTCATTGGATTGCATTTATTTTCACTTCTTTTTTTAATTATACTGGTGACTTTCTAGGGAAGGGGAGGAGGATATTTGGAAATGAAGGTATTCTGTACAAAAGGTAGCAATAAAAAACCTTATTTAAAAGATCACAATGTAAAAGTGTTATTAAAAAATGAAAGCAGGTGCCAAGCTTCTAGAACAAATCAAAGAATGAGTTTAGATTGAGAGGTTGTTGTCATGATCTCATCATACATGTTTATTTTTGATCATTGCTGTGATTTCCAAATAGTTTTGCAGCAAAACTGCATTACTCGGGTTGTGACTAATTTGGAAAAATAGACTGAGTTAATCAGGAAGACTTCAATCATTTTTGCTATTGATACTCTTATCATTCTGGGAAACTCTCCCAACTCAATATTTGACAGAAGGCTTTAGAAGACCTTGAGAAACTCATTCAGGAATTGCTTTGTGCCAACTACTGTACTCGAAAGAGCACACCCAAGAAAAGGCACAACAAATGATGAATCACTGTGCAGTGTCAGCACTGGGCTATGGACTGACAATCAGCCCCAAGAAGACTGGAGCCATGTAGAAACCTGTATGAGAAAACTACCTATGCAGGCAAAGATTTTCGTTGGTGATAGAGTTGAAAGCTGACTCTGGCGGTCCAAGGTCTGGTGACACATAATAGAGAAAGAACAGGCGCACAAAATCAAAAAAGCTAGAAGACTTATAAGGCAGTATGATAAGTGTAATATTACTCTAGAGTCAAGACCAAACACATGTGTATATGTATCTATACATACATATGCATTCGTATATTATATGCCTACAAATATCTAGATATAAATTATACAAGTATACATACAATATTATATACACAAATATATACATGCATGCAACATACATAAGCAGAGATATATACATGTGTAAATATGACCTAAATCTATAGAGCAATCTGTAGAAAGTCATAAAAACCTGAGTTTATATCTTACCTCTGACACATACTGGTTCTGTGACTTTGTGATTTTATTGGCATAGGGAGCTCCCATGTGAGGAAACTCTTTCTACCAATTTAGGTGTCCTTCTCTGTAACTTATAGGCTTAGATGGCTGTCAAACATACTAAAAGTTCAGAGGTAGGATTTGAACTCAAGTTTTCCTGACTCCAAGATCTGCTCTCTCTTTACATTAAAGAATTGCCTCTAATGAAAGCAAATTGAAACGAACTATAAGTTTGTCTGTTTGTTTTAATGACGGTTCATGCCATCTTAGACACACTGAAAATGTAGTAGTCACTCATAGACGCAATCATTGTAGTTTGGAATTATTTCCCTTCCAACTTGGGCCAGTTTGTCCCTTCTTGGGAAGCCTAGGGGCTGCCTTCCACTCTCGTGAACTCATGTTAATGCAGGCACTCAGTCTCTACTGCATCTCAGATCCCCCTCACTCAAGCAATCCATTAGCTTTAGCCTTCCCTAGTACCAGGGATTAGAGGTGGCAAGCACTGCCACACCTCAGGTTCTCCTGGGAAGGGTGACTAAAGGAGCTGGAGGGCAAGGGGTGCAGGGTATTGGTTTCATAGTGTTCCTAAAGGCAACAATAAACATTTTATGGAATAGTTTGGCCATCTCACCTTGTAGTACCTACAACAACCATAATCACGACCACCATGAAGAAAATTATAGCTTATGGGCCTATATTTGTTTCAAAAAAAATGAGGTAGAAGAATTGTATGAAAAATTTAAGAGCCTCCAAACTAATGAAGCACCTGGAGCATGCCTCCCTCACACATGGGGCATCTAGAATAGTACCCTAGTTTCAAGGTGCTCTGTGGTTCTATATCCATTCAAAACCACAGTTCATGAACCTCTACCATGTGTTTATGTTTTCTTTAGTCAGCCAGAGGACACAATTATTTCAAAGCCAAAATATTTAATAAAATAGCTTAGTAATAAAAGTTTCAATAAAACATTCTTTCCATGAACCTAGGGTATACTTTCCCACAAATACAAACACCACCAATGAAGAGATTGAACACACATATGGATCATACATAAGGGATGCATTTGTAAGGAAGGGATGTTGCCAGTGCATACGTATGGTAGGGCAACCATATCTCTAGCACCACAGGATTACTGAGGCCTTCTGATGCTGCTGCTGTCATTGGGACTTTTCCTCAAGGGTGTAGTGTTTCTGTTGTCCTACTGATCATCCTCTTATCCCCTTTCATAATGACAATTAAGCATATAAATTCCCCTCTTACTCTAATTTCTGGGAGTATAATCTTTGCTTGGCATTCTTCTTTGCCTATCAGCTTCTAGTCTCATCTCTTTAGGACCACCTAAGCCATTTGGTTACAATCTTCAAGGCTACCATAGTTGTATCCTTTCTCAGGTAAGGGTAGACTGAGAGAGCCAGAAAGGGTAACCCCAGATAATATTGTCTTTCTATTTATGTCTATACAACAATCAAAGTCCTTTGTTTAAGGTAACCATCTAACTTAGGGTCAGACATTCTCAAGGCCTTCTTTAACTTACTGTGCAAATAAATTTGAGCCAGGACAAAGAATGGTCAAGGCCGTCATCATTCTCTACCCACCTAGCCATATTTTTATCTATTATGTGTATCTGTCACTGGGAAAGTCTAGCTGTTTTACTGCTATATTTTGACCAATAAAAATTTAATTCTTCCTAAATTAAGGACACCTATACTTTGATGATGTTTTGGGAAATATAATTCAAGGTCAAGGAATGAAAGAGTCTTATAGGTTGTTCCATAACCTAACACCTAGACATAATGAAAGCTTTCTTCAAGATGAATTAGCGAATGTCTTATACATAGCAAACACCAAACAATATCACAAAAATTAAAATTGATTGTATCTTAATAGGCAAGAGACAAACAGCTCCTGACATGTGAGTTATTTGAGAATTAGCCAACCAGGTTGTTTATGCATCATAAAACCATAGATTTAGAGCTGGAAGGGATCTGAAAGGCTATCAAGTACAACTTCATTTAACAGAGAAGGAAACTGAGGTATAGAGAGGATAAGTGATTTCTCCAGGGTTATACAGTTTGCAACTTTGGTAGGATTTAAACTGAGATCTTCCTGTATCCAAGTTCAGTGCATTAGCTACCTGTAATACTATTCAATTAATTTAAAAAACAAGACAAAGAAAATAAGATACGTGATTACAGAAGTTTCAAGTTACCCAATTTAAATAGATTGGAAATTCCTAAAATGGGAAATAGATGAAAGACATTGATTATCTGAACATTCCCTAGAGAAGTTCAACTCATGTAAAACAATTGACACCAAAAAAAGGAATACCAATCACAGAAACCACCTCAACTAGTAAACGTTTGATCTCTTTGCTAAGTTTGGCTGTGTGACAGCTAAAGGAACACCATTTAGAGAACAAATTCATTTGCAACACATTATGAAAGAGATAACTGAAGAGGCATCAGTATTGCCATACTAGGCAACAAAAAATAGTTGAGGGAGAACAAGGCTACAGAGAGCTTAGCATGAGATCCACCTAAGCCTATCGTATACAGCTTTTGTAGATGAATCTGGAAGTTCAAAACAAGTGGACACAAAATGGAACAAAACTGTTGGTATGATTTATCCTGGGAGTATGGGGTATTCAGGAGGACTAGAACCTGTGGTGTGAGGGTCTGTCAAGCCCTTTTCAGGGCTGCTCATCAACCTTCAATGTCCACCTGTCACCCAACTCTCACCTGTGTCTCTAAGAAGCTGCAGCATATGCAGCAGTCATACTCTGGTAAACCTTCTTGAGAGATGAACTAAACCAGGTTGAGGTTAATTGAGGTAAACTGTTGATGAATTAAGGGGATGTCTATCCCAAGCATGTAAAGCATGTAAAGACTTCCCCTCCATCTTCCACCCCACTACCATCTTGATATGGGTTGATGAGAACATGGCCATGATGACAGCTGAAACAAACACTGTGGAGCTCTTAGACCTTGGTCAGACATAGAAGATGCTGAAGTCATCCCACTGCATCCCATGCCATCACCATGCTCACTGAGAGAGTGAGACTGATGACTTTGTGTAACTCTGCCTCACTTAAGCCCAATTCATGTGCAATGTCACCCATGATGTCATTGAAAACAAATGACAACAATAATTCTCTTAGCAGAACCACATGTGAACTCTATCAACTCTGAAAGTTACAAAGAAAATAAAATACTGATACTATTTTCTGATTTTTTTTAAATCACTTGACTTGGCAAGAAAAAAATAATCTTAAAGGCTCTCTTTAACTAGATATATGCTATTCATATTTAAAATCAAACAAGATGCTATGATACACAGAACTGTGGGCATAACTTTATTCAACAGTTTGCTAAGCAATAACAATGAGGGAAAAATACATGTTCTCTACACTCCAATGTGATGGAGGATATCCTACATAGAATCTAAATAGAAAGAGATCCCATGACCAGGCCAATTCAATGGCCAGGGCCTCCAAATGCTTCCATTGGCTGGGGTCATTTTACTTATTATATTGAAACCTATAGTCACTAAAACTTGAACAACCTAACCATCCACATTAGAAAAACCAAGTGGCTGAAAATATACTTATTACCCAGATTACAATATACTACTGGATTGATAAACTATTGTTAGTTCATCAGTAATGTAATTATTTATGTTGCATAAATTAATATCAACACATATTCTCCTGTAAAGCACAAAATAACGTTATCTCAGACCAAACTGCAGGTGACTCAGATGGCAAAGAAAAGATGTGTGGTAAGCAGGTATCAGTATATCACCTATATCACCTACAACAAACTCCAGGATAAGGAGGGGTTTACATGATTTAATCAAGTGCATATATGATCAGGAAAAAACGTGGCTTATCACAGAGAAAAACTATCTGTGTGACCCTGGGCAAGTCACTTTACCTTATTTGTTTCAGTTTCTTCATCCATCAAATGAGCTGGAGAGGGAAATGGCAAACCACTCCAGTATCTTTGCCAAGAAAATTCCAAATGGAGTATGACTGAAATGATTGAACAGCAAAAATTTCACTTAGTGTAATACTTAGGAAAAGAAATCACAGTACAAGAAAAGATTTAAATCAAGACCTTAGAATTTAAGACCAAGACCAACATTCTAAAGTACTGGCTATCAAAATTTTCCCTTGTAACTTAAAAAAAGAAAACTCAAAACTTAAAATATGTTTCTTGTGTGTTTAGTCATTTATCAGTCAAATCTGATTCTTTCTGACTCCATCTGGGTTTTTGGGGGGCAAAAATACTGAAGTGATTCACCATTTTCTTCTCCAGCTCATTTTATAGAAGAGGAAACTGAGGAAAGTTGGATTAAGTGACTTGCCCAGAGTCACACAGATGGTAAGTGTCTGAGGCCAGATTTGAACTCAGGAAGATGAATCTTTTTAATTCCATGCTCAGCGCTCTATCTACTAGCTGCCCCTAGAAGATAATAAGTGGAATAAACTAGATTGGATCTTCTATAGAGGATTTATGGGAAGACACGGATGAGAACAGAGTAGGATGAGAGTGGGTCAAATTGTGATTTGTGATTTGCAGCAGTAATACCCATTACTGAAGAGTCATGGATCAATCAAAGTGCACAAGTATCAAAGTATTTTTCTTGCTGTTTCATTGTCGCTGCTGTTTTCTTGCCTTTGTGGTACTTGAAGTTTGGCAAGGGGGATATCACAAAAATATGCAATAATTATGTAATAACTGTAATGCATGATGAAATGTAATAAGATCATAAGAGAGAAATATTTATGCATGTGTATGTATACACAACACACAAGGAAGAAAAGTTAAACTACAGTTATCTGAACTATCAAGCATATAAATACAAATCTCTTTAGCTTATAACTGTCATATGGGGGGGCTAGTTTAAGAAGTAAAACTAATATGAAACTGATTAATATTTCCTTGAGTTCAGTAGTCAAGCAACAGAGAACATGTAAATGTTAACCCACCAGGCAAAAGTCAATGAGATGCCTTTTTGATCTGCACAATAACTCTATTGTAATTAGCACAATTGCTGTATACTCTTCCTTCAATTTATGGGCATGAATCCCATAGTGTCAAAGGGACTTTAGTGTGTATATCAATGGATACCACTGCCTAGAAAGTGAAAAATGCATCTTGTTCATAACTTACGAACAAAAAAGTTTCTATAGGTCTTTCACTTGTGGATTATAGAGCAAAACACAAACAAGAAATATACATATGAAATGCTTCATTTGTAATTAATTTTGAAGCCAATTTACCAATAATTTCAAATTTTTTCATTCCAAAACCAGGAAAATAAACCAATCAAAGCTATTGCCACGTTGGGCTTCTTTTTTGCATTTTTAATATTGTTGTACATTTCTCCATAAAATGAATGTTTTTATTTTTATTTTTTATTTTAAAAATTAATTTTATTTAAATATGAAATCTGGAAATTATTATGTCAATATGTTATACCTTTAAATTTAATATAATCAACATACAAATTTTATTAACAGTTCGAATGATACATAATACATTTGCATTATTAGACTAAAATTGTGTCTTCAGATCTGTGAAAAATCACAGAACCATAGAGTTAGACTAAGAAGGAATCTTGGAGGCCACTCAGTCCAGTTTCCTCATTTTACTTTTCTTTTTTAAGCTTAATATAAATTTATTTATTTGATTTTTTGCACTCATTTTCACAAAATTTTGGGTTCCAAATTTTCTCCCCATTTATCCCCTCCTCGCACCCCAATACACTGAGCACTCTAATTTCCCTTATCACCAATCTGCCCTCTCTTCTATCATCCCTCCCTTCTCTTGTCCCCATGTTCTCTTTTGTCCTGTAGGCCAGATGACTTTCTATTTCCCGTTAACTGTATATCTTATTTCCTAGTAGCAAGAATAATACTCGATAGTTGTTCCTAACACTTTGAGTTCCAAATTCTCCTCATCCCTCCCTCCCCACCCATTCCCTTTGGGAAGGCAGGCAATTCAATATAGGCCATATCTGTGTAGTTTTGCAAATGACTTCGATAACAGTCGTGTTGTATAAGACTAACTGTATTTCCCTCCATCCTATCTGCTCCCCATTGTTTCTATTCTGTCTTTTGATCCTGTCCCTCCCCAAGAGTGTTGACTTCAAATTGCTCCCTCCTCTCATTGCCCTCCCTCCCATCATCCCCCCCACCCTGCCTGTCTCCTTCTCCCCTACTTTCCTGTATCGTAAGATAGGTTTTCATACCAAAATGAGTGTTCATTTTATTCCTTCCTTTAGTCGAATGTGATGAGGGTAAACTTCACATTTTTTTCCTCAGCTCTCCTCTTTCTCCCTCCACTAAAAAGTCTCCTGCTTGCCTCTTGAATGAGAGATAATTTACCCCATTCCATTTCACCCTCTCTCCTTCCACTATATTTCTCTCTCACCATTTACCTTAATTTCTTTTAAAATATGGTCCCATCCTATTCAATTCACTCTGTGCTCTCTGTCTCTGTATGTGCGTGCATGTGTGTACGTGTGTGTGCACGCATGCTTGTACGTGTGTGTGCATGTGTGTGTATGTGTGTGTGGTCCTACCAACTACCCAGATACTGAAAAGTTTTAAGAGTTACAAATATTGTCTTTCCATGTAGGAATGTAAACAGTTCACCTTTGGTAAGTCCCTTATGATTCTCTTTGCTGTTTACTTTTTCATGCTTCTTCTCATCCTTATGTTTGAAAGTCCAATTTTCTTTTCAGCTCTGGTCTTTTCATCAAGAATGCTTGAAAGTCCTCTGTTTCATTGAAAGACGATATTTTCCCCTGAAGTATTATACTGAGTTTTACTGGGTAGGTGATTCTTGGTTTGAGTCCTAGTTCCTTTGACTTCTGGAATATCTTATTCCACGCCCTTCGATCCCTTAATGTAGAAGCTGCTAGATCTTGTGTTATCCTGATTGTATTTCCACAATACTGAAACTGTTTCTTTCTAGCTGCTTGCAATATTTTCTCCTTGACCTAGGAATTCTGGAATCTGGCCACAGTGTTCCTAGGAGTTTCTCTTTTTGGATCTCTTTCAGGAGGTGATTGATGGATTCCTTCAATACTTATTTTGCCCTCTGGTTCTAGAATATCAGGGCAGTTTTCCTTGATAATTTCATGAAAGATGATGTCTAGGCTCTTTTTCTGATCATGGCTTTCAGGTAGTCCCATAATTTTTAACTTGTCTCTCCTGTATCTATTTTCCAGGTCAGTAGTTTTTCCAAGGAGATATTTCACATTCTCTTCCATTTTTTCATTCTTTTGGTTTTGTTTTGTGATTTCTTGGTTTCTCAGAAAGTCTTTAGCCTCCATCTGTTCCATTCTAATTTTGAGAGAACTATTTTCTTCAGTGAGCTTTTGAACCTCTTTTTCCATTTGGCTAATTCTGCTTTTGAAAGCATTCTTCTCCTCATTGGCTTTTTGAACCTCTTTTGCCAATTGAGTTAGCCTATTTTTCAAGGTGTTATTTTCTTCAGCATTTTTTTGGGTCTCCTTTTGCAAGGTATTGACCCGTTTTTCATGCTTTTCTTGCATCTCTCTCATTTCTCTTCCCAGTTTTTCCTCCACCTGTCTAACTTGATTTTCAACATCCTTTTTGAGCTCTTCCATGGCCTGAGCCCATTGGATATCTATTTCGGATGTTTGGGATACAAAGGCCTTGACGTCTATGTCTTTCCCTGATGGTAAGCATTGTTCCTCCTCATCAGAAATGAAAGGCGGAAACATCTGTTCACCAAGAAAGTAGCCTTCTATGGTCTTATTTTTCTTCCCTTTTCTGGGCATTTTCCCAGCCAGTTTCTTGACTTCTGAGATTCCTGTCCACCCCTGCCTAGATCCTCCCAGCTTGTGCTTGGGGTCTGAGATTCAAATGCTGCTCCCCAGCCTCAGGGCTTTCAGCAGTGGCTGTTATTCAATGTGAGCTTAAATTCTGGCGCTCAGGTGGGGCCAGGGCCACCTCCCAGGCTCAGTTCCCTCAGGGAGTTTATGTGGAGATCTTCAGTAATGGATCTGAGGTCCTGTCTGCTCCGGGAGCACTGCTGCCTCTGCCGCTGCCTCTGCCACTTCCTCCCAAGGGGGCCCAAGCCACGGAGACACCCCACTCCCTTCTCAGCCAGCCCAGAAGTCTCTCTCACTGACCTGTAGCACCTGTGGGTGGAGGGTCCTTCCTGGCCACGGGAGGTTCCGTCCCTGAAGCCTGCTCAGATCTGCTCCTCTGGGGCCACGTGGCCAGGGCTGGGCTCCACTGTCTGGTGCACAATGGACCTTTGGTGGTGGTCTTACAGGGCTCTCTGGAATGGAAAGCTCCTCCACTGTATTGCTGCACGCCTTGCACTGCTCCAGAATTGTGGGGAGTTCTTTTTACAGAAAATTTCTGGGCTGTGGGTTCGGAGCTAGTATATGTGAGTCTTTCTAGTCTGCCATCTTGGCTCCTCCCCTCTCAATGTTTTTATTTTTGTTGAGGTAGTTATTTCTAATGTTGAAAGCAGTAGACACCTTCTTCCAAAGACTTGTTAATTGCTTAAAGGTAAACTTAGACATTAAAAGCAAATAATCAAGTACATTGAATAGTGACATATTCTTAACAACTGCAAAATCAAATAGGGTGTTTGATGTCATGAAATGAGTCCTGGATCTAGAACCAGAAGACTTGGGTTCCAGTTCTTTATCTTGGATGCCACCTAACCTCCCTGAAGCCTTCTGTAAAGTAGAATAATAATACTTATATTACATATGCCAGAGTAAACTTCTAAGGATCAAATGAGATTATGTGTGACAAAATACTTTGTAATGATAATAAAATGGAAAACTGTCTTGTTCAGTTAATTTGAAATTATCAGCAAAATTTGCCTTGACTTCACCTACTAAGTCATATTAAAATCCTTGTTCCCCGAACTCCACCCCATTAATCATTACCACATGTTTAATTGTGTGGGCAATTTTACATTTGAAAAAGAAAGTGTTGTTTGCCCATATGCCAATAATAGAGAGTGAATAAAGCCTCTCCTCTGCAGTTCCATGATACGTTGCAGTGATACTGCCTGGGCATTGATCAGTTCCACGTGTCTTCTCCAAAACTCCAAAAGGCAATAATCCTTCTTGCCCAAATGCACTATGCTTGGAAAACCTAAATTACCTCTTAAAATTCTAGAAGGACCCACCCAGCATATTGCCCATTTTTGTTGGTAGGTACAGTCCAGTACTCAGTGGATCTGTGATCTCATCAATAAGATTGTGCCCTCCAATGATGAAGATGATATCCCATCTGTACCCACCCAACCTATTTACTTCTTGTCCAGGTCACCCCAAAAGTTCACCATAGGCAGTCTATCCAAAATGCTTGAGAAGAGATGGAAATGGGAGATTTCCTTCAGTTTTTGACTTCCTAAGGATACCAATGGAGCATAAGGCTACCCACCACATCTCCCTGGCTCTCGCAATGTGATGAAAACAACTTTTTTTTTGGTCATATATTTCTTAACATCTTTCATCCTTCTTATCCCAAGTGTCTCCATAAAGCAAACCCCTCTTTTCAGTACCAATATTCTTCTAGTCAAAGAGCACTCTCATCTCCTAAGAACTAAAGCTGAAGATCACCCAAAGAGCTATGAAGAAGTGTAAGGTAAATGTTAACAGGCTGGCTGCAGGATTATTTTTCTTTATTTATAAGAAGATAATTCCATCAGAATTCCAAGAGGACTTCCTCTAAAAATGTAGATCCGTGTCTTGCTATAACTTAAAAATCTCCGATAGTTGCCTGGGAGATTTTGCACTGAGGACTTTAGGGTCAAACATTGTTTAGGGTCACACAATGGAGTGTATCAGAAGGTAGGCAGGATTTGATCTTCTGACTCCTAGCCCACTTTTCTGTTCATCTTGTTCCTCTCTACTTCTCAGCTACAGTTACTTTTACAAAAAATGACTAATACTTTGTTTTCTGTAATAATAGGAGTAGGGTAGTATGTGAGGATAATCCAAAACATTTTGCTTAGAAATATATAACTGGCCTGTCTGACTTTTCCTCCCTCTCCATCAATCCTTTACCTATTAGACTAAACTTCCTTTTTCCTCGGGCTAATATAAATATAATAGTGACTGTGTTGTTCTCCACTGATTGTTCTCCACTGTCTGAAGACCAGCTTTGTTACCTTTCACTTCTTCAAGATTCAATGGTACTCTTTAGGGGACCTGAGGGTGCTTAGTCTCCTTACCATTGACTCATGTACCCACTGATTGCATTCCCCAATTTTAGGGGTCCCCTGAAGTCTAATTGGATAGCTAGCTGGCATGGTGAACAGAGTACTGAACCTGGAGTTAGGAAGACTTCTCTTAGTGAATTCATATCTGACTTCAGACACTTACAAGTTGTGTGACCTTAGGTAAGTCACTTAACCCTGTTTGTCTTGATTCCTTATCTGTAAAGCAAGCTGGAGAAGGAAATGACAGATCACTCCAGTATTTTTGCCAAGAAAATCTCAAGTGCAGTTTCCAAGAGTTGAATGTGCTGCAAAACAACTCAGCAACGAAACAATCTAGTTCCATTTAACCATTTAAGAGCCAGATTAGCTTTTACAAAGGAATATTTACTTCAAAGGTAGAGCAAAACCAAACCTATGAATATTACCCACAAAACCTAGAGAGTGGAGGTAATATCTTGTCTTATATCACCTCAGTCTCTGGGGATATAATGTCCAGGGGATATAAGGGAGAATTAGATCCAGAGCTTAACTCAGGTTCCTGTATAGCATAGTCCCACCAAGTTCCAAGTCCAATGTCCCACCTTGAGCTCAGGTCCCAGCATTCTATCTTCTCACAGATTCTCTTCTGGTCTGGCAGTAACATCTGGTCTAGAGTCCTGTAGCCAAGGTCATTATGACTCCAGGGTTTACGAGTTGAGGAACCATACCACCTGTAACTAGAAATGAAAAAAACAAAGCAGAGTGAAACCTCGAACTGAATTCTTGGGGCCACAGTCCCTATAAAAGAGGTGAGGGAAGGTAGCCCCTTCCCCATACCCAGTTCATTGCATGGTGCTTAGAGGTCAGGTGAGTAGGGTCTTCATTTCCTGGATGCTGCTAAAAAGAAAATAAGAATATCTAAGTCTGATTGTTTTAAAGATACAGGCCAGTTTACAGAGACAATGAAGAGTCTGCTAACACGCACTTGGTAATAGAATGTAGGATGTCTTCTTCCTGAAGGAGATCCCTGCTGCCTCCCACATGGGTGTCTCCATTTTGGGAGATTAGGGTACATGTGCAACAAAGTCCCAGTCCCCATAAATATTGATGCACCTTTCCTAAATCCTTTTCATTACCCAATATTTCTTGGGTCAGTGTAGGATGAAGGAGTTTGTGCATGCTAGTGGAAGGATATTCCAAGCAAATTACAAGTTTATTATGGATCAGTCTCAATATATTGCTGTATTTCATAGTATAAACTGGAATTCTCTAGTGAATCCAACTCACCATTGCACTACACAACTGACTTCAGTTCAAAGTCAAAGATTATAATTTTCCATTACTCTCTGTAGTCTACTCCATGTGGAGAAGATATAGTAGCCATAGGCCCCAGATATTTCCCTTTTCCTAGCAAAGAAAACCTTCTGCAGTTCAACTTTCAAGTCACGCTTGTGTGTGAATTGTAGAAACATTGCAATGGGTGTGGAGCCACCGCCAACAAGCCAGACTGTGGAAGCATGCATGCTACTGGCAATCCCTAAGGATATTGGAGAGAATTGGGCTCTGCATGTATAAATTGTTTTCAGGTGAAAGGCTCAGAGCAATTGCCAAGTAATTATGAAAGTTGAAAAAAATAATTTTCTTCTTCATTTAATCTACCAGAGAGAAGGTTCTCATTTGTTGAGTAAATTAGATTTGGGTATTTCTAGAGCTTGGCGTTCCTTTCACAAGGATGTGGAGGCCGCTCCCCTAGAATGCGTTGTCATCCCATTTGGACATGGAAGTGATTTGGTAACTGCAAGGAAGCCTTTGCGTTGCACTTGTCCCACAGCAATTACATTGGAAGGGGTCCTAGACTTGTGGGGTGTGGGATGTGGGATAAATTTGGAGACAGACCACAATATGTAAACAAAACCTGCCAGTTTTCCAAAATATCTAACCACAAGACTTCACATTTTGGCAGTTTAGAAAGAGTCAAAAGTGCTTTATTCAGAGACCAAATTTTATTCTCAGTAGAAAGAATTGTGAACTCCATTTAAAGCAAGAACATACCAATAATCAGTCCTCAGAGAAGGATATATGCACAGGCTAGAGAGGGAGATGAAAAGAAGGAGGAACACTGCAAATGTTAAGGTTGTGTTCTAACCCTAAAAAAATTACATTAAGTTACAAAGAACAAAGATCCCAAAGATACTTCCTTCTACTCCTTAGCAGACGTCCATGGGTGTGCATGTATTATCAGATTTTTTTTTAAATGTATTGATAAGTTTTGCTGATTTTTTTACTTTTAAAAAAATTGTTATAATATTGGATGTTTCTCTAGGAGGGAGAAGGGACATGAGGAAAATTTAGGCAATGTAAAATCAAAAGGTATCAATAAAAATTTGTTTTTAAAAATTGCATTGATGATGTAGCTACAGAAGTGAAACTTAAACCAAGATCAAGATTTTTAGGATTTTTAAATATAAAGGAATGCAATAGTTATGGGGTCAGAGTCACTTAAAGTTCATATAAATAGCAAACTCATGACAAGAGTGTTGACATAAACAGGTCTTTTAAAATATCCTTTGTTAAAGGACCCACAAATTGATAAATTTTGCTAAAGAAATATTACCAAATGATATTCTTTTGAAATAATCCATGATTATATCGATTTTTTTAATTGGCATTATCCTTTACTAAGTATCAATAATTTTGAATCTTACATGAAATTCCAACTCTTGAGATAAAATTGACCCATGTAAACAGAATCAAATGACCATGGAATGTCATTATTGATCTAGACCTCAGTGTCCTTCTATTCCAAAACATATATAAAAATGAATTCCCATTATAACACTCTCAACAGATGATCATCCAGACTTTGCTTGAACATCTCCACTGCCTCCTGAGAAAGCCCATTCCACTTTTAATAGCCCTAATTGTTAGGAAGTTATAGGGTTTTTTCCATACCAGGCCTAAATTTTCATTTACAATTGCATTTAATTTTGACCTCTGGGGAAAGAGCATGCTGGTAAATGGATAACAATTGGCTTGTGTGTGTGTGTGCGAGTGTGTGTGTAAATGTCATATACTTTTAAGTTCATTCTGTATTAACATTTTCTCCATCACTTTTTTATATGTAGACTAAGAAAAAAGGATGAAAAAAGCCCTGATTTGCAGTTTTGGCAGATTTCTGAGATATGAATTCTCTCACTGAAAATTTAACAAGCACATCTCAAGAGAGTAAGATCTGGCTCCAGTGTGCTACTGCTGTGGGACCAAACTATTTGTGAAGTCTACTTTCTTTTCTACTTGACAAGTCTTTCAAGTACTTGAAGAAAGATGTTACATTCTTAACTCAAATGCTGTGCAATCATAGCCCTCAAACATTCTGGATGTCCTCCTGAGATAGAAATAAAGGTAATTCCTGAATGAAAGGGTTATAATTTAAATTATCCTTATTTGAATTTAAACTAGGTAAAGTCCTGCTATAGGATTGCTGTCTTGCCTTCAAGCCCCTCATAAACTTTCTGCCTCGTCTTACACCTTCCTCTCCCTTTCTCCTCTAACCAGCGACCCTGACCTCCTCTGCCGTACTCTCACTCCAAATATGCATTTTTCAGCCCATGACTGGAATTCTCTTCCCACTCCTCCTCCATCTTTTGACCTCTTTTAAATCCCAGTTAAAGTTCTTCTTCCTATAAGGACTCTTTCCTTATTCTCCCAAATACAAGTATCTACCCTTTGTTAATTATCTCCAATTTATCCTGCATATATTGCATTTGTACATAGTTGATTGCATGTTGTCTTCCCCACTAGACTGTGAACTCGATATGAGTAAAAACTATTTCCTCTCTTTTTATCTCCAGAACTTAGCATAGTGCTTAGCACATAGTAGGACCTTAAATGCTTACTGATTTGACATGGGTCAGATATGAGACTGAAGCATCTTGGTCCATAAAAGAAAAAACTAATTGTACGTTAAGAAATTAGTAGTCCGAATCTGGGCCAGAGTTTGCCACAAAGAGGCTGTCAACTGGTTAGCTAAAAGTCAGAAAGGATCAGAGGCAAAAGAGTGTTATCCATTTAATATAGCAGAGCAACAAGGGACTGAAATCAATGAGGGCCAAGGCAGTAATTGAGAAGACTGGAAATGAGGTTGGTCAGGATGAGAAGTTCAGAGCACGGCAAAGAATTGGCAGAAATCTTTTGTGCTTAGTTTATTTGGGAATCCCTGTAGGCTTTTAAACTAGAACACCCAGAGCTGACCTGCCCTTCCCTCATCTACCACAGGGAATACCATAGCAGATGGTAGCTGGCTCTCCTCCAGAGAAATCTCTGGAACAAGCCTCAGATGTATTATGGCTGGCTGTGAATGGTTTCTTATGGACAAACAAACTGTAGCATGTTCACAGGAGAGTGGACGGATAGTATAGGGACTTGGAACAATTTCATTATGAATATGAGTTGAAGGAACTGGAAATGTCTCATGTGGAAAAGAGCAAGTCTAGGAAAAATAGTTATCTCCTGATATTTGAATGAGCAAGAAATTGGACTTAACCTAATACCAGTGGGAGAAAGTTGCAGCAAAACAGAATTCAACTCAATATAAAGAATTTTCTAAATGTCCAAAAGTGGACACAGTGGAAAGCAGTGAGTTCCCTTTCTCTGGAAGAGCTCAATCTTAAATGACCACGTCAAGAATTTTGTAGAGAAGATTCCTCTGTAGGGTTCATGGTTGGATTTAATAAATTCTAAGGTCTCCTTCAAATCTAAGATCCTATAATTGTATGACTTTGAACAATGTCTAGCATAGAGATGATGCTTTTAAACGAAAGCATTTATTTTTAATGTTACAGAAAGCCTAGCAAAGGCACAATTACAGTTAAGGCTACCCTCAAGGAAATTGTGAAATTAGTGGAATTTTTTTTTACTGTTTCATTCTTCCTGCTCTGAACTCTTTTCCCCTCTTTAAGCATCTTGTACCTATTAGATGCCAATCCGGCTGCCTAGTTCTTTCCCATCACCCACCCGATAGCTCATTCAAATTAAAGTATACGGAATTTCCTTTGTTTTCTTTCCATTCTCTCTCCATTCCTTAATATTTGCACATAAAAGAAACCAGGAGAGATGGCAATGTTTAACCTAAAGTAGTGAATTTCTGATGATAAAATTTTAAGCATTAATGGAGGCAGTGGGGGGTTTTTGTTTGTTTTGGCAAGAACTTTTCTTGGATCCTTTCAAATTACATTATATAGGTAACTCCACCCTCATAAAGCCAGTCCTTATTACAGCATAGCTTTGGCAAGGAGACCCTCTCCTTGCTCATTTACAGATTCCCATGATGGCAGACCACTAGGAAAAATATCCTGGGATGACAGGTCCCTGCTTCTCCCAAGCCATCAGGCATGTAACTTGTTGTCCTAGGGGTGGAGCCGAAAGGGAGCAATGGCTGTGGGCTAAATTTCCAGAAGGATCTTATGGGCAACCTTTCATTTCACTAGGCCTCTGAAGCCCCTGGCTAATGCTGTACTTTCTAATGATAAAATAAAGCTTGCAGGTGGGACCTGGTGACGAGGGGGCTCAATGCACGTGAATCCCTACTCACTGGCACACATTTTGCTTTCTCCAAGCCCCGTCTGGATTGTAGATGATGCTTCTTTGGCATGGCAAGAAATATACCAAGTCATGGAGCCAAAGGGGAGAAAAAAATTTAAAAAGAGGCCAGAAAGTTGGCAGAGAGGTTGGCTGGGCCTAACAGTCCGCAAACAGGGTTGAAGAGTGAGTCACTGTTAACAGAAATTGTGGTATATGAAAACAATTACTGGGCTAGCCTGAATTTTTAATAGAAATTTCAGGAAACTCAAAGACTTCTGGACAGCACTTGAATTGGAAGGGAAATGAAAATCCATCTTTCAGAAAAGAAGGCTGACACTGTCAGGGGCTGAAAAGAAGTGGTTATAGGCAGTGTGTCTCAGGGCCTACATCAAACATAGCAACAAGGTAGGAGGCAGAGGGGTATGATCAAAACAAAAAAAGAGAAGAGAAGGATGGGAACAACAGGAGAAACTGGACCCTAGGAATGACAGAAGGAGTAAGAAATACAACCTTAGTATCAGGGAATAGCTTAGGGCAGCCGTGGCCTCAAGGACACATGGGGTCCTATAGGTCCTTAAGTGCAACCCTTTAACTGAATCCAAACTTCACAGAGCAAATACCCTTAATAAAAGAATTTGTTCTATAAAACTTGGATTCAAAGGGCTGTTCTTAAGGACTACAGGGTCACATGTGGCCTTGAGGCCACAAGTTCCCCACTGCTAGCCTAGAGAGAGGGTCAGGGTAAATCTGCCCACATTAGGCAGAAACACAAGCAACAAATTGCTTCCTGACATAACTTAGCAAAGGAAGGAAGGTAAGATGGCACCCAAATCAAGTTAGTGCAGCAATGATACATCAAGAACTGAAAGTAATTCTTGTTAGTTATTCCTCAGAGTCCTCACTATGTACAGGATTATTTAAATCACCATCAAACTGGGGTTTTGAAGTGATCATTAATATGCTTATCCATTTAGTTTTAGAGAAGGAAAAGTAATCCAAAAGAGCCTCAGCAATGGATTTGCAGCTGAGTAGAGCAGGTCATGGATCCAACAGAACTGCTGCACTGGAAGATCCTGGAGTTTCATTTTCCTTAACACTTGAGATTTATTTCTATAGGGCTCAAAGCCCTAAGGATTTGTGTTATGCTATACCCTAGCCCAGAAGATAGTAGGTGATATCCATTGCAGTTCCTTTGTAATCATGAATTATCTAAGATTACCAAGTCAACCTCTTTGGAAGTAAGGGGATTGTTTTCAGAGAAGTCTTCCTTCTTCATGAAGAACTTTTCTAAGATCTCCCACCTTTCTGATGTGCTCCTTTGCCAGTTATTTTCAACACGCAGTCACTACTATTTGTTTGCTGGTTGTGGGTTCTTTGGGTGCTCTAATAACACCAGGTATCCAAACCATACTTCAGACCATACAGTAATACTAAGCATATACCTGGAAAATGCTTAGTAAACATAGGTTGAATAATATAGATAGACTGGATAAATGAACAAATGAAATACAGGTTGAATGAATAGATGACCAAGAGAAAAGTCTAAGACACTTAGAGAAGCTAGTACTTGGGACGATGCTTTGATGCTCTTAGTGTTTACGTAGATGCTTCCTTATTTCAGGATACAAGGTAGAGTAGAAAGTGCTCTGAGCATGAAGTCAAATAATTTGGGTTCACATCCTAAATCTATCACTTATGACCTGGATGAGCATAGGCAAGTCTCTCAAACAGTCTACGTTTCCTTATCTATAAAAGGAGGGGAGTGAATTAAATGGCCTATGAGATCTCTTCCAGCTATTAATCTATGATCTTATATTTTCAGATTTTTCATGCTCTTTTTCAAATAATAGCAGTTTGTTTCCATAACTAGCTATCTAGCATTTACATAGTACTTTAAGGTTTACAATTTTTTAAAAATATTGTTAGGATACTTATTAACCTAATCAAGCAGGATTCTTATAGCTACCATCTCAATGTTCTACCTACTGTTTTCCCAAATTCATTCTACTTCTAAATTCCATTTAAAAAATAGATTTCATTAATGTGGGTGGCTACTTGTTATAGGCAGCTGCAGGCTAGATCAAAAATGAGTATAGGGTATTACAAGGGAAACTAACAAATATTGACCAACCCCTTCACACTAATCACAAATCCAAAAATACACAGGCATATTCTTTTTCCAATAGACTTTCCTTCATTAACCACCTGCCAAAAGTTTGGGAAAGTAACTGGTTCTTTCATGAAGTTGATACTATACATATAAAACTTTGATAAAGCAGTAGAAAGAATAGTATCTTGATTTGCATGGTAGCTTGAAGTCCTAAGTGAAATCTTTGAAGGATGAAGTTATTATCTTTACAGTAGGAAAAATAATATGCTTGATTGCTTAGAAATGTGTGTGATTTGTATCATAAATACATATATTATGCATATACACACATCATACATATTGTGTATATATAAAATATATTGCATACATACATATAAGTATAAATACACACACTTATCTGTATGTAACTGGTAAGGGGAAAAAAGACCAGTAAGTCAACAAGCTTTATTAGGTATTTACAATTTACCAGGCAGTCTGTTAAACACTGAGGATAGAAAGTAAGGCAAAAATAAGTCCCTGTCTTCAAGAAATGGACATTCTAAGGGGGAACATCATATGAAGAAAACATGAACCAAGACATATACAGTATAAATGGTAGATGATCTCAGTGAAAAGGAACTGGAATGGAGCAACTGTAGAAAACCCCTGGGAGGGGTCTTCTTGAGCTGAGATTAGAAGCAAACCAGGGAAGAAGCCAGGAGGCAGAAGCTGAAAAAACAGGAAACAGCCCAGATATTGGGAGTAGCCTAGGAAAATGCTTCTTCATGAGATGGAGTACAGCAAGAAGACCAGCATCCCTGGATCATAGAATATGTGGAAGGAAGTCAAATGTGTTCATCCTTTGTTGCTGAAGAAGACCATGCCATCAGAGAAATAAGGACATGACTTGCACTTGACTTTGTTTTGAGTGAGGGAGCGCTGTGCAGGTCACCAGCCTCACTTCTCCTCCAGAGCCACCTGAATCCAGTGACCAGATATTCATCAGGATAACTGGAGATGACCCAGGATGAGGCAGTTGGGGATAAGGGACTTGCCCAAGGTAACACAGCTAGTGAGTATCTGAGGTGAGATTTGAACTCAGGTCCTCCTGACTCTTGCACTTGTGCTCTATCCTCTGTAACACCTAGCTGCCCCAAAGGAAGTCAAATATAAGAAGACCGAAAAAGTAGGAAGGAGACAGGTTGTGAAGGGCTTTAAAATCCAAACAGAAGATCCCATATTTGATCCTGAAGGTAATAGGGAACCAATGGAGATTATTCAGTAGCAGAAGGGTGATATGGTGAAGACTGTTGTACTCTTTTTGGCCGCCGAGTGGAGGACAAAATGTAATGATTAGAGAGTAGAAGCCAAAAGATCAACCAGAGAACAAACCTTAGTTTATTGAGACTGTAGGAAAGCACTCAGAAACAGGAAGAATAAAGTGTCTTTAACTAGAGATCCCAAAAGACATTGAAACCAGAGATAATTGAAGGAAAGTTACAGAGAAGATGACACATGTAATCATTTAGCTCGTTGACCAGACAAATGGAACATTGCTGTAAGGGGAAAATGGAGAAGATCTGATTAAAATTAGGTATGTTTTCTTTTGTGTATTTTGAAAAAATTGATACCATTTCCTCTTTGTTCCTGTTTGTTGTGGTGAGCTTTGGTCTCCCTGGCTCATTTTCTTTTATTTTTCTGTTTTTGTTTGGTTTGGGGGTGGGGGGGGAGAAGGAGCTTTCTCACTTTTCATTTTTCTTCCTACTGTGCTTCCCATCCTTCAATCTTTTGTAGCTAATTCAGATTGTCAACCCTTAGCTAAAGGCTCCTGGGCCCTTGTGGGAATTATCTGGGTCTCTCTGACTTTTCCTTTCTCCCAAGGAGTTAATGACTCATTAATGTACTTATCATATTAGAACAATTGGCACATACATTTTATAGTAATAGAAACACCTCATATTTGCAGAGTATTTCATACTTTCAAATGAGATTTCATATCATTTCATCTTCATAGCTTTGTTCTTTGTTCTTTAAGGTAGATTATCTTTCTCATTTCCCATATTTAAAAAATCACTAAAACTTTAAAAAGGCTAAATAACTACTTCAAGACCGCTAAACTACTATGTTCATTATTGGTTAGAAATAAAGCCAGAGTCAGAACTAGAATTCAGGTTCTTTGAAAACACATCTAGAATTCTCTTCCACCATCACCATCCCTTCTGCCATGTTCAATTTAATGCCAGATTTTCTTGATTCTACCTTCATAACATCTCTGTCTCTGTCTCTCTCCCTCTCTGTCTCTCTGTCTCTGTCTGTCTCTCTCACACACATGCACACACACACATACACACACAGACAGATAGACAGACACACACACACACACATACTTTTCTCCACTCACATTGGAAATAACCATCACCTCTAGCCTAGATTCTTGCAAGAGCCTTCTAACACTCAATGCTACAAGGCTCTCTCTACTCCAGTCCATCATCTAGTTATCTAAGAAGGGAATTTTTAAAGGAAAAGTCTTGCCATGTTTCTACTATCTCCATCACCCCTGCATCAGCTCTGTAAGCTCCAGGGGTTCCCTGTTACCTTCAAGATCAAAGATAAAATTGTAAAGTCCTCTTTTGGACATTTAAAGTTCTCCAGGGGGATGATGGAAAGGAGGGCAATGAGAGGAGGGAGCAATTTGAAGTTAACACTCAGGGAGGGACAGGATCAAAAGAGGGAATAGAAGCAATGGGGGGCAGGATAGGATGGAGGGAAATATAGTTAGTCTTACACAACACGACTGCTACTGAAGTCATTTGCAAAACTACACAGATAGGGCTTATATTGAATTGCCTGCCTTCCCAAAGGGAATGGGTGGAGAGGGAGGGATGGGGAGAAGTTGGAACTCAAAGTTTTAGAAACAACTGTTGAGTATTTTTCTTGCTACTAGGAAATAAGAAATACACATAATGGGGAATAGAAAATTATCTGGCCCTACAGGACAAAAGAGAAGATGGGGACAAGAGAAGGGAGGGATGATAGAAGAGAGGGCAGATTGGTGATAGGGGAAATTAGAGTGCTCGGTGTATTGGATGGGGGATGGGACAAATAGGAAGAAAATTTGGAACCGAAAATTTTGTGGAAATGAATGTAAAAAGTTAAATAAATTTATTAAATTAAAAAAAAATAAAGTTCTCCAAAACCTGGCACCTTCCTTTCCAATGGTCTTCCATTTTACTTCTCTCAATTCACTCTACAATCTACCCTCAAGGGTATCGTATTTACTAATCCTTGAACACAAAACTGTATGTCCCAGTCTCGTGCCTTTCCACTGATTATCCCCTATGTCTAAAAAAAATCCTTTGCCTCTCTTACCCCTGCCTCTTAGTTTTCTTGGCTTCCTCCAAGGCTTAGCTGAATCCTACCTTTCTCCAGGAGGCCTTTTTCAATTACCCCCAGCTGCTACTGCTTCCTCTTCTAAGATTACTTCCTATTTACTCTCTGTATGCAGCGACTTATTCACGTTGTTTCCCCATTTACATGCAAATTCCTTGGGAAATGGGACTGCGTATATTCTTCTTTGTATTTCTAGCACTCACCACGGTGACAGGTAATACATAACTTAATGAGTGTTTATCGAATATTGACTGATTTGACTATACACATTTTAGCCCTCCTAATTTATCTGTCCTCTTACGCTGGAAAATTGAAACAATCGTGCCTATTAATTTCCAAAATAGAAAAAATATAAATTCTTGGTGGTAGATGAAGAGTAAAATACATCGAACAAAGATATGTATGTGCACACATACCCATGTGTGTATATGCATACATATACACATATCGTTGTTATTCAGTGTTTCAGTTATGTCTGATTCTTTATGATCTCATGGATCATAAAGTATGCCAGGCTCTTTAATCCTCCACTGTCTCCCAAAGTCAGTCCAAGCTACATGCATGCATACATACATGCACACACATCGAAATGCTGTCAAATGACTAATCTTGGTCCAGGAAAACAGATGATGCAAAACATCTTCCTCTTCTCTATAAACAGCTGGGGGAACTATAGGTGTGAACGTTGCATACACTGCCAGACACGGATACTCTGCTGGTAGACTTCATTTAAGTATTTGTCTTAGTTTGAAGGTAGGGCACTAGGGGAAGAAGATAGCATATAAATAATGATTATGAAATCAAAACAAAAGACATAAACAACAGCAAAAATTAAAGAGAGTACAAAAAAAGAAAATAAGAATAATACATGTTAGAATTTTTACATTAGAAATACTACCCCCTGGGATTAGACTATTTTTTCTTCTCTTTACTGTAATAAATTCTTCAAATATTTATGCATAAATTGTCCTTGGAATTAATATGTGTGAGAGAGGTCCCCTGCTATGTTTGCAAACCGCACTTCAGGCAATCCAATAATATTCTACCTATTCTATTTGAAAAGAAACAATTTTTTTTGTTTCCATAAATCAGTACAATGTACTCAGTGTACAATTGCTAGAATACTGAATGCAGCCTTCAATGAATGTCTAGCCAGGCATACAGTCAACTTTTGATGGGCATTTCTAACAGTGGTGGGGGTGGGGACATGTGAGGAACAGGAGCCCAAAGGAGCAAAGCAAAGCCTGTCTACAAAGTCAATCAAGGTCACAGCTCAGATGATCAGAGTGACCCTATTGTACTGAATCATTCATTCACTTGCAGTGCCTAGCACAGGACTAGGGACACAGCAGGCACTGTGGATTTCACCCCTATTTCCCTAGAGTCACCATTCTACTTGTCTCTGCCCTGTTTCACCCTCAAGAAGGAAGTGTGGAGGTAAAGAGATTTAAAAAACTCACTGCACTAGGAGATAGGAAACCCAAATTTTAGTTCCCCTTTTACCTTAATAAGACCTTAGAAAAATCACTTAACTTCTGTAGGTCCTAGTTGACTAAATTATAAAATTCATTTGATACCTCCCCTCCTGCAGTCCGGATCTGGAGGAGATGATGTCTTGAGGTCCCTTTCAGCTCTAAAATCTAATGTTCCATGATTTTTTCAGCAGTGCCATATGCATTAAATAACTTCTATGTCAGCACAGTATTAGCTACTGAGATAAAAATTTAAAAAGCTTAAGACATTGTGCTTACAAATAATTTGGAAAGATGTGAGAACTCTAATTAATCCAATGATCAATCACAACTCCAGAGGACCTATCATGAAGCATGTTACCAATGTTTTAATAAAGACACAATGGACTGGGGGAGACTGGGGTGGGGGGTTGGGGAGAGAGAGACAGAGACAGCAAGACAGAAAGACAGAGACTTTTAAACATGGTGAAAGGTAGGAATTAGTTAAGCTTCATTATACATATTTGTTGTAAGGGTTTTCTTTTGTTTTATGGAGAATACATGTAAAAGAAAGAAAATAATTTTTTTTATTTAAAGAAGTTATAGAAATATACACAGAGTAATCTGCTACTACCTTATTAGTTTTAATTATAGTTACAGTAACAGAGAGGCAGCTAGGTGGTGCAGTGGATAGAGCACCAGTGCAGGAGTCAGGAAGACCTGAGTTCAAATGTCACTTCAGACACTTGACACTCACTGTGTGACCTTGGGCAAGTCCCTTACCCTCAACTGCCTCATCCTGGGTTATCCTGATGAATATCTGGTGACTGGATTCAGATGGCTCTAGAGGAGAAGTGAGGCTGGTGACCTGCACAGCCCTCCCTCACTCAAAACAAAGTCAAGTGCAAGTCATGTCATTATTTCTCTGATGGCATGGTCTTCTTCACCAACGAAGGACGAACTCACACACAGAATGTGTCTGCCCCTGAAAGACAAGTTTATAGAGATGCATTATGAAAGGTAGCCACAAAGTAATGACTTTTTTCAACTTATTAGATCATAAAGATTATCTTTGAATTGTTACAGAGGTTGACATTTGGGGTGGCAAGTATCTGCATCTTGCCAGATACTGAAGCATGTATTAGTTATTTTCTCAGCTCCATGGCACCATCTTGGAGCATCTGATCCCTGCCCCATTGTAATGCAAGGCTAGTTGAAAATTGCAGAAGTAGACAGAATTTCTCCAATATGCCATAGAAATTACTTGAGTATTCTTTTGTTTTAAAGAAATAGTATAACTTTGCTGAGGCTCCCCCTTCAATGTGAAGCTGCTGAAGTTGGAGAATACCTAGTAAGCCATAGGGTCAGACTACACTAAAAATCCTTTCTCTGTCAAAACCCTTAAATTTAGTCTCTTGGAAACTTTAGTGATAGAAGGGTAGTATATGTAAAATGCAATAAGATCTCCAATTTTAAAATGCATTATCCTGGAATCCAAACCCTAATAAATGACTTTAAAAATAAAATATCTTTTAAAGATATAAGATAATGAAGATTAATCTTTATCAGCTAGTAAATCGGAGAGGTAGCATGGAATAGTTAGAAAGCTGAGCATAAAACCAGCAAGGTCTGTATTAACTCCCTGCCTCACACATATACTAACTGTCTGGACAAATCATTTCACCAGTGCTCTGGGCAACATTCTAAGGCTACAAGTTAGAGGAGGAGTTTCCTTGTCTGGAAGTTCCTTATGCCAATGAAATAAGAGGTCCAGTTGCTATCATTAATTGATAAATAGTAATTTATCTAATCTGTCAAAATAGAATTTGGATAATATTGCCTTTTTTTCCTCCTTCTGTTTTCAGTTTTACCTCACAATCAAAACAGTGGCTCTAATTATGGCTACTTTTGAATTAGCAAATGCAAATATACTCTCTCTTAGATTTGTCAATAGTAAATACTGCAGATTAAGCACATACAGAAGGTAAATATCCTGTCAAATGAAAAAAGGGATTGTTCTTTCAGTGATTTAATTAGTCAAATGTGTCCAGTGGGTCCGGATAACGTCTCATGAGACAAGCCTATTTCCATGTTGACTATTAGAAGTAAAACCATTCTTGGTTTTATTTCCAGGAAGCCAAACAATTAATTTTTTAAAAATAGTACATCAAAGTATGTGAAAATAAAGACATGCCATTCATACTAGATTTTACTAATTTACTCAACAAATAGTTATTATTTTAACTATGTAACAAGTCCTGTGCTAGCTTCTGTGGGGATACCAAGACATAACCTGAACCTTCATGGAAGTTGTAATAACATTTTTGGCAGCTACATCATTATACTGATCATAATCATGTTAAATTTTTAGTCAAATAATCCCCTATCAATTTTTCTTAGTTGCTACTAAGACAGGTCACTTCAATTTAATAATTATGTAGCTGATAGAGAACTTATATTTATTTACACTAAATATAAGAATAAGGACAATAATAATGATAGCGGTAGTGTTAGTTTCAAAGCACTGTATCCACCTCTAAAGATCTTTTTTGATCCTGATTATGTGATGTATAATCATCCTGTCCCAAGGTTATGTTGTAGAGAAAAGGAAGATGGCATAGTTCTAGAGAGATATCTAGCATTGGCCACACCACTGGAACTCCTCTAGATTTATTTAGTACTTTTCTGCATGTTTAAAGGGTAGGGGTACTGTATCTAAGATTTAATCAAGTTAGTTCTCTGGTGAGGAAAGTCTTTCCATCAATGTAAATTGGCAACTTTGAAATTTATGGTCTTTTAAAAAAATGGATTAATAGAATAGTTGATAAGGGAGAATTGTGTGGGGACACTGAAAGATTCAATGATTTGCCTTGATATGGCTCTCTGTAAGGGATTTGAACCTAATTTTTCCTCTTTTCAAAACCAGTTCTCTATTCATTATGACACCATCATATTCACCTACTTGGTAAATGCTTATTAGACTCTAATAAGCAAACATTGTACTCAGCACTAGAAGACATCATTAGATATAATCCAAACACCCTTTTTTTTGTAACTGCTAGCCTTATCAATAGATTGAGTGTACTAAGAACTTTGTACCTCAGTTTCCCTTAATTTCAATCTTGACAATCCAGATCTGGCTCTTAAGGATCCTCAAGGTCCTTTCAAGGGAAAGATAAAACAATCCAGATAACCCATGTAAGGGAAAGTGTATTAAGAATGTCCCAGATAAAATTCTATGAGAAATATGAATTGAAAGAGATATTTTCATTTGGCACCAGAATGGTAAAGGTAAGACTTCTTTGAGTAAGAGATACTTGTACTTACCTAAGCCCATGTTAATAACAATTCATTGCAAGGTACAACTCAAGGAGAGTTGTGACTGTGATATGACTGAATAAAAGAACTCATTTCAAAATGTTTAGAAACATAGTTTTACCAAGATCTATTTTTCCTTTTCATAGCATATTTCTCTGATCTATTTTGTGTCAACTTCTACATCTTTTACACAGTGTTAGGAAATTTTTGATTCTACTTATAACTTAGATTTGGTTCCCCTGAAAACCAGAGCCATAACTAAAAATTCTGGCTCTGGGAGAAAAAATTAAGTTGAGAAGAAAGTGGGAAAAAGACCTGGAAAGAAGACAAAAAGCTCCATGAGAGAAAGACCCTAGGATACCACTGACCTGTAGTAAAAAGAAAGAGATTACAGGATAGACCTTCCAGATGGAAATCCTGGGATACCATTGCTGTAGAAACCACCAAGGGAAGAAGTTAGCAAAGGTCAAATTGGAAAAGGTCTCCTGAGGTCTGTAAAAGCACAGAAACAGAAGCAAAATACCTTAACTAAAAGGCATCCTCTATTAAAGGCATAGGACAAGTACATAGAACTGATAATATAAAGTAGGTCCTGAAGGATGGCGTAAAATCATGGGACCATATAGCATTATATACACAGTTTAACCAAACAGACCTGTGCAAAACTTGCTATGCAAATAAGACTGTTGGAATTTTCATAGGAAACAAATGAGTAGCTCTGAAGGTAAATGAAGTTAGTCATCCTATCAACAACAGCACAGTGAATCCCCTCAATTTTTCGCTGATTATGTACAATATGGTATTTGATGGTACCCGATGTAATGTAAACCATTTATGTAACCATTTATTTAATGTAAGCCATTTATGGGTAGCTAGGTGGCTCAGTGGTTGGAACACCAGACTTAAGAGTCAGGAAGATTGAAGGTCAAATCCAGTCTCAGACACTTACTAACTGTGTGACCCTGGGCAAGTCTTTTAACTTAGCTTCAGTTTTCTTATTGTAAAATGAGGTAGAAAAGGCAATAACAAATCACTCCTCTATCTTTGCCAAGAAAACCCCAAGTGGGGTAATGAAGAGTCAGACACAACTGAAACAACTGACCAGAAGAAACCATTTATAGACCAGGTGAATGTCTTACTGTGAGCAAAGTAGTTTATATCATATCTTGCTTAGGGAATTGGAATGGCAAATGAGGAGTTAGCATCATGTAGTGAAAAGAGCATTGGATCTGTATTCGAAAGATCAGAGTTCAAATCCTGGCTTTGATTTTTGACCTCAGGAAAGTCATTTTATCTCTGTGAGCCTCGGGTTTCTCACCTGTTAAATGGAGGGGTTGAATTGTATGACCTCTAAAGTCCTTTCCAATCTTAAATCTATGATCCTATCATCTGATCCCACAACTGCCAACCTTATAGGAAAAAGCTCCTTTTGGATAGTGTAAAAGAATTTCTTAGGGAGCTCAAGGAAACTTCTGATGCTCCCCTTCAAACAGAAATTGCTAACAACTATATTCCCCAGCTCAACAAAGGAAAATGATAAATGATCCTTCCCCTGACTAATCAATCACTGAAAGACTTTTGACTACCTGTTTCATGATCAATTTGTCTTATTTTCTTATGTTCATCTAGCAATATGCCTATATTAGGAAACAGGAAGATGGTACAATGGATAGAGTTCTGGGCCTGGAGCTAGGTGTGAACACCAGAGTTCAAATGCAGCCTCAGGTACTTACTTACCAGTTGTGTGATCCTTGGCAAGTCGCTTAAGCTCTGTTTACCTCAGTTTTCTCAACTGAAAAATGGGGGTAATAATAGCACCTACCTCCCAGGGTTGTTGGGAGCATCTTCATGAGATGATACTTGCAAAGTGCTTAGCATTGTGCCTGAACCACAGGAAGTGCTCTACAAATCCGTATTCCCTTTCTTTCCCCTACTCTATCTAGTCTTAACTTTGGTTGTGATCAATGTTATGAGGGTCCCATCTAAATTTTTTTGGTCTCATTTAGTAATTCAATGAATAACAAAAGTGGGTCTATGAGGCTCAGAGGGTTCTAGGTTGAGCCCATCCACATTGCCCTAAGCTTAACAATCTTCAACAGACTGGTCTGTTCATTGCTGGAGTTGGGTAGAATGAGACAATAAACCAGTTGTCTCCAGGCTAACCCCTACAGCCCTGCCCCATGATACATCTATTCCTAACCCTTAATACTGATCTTCTAAACCAACACTCACTGTGGGTTTGTGAATTTCAAGAGCCTCTACACACTTTGTAGGTTTGGTCTTCACATAGTAAAAAAATAAAAAAGATATGGCATTAAAGGGGGAAAAGGTAGAAGAAAAAGAGCTTTCAGGATGTTTTTTAGCCTTGTCCCAGCAGAGCTGCTTCTATAGATGCCATATGGTTAATACAATTAACCTAATTCTGAAAATACTAGCCTCAGCAAGTCTAAGTCTATGAATTGAGTACCAGGGCAGAGACTTCAGCTCTGTTGGAGTGCCTCAAAACAACTTAGCCGGAGGGATTCATCTGGCCTTGTTTTATCCCTCCAGAGGTCAGGTATTATTTATTAAGATGAATGGGAAGGTAGGAAGCAAGTGGAATTTACAAATAGAGATCCCATTTTTAGAGTGTAGGCAGAAAAGGAAAGGAGAGACATAGGATAAGAGATTCTTGTTCAAGTATAGGATGAATTAGATGGGCTCTGAAGTCCCTTATAAATCCAGATGCTATGATTCTCTAATGAAAGCTTGAAGGAAATAATGGATTCAAAAGCAGCTTTTTGTTAGATGTGATTGTGTGTGTAAACTAAAGAAAAGAAATCATAATGGGGAGAGAGGAAGTAAAGAGAGAGGGAGACAGGGAAAGAGGGACAGAGACAGAGACAGAGACAGAGAAAGACAGAGATGAGATGATAGGAGAGGAGAGGGAGGGGAGGAGAGAATTGAAAATGCATAACAGATGACTGATAGAGCAAGGACAGAAAGAAGATCATAGGGGATTGTCCCTAGAGTACAGGCTGCGGGGTTATCTTCAGCAACAGGATGAACCACTTCTTCTGCGGCTAGAACTAAAGATAAGAGGGGAGAGAAGACACTAAGATTGAGAGCACTGGGCAAAGGTAGTTCAAGGAGTTCACATCATATGAACTTAAGCTTATCAGTAAAGCAGACAATGATGAGAGGGATGAGCTGTGAGGGGCTGGAGTTGAATTGAATATTAGAGGAGAGAAGAGATGACTTGGAAGAGCCTTTGTGGGGAATGTGATGGATAATCCATAAGAAGCTGAACAAAAGCTTTTCCAGGCATTGGGAACCCAATTAAGGTGAGAGGGAGCATTTTTTATAGTAGACCAAGACAATACAATTTGTTTTTGGCTTGTTTTTCCTAGCAGTTGTTCAAGAGTTGAACAGTAGGAATGAAAAGGAAGAAAACTGCAGTTATCAGAATTGAAATTGAGATGGTGAGGGTGGAAGGAGATTCAAGGGAATTAAACATTTGCTAATTTACATTGATAAGCCAGGGAAATCAAAGACAAAAGCAGAAAGGTCCCAAATATACCAAATGATTCATAACAACTTTTTTTGTGTTAGCCAAGAACTAGAAACAAAGTGGATACCCATTTATTGGGGAATGACTGAACAAATTGTGGCACATAAATATAATGGAATATCATTGGCTCATAATAAAACAATGAACATGAAGATTTCAGAAAACATGAGGAGTTTATATGAACTGGCTCTGAATAAAGTAAATAGAACTCAGATTATAACACACAAAATCACCACTGTGATTTAAATGAAAAAACCAACATAGTAAGAAATAACAATTAATTTGATCCCAAAGAAGAGATAAAAAAATGAACCCTCCTCCTTCCATTGAAAAGGTGAGATAGAATATGAGTGGGCTAGTATTTACATTGTTAAAGAAGCAGTGTTGGTTGGTTTTGCTTAATTGCTTTTCCTTATCACAAATAAAAGCTTACTGGGATTGGGGGACAGAGTGGAAATATAAGTATAAATGACTGTGATGTAAAAAGAAAGGTATCAGCAAAATATCATTTTATGTATGCCTATTCTCCTTTCCCATTCCCAGTGTCTATACCTGACTTCATATGCATAGCATTTACTTGGATGCAACTACTATCTCACGCACAGAAGAACTTAAAGATTTCAATAACCCCCAGTTTTGGAAGTTATGTAATTGTGCCTATTGTTTTTGTCCTGGATCTATGATTTCACTGGAAACATCCAATAAGGAAACCCTTTTCGGTAATGTACTAAAAATCTTAGAGAGCTTCCTGGGGTCACTGAGAGGTTCAGTGTCAACTGCAAGACTCAATCCCAAATCTTCCTGACTCTAGGGCTAACTTTCCACTGACCTCATGCTGTCTTTTGTATATATTGTATATACCAATATCAACACGGAAATTCTTTTGGTAGTGGTATGTGAATATGAAGGCTCTTCAAAAGCATCAATGATGTCTGAGTTGAACATGATCCAAAGGAAAGAGGAAAAGCAAATGGTGGACAAAGCAGAAAGCCCATGAGGGCTAATATATATGAAGTGGATCGCTGAGGACACATGAAAGGAAAAGAACATAGGCTGTTAATGTATTGGGAGGGATAACAGAGGAAAATCCCAAGAACTGCTCTGATATTTACCCATTAACCACCAAAGGAACTGGAGGATGGCCTCTATCACATTAGGTAGATTCTTTAGGGAGCTAGAAAGATATGAACAAGGTTGACTTAGTGTGAGAATTATGAAGAAGTCATTATCTACACTAGTTGGAGGCACTCACAGCAATAAGGTCATGAACCTACTGTTGTATTAAAGTAGACATCATATAATTTGGGATTTAAAATAGTTTTTTATTAATAATTAGCAGTTTTCTTTTTTAGAAATCTGTTGAGTTTACAATTCAATATTTTTATGTTGTTTTAGATATTTCCAGAAGATTTCTTTCTATGGATCAAATCCTTCCATAAAGCAAATAAATATACTTCTGGAAAAATATCAAGCAATAAACTTTTTTCTTAAAGTGTATATTCAATGGAAAGAGAAAGCATGTGTACATGCAAGTATATGCAAAACAAAGTAAGGTCATTAGAGAGAGAGAGAGAGAGAGAGAGAGAGAGAGAGAGAGAGAGAGAGAGAGAGAGTGTGTGTGTGTGTGTGTGTGTGTGTGTGGTGGAGTGGCGAGAAGGGGGAAGGCACTAATAGATGGAGGAATAAAGCAAAGACTCATGGGAACAGCTTTTGAGCAGAACTTTGATGGGAAATAAGAATTCTCAGAGGCTAAAGTGAGGACTACATGCCAAGATTAAAGGGCAGTATGCAAAGGCATGGAGATGAGAAATAGAACATCATGAGAGGAAGAGTACAATGGCCATTTTGACTGGACAATATAGAGCCTGGAAAAAAGCAGTGCATAATAAGCCTGGCTAAAAGGTATCATAGGTATTTTTGTAATCTGAATTAGCTCTATAACAAAGTCTTGGTATACAAAGGAAAATAAAAGCATTTCTGTTTTTGTTAAATATCTGTCCTCTGTTTGTTCCTGTGCATTAGTCACAAAACATTCTGGCAGGAACAAACCTGATAAGACTAACAGGCTTACTTATAGATTCACTGGGTACTTTTTTGGCTGCAAAACAATTGCTTTTTTGTAATATTAAGCATGAATTCCATTATGTGTGATTACATTGTTATTATAGAAGAATAATCTATTGTTATTCAACATATTTTCTTTTGTACTATATCTCCCAAACTAGGATATCACAGTTGTGTTGGATAGAGTATCCTATTAAAGTACAGCCTAGTAGATAAATTTCTGTGTATCAATTATAATTTTGGAAAATGTATCAAAAATCCTATCTCTTAGTGATTTGTATTCTCCGAACAAAGACTATGCAATTCATAGTTTATTTTTCTTCCTGCATTCAGGATGCTGTTGAACATCCTGTACTTTTTTCTTTTTAATCTATGGCAATTTCCACAATTGGCTCACAGTTGAAAATGTAGTCATTACCTTTTTAAATTAGGAATCCATTCATGACAGACAATTATTTTTAATAGCAGGCGGATATTGGAGTTGTTCCTACAGCAATATTAATGCATTATTGATGCATGACCTGAGAGAAACTGTACAAGATTGTTGACAATTTCAAATGTCAATTTCCAAATTCATGCTGCATAGACCATAACAAATATTTTTATACCGAGACTTGTGTGAACCATTGGGTTTTTTAAAGAAGGTAAGTTGGAAGAAAATCTTCCATTTGAGAAGAAAATCTCTGGTATTTACTGTTTTATCAGAGACTTTTTAAATGTAGGACTGGTAATGACACTTCTGAGGACTGAAAATAGCTCCCAGCAAAATTTTGAAGTGGTTTATTTTATAGTTGATGTCCATTTGTCTCTTCTTTGCAGCCATATCTTTTTAGTGGCCCAGACAGGGACTTAGTGACCTTTTGCTGCTCCCAGTATAGCCCCTTTCATAAATTTCCATCCCTCCTATTATTCCTCCTTTTTTCCCTAACAACTTACCATTTTACATCCTCACATTTCTTTCATGTTATCCTGGATCCTCCAACCAAAACCTCTTACCCCTATCCATGCACACATGACTTCAGCCAGATGACCTCACAAACCACTACCACTGCAGTGCTCAGCAGAGTCATTATGACGCTGGTTCATGCCAAAAGAAAAGCAATATAATTTTTCTTTTGCCTTGGAAACATGTATATGGTCCTACATGCTCTTTTTCCTCTTCATTTTCTTGGTATCTCCTTGTTCATGACCTTTGCTTGGACTCTATGACATTTCTTGGTTCTTTCGTTTGGGTAGGTCAATAAAGACCCCCATTTTGAACTTCTAGAACATATTCTACAGAATATCACCTTGTTCAAGGGCCAAAAGACAACTCTTACTTACATTCTGCAATCAGAACTAGTGCTGGTACCCTAAGGAGAGTTAGTGGGTTCAGAGCTGTCCCTTGTGCCTCCTAGGAGATAGATTTCAGTTACTGAGTTATCAGTATATAGAGGTTCAGACAGGAAGTATTGTTTATAGACAAAATCTGGGGCTTTAGGCAATAGTGTGTAGCTGGAAATTGTGTGGGGAGGTGGAGTGTAATGGAAGTAACAAGAAAATTGCTATGAGTTGTAAGTGGCTGGAGAGAGCACCTAGAGTTTAATTTAATGGATGTTCTGGAAGTCTGGAGAGCCAGGCACTCAAAGGCAAGTTCTAACTATTAGAGAATTTGGGTGATTGGATAGAGTACATGGATCCTAATTGAATGCCTGCCCAAAGAGGCCAGGGATAATGTAATAAGAATGTCCTGGTGGTGACAATGTAATAAGAAGGCAAAAGTGGGTTGCATCCAGATTGTGGAGAGGCTTGGAAGGTGTGCCAATAATAATAACTGACATTTTTATAAAGCTCAGAGAACATTTCTCCACTCCGAACCTCCAGGGCCCAGGTTCACTCTTAGCTATGCTATGCTACCAGTATCTTAAAGACAAGGAAAGCAGGAGCCTCAAAGGTAATCAGGTCTGTCTGTTTAAGTTTTATAGATCAGTCAGAACAGAAGGTTTAGGACTCTATCCTCCCAAGAGTAGAAGCTAACAGTCCATCCCTTAACTCCAGGAGTCTTCAATGGCTATTCTCTATTCGAGAAACTCCCTCTTCATTTTCTGTTGTCTTCTGGCTTCCTTGACTTCCTTCAAGTCTCAGCTAAAGGAGGGTGGGGAAGGAGTCCAAGATATAGAATGACACTAATTTAGGATGTTTGTGTAAGATTCAGATGGAGAGGGATTCACACAGAATGTGGGGGTATTGCATTATTGGCAATCTCAAATTAAGTTTCCTTCTAAGGGATACTCAAACTACATAAAGGTGATAAATTGGAAGAACTTTAGGACCCTGATAAAAAAGAATCAGGACTCATTGCAGAGGGAGGACTGCACAGCAAGGCATCTGTGTAGCACAATCCACATAGAGCCTGAGACCTGGAGTCAGGAAGAAATTCAATTTCCGTCACTTGCTAGCTATGTGACCATGGTCACTTAACTTCTATTTACCTTGGTTTCCTTTTCTGTAAAATGTGGATGATAACAGCACCTTCTTCCCAAGGTTATTGTGATGACCAAATGAGATAGTATTTGTAAAGTACTTAGCACAGTGACACATAGTAGATGTTATACAAATGTTGCTGCTAATTACTTATGGGTGGCCAAATTTTGTATTTCAGCATTTGCTTTTGGGTTCCTGTGAATCCTTTCTGTCTTTTGTATTTTCTGTGAGATGAAACAGAAGTAGTCCTATACTTAATAGACATTTGTCATGTGGAGTAATTACATGGGAATCCTGTTAGCCACATTTGTGGAAACCTGGACACAAACTGTAATTAGTTATATTTGGATATTTTCCCAAAGTAAACTTCATGTAGGGGCAATAAGCCAAAGAGAATATAACCTTTTGGGGTCAAGCACCCAAACTGGATCTAATCCATGTGAACTCAAGGAAGCGGGGAAGGCAGAGCCTTGGATCTCAGGCTTTCAGTATTTTATGTTTGATATCATAGTTCCTTCTAGCTAAGCAAAAATCTAGGGGGAAAATGTATATGATGTACTTATTTCCAAAGTCAATTTATATGAGGGATGTAAGGCCAGGTTTCAGTGATTTTTCATGGCACCACAAAAATCTTTTTTAGTTATTATTACTCCTCTACTCAAGAATTTTCAGTGGTTCACATGTGCCTTTATAATAAAATACAAATTCTTCAGTTTGACATTTAAAGCTTTTTGCAGGTTTAGTTCCAGAGTACTTATCCAGTTTTATTATATATTAATCCCCCTTCACATGCTACATTTCATACAAAGTTGTGTGAACTCAACATTGCACGTTCTTTTCTTCCTGACTTTGCATAAACTGTCTCCCAAACCAGAAATCTTCACCCTCTGAAGCCATTGCATCTGTCAAGTCTTAACCAATGTGTCACCTTCTAAGAGAAGTCTCTCTTTCCTTCCCACCCTAATTGTAAGCATACTCCTCATCCTCAAATTATCAAGTTGACACTGCTTACATATTGTTTTTCTTACATTCTTTACCTAGGGTTAGAGACTTTTCATTTTGGTTTTGTGCACCACCTCCCAACTCTTAGGTCAATGCCTTGCATGTAGTTGGATCTTGTTCATTCGTATTGGATTGGTTGGATTGGAGGTAATTTCATGGGGAGCAGAATGGCTTCTTGTTCTCTCCCATCCCAAACACTTCCCCACCATTCCTGCTCTTAGAAGTCTGAAATAATTTTAAGAGACAAAAAAAGCCTTCCATTTCACAATTATAAATCTTGCTTTAAATGAAAATGGTTACTCTGGAAGAGGCAACACATTCATAAATTCACTCTGAAATAGAAATAACTGCTATCAGATCTTGAGTGCAGAGTTTCACAGAGGAGAAAAGGAAAGATGAGGGCTCCAGTAAATGAAAGTAAGAAGTAGAAACTCAACATCAGGGAAATTATGCAGAAAATGAAAGAGACATCTCCAATTTATCCTGTATATAGCTTGCTTGTAAATAGTTGATTCCACATTTTTTGAGAGAAGGGACTATATTTTTGCCCTTCTTTGTATCTCAAGCACTTAACACAATGCCTGTCATATAGTAAGTGTTTAATAAATGCTTGTTGGCTAACTGAAGAAGGCATCAAGGACAGATCTGACCATTTCACAGTTTTGCTCAGGGTTGGTCAAACCTTGATCTAATCTTTCTGAAAATTGGTACGCTTGAGCCCTTGCTAAGATCTTCCAAATTTCATGAGCAAGAGATGATTAATAAAGATATTAGATATCCATTGTATTGAAACCTATAGAATAATAGTACCTAAAATTATACTTACCTCAGTACCTTCAGGATCTATGGCTTGGAAATCCAAGGTATTCTACATTCCACAATAAGGCACTTATTCTCCAAAGAGGAGAACTTTAATAGAATTAAAATTGTAACCTGTACAAATAGAATAGTTGATAATATTAATGGAATTTTAATAACTATGATTAAAATAAAAGCTAATATTTTTAGCACCCCCTCTGGGCTACCCTGCAATTCATGCTCAGAGAGAAATGACTGCTTCAAATTCAGGTGCTCTATGGATTCATGTTCCTAAGACTAGAGCTCACAAGTATATTTATCTTGCCTCTAGTCAATTAGAAGATATAATTATCTTTAAGAAAAAGCATTTACTGATATACCCTATAAAGGACAGTTATAATAAAAGCAATTTCCTCATAGACCTGGGGTACACTATCATAAAAATATACTCAGTCTCAGTGTAACAGGCGGATGGATACACAGAGACCTCTTAAGTGGTGAGACACATATGTAGAGAAGACAGGTGGCCAAGGCACATGTGAAGAGGGTCTACTCATCTCTCTTAGTGCTCTGGGTCATGGATGTCTTGCCATGGTTCCTGCTGACCTTGGTCCTGTAGTGTCTTCCATTGGTTCATGCCAGATGATGCTCCACTGGACACCACTATATGTACTCCAAAATATATGGCTTCATTGCTTGGTTGTAGTCACCTTTGGATTCCGCTGACACCTTGGCGTAGGATGTTGATAGGATTCGGTGGACACATCTTGGCTTAGAAGGCTTTCAGAAAGAACTAGAGCCCATACCCTATAACTAACAGACATCTTCCTTCTGGAACCTGCCACTTCTCCTCTTGACTTAATTCTATTCTACTGAATGCTCCTATTTACATTTGTTGCAAGACTCAGCTGCCAATGCGAACCACAGGAGGAGGAGGGAAGGATGAACATAGATAAATCAAGCCCTCTGACTTCAAATCCAGGATCCTTTTCTTTGGACTACACTGTCTCATCCAAAACTTTCTTTTCATAACAATACATCCAGTTTTTTTTTTTGTAGTAACAATCAAGAGCCACAAAAATGTGAAATTACCTTCAGCATAGTCTATTTAAGAAGGCAGGGAAATGTGTAATTTATTTTAGAAAGATTTTTATTACAAATGGTGAAAGTTTTAAGAAAACTTTAAGGCTTCAGGATCATTATGTGGAACAGTGCATAGAGTATAGGATGTGGAGTTTGGAAGACTTGAGTTCAAATTCCACCTTATATACTGGCTACATATGTGTTCCTGGACAAGTTATTTAATCTTTCTTCATCTCTAAATTGGGGATAATAATAGCATCCTACCTCACAGAGTTGTTATAAAGGTCAAATGAGTTAGCATATATAAAGCCCTTTGTAAACCTAAAGCACTACATAAATGCTAGCTATTATTATTATTTTTGATGATGAGCCCCAGGGATCTAGAAAACCCTATTCCTGATGATGATAGATAATTAGCTACTATATATTGTAGAGTCATATTCAGAGCAAACTGTTTCAACAAACAACATAGTCTAAGTGTATTGCTGGGTGAAAGATGCAAAGGGAGCAGGACATGACTATTATTCTCCAAAATGAATATGGGAAACAGTAGCCATTAGAGTTATATGAATCAATAAAGGAGGTAAACAATTTAGATCATCTAAATTAGTTGCCCAGACAACCCCTATACTAGCACTCTTGGAGGATGAATGATTATAGTAGATCCTGGCCCAGTTTTTTTTCCTTATTTCTACTGCTCTGATTTCTTAGTATAGACATACTCCAACTTAGGAAAGATACTTACATGATACAAATTTCTGGCCCTTTTCATTTGTCAAAACTGTATTAATTCATGCTTATAGTCTACCTAACAAAGATGTCAACAAGAGCACTGAATGCATCAGAAATAAGAACAGCCTAAATTCCAGGCTATTTTACCCTAACTGGAGAGTTTCTTCAGTGGCCCTGAATTGTTTCCTCTGAAAGACAGCATGGTACAGTGGCAAGCTTGTTGTGTTTGGAGTCAGAGGATTTGAGTTCAAATTTTAACTCTGCTACTTACTATTTGTGTGAACATGGGCAAATCACTCTCTCTACCTCAGTTTCCACATCTATAAAATGAAGTCTGCACAATGACTTGTAAATTCCCTTCCAATCTTAAAACTATGGTCCTATGCTTCCTTTGAGAAAGAAATACAGCATGGTACAGAGGAGTGTTGGGTTCAGCATCAGAGGTTTTTTGTTTCTGTTTATATTGTTCAATAGTTTCTGAATCTTCATGACCCCATCTGAGGTTTTCTTGGTAAAGATACTGTACTGATTTGCCATTTCCCTCTCTAGCTCATTTTACAGGTGAGGAACTGAGGGAAAATGGGTTAAATGACTTGCCTGAGGTTAAACACAACTAGAAAGTGTCAGACTGGCTTTGAACTTAGGTCTTCCTGACTCCAGGCCTAATGCCCTTTCTACTGAGTTACCTAGCTGTCCATAGTCAGATGACCTCAGTTGAAATCCTCTTTTTCATTTAGTACCTGTATGAACTTAGGGCCTCTCAGGGCCTCAGTTTCCTTAGTAGTAAAATGAGGAGGTAACACTAGATGTCCTCTAAGGTCCATCTATCCCATCTCTCAATCTAGGTATTTTGTTGATATGAAATTGTCAGAGGAACATTGATGAAATCAAACTGAGTCTATCACATTGCTGTGTCTGGTCTGAACAGGGAGAGGATGTCTGAGTGTGAACACTTTTCATTCTGATGCTGACTTTGGGACAAGTTCTTGGGGTGGGGTTGGGAAGCAAAAAAGGACCGGATGATGATTCAACAGGTGCAACTCCTATTAAAGGCTTGTCTACATTGGGTTACTTATTACAGGATAAGAGGCAAGTCCTGGCTTAATTTCAGTTGCTGCTATAGGTTAACTTGTTTACAGACAGCTCTCTGCCTCTCTGACCTGCTGCCTGAATGTGAGAAAGTGTCCCCCACCACACCCTCTGAATCAGTGGTGCATTTTGGATTGAGTTAATTTACCTGAAACATATGGAGTTTATTGCTTTGCCTGAGAATTCATGAGTCCAGATCTCCTCGTTTAAAAGGTCAATCTGACTTGGTATGTATGAGTGTAGGTGGGGTGCCCATGCCTTCCTTCATTTTAAACCACAGTACTCTCATACAAAAGATTCCATTTAATCTTTGTATACAAAAACAACTCTGTAAAATGAGGGGGTTGGATCAAATGACCTCTAAGATCCCTTTGAACTCTAAATGTATGACATCAGAAAACATCTCAATCAAGGAGATCAGGCATATTCTCAGCACATAGCAAACACCCCAGAGAGTCATAAAGGAAACTTGCTATTCTAAGGTATGAAGGTATGTTGTCTTTCTGATGGGATAGGCAGAAAACAGAAGTCCTGACCCACTTCAGGTAATTAAAGGGTCCATGACACATCTAGTAAGTGGAGAAGTATAAATTTCAGTGTCCTGGCTAAATTCCAAACCACATAATTATACCTTGAGTCTACTACCTAAAAGTTTTCTTCAGTTTCAACTGAAAAAGAGATTCTTCACTTCCCATCATAAATGATGCTGCTGTGAACTGTTCAAGCCCTGTGCTCTGCTTCTTAGAAGACCTATGCATTTCCCTGATGAATTAATTCTCTTATGAGAAACAACCTGGAATAACAAAAGTTTTGATTTTGAATATTGGTCCACATTTTGCTGGCCAGAATATACTAAGTATTGCAAACCTTACACTGAGAGAAAGAAGCAATGTAACAAAATGGTGTCTGTGTCAAGATATTGGAGAATAATAATTTTTAGAGTCTTTTGAATTGCTTTTTGAAAGTTTTATTTAAACTATAGATCATTTCTTGCACAACTGAAGGCTGAATCTTAGGAATGTGTGCCAACACAATGAGATAAAAGGAATTATTATACCCTTAACTGAGGTAAATAAAGATCAAAGGTCACTTGTAGGAGTCTTCCTGAACTGGATTATACTTTGGCTTTCAAGTGTGGTTGAAATTTGCCTCAATTAATTACACTGGAAGTGTTGTAGCAAACAATAATTAAGGTGGATGCCTTTTTATTGGAACTGATACCATCCTTTTTTACAACAGTATAAACTTAGCTAGAAATCTCTAATGAATATTCTTGGTGCCCGAGTACAGAATTGGGAAAAACTAAATAGCACTTTTTTTCTTTCTTGAAGTGGTTTTAAATTAATCACTAACCAAATATATTTCAAAGACTATAAATATAGAGCTAGAAGGGAAGGTAGAAATCATCATTTCCTTCTTCACTCTGATATTTACAAGGTACATATCATGGGACAAGTTACTAGACCTCAGTTTCCTCATATGTAAAATGAAAAGTTTGCAGTAGATGACCTTTGAAGTTCCTTCCCACAGTAAATCTATGACCATATTATCTCTCTTCAGCCAGATGATACAACTGAGGCCATGAAAGGTAACATGACTTGCCTGAGGTCATACAGGTAGAGCTAAGATTTGAACCCAAGACTTCTTATTCCAAACCAAGCACTTATTTCTTTGCGCCATATTACTTAAATTAGTTTTTTTAAGTTCTCTTAGTTTTGTAAGCTTTATTCTCAGAAGATGGAGTTATCCATGAAAATTAATTATATCTTTTCAATATTCTTCATAGCATATTAGGATATTATATTCATAGCATATACGATATTATTTTGATATCCCATCAGTTGAGGTTTCTGGAGATAGGCTACTGTATAGGAATGTCTGAGTTATGAATGTGTGGACAGTGTTAGGGTCAGAAAACAAGAGAAAATGATAATAATTTCTCACATCATTATAGGAATTCATATCTCATTTGATTCTCATAGCAACCCTGAGAAGTAGGTAATATAAGTATTTTTATCCTCATTTTATGAGCGGGGAAAATAAGTTTTCATTGACTTAGCAAAGGCTGCACAACTAATAAGTAGCAGAGCTGGGGCTTAACTCAGCCACTTCTGACTAAATTCATTGAGTTTTCCATTACGCCTTGACTGCATCGCAGCAACCTCCTTTTAGTCAATAATTTTAGGCTTCTATTCATGCAATATTTTATGAGATGTCTAGCAGGGACTTATGTTCTGAGGTTAAGCAGTATATACTTTTTCTTAATTTCTGATGAAATTTCAATGAGTAGCAAAATACTCGAAAGATCAATAATGGAGAGGAGAAAATCTATTCCCCATAGGCCATCCATCAAGGAAGTCAAGGCACCATATTCAAAAAATACTTATAGCAGTACTTTTTACTATAGGAAAAAGGGAAAGAATGGGAGCTAAGGAGGGGAAATGGGTGACCACTAATTGAGGAATAGGTGGTCAAATTGTAGCATATGAATAAAATGAAATGTCACTGTAGGAAGTGATAAATATGAGTAATTCTGAGAACTTTGACTCACTCTGGCTAAATGAAAGCAGAATATCTATTTTCAAAAGATATCATCACATCAGTGACTCCAGTAGTATGGTTCTTGTGGTCAGGCATCACTGAGCCTGGTCAAAGTGCCTCCTTTAAACTGGGAACAGTCAAATTTACCCAAGCTGTAGTGGTTTCTGACACTCTGATGGCTTTCGCTAGTCTATTTAAGATGGCACCATGCCATAGGATATTAGCTGCACTCAAATGAGAATTGCAGCAGCTATGGAAATTGGGGAGTGTTTCATCTGGTGCCCCACACTATCAACAAGGCTTATCTCCTGGACCCATTCAAGGAGACACTGTCTTACCAGCTCTGTGAATAAAATACCATTTTACAAACTAGGTTAAGGTTTCTTCCGTTATAAAATGATTGGAGGCCATAGCCATATTGGTACAGCCTTATACGTTACCCTGATATATGAATATAATGAATTGTTATTTCATTATAGGAAGTGAAAATATGAAAAATTTCAAGAAACTTGGGAAGACATGTAGGAACTAATGTGGCATCAAGAATCAAGAACCAAAAGAACAATAAATATAAAATAACATGAAGGAAAACAATGAAAGACATTAGAATTCAGATCAATGTAATGGCTAATACGGACTCCAGAGGACTGCAGGAGAAACGTACTTCCCTCTTCTAGATGGAGAGGTGGTGGCCTACAGAAATTGACTATGATCTACTGAGGTAGCCAAAAGAAAAAAGTTAGACCAAACTCTTAGAGAGCAGATGCCAACTGTATACCATGCACACTTGCTGGCACAAAAACAGACCTCTTGTTTCGCTAAAGAGGCAAAGCTACATGTTGAGAATTTTCAGTTTGTAAGCTAAAATTTAGGAAGTGCAGCGTTTTAAGATTTCATCATTTCATCCCATTGCTTTCAGTTTATAATTACATTTATATGATATACCTTGTTAATTGCTGTTTTCTTCCTAAGGTAAATTACCGCTTTGTGAGTTGCTAGATACTCAATTCAGTCCCGCTTACAAAACCCGGTCAGACTGTGAATTACAGAAGCCTTTGAAAGAGCTAATAAAATCAAATATCAGGGCCTTTCCTTTCATTTTTGAATGAGATGGTCTCCATTTTGCTGCCCCTTTTTTCCAGGTTTCAATCAATACCATTACTTTTCCACATGAATTTTTCTTATCCCACCAAGAGAAAAGTCTCCATTCCCTGAATACCCTTTATTGGATAACTACTGCACAACGTTTTTTCAAGTAACAAATACACTTTATATCTCTTACCCTATTTCCCAGTCTTCCTCCTGAAAAAAAAAAAAGGTGACATCTTTCTGATTAAAATAGATTATTGAAAAGAAAAATTGTATAGTAGTAGTAGAGCTATAAATTAAACCCAAACCTCTAGTTAGTGACTTGTTGCCCAGTTCTTCCACTCAATTTGTGAGGCACAAAATAACAAAATGATAATGTCAATAATAATGACAGGTGACATTCATATAGAGTTTAAAGGCCTGTAAAATGCTTTGTGGGCATACTCTTATTTGCTCCATAGAGCATCCTTATGAGGTATGTGCTAATATTTTTCCCATTTTACTGAAGAGAAAACTGAGACTCAGAACGTTATGTAAATTGCTCAGAGTCACATGGCTAGCACATGGCTAAGGTAATATTTAAACCCAAGTCTTACTGATTCAATTCGCCATTCTGTCCACTATGCCAAATGACATAAAAACATTATTTTTACAAGTCTTTGCTTGTTAAGAGAAGACAAACAATGTTTGTCTTGATTGTCTACCTTTTTCCTTTCAGCATGAAGGAATGTTCACCAATCTACAGCACTACATCTCTCTAACTATAGATTTTCAAAGCAGTGGTCAAGTAGCTTCTATTTCAACTGGGTGTCATCCTCAACTTCTCAATATTCCTTAATTCTCATGTTCCTGTCTTACTTTCCTATTTGTATCCCCAGTGCTAGCACTGTGTTACTAATAAATGCTTCATTTATTCGTATCCAACCAGTGGCCAAATCTTGTTCTTTCTGCTTGTACAATATCTCTAACGTGTGTCATCAATCTGTATTTTTTATGTACCTGTTGTCTTGCCCTCTGAATGTAAGCTATTTGTCAGTAGGAATTGTTGCATTTTTTGGAATTTTTATCCCCAATTCTTGGCAAATTATAGATGCTTAATAAATACTTATTTGATTGATTGACTGTTGGTTGATACAAGAAGGGCTTACGGGAAGATAGAGAAGGAGATGTGGATAAGCAAGCTTGAAACATTTCCCCATACTCAGCAAATTTGAAGAGGGTTGCCAAAATGTGAAAAGGGGAAAATCAATGTACAATTGGTTCCTATAATTCAGTAACATGAGGCGGTGAGTTTCTTTTGATGCTGAAACCATGTCTTTTAGGAGAAAAAAAAAGCAGGGAAGGCAGGTAGGTGGCACAGTGGATATAGTACAAGCCTTGAGCTCAAATCCAGCCTCAGGCAATTGACACTTACTGTGTGATCCTGGGCAAGTCACATAACCCTGATCACCTCCCTCCCACCCCACCCTCCAAAAAAATTGATTTACAAAGACATATACCATGGTAAATAGTGTGCTTACTTCATTCTTTAAAATTGTTTTTTAGGTGGTTGTTAGGAGTGGTTTCAAAACCACTTTATAATGACTTAAGGGTGTTTCCCATTTCATCATATAGCAGTAATATAAGAAGACTTCAGTGGAATTCAGTTTCTATAATTGCAATTCAACATACATATATTAAAATTTATGGAGAGAGGACATTCACCAAGAACTCTTTAGCTTCAACTAACATCACTCAGATGTCTACCCTCATTATCTCCTTTTCCTTCCCAAGGTTAACCCTTCCAAATGCATCTTCCACCCCACTCTACCCCATCTTCTCCAGTAGATTACCCCTTCTATTTTTTCCTCACTCCTACCTAATAATCAAGAGTAGAATGAATGACATTTGTCAGGCATATTATAGAAAGCTTTCAGATTTCTGGGGTAGAATTTGGACTAGATGACTATTAAAATCTCTTGGAACTGTAAGATTTTATGATACTATGCTCCAACCTGGAGGTAGAGCCCCATTGTGGCTCAGCTCAAAATAGATACAAACCTGAACTTTTCTTTATATGTGTTTCTAGATCAACTTAAAACATTGCCTTTCTTTATTCTGCCTTCCCTGAAGTTGGAATACAACAACCACTGTATTGGCTTATATTCTTGAGGTAGCATGACTGGTCTAAGTTATGAGATCTGGATTCCAATCTCAGATTCTTCTACTAACTAGTTGCATTACTTTGGACAAGTTATCACCTCTCTGGTCTTCTGTTTCTTCATCTATAAATTCAAAGGGTTGGACTCTGATGAAGATTTCTAGAGTTCCAGCATTATGACTCTTTAATTGGTGTTCCCTGTTACTAATTAAACATCTATGAATTCCTTCTTTAGATGTTTGGACTATTGCCTTTCTCCCATTCACTACACACACACACACACACACACACACACACACACACACACACACAGTTTGGCCATTATTAAGTGTGGCATGCTTAAAGCAAATTACAAATCAACAAAAGATTTGAACTGCATGACCTCAGCATCACTGACGCTGTAGTCTTAACCAAATGAACTAAGCCAAACTTCTATAAAGCTGTGAATTTGTTAAATTTTGACTGCTTCTGATTGGCCTCATGTTTCAGTTTATTCTCAGATGCTCATTAACATTAAATCTGTTATTAGCATATTTTTGATTAACTCTGTTCACCAAATATGTTCACTGAGCTCTAAAGTTCTCCTAGTGTGTCATCTTAGTACTCAGTTTTTCTGCTTGCTTTCCTATGTCTCTGAAGGTTCCAAGCCTTGGTGTCTACTCTCAGCAATTTCTTGAATAATTCTGCACTATTTTAATGAGAGTTCATTACACTGTATCTGCTGCAGATATTTCTAATAACATCCCCCAAGATATATTCCCTTCTCCTAGAACAGCGTTATCCAATTTTTTTGATCATGCGACCCATTTGTAAAAAAAATTTGAAAATGTAACCAATACATATGCATATGTATATATATATATACATATATATATATATTGCTTACACAAAAACAGAAATTAAAAACAAGTGGAAGAATCATATTTTGAAAATGATTTATTAATGGTGTAAAGGATTTCTCTTAGTAAAATATTATTAACCATAATATTTTAGTGAGATCGATGTAATTGAATTCATTATTTTTTAAATCTTTATTTCAGATTTTATGATACAGTGATTCAAAAGTCTAGTTCTAGGTTCAGTTTATATAAAAAAAGGAATGATATTGGACACAAACCCCACAATTGGCTATCACAGGGAGAGTGTGATGTACTCTAACCACTCACTTCCTGGTTACACCTTGGGATCATGCTACATGATATATAGCTTTCTCTTCAGAGAGCTCTTCTCTAGAGGATCCTAGAATCAGACTGGCATATCAAAAGGTTTCTGACCTTTATTCCTCAAGAATAATGTGAAGCGGGGGGGTGGAGCCAAGATGGCGGAGTAGAAAGACACACTTATGCATGGTCTCCCCACACAGCCCATAAAATACCTGTAGAGGGGGACTCTCAACAAATTTTGGAGCAGAAGAAGTGGGGAACAGCAGAGTGGAGGAGATTTCCAGTCCAGAGTGACCTGAAAGGCCCACAGAAATGTCGGTTGTGCCAGACAGGGAGCTGAGCATGGAACCACACAGTGCTATGAGACTCTGGGAGGATGACACCTCAGGGTCGGAATCTCTAGTCACAGCAGCGGGTCCTCATATCCCTGAACCCACAGGCGCCAAACGTCAGTGACAGGGTTTTATCAGCTGGCCAGGAAGGGAGAAGAGCCTTCCCATAGCTCTGGCAGCAAGCAGAGGCTACAGAGGCTGCACATCAGCCTGTACAGACAGCTTCATTGGAGCATAAAAACCCCTGGGGGAACTGAAGAACTGAATCTTACCTCAGCCCTTCCTAGAAGCCCTGAGGTACCTGGTCTTTGTCTTGCACTGAATGGCCACCCTGCCCCCACAGCTTGACTGAATCCTAGCCCCCAGTGCTAGCTTGGCAGAACTGGAGGTCAGGTGCCTGTGGAGAGGAACTTCTGCTAAGATTTTGGGCACAAAAATCCTTCCCTGCACCCAGACCAGTACACGTTTGATTGTACCACCTTGGAGGAACTGATATTTTACAGGTCCCCAGAGTATACTCTACTCTTGACAAAGGATGCAAAAGTTAAGTAACTGGTCAGGAAAAGGCCCAAAAAAGGGAAAAAAAATAAGACCATAGAAGATTACTTACTTGGTGAACAGATATCTCCTCCCATCCTTTCAGATGAGGAAGAACAATGCTTACCATCAGGAAAAGACATAGAAGTCAAGGCTTCTGTATCCCAAACATCCAAAATAAATATTCAATGGGATCAGACCTTGGAAAAGCTCAAAAAGGATTTTGAAAATCAAGTAAGAGAGATGGAGAAAAAACTGGGAAGAGAAATGAGAGGAATACAAGAAAAGCATGAAAAGCAGGTCAACACCTTGCTAAAAGAGACCCCAAAAAAATGTTGAAGAAAATAAAACCTTGAGAAATAGGTTAACTCAATTGTCAAAAGAGGTTCAAAAAGCCATGAGGAGAAGAATGCTTTAAAAAGCAGAATTAGCCAAATGGAAAAGGAGATTCAAAAGCTCACTTAAGAAAATAGTTCTTTCAAAATTAGAATGCAACAGATAGAGGCTAATGACTTTATGAGAAACCAAGAAATCCCAAAGCAAAACCAAAAGAATGAAAAAATGGAAGAGAATGTGAAATATCTCATTGGAAAAACAACTGACCTGGAAAATAGATCCAGGAGAGACAATTTAAAAATTATGGGACTACCTGAAAGCCATGATCAGAAAAAGAGCCTAGACATCATCTTTCATGCAATTATCAAGGAAAACTACCCTGATATTCTAGAACTAGAGGGCAAAATAAGTATTGAAAGAATCCACTGATCACTTCCTGAAAGAGTTCCAAAAAGAGAAACTCCTAGGAAAATTGTGGCCAAATTCCAGAGTTCCCAGGTCAAGGATAAAATATTGCAAGCAGCTAGAAAGACACAATTCCATTATTGTGGAAATACAATCAGGATAACACAAGATCTAGCACCTTCTACATTAGGGGATAGAAGAGTGTGGAATAGAATATTCCAGAAGTCAAAGGAACTAGGACTCAAACCAAGAATCACCTATCCAGCAAAACTGAGTATAATACTTCAGGGGGAAAAAAAGGTCTTTCAATGAAATAGAGGGACTTTCAAGCATTCTTGATGAAAAGACTAGAGCTGAAAAGAAAATTTGACCTTCTAACACAATAATCAAGAGAAGGATAAAAGGGCAAACAGCAAAGAGAAATCATAAGGGACTTACTAAAGTTGAACTGCTTACATTCCTACAAAGAAAGATAATATTTGTAACTCTTGAAATTTTTTTCAGTATCTGGGTAGTTGGTGGAATTACACACACCCACCCACACCCACACACACACACACACACAGAGCACAGAGTGAATTGAATAGGATGGGATCATATCTCAGAAAAATGAAATTAAGTGGTGAGAGAGAAATATATTGAGAAGAGAAAGGGAGAAATGGAATAGGGCAGGCTATCTCATAAAAGAGGCAGAAAGACTTTTCAGTGGAGGGAAAAAGAGGGGAGGTGAGGGAAAAAACATGAAGCTTACTCTCATCACATTCGACTAAAGGAAGGAATAAAATGCATCCTCATTTTGGTATGAAAACCTATCTTACAATACAGGAAAGTGGAGGAGAAGGAGATAAGCAGGGTGGGGGAGATGATGGGAGGGAGGGCAATGGGATGAGGGAGCAATTAGAAGTCAACACTTGGGAGGGACAGGATCAAAAGAGAGAATACAAACAATGTGGGGCAGGATAGGATGGAGGGAAATACAGTTAGTCTTACACAGCACGACTATTATCGAAGTCATTTGCAAAACTACACAGATAGGGCCCATATTGAATTGCCTGCCTTCCCAAAGGATGGGTGGGGAGGGAGGGATGGGGAGAAGTTGGCAGTCAAAGTTTTAGGAACAACTGTTGAGTAGTGTTCTTGCTACTAGGAAATAAGAAATACAGGTAATGGGGAATAGAAAGTTATCTGGCCCTATAGGACAAAAGAGAAGATGGGGATAAGGGAAAGGAAGGATGTTAGAAGAGAGGGCAGATTGATGATAGGGGAAATTGGAATACTTGGTGTTTTGGGGTGGGGAGAGGGGAGAAATGGGGAGAAAATTTGGAACCCAAAATTTTGTGGAAATGAATGTTGAAAAGTTATAATTAATTAATTAATTAATTAAAAAAAAAGAATAATGTGAAACAAAACAGCACTAGGTGATTAACAGTTTTTTACTCCCTTCAGTTCATAATGTAAGATTCAGAATACACACACACACACACACACACACACATACATACACACATCCAACTTTTTCTTTCTTTTTCTTTTTCTCAGTCTTTTTTCCTCTCTCTGTGTGTATACATATGTATGTACATATATTACATGTATGGAATATAGAAACACATGCATGTATAACATGCACATATTGCTTTTATTAATGTACACCTATCACATATGTGTAACATACATACTACAAGTGTATGTGCATTTTACTCATGTGTAATGTGTGTGCATGCTCTAAAACCAACTACAACTAAAACTTTTGGCTTAGTAAATGTATGTAGACATAGTCTGATTTTCCCTTTGCACAGTCTTAGATATGTAAATTTTTCTTTATTTGGGTCTTCCTTGGGCCATAAATAATGCTACATGTCTTTATATAGTTTGGTTACTGATTCATGGTTATAATTATGAACAAATCACAATTTCTCCAGGCCTCAGTTTTCTCATCTGTAAAATGAGAGAACTGGACTTAGTGATCTTTAAAATTCTCTCTCCAGATGTAAATCAAAACAACTCTAAGGTACTACATCACACCTATCAGATTGACTAACATGACAAAACAGGAAAATGATAAATGTTGGTGAAGATGTGGGAGAGTTGGAACACTAATTTATTGTTAGTGGAGCTGTAAACTAATCCAACCATTGTGGAAAGCAATTTGGAACTATGCCCAAAGGGCTATATAAATGTGCATACCCTTAGCACAACAATACCACTTTTAGGGCTGTATCCCAAAAAGATCATAAAAATGGGAAAAGGACCCACAGGTACAAAAATATTGATAGCTCTTTTTGTGGCGGCCAAGAACTGGAAATGAAGGGGATGCCCATCAATAGGGGAATGGCTGAACGTGTTATGGCATTTGAATGTAATGGAATACTATTATGCTATATTAAATAACGAACAGACAGACTTTAGAAAAACCTGGACTTATATGAACTGATTCTGAGTGAAGTGAGCAGAGCCAGGAGAACATTATATACTGTAACAGTTACAGGGTCTGAGGACTGTTTTTCATAGACTTAGCCCTTCACAGCAATGTAAGGACCTAAAACATTTCCAAAGGACTCATGGTGCAAAATTCCATCCACATCCAGAGAAAAAACTATGGAGTAGGAACACAGAATGAAGCAACTATGCTCTCCTTTGTTATGTTACATTTTGTTTTTCTCATGGTTTCTCCCATTCATTTTAATTCTTCTGTGCAACATGACTAATGTGAAAATATGTTTAATAGGAATGTATATATAAAACTGATATATGACTACATGTCATCTTAGGGAGGGAGGGGCAGAAAATTTGGAATTTATATAAGTGATTATTGAAAATGGAAAACAAATAAATTAATGAATTTGGGAGAAAAGGGAAAAGAAAAAAATTCCTCTCTCCCAATCCCAATCTATGATCCTATGATCTCATTATATCTACTCATTAGTTTGTTACTCAGCTTAATAATATAATAAAATGAACAGTTGTGTGCACCTATTTTTTTAATGGAGAGTCACATTCATTAAAAGAAGGCAACTAATTCTTTAAAGAAAATATGAATAAATGATGCTTATGAACCTTTGGGCACAATTGCTATATGTTTTTTGTCTATTCGGATTCATTCATAAAGAGGAACAAAAAAGAACTGACTTTTATCATCATTTAAATACTATAGAATAAAATTTCTTCCCTCTTCAATTTAAAAAAAAAACTTTCTTTGGGTAAATCACCAGTTTCTAGTTTTCAAGAACCTTTATTATAAGAGAAGCTCGAGTCCTCAATTTAGGTTAAAAAATGGGGATTTATGGATTTATGTTACTATGTATTAGCCACTAAGCTGGGGATAGTTTGTGGGAGCTGGGCTTTGTCACCAAGTTAAAAGTTTTCAACCCCCCCAAAAGATAAGCCCAAATGGCTGTGGGATTCACATTAAATGCCACCTATATTTTGTTTGCCCTTCATTTTGATAAATAGATCCATTCCAAATCAACAATGCAAATTAAGTAGATATTATAGAGGTAAAAATAGCTTTAAATATTGTTTTCTGCCTGTTAACTTCTTATTTGAAAGATCCACAGTTTAGCCTTGTAAGGAGTCCATACTCCCTGGACACTTTAAAAATTATTAGGATCATAAGACTAATTATTCTATCAAAATTGTACTGAATTTGCTATGTAACAGTCTATTTCAATTAAAGATGCATGTTTGCTTCCCAATACTATTTGAATATGTTTCTCATCTGTCTTTCCCTGACCCATTCCCATCATCCCTGCCCTAGCTGGACCTTTATCAGCTAATCCACCTAGCTCACTACACTGTTGCAGCATCATGCAGTTTATTAGATCTTTTAATTGTATGTAAAATTGAAGCTGATTTAATAAGTCTAGTTATCTAGTTTACCCTGTAACCTGTAGATTAGATCCACTGATGGAGGTCAGAGCTCTTTTTGGAAATCAACACACTTGAAATAGCCGATTGTTATTAGCTGTCAGTAGAAAGAGAAATGAAGGAACTGCAGAAAAAGGCTGGATGAGTTAAAAACGTGCAGTAGTTTGGGCTCCTTGGTGTAGGGTCAAGCAACCTTACCTACTTCAGCAATGCTTGAAGCCCTCACATCAGGATATAGAAAAAACAACAATTTTCAGTACTAAATATGTCAATCTATTACAGTATTTTGAGGACTTGGAAGAAATTTCTTAAAGAATGAGAGAGACCAATAGTGCTGCATCGTCATCATCGTCATCCTCATGCTGCATCGTCATCATCGTCATCCTCATCACCACTGCTAACATTTACGTAAGCATTTTGAGGTTTGCAAAGTAGTTTACACACAGTCTCATACAATAACACTGTAAGTTAGATGCCATTTTTAGTCTTACTTTACAGAAAACTGAGGCTTAGGAAAATTAAGTAACTTGCTCAGTCATACATAAAATAAGCATCTGAGGTAGGTCTTGAAACAAGGTCTTGCTGACCTGGAATGCCAGTTTGATCCACTCTGTTGCATAGTTGTCAAAAAAAAAAAAAGCCTTACAAGGGAAAGCACAAATCCTTAAAATGAAACCTCAGAGGCAAGGTTATAGAGGAACAGGGACAAGAGAAGAGTCAGACCAAAAAATGAACAAAACCTTGGTTGCTGGGGAAAAGGAAATCTCACGCCTTAAGATCATGATTGAAGGAATAAATAAGGACCACCTTGAAAAAAGCCATTCTTGGACGTGGCACACATAGGTTCAACCAATCATATATGATATGTAGGATTCCTGGCTCCTTTACTTCCAGGCTAAACTAGCTCAGTCATTCAGGTAAAGATAGAGAGAGAAGGTTCTCAACTCAATGTGTAAGCTTGCCTTCTCATATATGGTAACCTACGAAGGAAGACCTTAAAGGCTGGTCAGTAGGGTCTCGGCTATGCAAGCATGAAACATGGACATTTCCAGCATGAGATATGGAAATTTTCAAAAAGACTAGACAGAGCAGAGTGGTAGTGAGCCTTTATAACCAATCATTCAGGATCCCCTGAACAATCCTCTAGAACAACAATTCACATTTATATAGTCTTAGCATGGTTTTGTAGACCTTGTCAAGTAGGTAGTGAAGACATGATCCCTATTTTATGGAAGTGGAATGTAACAGAAACTTGGACAAAAATTAGAGTGTCCCCCCTTCTGGGAAGTGCAGTGTTTTGCCTGAGTTGGGTAAACTGAATTCCAGGAATATATAATGGTGGATCCTGCTCTCCAGTTCAGAGCATGCTCAGATGCTTTATGACTGTTTCCTGTACACTTGCTGTGACAAACAGGAGACTTAGGTTTACTAATTTGTGAGTCCAAAAGACACAAACAGTCAAATCATTGACCTTCTTTTATCTGGTTGCCAGGAAGTGTGAGAGCACAGAAAGTATTTTCTAGCACTGCTGTATCTCTTCTTTCTTACTCTGAATTGAAGGAGTGTTAAAGAGGGTGGCAACCTTGTGGACTTCAAAAAAGTCAGAAGCGTAAGCCGCCAGAAGTACAGTCATTGGAGTCCACAGCTAAGCCCTGTGCACCCTCAACTCCCTCAGGAGTGACCTGCTTAATCTAGTACAGTAGAGGATCAACCTAAATAGCTGAGGTGCCATGATCTACAGCAAAGGAGCAACTCATCCTTAAGCTTTATTGTATTAAGAAGTGAATTTCCTGGGATAAATACTTCACAATACAGTATTTTTGTGTATGTGTATCTCACTAGCAATGTACTTGAGCCTCCCCAGGAACCAAGATGGTAGAAGAGACATTGTGTTCCTGATGTTGAGGGAAAATTAACTTCTCAGTAAATATTTCTTTGCCCTGATTTAATAATAGTGAGGCACTAATCACAGGGTCGGTCAATCAACTGATACTGTTTAGAGAATATTAAAAGGGACTCATCCTGGGAAGAAATCAGTTGAATGAAAGCTCCAGTGGATAGCATTAGAGTTACTTCATTGCCCTTCAGAAGAACCCTTAAAATTCTAAGGGGAAATTGTAGCCAGCCAAACTGACAATATGAATGGGAGTTGGCATGAGGATCTCCAGCGCATATAGGGGCTACATAAAGTACAGACTCAGAGAGGTTGTCAGTTAAAAGCACCACACAGTTAATTGGCATCAGAGTCACAACTGAAGTCCAGGTCTCTCTTGATGCCCAGCTAAGTTCTGAAGGACTACACAATGCTGTCCCAGAAGCATTCTGATTAGACATGATGACTTTGGGAAGTGCTTTTGCTTGACTCTCTGTGTGTTTAACAGTCATGAATCTAGGTTGTTTTCCTCCCATTTGGTTTTTTCTTTATTGTTGTTATTTTCATCTGTAGGCTCCTAAAAGGCAGGGATTGTGCCTGCACGGTGCCTAGCACAGGGCCAAGCACAAGGACAGTCTCACTATGGAAATTTTTTTTTTGATAATGGTGACACTGAGAATAATAATGATTTTCATGACATTGAAGTTGTATATATTATGTTGAGTTTAAGCACTTGTAATTCAAATTCCTAATAAATCCACTCTCGGTGAGGAAGGAAAGGAAGGAAGGCAGGAAGGAAGGAAGGCAGGAAGGAAGGAAGGCAGGAAGGAAGGAAGGAAGGAAGGAAGGAAGGAAGGAAGGAAGGAAGGAAGGAAGGAAGGAAGGAAGGAAGGAATGTCATAAATTACTACCATATAGCAGGATATTTAACATTTTTTCCAGAAAAGAAAGAGAACTGAAAGGTTGCAGTCAACACCGTTCATATTCTACTCCTGGGAAAAGGGATTCAGTTCATCAGACATTTATTAAATGCCTCGTATGTCCAAGGCACTATGCTAGGTGCTGGAACTACACAAATAAAAATGACACAGTTCCTACCCTTAATAAACTTACATTTTACTGATCAGGGAAATAAATTGAAAGCAAACCAATGGGGTAAGGGAATAAGAAGCTACAATACTGACAAAGATGGGATCTACTGAAGTCTGGGAAGTGTCATAATGGCAACACATATGATTGGACCATTTGGGATCATACCCCAATGCCCATTTTGCCAGATTCTGTCTGGCTCTAGACAGTGGAGAAGCACTTTTAATTTTATTCCTGCATGAAGGATTTACAGTTGTGATTGTATTATCTGCAAAGGAGTCAGCCTATTCATAATTCAGATCTATGTGCATCCTGGATTCATTGATGGCCTCTTTGTAGTACCATCTGTATGTCTGCAGGAACCTTATATATGTATATGTTGGGCACAAGCTGTTTCTAGTATAATGTTTCTCTATGTGATTCATTAATGATGTATCAACATTGTGTTTGAGGTCTTTTTAAAAACACATACACGTACACACACACACACACACATTTATTCTTAAACCATTCGTAGGCCTTCTCCCATGCTCTCCACCTCGTTTTGTTTTGTTTTGTTTTTTTGGATTTTTTTTTTCCACTCTGGGAAAGGTTACAGTTTCACTAGGAACTTCATCTGGCATTTCTCAAATTACTGAATGGCCTCTGAGGCTGGACTGGTTCCACTTTGCTCAGTGGATCTGAAGCTTTCACACGCTAAAATTTTATGGACATATCATACCTTTTTTCCCTTTTAGGCACTGAACTGAGGCTCAGGGAATTATGCTGTTGCTACTCTACAGTCAAAGATAAAATAACTTCAGAATAATAAATGAATGATTTGTGAAAGCAAGCACAAATGAATGAATGAACGAAAATAATTCGAAATGTGTCTTCCAAGTTACCCTGGGAAGTGGAGCTCTACAATAGAGTCTACAGTCAAAAAAGAAAATCAAACTGAAAGCTTATACCTCCAAAAATCACTTCTCCTCCTTAATCATCTACAGTTTGAGTCACTAGACTAGAGGCTCCCTATGTGGGTCCTGCTGTTGTATGTTCACATCAACCCACCAAAAGATGACCATGGAGTTTATCTTCCAAAGATCAAGTTTCCAGGATTCTCAGACTTGCTTCCTTCCCTGCAGTGATCACTGCAATGTAGACTACCTTTTAAAAGGACACAATAACTTCAAATCTTGGTACTCTAGAACTGGAGACCTTAGTTGTCATTTAACTCAACCTCCTACCCAATAGGCAAATTTCCTTTATAGCATACCCAGCAGGTGGTCATCCATACTCCACTTGTACAATTCCAATGAAAGACCTTAGCAGATGGTCCATTACGCCTTGTGAAAGGTTTGACTGTCAGAATGTTCTTCCTTACAGTGAGCTAAAATCTATCTCCCTAGGACTTACTGGCGCTAGTTCTTCTAACATCAAGTGAACAATTTTAAGCTTTCTATCCAGGATGTCCCTTCTATTTAAATAAAACAAACATGTCCTTCCAAATTTCTCCATCTCTAAGCTAAACACTTCTAAATTCTTCAACTAATCATGCTCCATAGCAAAGAATAGGAAACAAAGTGATTGCCTATTGACTGGGGAATGGCTAAACAAATTAGGGTAGATTAATGTAATGGATATTATGGTGCCATAAGAAAGAATGACTATTAAGAACACAGAGAAGCATAAGAAGACTTACATGAACTGATGCATAGTAAACTAAACAGAACCAGGAAAACAATATGTAAGATGACAATAGAAATAGAAATAATACAAATATTTAAACTGAACATTACATAATTATAATGACTAAGCCTCACCCTTCTTTGCAGAAGTGAAGGACTGTGAGTTAGGAATGTGGTAATTTTAATGTCAAACTTGGTTGACATATTGGTTAGCTTTGTTATCTGTCAACAAACATTCGTTACATACTTATTGTGTAGACATTGTGCTAAGTGCTAGAATACAAAAATAAGCAAAAAAGACAAACTTACTCCAATGAACTTACATTCTAATGGAGTGGGAGAGACACATGCAAGAAGGAGCTGAGAAATAAAGGAGTGGGAGCAGGGGTCAAAGGTTCCAGTTGGAGAACATGATAGAGAAATCTTTGAGTAAAACCTGGGGAGGAAGGAAGTATGGCTGGCCTGGGTGGCATCCTTAAATGGAAGTACTACAGGGAGCCATCCAACAAAAGGGAAAGTTTACAGGAGTGGAGGAGATTTCCATTGTCTGAATTCCGAAGTTGGAGTGAGGCATCAAGATTAAGAACTGGGACATGATAGAGGAGGAAGTCTTTTTCTCCTTTTTTATTCTTTATCATAAGGAATAGTAATTTTAGAAAACTACTTTCTGGATGGGGAAAAGGGAATATTTATTAGGAAAGCAAAGTGATACAAAAATAAAACATGGTTTTTATATATATATTATTTATTTATTTATTTTTTTGAAAAACCTACTCCTACCATTGAGGCAATCTTATAGTATAGTCTGTATTTAAATCAGGAAAGATACAACTATGCAAGCTCATATTAATTGAGCTTAAAGTATTGAACTCTTTGGGATATTTATTCTTTAATTATCCCTTTCAAGTGGTCTAATTTTTCATTTTATTTCTACTCTTCGAGTTCACTCCATTTTTATTCTGATACAATTTTAATTTCCTCTCCCAGGTATAAGCTAAAAATCCCTTTTGTCACTAGAGGGTTAATTAGTGAATAAACATTTATTAAACACTTACTATGTCCCAGGCACTGTACCAAGCTCTGGAGATACAAAAAAGAGGCAAAAGATAGTCCCTTCCCTCAAGGGGCTCATGATCTAATGGGGGAGAAAACAAGCAAAAAATATGTGTAACCAAATTATATACAATATAAATAGAAAATAAATGAGAGAGAAGACACTAGAATTAAAAGGAGTTGTGAAAGGCTTCCTGTAAAAGTTAGAAATTTTGTTCCAGACTTAAAGGAAATCAGAGAAGCCAGTAGGTAAAAGTGATGAGGGAGATCATTCTAGACATGGGGTTCAGTTAGAGAAAATACCCAGAGCTGAGAGATGAAACAGCAAGGAGGACGTGACAGGGAGGAAGGTGTAGGAAGAATGGGAAGGTAAAAGAGGGCTAGGTTATAAAAGGCTTTGAATGACGGAGGATCTTATGTTTGATCCTGGATCATCCTAACTTCTTCAGCTGGTGGTCACATGACATACTTCCTTTTCCCTTTCCCTTTCATCCCTTGGCTACTTTTATGTGTTATTTTCACCCATTAAAATCTAAATACCTTAAGGACAGGGACTGTTTTTCTTTTTGCTTGTATTTGAATTCCCAGGTGCAGTAACACATGGTAAACTATTAAAAAATGCTTATGTTGGCTTAATATGGCATGGTCTTAACGTTCCCTCACCATTCTGGTCATCTTCTTCTGAATAATATTCAGCTTTTGGATGACCTTCCTAAAATGTGGTGCCCAGAACTGAGCAAACTGAAATAATACTTCAGATAGATTCTGATCAAGGCAAAGTATAGTGGGACGATCACTTCCTATGATCTGGACATTAAACTTCCCTTAATCCTAGCTAAGATTGAGTCCACTTTTGTTTCATTGACACATATTGATTATCATCTATACTCTCTTTAGATGTGTTTCTACGGGCTGATTACTAAAACCTCACTGATAGGAATCAAATCCATCTGGGCCCTCTTCTCTGTTGATAACCTCCATTCTCATCTTCTTTAAGACTCCCTTTGTTTATGTACCTGTTATACAGAGACACTTTCAAGAACTCTTAAACTAGCAACCCAGGTCAACACTACTTTTCAGGAAATCACCTGTCAAGGCTTCATTCTGGGGCCAAAATCTCTTACATAAGCAGTTTAGGATAGTGAGGTAATCAATTCTGTTTCAGTTTCTATGATGCAATAAAAACTGAGAGCACTCTAAAGTCTATATGACTTTTGGGAACTTTCTTTTCTCTTATGTCACGAATCCTATTTCCTCTTTCTTCATTTCGAATTGTGGTCTTAAAAGAATAGAAAAATAAATAGAATCAGATCAAGACATCAAGATGGTAGCCTAAATGATCATACAGAGGTGCTAGTGCCTGGGTTGGCTCCTGATTGAGATGGTTCCAGATGAGCAATGAGATAGATCATTGTGTGAAACGGGAGAGATAGGATGGGAATTTAGACATTTCTGTCCTCTAAGGAGCAAGCTGAGGTTCCACAGGAACAGAATGTTGCCTATGTTGCTGGGAAGGCTCCTTTCATCAGCTGGTTTTGTTTAAGTATTTTTCTATTACAAGGAAAGGATCAATGGGGGTGAGAGAGGAAGCACTATATCCAGAAAAACTAAAGTATTAAAAACAAAAACCAAAAAAATACTTTTTTAAAATTCTCTATGGGGGACTGAATGAAACAGGCAAGGCTCCCACAGTCCTACTTTAGTCTGGGCCTTTGGAATCGTAGGTAAGATAAGTCTTTTTTTAAAAATATGATTCTTCATTTATACTGTTGACTTAATTTGCATATTTTTATAATTTCAAAAGGAAGCAGCAAATATTGTTTAATCTCAACAACAATATTGTTAATTTTCCTTAAAACTAAAACTAAAAATCCCAAGGATTTTTTAAATTGAAGAAGTACAGAACAGTCTCCCAAAAGAACCAACATTTGTACTGAGGTCTAGACAAAAGAATTTAGCCCTATAATTGCATTAGCACAGAAAGGTTTGTATAACCATATTCTATTCCACTACAATTTTCTATAGACCATGCCTTGCTGAAATTGGTTTTGTAGTTAACTGTAGGCCACTCTGTCATCTAGCATGTGTTGATAACTAGGGTTTAGTCTAGGGAGGCAGCATGTCCTAATAAAGAGATAGCCTCAGAATCAGAAAGATCAGAATTCGATCTGTGAAATTAGGTGTGAAAACACAAGAAAACTCACTTCATTTCTTACAACTTCAGATTCATCTGTAAAATGGAAATAGTACCCAAAGTAACTACCTCACAGATGTTTTATCAGCTAATATCCCGGTGCTACGTAAATGTCAACTGTTAATGCTATCGTACACTCTTCAGCACCTTTCCTGGGAGGCCAAAGAGCTTCCAGAACTTGGATGGTAGTTCATCTCTGTCTCCGTTCTGCTCCTTCATTGCCTGAGCTGTGCTTCCATGAGCACCACTTGTTAGTACTACAAGAGTATTAGTTTCTAGGGAAGTAGCAAAAATAGAATTTCAGGCCCTCTGTTTTATGCCTGAATCAAAGGAATTGGTGAAGCTTTACACTGTATAAAGTATACTGGTCCAGTTCATCTGGATACACTGCAGCTGCCTTGTGTAAACTCCGACTTCATTTCAACACCATTCAACAAACATTTAAAAAAATAGTATTTGAAAAGCATTGCACTAGATAATGAGATGGAAAGACAAAGATAAATAATCCCTACTCTCAAGGAAAAGAAAGGAAGAAAAGAAGGAAGGAAGGAAGGAAGGGAGGAAGGAATGGAAGGAAGGAAGGAATGGAAGGAGGGAGGGAGGAAGGAAGGAAGGAAGGAAAGAAGGAAGGAAGGAAGGAAGGAAGGAATGGAAGGAGGGAGGGAGGAAGGAAGGAAAGAAGGAAGGAAGGAAGGAAGGAAGGAAGGAAGGAAGGAAGGAAGGAAGGAAGGAAAGAAGGAAGGAAGGAAGAAATGAATGGAGGGAGGGAGGGAGGGAGGAAGGAAGGAAGGAAGGAAAGAAGGAAGGAAGGAAGGAAGGAAGGAAGGAAGGAAAGAAGGAAGGAAGGAAGGAAGGAAGGAAGGAAAAAAGGAAGGAAGGAAGAAATGAATGGAGGGAGGGAGGGAGGAAGGAAGATGGATAGATAGATAGATTTGTAGATTTTATTAACTCACTGGAATTGTAAAGCAATATTAAAAGAAGTTTCCCAAAATTTGATTGCGGATGTAAGTACTGTCCTCTGATACAGACTGGTAAAGGGTGGTCAGGGCAGAATTCATTTAGGGCAGCAAACCCTCCAGCAGATTGCCTGAGGCCACACAATCCTTTTTAGGTGTTGGAAGTGCAAATAACTGTTTTGGGCTTAGGAAAAGCTACTTGGCTTTTGTTTGGGGTTTAACCAAGTTTAATTAAATTACAAGATCTTCTCTGGTTCCTATCTTTCCGTTGAAAGAGGTACAGATTTGGGCAGCCAGAGCCTCAGTTTTCTCACCTGTAAAATGAAAGAGACTAGATTAGATAACCCATAAATTCCTTTGCAGACTTAAATATAGGCACCTATGAATATACTTCTGAAAAATATAGTAATCATTTAATAAGTGCAAAGCATGTCCTCATTGTTGCTGAAATAATATTCCTTAAGCACAGGTCAAACAACATCACTTCCCTAAAAAAAACCCTAGTGTGAGATGGCCTGGGCCAATATATCTCCAACACACTATCAGCTCTTTGGTTAGGCCTGTAGCAGATGTGTCAGGCACACTAACTATATGTAACAACATTAGTTCATTTCTGTTATATGTCTCAATTAAAATTCAGATATTTGAGGTTAGATCTTAAGAAATTGATGACTGAAAGGCAGCTAATTTGGATCCATTACGAGTCAACCTTGATCTTGCAAAAAAAAAAAAAAATGAAGATGCAAATTTCCATCCTCTAAGGAAGAAAGATGGGGGTCCACAATGCTGGGTATGCTGATGAGCACGCTCCTTTCATTGGCTATGTGTTTTTCTGTTACAAGGAAGGGAAGGAGGAAAGAGGATTTACATCCAGAATAACTAAAATATAAAAACCATAAAACAACAAATAAATGCAATGACTTACTAGGCAATATGGTGGAAGGGAAAGACCATTGGCCAAGAGTCAAGCAATGTGGGTTCAAGTTTTAGCCCATTACTACTAGCTGTGTGACCACGAACAGCTCATTGAATTCTTTACAGGGCTCAAATTCCTTACTTGTAAAATTAAGGAATTCGTACAGATTAATTCAATAAGTAAATAGAATTTTGGAAAAATAAAATAAAAGTAATGTCCTCTCTTGATCTTTCCTCCTATGGCTTAGTTTTTCAGCATCTATTTATGTAGAGGACTAATTGTTTTGGTTTGGTTTGGATTTATTGTCCTTCATACTTGAAAAGGACCAAAGTGATATCGCTATGTTAGGGCCAAGGGATTGTGTATCTGATCGGACCAATAGGAGCTCTGAAGGCTGCACCACAAGTCAAGTACTTATGGTCCATATGAACACTTGGAGAGAAGGAGTGTTTAAATTTGCACATCTCATGTTTCTTTGGAACTACGAATTAGGTGCTGGAGAACATAAAAAGTTTAGATGAGACAAACTCAGTTTGCATTGCTTATAGACTTTAAGATTATTCTGAGTTCTAAAATTTTATGCTTCCTAAGACACACTGAAGGGGTCACATAATAATAACTCCCATTTTCATAACACTTTAAGATAATGTTAACTTTTCTGACTTCTTTGATGTGGGGAATGGAAGTGTTGCTGTTTCAATTTTACCAGCAAAGAAATTCAGATTCAGGGAAGGGAAGTAGCATGACCAAAGTTGCACAAAGGAGCACAGATTTAAACCAATGTCTCTGAATTCCACATTCAGCACTTGTTCCACTGCATGAAGCAGGAATTTCCATAAACCATTTCCCCAAGGTGATAGTTAATTTTTTTCCCAATCTGTTATTTTATGATTTTTTTCAGAATTATTCTTATAGGTTCATTTTAATATAAATCAATTGTGGCACAACATATATAGTCAGTAAGTTCCTACTTAATGTCTCTCATTTAAAGCTCTGTAATTTATGACCTTCTTCCAGGATTGTAGGGGAGTACAATGGGGGAAAACCCCCCAAAACACTGGACTTTGAGTTGAAATTTGACTTCTATTCCCAACTCTGCCACTTACTAGCTAATGTGAATTTGAACAACTTGCCAAATTTGTAGAAGGCCCCTCAGATCTGATAATCATAGTTGTAGACACAGAAGGAAGATCTTACCCTATTGCTTCATTTTACAAATGAATAAGTTGGGGTTTCAGGAGAATCTATTTCCTCTCTCTTCTCTTTTTAGTAACTTTTGAGGTAAAAATAAAACATGTGACTAGATCACTAAAGTATCACCCAGCTCTACTATTTTAGAACTATAGCTCCTATCATCAATGGAATTAGAAAGGAGTTCCTTAATGAAATTCAAATGTAATTTCATATAATTTTAGGGTATTTTAAAATCTTTTGGTCAGAAGAGGGCAGAGACAAGGAGGATGATGTTGGAATTACTGATTTGAATTTCATATACACTTTAAAAAAAATCCTAGGTTTTATGTAAGAGAGATTCACAGTGTTATATACCAGTAATGTCCAACTCAAATAGAAGTGCTTCCTTGTAAGGCTAATCTTGATTTAGAAAACCACAAATTAACATTATGTAGGTTGTACTGCATTTTTATTTACTTCATTAAACATTTCTCAATTTCATTTTTATGGTTTAGACTACACTAGACAGTTTTGCAGACCACTTTTGGCCCAATGCAGAGTTTCACATTTCTGTCACAGACAATCCTTATTTCCTTTTTTTTCTACAAGGAAATATCTATGTTTACAAGTTCATAATAAAAGAAAATTGAAAGAAGATAAAAATAAAATCTTCTATTGGTCTTTGCTTCTGTAATCTAGCTTGGCATAAATTTAATTCCTTTACCCATTTTTGATGGAATTTACTATTTCCAAGTTTCTTTGTATTTTGTATTATTATTTGTATTTCTTTATTGTTTCCAAAGGCTGTTTTAAGAAGCTAGAATAGCTAGGATTTTTATGGCACATTAAGGTTTGCAAAGCACTTTACAAGCATTAACTCATTTGATCTTTACAGTAACCCTGGGAGGTGGGTGCTATTATTCTCCCCATTTTACAATTGAGAAAAGTGAAGGAGACAGATGATAAATAATTTTCCCTAGGAAACACAGCTAGTCAATTTAGGAGAGGATGAACTTTACAGGGAGAAAAGTTTTAATTGTATGTTAATATCCTTCTCTTTAAAGAACATAAATGGTTTCCCTACATACCTCTTTATAATAGGAACAAACACTCTAAAAAGGAAGTAACAGCAAATAAAATTAATATTACTCTCTTAATATGGTGTGCTAAGGGTAGTTCATCACACAAATTTCTTGAGATGTTGTGAAAAAGGTTGTCCCTGTGGGTATCCTATTCTATCTTGTTGCTATTTTTCAACAAAATATCAAACTTTTCTAATGGCTTTTTTCATCATCCCAAACTTCAGACATTTTATTGGGCAGGAAGCTCCCTTTTAAAAAAAGTCTTGTTCTTTTCAACTTAGCAATGTTGGTTGAACTTGTGAATGGGTCTTGTCATGATCTCATCTTTATTCATTAATACCAATTCATTCCATTAATACCAATTTATCCATAAACAGACTGTGCACACAAATATGGTACTATTGGAGTGGGTTCATCCAAGAATATGAAAACTTTAAATTCAATTGAGTGAACATTTATTAAGTGACAATTGAAAAAAAAAATCTCACCCTCCCTACTTTCTAGGAACTTACGCAAGTGAAATGTAGCATAGATAACTTTAGATGAGTTAGGAAGAGATAGACATCAAGGAAAAGGCAAGCAGGCACAAAAGATTTGAGGAAAAGGGACAACCCCTAGCTACCCTCCTGGAAAAATGGCATTTTGAATCACAGGAAAGATTTCAACATGCAGAGCTGTAGAAAGATGCTCAGATCTTGTGATTACAGCTGTAAAACTTCATTCCTCCTCAGGGAGAACTAATCTGCTCCACAAGATCCCCTCAACAGTAAATAGAAGAGGCAGAATTCTATTCTAGAAATGAAGAATGGGGTACATAAATAGAGAACAGGACATGATTAGAGAGTCTCCAGCAATCTAATTTGGCTGAAATGTAGAGGGAATAAAGAGGCAGTGTGGAATGCGGCTGAAAGAGTATGTTGGAATCAGTTTATGGAGTTTCTTCAGGGCTAGAGAAAGAAGATTGTATTTTTTTCCATCTTCGTATATCTGGTGACTATTTGTTGAGACATATAGGAACCATTAAGGACTTTTAAGTAGAGGAATTTCATGTTCAGACTTTTAGGATGATCATTTTGACAATATTGTGAAGGATGGATTATAGTGGGGACAGAGAAGAGGAAGAAGAGACAAGATAGGAAGCTGCTACAATAATCTAGCAGAGGCAATGAAGGCTTGAAACTGTGGTAATGGAAGTATGACACACAAATTATGGTCCTGTTAAGGACAGGTCATTTTTCTCTAACTCCAAGGGTATTAAAGATTTCAGTTCATTTCAGTGAAGGTGGGGAGGCAGATGTGAAAAACATTTCTGACAGAGACAACAGAATTTGGCAACTGATTAGGTAGGAGGAAGGGAAGGACAGAAGCGGGACGGATAGGGAAGAGTCAAAGATTATTTCAAGATTTTGAATGTCAGTGACTGAAGGAAGGGTGAACAGCTACAGGAAAACTAGAAGGGGTGGATTTGGAAGGCAAAGAGTTTAGCTTTGGAGAAACTGGAGTATCTCAGTGGAGATGTCCAACAGACCACTGGAAATGCAGGAGTAGAGAAAAGGCCTAAAGTGGAGATAGAGATTTAGTAGTCATCTGAACTGGAGTGATGAATGAAGGCATGAGAGAGAGAACACACATGAAAAGAAGAGATCTAGAGGCATGTAGTCGATGGTTATTTTGTCAATCTATTATTTAGTGTAATTAAAAAAAGCACAAATTCTCAGAATTAAAAGGAATCTCAGAACCATTTGGTTAACAAGCATGTGGACAGAAACCAACTCTACAAGACCCCTAACAAATAGTCTTACAATCTCTGTTTATAGATCTCCAGTGAAAGGAAACTATCATCTTTGAAACATTATGGTAGAATGACTAGAGTCCTACACTTAGAACAAAGAAGACTTGGGTTCCGATTTTGACCCTGCATATAAGATGTGTGACCTTGTACATGTCCTATGACTTCCCTGAGCCTCAGTTTCCTTATCTATGAAATAAAGGGATTATTAAACCACATGACTTCTAGGGTCCTTGCCCACTCTAAATCTAAGACCATCCTTTTCAGTTTCAGATTGAATTGTTAGTAAACTTTTCTTTACATTGAGGCTACTAATTCTGTTGGTAATGTCAAGAGAGTTCACATGTCCTTTTCAAAGGTTGCACCTAAATTCATATAATCGTTCTTGAATTTATGTCATTTACATAAATTTAAATTCTGACCCTCTTAAGAGATATGAGATATGGGCTGCATGGTGACATAAATCATTAGTGAATTGCACTTTTTAATCTTGTTTAGATTTTATGGGGACTACCTAATCCACTTGAGTTTATGGTTTGAGAGTAAACATCTTGTTTTTTGCCTATGTTACTTCTGTGAACTGAACAGTCTGCCCTCAGGCAAATGAATCCAAAGCCAGGGAGGGATGCACCCTTCATATTCTGTTAATTGATTGAAAGGGCAAATGATCTATAGGAAAAGTTGCATCATTAACTTAATTGAGGGCAAAGCCTAATTAGAGGGGAAATGGAGTAGACAGAGCCAGAGACACAGCAGGCCTTCATCTGAGATGTCAACAAACAGACATTGTAACTAAAACCAGACAGCGACTGCAGGGTTTCATTTACGTCTTCCATTTCAATGTGAAAACATTTACCAGAATATGTGCGCGTGTGTGCGTGTGTGTTTGGGCAAAAGTTAACATACTCAAACTGAAATCAGCTTCTCTGAGGTGGGAAAAAAATCAGCTGGTGAATGTTAATAAAAATGCTTTAAACATGCTCATGATAGCATAAGGATCTGAAGAGGTAATCTGAAACACATTTGGACCCTAAATTCAAAAAGAAAAAAATTCTTCTGACATTTATAGACTGAATATTCAATAAACCAACCAGATTTAAGAAGAAGAAAAAAATTAACTCTAATATTGGCAGATTTGAATAGGGGAGTTATTTTATATTAGAATGCACTTCTAAAGAACTATGGGAAATCTAGTCTGTGAGTAAATATACTATGGAAGACTGTGTGAAGAATCCCCACAAAAATGTGCATGGAACCCTAATCTGGCTCATAATTAATGCTCATTCTCAACTATCTATAGTACATTCTTCTTACATTACAAAAGATGAAAAATGGATTCTGCTATCCAAGCAGAAAACGAAGATATCCAACTTCCTCTCTTTTCTTCTCATTGTCAAGCCTCCTCTCTAGATTTGAGCTGCCCCCGCACACCTCTGCGCCCCTTGGATCTCTTCTAAGAATCATAAGCTTCTTCTGCACTCTGAATAGGGGCATTAAATGTTAGAAGCTGCTTAAGTGCTCACAAGTTTGCTTTCACATCTGAATTGGAACAGGTGGTGGTGGACAGGATCTGGATTTGACCCTCTTTAAAGTCTTTCTCTTCTGCTTTCCTCATGCAGTGAGGTTCCCTTTTTTTCCCCCTGACTGCAGCAATACAAACAAAACCTTTTATAAGAAATGCCACTTAAGTGAAATGAGGAATGCAAGCAGACATGTTTTGGCTACAATGCCAGTCTTTAAAATACATAGGTATTATTACACAATTCAACTGTAGTCCTTGGCATTGTGCATTGCTTATGAAAACTGGGCCCCAGGCCTGACTCCTCAAATACATGTGGGATTTCTATGAATATTTCAGGAAAGAGAAGGTGGGGATGTTAATAAATAGAACATAGTCACATTTTCAAAAACTACATGTTTTTCAGAGCAAAAGGAGGGAGGTAAAGAGTGAAGGATGTGTATGTGTGTGTGTGTATGTGTGTGTGTGTGTGTGTGTGTGAGAGAGAGAGAGACAGACAGGCAGACAAACTGATACACAGAGACAGACAGAGAGATGGAGAAAGACAGAAACAAAGACAGGCAGGAGGGGAGGGAGGAGAGAGAGAAATGGGGAGGAAGGAAGGAAAGAAAAAAAGAAAGGTAACAGTAATAAAGCAAAACTTGGTTGAGCTGAACACAGCTAATTATTCCTGCTTTTGAGAACAAAGAAAAAAAACCAGTTGTACGTACAGGGACATCTTGACATTATAATGGAATTATTTGCAACTTATGTATCAAGAAACATAAAAATCCATTAAGATAATTTTTTTCTGCAAAGAATTTAGTACTATTATCCTTACACAATAAAGAGTTAAATATTGTCCATGTTTTTGCTCTTTGCAATTTTCCTATATCTTTCCCTACCTCTAAATATTCATCATTCAGTTGGCAAGCTTGTTTCCAGGACATTCTTCTAAAGAGTTATAAATGGCCTGGTCATAATTGCCAAATTGACATCAAGGGAGGGGGGAAAGGGTGCAGAGTAATCATGCAGAAGATTTGGCCAGAGTGGCTCCGTCTTCCTAAAGAACAAGTTAGGTGCCAGACATTCATCCCCAAAGAAAATATTCAAACTTTGTCTTTCAGGATCTTGTTTGAAAATCTTAACAACCTAGATTTTTTCCAGGAGGTTACAAAGGAGTCAAGTATGTATGATTCGTCTACACCATGGGACTGCAAGCAGCTGAACACAACTTAACAAATATAAATTGCACTTTTCTTAAGATATGTCAATGTGATCTCTCCTTTTTCAATAAATTTATAGTAAAATTATTGGAAGCCAAAACAGGTCATAATTCTCAATTTAATAGCAAAACCATTTCAGTGGTATGCTATGATACTTTCTGTTCATTTGTTTGGGTTGCAAGGATATATGAATTTATCATAGAATGCTCTTACCTGTTTGCTTCGGAAGACAACAGACCCAAAGATACATGTCAGTATTACAGAAAGAGTGCCTGACTCCGCGTCTGAAGACTTTATAAAAGTTAGAACACATAGAATACCTGAGATCAGGTCTTGGCTCTGTCACTCACTGACCTGAAATCTCTCTGTGGACATTAAGAACACCTGATCTAGATGACTTCTGAGATTTCTTCCAATGTTAAAATTTTATGAGTTCACTTTGCAGCCATGACCTTGAGCAATTCACAGTCCTTCTGAATCTCAGTTTTCATCTTTGCGAGATGGAAATAGTAACCTATGCCATGGGACTGATAGGAATGTCAAATAAAAGATTTGTATATGAAAACTCTTTAAAACACTATGTGAATGTGAAATATTTGTATTGCTAACTCAGGAAATAAGTTACTTTTAAATAGTATTGTAGAATTGAGAGTTGAATTATTTAAAGAACTCAGTCTCCTAATATAAGTTACTTTACCCCAAATTATTCAGGTTGGTTAGTCCTATAGATTACATTACACATTACATTTCATACATAAGTGTATGATTCTGCATATTCATTTGCTAATATAGACAAAGCCTGTTACTAGTTCATTGTGAGAGGTATCAGTGCTCATTTTATGACATTAAAAGGTTTTGTGATGGATTCGAAAAGCAGGGACATCATCTGTGTCCTTTGGTGATACAGGGCTTACTGGCTCAAATCATACCAAGGGGCAGTGATACCAAAGTCATGGGGAATACAGCTGGAACCTTTTATTGCTGTCATCACTTAAATTGTATTTCCATAGCATATCAACATCCAGATGAAAAATCAAATGGTTTCTGTGTAGACAGATCCATATTTTACCTACACAATTTCAAAATCCACATCATTACATTTTGCACTTTTCATGAAGATGCTCAGTGTTATAGAGACAAAATGATAAAAAGGTTACCTTAGACACTTAGAATCTCATATAAAGGTCCTATGCGAAATTGCTGGGCTCTCATGTCTGAGTTCTAATCTTTGTAATTATACTTTTGAATCTACAGTAGGATAATTGATAGTTAATAATAATCATTGATAATTATTCTCCAAAGAATAGTAAATTGTTTAATCAATAAATAATTTTTATAAGCAGGAATGTCAGACATCAAAATATGTTATTAAATAGTAATCATTAAAACAATTGATACTCATTAGTAAATAAAAAGTAGGCAGTGGAAGACTGGATAAGCAAAAATTAGAAACAATCAAATTCAGTTAGCACTGTGTTTAATAAACCCAAGACTGTAAGTCACAGGAGGAAAGAGTCTCTATTTGAAAAAAAAAACCTTCTAAGCTGTTTAAGAGAAAATATGTTGAGATGAGCATCTTACAGCATAAAACTACGATCCTTCATTATAAACTCTTATATCATACTAAACCAGAGAAGAATGGGAAGGGGTATGTTTCATGATGATTGCTAAGGGTGAATAACTCTTAACAAATGAAGGAAAAGAAATGATTATAAAAGAAAATAATACTTTCAATTACATAAAATTATTTTTTTTACAAGAACAAAAATCAATTAGTGCAACTAGAATAAGAAAAGAAGCTGTCCCTGTGGGGGAAAATCTTTGCTTCAAATATTTCTGATAAAAGTGAAGCATCAAATATACACAAGGAGTTGACACACATTCAAGATATCAGGAACCATCTTTTAGGAAACATGGTATAAGAAATTTGACTAAATTCAAAGAGTAACCAGAATTGAGGAGGATCTTAACATCATGACATATAAGAACTGATGATATTAAAAGAAAATTAATTTAGGGACAAAGAGCATAATAACTTACCCAAAACTATACAGTTAAGAAGGGATAGGTGGTAGAATCAATACTAAAACTTAAGGCTACTTCATCCTAGTTCAGGTCTCTTTCTACCCAACTATCCTACTCTATCCATTAAATTTTGCTGTTATTAAGGCTTTATTGTTGCCATGATCTCTCTAAAGGTGAAATTTATTTATTCTGTTATGACCTTAGATTTGGAAGGAATTTTGGAATTCGTTTAGTCCAACTTATTTCTAATTCAGAAATCTCTACTCTGATAATAAAAGAGGACTAAAGAATTTACTAACACCTATATACATTTTAACTGTGACCTTCTGGAGACAATACTCTTACCTTTACAGTATAACCCAGCAGTAACTCTAAATGTGCACTTGAAAGGTGATAGTGTTGGAAGAGATTTTAGGGAGGAGGATATCTCAGAGGCCCTCAGATACACTGCCTATTTTGCCTGCACAAATGATCAGTTTCAATTGCCATTTGAAATTAGCTTCTTCTCCTTCTGGTATATCCTGCAAAGAACTGGGGGAAAGTAGTTTAAAGTCAGAAAAAAAGAGTAAGTTTTATGGTACAATCTCATAAGATCTAAAATTGTTAACTTTTTTATGACCATCAGAAGAATGTACTCAGAGGTTGAGAAATGCATCTTATGCAAGTATGTATATAAAGGAAGAGGACAATGTGTGATCAAAATTTTTTTTCTACAAATGATGTCATTTTTAAAATGTCATCACAACATAATCATTTATGATTCTAGTGACCTTTCTAAACTCTTGATTCTAAAGCTAAATTTTTTCAGTAGTAAAGAGGATTTTCCACCATTAAAAACTTATTCAATCATCACATGGTCAGAGCAGAGTCAAATTCTTTTAAGACCTGATTTAAATGTATTTACACAGGTAAGTTCTCAGGTTCTAAAGGCAATTTAAAGATAGAACACTACATTTCTAACCAAATGCTTTTATAAGAATCTTTTATTAAAGGATTTTTACCACTAATGAATGCTAAAGATTTTCTAAAATTGTTGTCAGCTAACATTTATTTACCTATGACACCTTTATGTCTTTTTATGTCTATTATCTTTTCCCACTTCAGGTGTCCATTTTATGTCCGATTTCAGAAAGACCTTGTTCTCTCACCTAGCTATCGTTTAGAAGCTAATCCTTAAAAGATGTTAGTTGATACAGGCTTAAATTCCCCAGAGAATTTGCATTTTAACAGGGGAATCAAAGATTGAAAATCCTTTAAGACCCAGAGGAATGAATATCTGATGGTAAGATTTCAGGCACCACAACAGACAGTAAAGTGTATTATTGATAAGATAGGGTGATGAGAGGAAGACAAACCATAATGATCAGGGGACTTTCAGACCATCTAAAGATAGGTTGAAATAACATGGGGTGTATATATATATATGATATATGCTCATGATCCAGGAAGCCAAGGGAGAAAGTGAACATTTTGGTCAGGATCAAGGAAAGGAGAACCAGAATGGTTATTGACATGCATGTGTACCACATACCAACTCTTCAGAAGAAGCAATTTGAAAAGTGCTTTGGGAAATAAATCTGAAACTTGGAAAGATACAGTAATTATGGAGACTTCAACTGTTCATAGGTTCCAGTACTTTGTCTGTGATGACTTTTTACTTGCTTTAATTATAATTTTATTCTTCAAAAAGTGAAGAAAGCAACAAGTCAAATGCTATTCAGCATCTGATTTTGACTCAAAAGTAAGACCTGAGTGTTGAAGAATGTTGACAAACTTGAGGGCAAGTGACAACTCTGGCCTAGCCTTCATGATAGAGAAGACAAATGTGTCTGATATATGCTCTTGATTTTAGGAGAATTAATTTCAGAGGAAAAATGAGTAGGATGATCTAAAATTCTACAAATAAAATAAAAACCAAAAGAAGTGGAGTCTCTCAAGAATGAAATTCTGAAGACAAAAAAAATCCAATAAAGAAGAAATGGAGGAGATTATGGTATCATAATTTTAATATAAGGACATATTTCCCAATAAAAATTGAGCTATATAAAATGGAATGGGCTGTCATATGAAGTAACAATATCTCCTCATTGCCAATTTTCAAGCAAATGTGGAATGAAGAATTTGTTGAATATAGTAAAAATTCTTTTCTAGGTATTTGTTGGGCTACTTGGCTGCTGAGTTCCCTTTTAATGCTAAAATTTTGTGGCTTTAGCTAGTCTTGTTTTTAATGTTATTTATTATGTTATTTTCCTAATATTGAACTGTCCATCTATCCTTTATATAAATCTAACAGTCATAATAAATAATTGAGTGGATATACAGTCCTCTCATTAGGATTTTAATGAAAAGTTTTACATCAATATTTATTAATTAAAATGACTTCTAGTTCTCATTCCCTCTTTTTTTCCTCCCTGGTTTAGATATTAAAATTATGTGTCTCTTAATAATATGTCAATTAACTGAGGAAAATATAAGGGATTTTTTAGAATTCCAAGTATTGATCAGCACCATTGATCAAACATATTGCTGAGGTTTTAAACCTTCTTAAATACTACAGCTGGATCATTGCAAGTGGTTTGTTTCCTGTCTTGATATATTTTTGTGTCCCAGAAACCTAACATAGTGCTTGGTACACAGTAAGTACTTAATAAACGCTTGCTGAGTGATTTATTGATTGACAGTGATCTGATCAGCTCAGTGACACCATTCTATTACAGGTGATAAGGTCTAATATAATGATAATTTTGACATTTATGAAGAAACATCCACAAAGCATAGTATAGATGTTGTATGGGTAGAATAGTCTATGCTAACCATTTCTTAGAATGCTTGTAGATATTCACTGCCAAGTCTACCACACCTGAGGGGATCCTGTGCCTGATTATGCATGAGCAAAGGTTTATACATAAAGGATGATAAAGAGACTCAGATTAACTGCTAGTCCTGAACTAAGCAGATATAGAAAAATAACAACTCCTTTCATCACCCCATGTTTTATTTACTAATGATATATGAGACACAACTAATTGGAAATGTGTCCTGAGAGCTGGATAGGTAAGGAATAGCTGGACACAGTACCTTATCTGGTCATGGAAGTTATGAATACATGTTTATTTCTATCTCTTTTTGTTTATTCTCTCTTGAGTTAACATAAAGTATTGTGAGATGTGTGTTCACGCTACTTAGTTTGAAAGATTCAAAGAGACTTGGAAGCCTAAAAGTTGTTGTAGAATCCTAGGAATGGCAGTATCTCATGGGAATATCCTACAGTATTCCAGGCTCTGGCTCAAGGCAGAAGAAATATTTGTATCAGGAGCAGAGAGAAGCACCAATGTCAGAGACATGTTGGGAAAGAGAGTGATCTAGGGAAGTTGGCAACTTCAAGGAACAAGACCACTCATGGAACCAAAGAATGACAGTTTTGGATTCAGGAAAGCATGAAAGGACAGTACGGGTATTCTGAGTTACCCTTTGCTACATAAATATATATATATATATATATATATATATATATATATATATATATATATATATATATGTGTGTGTGTGTGTATCTGTGTGTGTATTTTACATGTGTGGCTTAGTACTATAGTGTTACAAATTTGAGTCTATTTTTCCCATGGATGCTATGTGTATTTGTGAAAATGTTTCCCTAGTTTTCAGGAGCAATATTCTGTGTCTTCCGTCATTACTATGTCATTTGAATAAATGATTTTTAATAAGAACTAATTTACTGACTGATTATTAATGGGAGGCATTACAGTGGGGGCTTGTGACCTATAACATTAGAGGAATGGACCCAAAGTGTTAATCCTGAAACCCTAAGAAGTATAAGTCATCCCTCTGGTCAAGGCAAATGACAAGCACAGGTGTGCTAGGCACTGTGCTAAGTGCTGGAGGCACAAATACAAGCAAAAAGAAGGATACTCCCTGATCTTGAAAGCATTGCATTTTACTAAAAGAAGAGAATACATGAAAAGGAGTTAAAAAGCACAGGATGGGAAGGGATTGGGGAGATGCAGATGGAGGCAACCACAGAGAAGCACAGAGCTGAAGTTCAGAAAGTCAGAAGCATAGTCAGGAGAGAATGAAGATTGGCTGAGCTGTGCCTCTCCCTAAAATGGAGACCCCAGGAGGAACTTATCAATGAGAAAAGGGAGCCATTGTGGTAAAAGTTTGTTCCAGGGTGAGAAAACCACATGGGAGAATGGTTGGTTATTCCAAAATGAGGAGACTCCAGGCACTGAGGGAGGCCCCAAGGTGGTATTATAGCTGAAACATGGTGTTGAAGTCAGAAAGTTTGAAACACAGATGGGAGGGGAGTTCCCCTGGGGACTGCAGCCTTTGAGTACAAGTAGAAGTTTGGGAAGTAATCTAGGGAGAGGGATGGCAGCGCTGTTTTTATGTTGTAGATGGTTTTATTTTTGCTTCCATAAAGAAAAGAAAAAGTGATAATGATGAGTGAAGAGGATTGTCCTTAAATGAAAGTGGAAAAAAGGAAAAGTTTGCCTTAATTCCCTTGGATTTTTTTTAGCACCCTAGACCTTAGCCTCAGGCATCTAGTGCCATTATGACGTTTCTCATTGACTACTCATTATGGGGCCCTATTAACACCTGCCTTCCTTGGGAAGTGTTTTGTGCTCTAGAATTTCCCTGATCCTTTTTCAAAACTTATCTGGGAACTGCCAAGGAGGGAAGAAAGGGAGATGAGTTCAGAAGGTACTGGAGGTGGGATAGACTCCTGGGCATAGGATGTGTTACCATGACTATTGACTGGATTGGTTTTGGATATGCTAGCTTAATAGCATTTGGAGCCATTTGGGGATATCATTGCAAAGGAAGCAGTGTATCTTTGGTTGCTGGTCTTTTCTGTGGCTTGTTGGTGGGTTATGAAGCTCCCATGCCCCGCAACATGTCAAAATGTTACTATTCACTGCCTTCTTTTCTGCCACTATCATGGGCATAACATTCAAGAGATCCAAGAAGCTAACTGGCTGGTTGAAGTCTCTTGAAGACTTTGAGACTCATCTTGATGCACATATGAGAATCCCCAGATACCAAGGACATAATTCCCATCCTTCAAACACAGCAGACTAATGTCAAATGTCAAGCATCTGTAAGAAAAACATAACTAACAAACTGATATTTCTCATATCAGTATTGACTTACAAACCTTTTTTTTAAACCAAAAAGATTTCCACCTGCTTTCTAGTTGACAATGATTGTTTCCTAAGAGTGCTTGACAAATCCTGTCTCGTTGATCCTGATTTTCCTTCCTTTTATTTATCACTATAGGTGCAGTCATTGTCCATCATTATAAATTTTAAAACTCTTTTTTCTTCGTTTACTGAAAACTCCCAACAATGATGTCGCCAAACAAATGTTGACATGACAATAATACTTGTCAGTTAATAGGATGCCTTACGTGTAGTGTGACTAAAATATGGATTGTCTTAGTCTTTGTTTGTTTTACAAGTGGCATAAGAAATACTTGTGTCCTGAATTTTAAATTTTATTCCACTCTGTGCAGATACTGGATGTAGGAGCAGAGTGTAACTCGGATTCAATTGAAAGTTCTTCTGTTTAAAAAAACCTTATCTGTCCTTTTTCTCCCTTTCTTGGGGCCCCACTCTTTGGTAGCCAGTTAATCTCATTAACTAACCCATGCTATGACGAATGGGTTAATATGTTACCTCTCCCCGGAGACATATTAATGAGTTCACACTGGCACAGCACTTCCTTCAAAAATCAGCATATAAAGCAGGTGATGCCAATATTATTATCCCCATTATATGTATGAGGAAACTGAAATTCAGACAAGTGAAGTGTTCTCTCATATTTAGGAAACTAGTAAGTGCAGAAGCCTAAATGTGAACTCATTCTCTGCCCAAACTATCACTCTTTGGAGATAATCTCAGTTCCCAAGAATTACTCTAATGGTAGAGATACCAGGTACCAAGACAGGCTAAATGAGGAGTTGGTTCAGAGATGCCAACCTTGTAACATCTCTGGTTATTTCAAGTTGTTACAAGAATTCCAAGTTGTCAGTTTCTTGGAAGAAATAAAATCTTACTGAAACTCTCATTATTACATAAGATAGCAAGTTTCACCTCAATATTGTTGACTAAGTCACAGCTTGACATTTGCCCAATTTAATCATCTTACCAGCTTGCCTCCCTTCTCTCCTTTATCCTCCCTCACTATCTCTCCTTCTCTCTCCATTCCCCCACCTCTGACTTACTTTCTCTCCCCCCCCCCGCCTCACACACACAAACACACACATACACACACACACACACACACACACAAATAGACAATACACTAGACTCTCAGTTTGTGCTACCTGAGGAGTTCCTGAAAGTACAATGTTACAGAGTCCTAGAACACAGTCAAAATTCACTATCAGAGCAAAAATCCGCCCCCCATTCTCCTCTAGGTGATAAAATGACATAAGCAAAATGCAAAAAAAAAAAGATCTTTTCTTACCAATGGTGGAAATTGTCAGTTGTTATTGCTATTATTTTATGTGCAAACTATTTTTGCCTTGTAAACCTATAGTTAAAGCATTCCAGAATAAAGTCACTCCCTTATGGAGAGCACCTAAATGAGTCATCAAAGAGAATCTGGGGAAGTGGGTGTATCTAAACACTTGTGCTGGAAAAAAGCAAGATCATTCATTAGGCTCCCAGTACACCAGTCAGCTGAGCTAGAAGCATCTGTCAGACTGGAAATGCCAACTTAGTGAGCCTTGAGGAATAACTATCATCGAGCTGGAAGAGAACTCAGACCAACCCATTCATTTTATATTCAAGGGGGTCAATCTCGGCAATTCTCAGATCACTTTGATGAGCTCACAGAGTGATGACCCTTTCTTTGGGGCATCTGATGAGCACCTTGTTATAACGGGCAGCCATTTGTGTCTTTTTCAAAAGACAGGGAATCATTATTGATTGACTTTCAGAGATTGGGGAAACATTGAATTCAACTGGATAGAACTTGGAGGACAGACTTGTGCCTAAGAAGCCACCCTTCTCAGCTAGGTAAAAAAAAAAAAATGGACTCCCTTAGCCCTTTTGTCTCTACCACTTTTCTTTTTTTTTTTTTTTTGGCTTTTTTCTTTTAGAGAACTGACCAAAGAAAACACAGAAGTGTACTGGAATTTCCTGGTTTGTCAATAGCTTTCTGAGAACAAGTCTGAGATCTCAGAGACCAGAGAATGGACTTTCCCTGCCCAAGAGATGGCGGCAGCTGGAGTAAGAGAATTTCTGCAGAAGTTCTTGGACATGGCCCCAACAACTGGGGCAATACTGAAGTTTTAGAGCCATATCATGGTGAGATCAAAAGCCCAGGACCTTGTTCCCACAAATACACACACACGCACACACACACACACACACACACACACACACACACACACACACACACCACCACCACCACCACCACCACCATCACCACACCATTATAAAAGTTGTTCTGACCATACAAGTATGATGAAAAAGAGAGTTACCATGTAACAGAGTCAAAGTATGTTTTGCTTCTTGGGGAATATGAACAGTCAAAGTAGTATCATAAGACTGAATGCCTCTATGAATCTCGTAGGGTGGAGGGGTGTTTGAAAAAGAGAAACTCACCAGAATGTATGGTATTGTTTGTTCATCAGCTCCAAAGTATGTTTGGCTTCTTGGTAGAAGTTCAAATAGAGTGGGCACTCCATGCTTGGGAGGGGGACTATGTAGGAACCTGTGAGTGTGTTGAATATTCACTAGAATTTGAAGTGGTACCATCAGCAACTCAAATTCAGTTCCTTCTAAAAGGAAATGTATAGGGTGTCATACATTCTTCATGTGCTTTCTGCATTTTCTTATGGGTTCCTAAGAGTCCTTTGAATGTAGTATGCACTTTCTGTATCTGTTTATAGGTTCCTGTGAGTCCTTTTAATTTCTGTGGATTGAAACGCTTATGTCCTTTTTCACTTGTGCTTGTACAGGAATCACAGCTTCCTATGACTCACAGTTGTGGAAAGCAGAGTAATGCATAGAATTTTTTGGAAGTAAACTAAAGATAGAGGTAATGGGTCAACCCCAAAGGTCAGATCTAGTCCAGTGGAACCCAGAATCATAAGAGGGGAGGGATGGCCTTGGCCATGAGTTACATACACATGAGGAAACTGAGGCTAAGAGAGATTAAATGATTTGTTCAAGGTAAGATCTCAGTAAGTGGGAGAGCTGAGATCTTATACCAAGTCAGATCACTCCAAAGACAGTACTTTTCACTGACATCATGCGGGAAAGGTGACTCTGAGTTAGAATTGTTCATTTTTGTAATTAAAATAGTATAGTTTCTTTCAAAAACTATTACCACTATATGTGTTCAGAAATCAGCAATGACTTTTTCACAAAAATAAGTATCCTGAGCTTAACCCCTACATAACTCAATTTTTCATTATGGAAATAGTTATATTAAGAAATAACTAAAAAGTAAATATGAGAGACATTCTCTGTTATCTGTATTTCTATGGAATCATTTCTTTTTATTTTCCAGTGTCTTAAACCTAAGCATTTACTTTGTCTAGTAACTTATCACAGAAGTTAAAACAGCACCAAAGAGAAATATCCTAGTCTTCAGCTACACTATCTAACTAGCCTGCTAAAATATATACCGCAGCTTTTTTCTAGCTTAAATTTTTTTTAACATTCTAAAATGTTTTACTTTTAAATTTGCTATCATGTAAAATAATTTTATTAATCCTGTCAAATAAATTGAAAATGATTCAAACATGCTTTTGTGTCAAACACAAGTGATGATATTTTTCATCTCTGGTCTAACTCCAGCAGCTACACCTGTCAAAACAAAAGTAAACAAAACAATGGAGGGCCTTGGCCAATTACTAGAAGTATCCAGGAGAAGTCTGGATAATCATTCAAGTGGCATGATGGGACAAGGGGAAAATTTATGCACTGAGTGCAGGGTTAGACTTAGATGAAATCTCAGTTCCCTTCGTCCAAGATTTTACGATTACTTAGAATAAGCACCAATTAGGAGTGGCAGGAAGAGATGTGAAATAGATACTAGTTATTGTAGGAGGTTGATATAATTCAAACAGGCACAAGCACCTACTACTGAAGTCACATAACTTCTAAAAAGATGAAGGAGCAAATGCTAGAACTGAATAACAGATATTGAAGCCAAGCTTTGCCAAATGAATAAATCCAACTTTAACAGCAGCATAATGTATGGTAGAGAAGGAACACTGTCATTGGAGTCAAAGGACACGAGTTCAGATACTAGCTTTACTACCGACTATTTGTGTATTAGGAGAAGACAACAATTTTCTAGGAATAACGGTCAAAGGAAAGCATTTAAGTTTGGAAAGAAATGTGAGGGGAGGCATTGGGAAGATGATTGGCACAACCTCTCCAGGAGCAATGGTAGTATGGATATGACTACAGTTTCACATCTGGAAAGCAAGAAATAAGGGAAGAGTACACATGGCAGAGTGTAAGAAAATTGGGAAGGTGATGTCTTCACTTGGAAGTCAGTTGGATTTAAGTGAGGCAGAGCTATGCAAGGTCACCAGCCTTATTCTCTCCTCCAGAACCATCTGGGTCCAATGGCAAGATATAGATCAGAGTGACTGGAGATGACCCCTGTTGCAGTGGGAAACCTGGCATTTTTAGGCTGTCTTTCCTAGGTCCCAGTTTTTCTGAGGCAACAGCCACTCAGTGATTAAAATTAGGTAAGAAATTAAGCAAAAAGAAAAAAAAATGGCTTCTTACCTCCTCAAAAAAAAAAAAAAAAATCAATCTGGGAGAGGAAGACCCTCAGGGTTTCTGGTCAAAACAGAAACAATTGCTATTTACACTCTAATGAGCCATATATATGATACATTCCCCAGAGGGCCTTAACCTTCCCCTAGGCCTTACTTTCCTCATCTATAAAATGAGAGAGTTGAACAAGGTAACTTCTGAGTTCTTTTCTACGTCTAAAACCGAAGAGGAAAGAGAAATGGTCAGAGAGGTAAGAATAAAATTTATAGTGGCAAAAGCCAATGAGAATTCTAGGCAACAGAAGTAACTTTTAAGATCAGTAGAGAACACACAGAATCTGTGGGCAGGAGTCTTCAGAAGCCAGAAAAGGAAGTCCTTTCTTTATACAGGGGTACCATACCTGGAGAGAAGAGTAGGAAACAAATCTGGAAAGAATTTAAACGTTGAAAGACTTAAAACATTTGAATGACTATCATCTGGAAAACAGAGTAGATTGTTTTGCTCAAACCCAAAGGGCCCCAGGAGCAATGGGGTGTGTAATAGTTGCAAAGTGGCAGATTTAGTCTTAATAAGAGGAAAAACTTCTCCAAAATTGTACCTACTCACAAGTAGAATAAGCTCTCTCAGGAGGTAGTGGGTTTCCCTTCATTGGGTGCTTTTAAGCAAAGACTTTGTAACTGACTACTTCTTGTATGTTGCAGAGGGTTTTGCTTTGGTTTTGGTTTTTTTTTTTGTTGGTTGGTTTGTTTTGTTTTGAGGCGTAAGTTGAACTTGGTGGATATGATAGACCCTTCCAACTCTGGAAGTATATCAGTCTGCAGAGAGAGGTAAGTAGCAACTATGATTGCTGATCGCTTTTCTTCCCCAAAGGGACAGACCTGAGGGAAGGGCTATAATTACTATTAAAAAGACCCTTGGTCTGCTTACTCCAGATTCTCTCCTGTCTCTATTGAATGAATAGCTATAGGGCCCATAGATGACAGCGAACCAAGCAGAGGAAGAACTATCTGAACCCTAGATAGGTTCCATAATTTCACCCGACTTCTGGGTCAGAGGCAATATTATTATGTAACACACCCTTACACGCATAAGGCACCATTTAAACACTTTCCAACATACCAGCTTCAGTAACTGGAACACAGCTGCCTAAGTATTGGAGTTATCCCATACACACACCTTCCAGATCACATAAGAATTAGCAGCATATCAAATTGTCAGATGTTTTAGTGGCTGCTGACTGAACTAGATAAGGAAAAACTGAGGGAAAAAAAATTAAGGCCTCTGAAACATTCTTATTTACTCTCTCAGATTGTTTGCAGAAAGATCAAGAAGTTGCTGCTTCTTGTCTTTAAGACTGAAATTAATATTCTGAGAGGAATCAGTAGCATACATTTAATCACAAAGGCATGCATTAATCACAAAAGCTCTGAAAACAATGTACATTATGCAGTGTCACAAAGAAAATGAGGAGGAGCATACTCTGGTGAATAGAGGGCCAGTCCTAAATTCTACAACACCTGAATTCAAGGGTAACCTTGATACACACTGTGTGAATGCGAACAAGTCATTGTAGTGTCAGAGCCCCCAAGCAGTGCTCAAAAATTAAAAATCATTACAGATCTGTATCAGTAAAGAGAATTTTCACCATGAGAGATTCCCTTTCTGATGAAATAATAGGTGTACACCTTCTATCACTCCCCAAAAAGAAAGAAATATTAAAAATGTGTGAGATTCTCTAGTTATCTTCTCTACAGTGGTGTGACATTGTGAATTATGACATCACTAATGCTTTCCTTTACTTAGTTTTTCAACTCCTGAATTTATTTTTCATACATCTTACTGATGCTTTTTGTTCTTAAATAACAATTTCCATTTTTCTACCACCACCAAATGAACCTTCCCTTGTCCAAATAAAAGTAGGTAAGCAAAAGCGATTGACAGTTACTATGTGACAACATATGGGATATTTTGCAACCAGAGATCCTCACCTCTGTACCAAGAGAAGGGAAGTATGCTTTATCTACCTTTGGAGAGTCAATATGATATAGTAGATAGAAAGAAGACCAGCTTTGGAATCAAGAAGAACTGGTTTTGTGTCTTTCCTGTGATACATACTAGCTGTGTAACCACGATCAAATCATCTAACACTTCAAAATCCCTCATATCTTGCTAACATAATAAATTATGGACAATTGGTGATTTATATCAATGGAGGGAGTTTCTACACAAAATTCTGTAGATGAATAGGTCCAGAAGGACAACCTATTTTGCTCTTTAAAGTCCAACATTTCGTGGACTTCATTAAATGCTTTAAATGTGCTTCTAAATTAGAGAACCTTTTCAAAGTCATCCATCGAGTATCATCTTACTGAAAACAGAGCACATTATATTTACGTTCATACCTTTAGAATAGAAAAAAACTGTCCTGATTTTTTTCTTTCCACTAGTTTGTCTCAATTCCATCTAAACAGAGAACAGAAAAGCATATTTAAAGTGATGTCAAATTAAGATGAAATGCAGAAAATATCAAATGTTCTGGAAAATGTTGGTCACTTGGAGCACTACAGGAAGTCTTTAACTTTTACAAAAGTTATGTTTGTTTTAAATTATTGCCTTGCTGAAATGTAAATTGTATTAAAACTATTCTTCACCCCTCCCCCAATTATTTATTTGTGATTTATTTTCACAATCACCAATGTCAAGTATCGAGCTAAATCAAAACATCAAGTATTGCTTTCTTATGTTTTCTGTAGCATAGGTCTGTAGGAATGGCATGTCATGAAATGTTTTCAAGAACCTAAAAAAATTAGGAGGAAGAGAAATGAGATGGTTTATTTTTTAAAAGACACTCCAAAAAGAAAAGAAAAGAAAAAACCTTACAGAGTTGAAAAGGGGAATGGGGGAGAGTAAAAGTTCATTGGAACCAAGTGATTTATAGGGAAAGGCTCAGCAAGCTTACATAAAAACCAAAAGGGGGAAGTGGTCGGACATTGGGTCAAATCTCCATTCACATGTTGTGTAATAAAAGGCTGACTGTAGCCTTTGAGCCTTGCTTCTAGTAATAGACAATGACAATTGCAGACCAAGACTGCAATAACAGGATTTAGCATAAATCCACCACAGGAAGTGAACAGTTGTACTGGCAAATCATTAGCCAGGGGAACATTTTATGGCAACATCGGGATGCATCCATGTGCTTTCAGACTTTGAATGTACTTGTGATCATGAAAACATAATTAGTTCTCAGCGATTCTAATTTTTCTGTTGTTTGTTATGGGACGGTTCTTCCCTCCTCTGCACCGCCCCCCCCCCCCCCAACTCCTTTTCAGGAGCAGGATTTATTTTTCCAGCCCTAATTTAGCAGCCAGAGTGAGAGTTTTTGAAGTCTCCGTGCAGGGTTTTAGAATGTTCCTTTTTTTCTCCTGCTGATGCTTTTTTATTGCAAGGTGGATTGTGTTTATTTTGCACGGCTAACAAGTAGGTTCAAAGCAACACTTTGATCTTGAACTCCTGCCAGATTCTCGAAGTTGAAAGCCCCCCTGTGCAGTAGAGCAGACCTGTACTAGCAAAGCCGAGCTAATTTGCAAAGGAATGTCAAAATGACTGGGGCAACTCACTAGTGGCTTGCTCGGCAGGCTGCTGCATTTTCTAATGAAGGGACACCACATTCTCAACTGTCACTTACGGGAAAGTGAGTGGAAGGCAAATTCATTCAGAGCAGCATGTCCTCATACAGATGGATTTCAGAAGAAACTGGGGGTTTTGCTTCTCATTTCGGGTTTTCTCATCTTCAAATTTAGCCACATCACATGGCTATAGGTTATATAACATGGTTATATATAACTTTACCTTTTATTCTGACATCATTACTAGTAAAGATGCTTCTGTTTAGTATTGCTGGAAGGAGAACCTTGGAAATGAGATTTTTTCTTGATGTCTCCTTAAGAGGGATTTGGTGGATTCTGTCAAACTGCTTATTTAAATCAAACCAGTCTAATAAAAAATTAGGAACTAACTGAGTGTCCATCAATTGGAGAATTTCTAAATAAATTTTGGTTCAAAAATATAGTGAAATATTACTATGCCATGAGAAATGATGAACCTGAAAGATTCAAAGAAACATGTGAAGATTTACCTGAACTGATGCAGGAAGAAATAAGCAATTTAAAGATCAAAAACCAGGAAAAAATGCTATATCATTGTAAAAACCAATAGCGACCCCAAAGAAGAGTTAAGAAAATGTAACTTCCTTTCTTTTTTTGAATATTAGAGAGACTCTGCTCTGAATTATATGCATATATTGTCAGAAATAATTAATGTGAGTTGAGTTTGCTGACCTTTTTTCTCTTTCTTTTTAAAATCTATTCTAAATGATGGCTCACTAATAGGGAAATGGTAAAGTATATATTGACAAATGAAGGGATATGAAAAGAAAAAGTACAAATAAAAATGAAAATAAAAAATAAAGATAAATCAATGAAAGTCATTGGAGAATTAGACCCATATAAGCTTAACTTCTCCCTTTGTGATTCAAGTCAATATTTTCCCTCTTTTCAGAATCCACTAGAATCAAGAAGGCCTTATTCCTTTATTTAAATGTTGTCAGCGAAGATGACTAGAAAAATTAAGTAAAATCCAATTTGACGTTGAGATAATGATAGTAATAGGAATAATAACAAACTATCCTGTTCATAAGGAACTTTCATGTACCTTATAACAACTGGCATTTATATAGCATTTTAAGCTTTACAAAGTGCTTTACAAATATTATCTCATTTTATCCTCATAAAAACCCTGGGAGATAGGTGCTATTATTATCTCCATTTTTATAAATGAGAAAACTGAAGCTGAGAGAGTTTAAGCGACTTGCCCAAGGTCACACAGCCAGCATTGTTTGAGGTCATATTTGAACTCAGATCTTCCTCTCTCCAGGTCTTGAGTTCAATCCATTGCACTTCATAGCTGGCTCTAAGAATTCTCATACCATCCAAGGAGCAACCATACAAGGTAGGTAATATAAATGTTTTTTGTTGGGGTGGGAGGAGGCTGTGATTTCATCTGTATAAGGAATTTGTGGCATAGAAACTCACTCTGCTGTGGAAGATCAGAAACCAGTCTACAATTTCTACTAACAAAGAATTGCCCAAATGACAAAGAGGTTAAATGACTTACTTGCCAATGGACACATAGCTATCACATATCACAGGAAGACTTCAATCCTGGTCTTTCCTACACTAAAGATCACCTTCCACATACTATTTCAAGCTATTTCTCATACTCATTTTACAATTGAGACCGAATAATGTGCCTGAAGTGACACAGAGATTTAATGACAGAGCTGGGATTTGAATCCACCATCAGGGTGCCAACATCACTGACTTCCCCTAATCAAACCAACAGCATTCCCAAGAAAAGAGGGAAGAGATCTGATGTTTCTGATATTTTAACAGTCATCATGGCCTAACCCTTATACAGTCTTTGATAAGATCTCAAGCCCCTTTAAGCCCAGTCCAATGTAGAAAACCTCTTAGCAACGCACAAAAAGGAACACAGAAACAGACACAGATAGAGACCCACAGTAAAAGCCATTCAGATAAACAGGATTCCCTAGTGCTGTATTTTTCTTATATAAGAGTATCTCAATACACTTCTACTTTTAAAATAATCCATAGATTAAGAGCCATTTTAGGAGCACTAACAAAGAGACCTGGGATCTTCCCTTTCTTTTAAGTAGGAAACAGGCTGATGCTTTTGTTAAGACTACTGATACAGTAACAGTAAAATTATTTTGAGTGATTTTAAGTGAACAAGCTAGTTTATCTATTATAAAGACCCAAATTAACTATAAAGGACACATAAAACAGACACTTTCTGCATCCAGAGAAGGAACTGATAAATAGAAATAAGTATAGAATAATTTTACATATGTATACCTATTTGTGTCTAATGGCAGCCATCTCTAGGGAGGGGAGGGAGAGAGAAAGAAAAAAAGGAGAAAAAAAGAAATGTACATGATAATTTTGTTGTATATTTGAAAAGAACAGCAAGTTGTGCAGAGTAGATTTGCAGTTTCATGTGCAATCATTTTGCCACAGTTTTACAGAAATGTTCGTTTTATTCCATAAATTAAATATAAAATAAATTTTTTAAAAAGTCTATTGATAGTAATTTCTACCTTTCCTGGAACAAAGTGTGAGTACTCTGCCTTCCAGATTTTAATAACACCCAAATCTTTCCCTTTCAAAGTCAATGTTCTTTCCACGCCACCTCATTGTCTATCTATAAATTGTATGGCTACTTTAAAGTATCACTGAGAAAACAGATATTTTCAGCCTTTTTAACTTACCATAAATAAGGACTGATGTTTAAAAGGGAGATGGGAAAATGTATAAACAATGACTATAAATTAATTAAACGGGCATCATTTTAATAAAATTGACCTTATAGGCCCTCCTTATCCTGAGAGATTTCCCCAACTATGAATCTCTCCATGAAATTTTTAAAGATGACATAATGGGATAGCTTATCACTTGTATCTGAACACACTATGCAGGGGCTTGTATAGTCTTTAAATTGCTTCCCTTTCTTTTTAAGAAGATAGAAAAATGTACTCAAAGGATATTTTTCCTGACACAAATGGAGGCTTCTTCATCTTTAATTCATTCTAAATTTGAACGCAAAATTTGGCACCTGATGACGTTATTTAAACAAGTGGTTCCTTCTCCACCTTGAAAAGGAAAATGGAAAATTTGTAAAATGATTTTGCCATGAAAAAGACATGTAACTGGTAGAATACAGGACTAGGGCACAAGAGACCTTAGATCTAGCACCCTGGATGTCATCTACTCTCTTTGTGGTGCTTGGCAAGTAACTTCCCTTCCCCGGGCCTCAGTTTCCTCATTTATGCAATGAGAATGTTGAAATAGATGGCATTTTCCAGCACTAGATCCATGATCCTGTAATCTGGTGATCTCTCATACCCTTTTTAATTCTGACATCCTTTGATTCTAAGACTTCAGCTGTAGTCAATTTGCACAACTAAATTAATTTGAAAAGATTAAAGTCTAGCATTTAGACTGGAAATCCTCAGGAATATTCAACACATGAATCTCAAACATAATCATTTTAAATGTTGTGCTAGGATTTTTGTTCTTATTCTATGTTGTGTTTTAAAACTTTATTAATGGTATCTGAAGAAATGCTTCCAGAGTAAAATTAGCTTCCTTATGAAACAAAGAACACCCCAGTCCCCAAAACAAAAATCTCACTGACAAATTTTGCCATTCCTTGGGTAGTTTCCATTAGCACTATGTAGTGGCGGTTTCCCCACCAAAAGTCACTTTCCTCAGATCGTAGTCTATATCTACATTTCTGCAATAGCATTTCCTCCATCATGTGGCACACAAAATGACAGTCATCCATTTGAAGGGCATTTTATTGTTATTACCACTATTATTATCATTAGGATAGGGACTGAGTCTTATCCTAATTTCATGGATATAGGAAATTCCTAGGCAAAGAAGGAACTACCAGTGTAGGTCAAGACTCTCTGCATCTTAAAGTCTTAGAAAATTGCCTAGAGTACTGAGAGGTTAAGCAATTTGCCCTAAGTCATCTAGTCAGTATGGGTCAAAGGCAGAACTTGAATGTGGATTTTTAAAAATTGTTCAAAAGTAAGGAAAGGGATGGAGATTGAGGGGAGGGGTGAGAAATTTAATTTTTAAAATGACACTATCATAATAACATTAAATTACATTTGTGTATAAGAAAATATATGTTTTAAACACATTTCATTCAAAAATAATTCAAAATTTTAAAATGAAAATCAATGCAAAAAGTTTGTTTCAATAATCTAAAATAGATCATTCCTTCCCTTAATTTTCCCTGGATGTCTTTCTCACTAAAAGTCCTACCCTTTCCTGGAACCCATTTCATTGAATCTTACAATTGGAAAGGAAAACTAAAGGTTATCTTTCCAAAGCTCTAAGAATTATATAAATATCCTCTATAGAATCTCCAAGAAATTTCGATAGCATGGCATAATGGATAAAGAGCTGGTTGTAGAATCATGAGACCTGAATTTGAATCTTACCTCAAAAGTTTCTTTGTCTGATGATCATGGATAAATTACTAAACCTTTCATAGTCTCACTTTCTTCTTCTATAAAATGGGGGGGGAGGGAACAGAGACACAGAGAGAGAGAGAGAGAGAGATTTAAAAAAAAAAAAAACTGCACAATGTAGATTTTCCCAGAATAGATTTGAGACATTGCCATAAGGAGTTATTAAAATATTTACTTGGCGATTGTTTTTCAGAATAACCTGGAGTAGTCTTTTCAGTAGAAAATTCTTTGAACTTGTTAAAAATTATTGGTTATGATCCCAGAGTCACACCATCTGCATCACCTTGGATAAATCATTTAGCCTTTTAATGCCTCAGTTTACTAAGCTGCAAATTATCCAGAATATATACCTTTAAACATTGTGAGGTTAATAGAAAAAAAAGTGCTTTGAAGAACAAAATATAAGCAGAATGCAAATGTAAGATATTATTATATTCTCTTTGTAGATAATTATATTTTATATCTATATAGAAAATAGCATGGCCCAGTTGTCCAAACATATATTTTATGAGTAGAAAGAACACTGATACCTGAGTATTCTTCTAATATTTCAGTAAGTAAAAAGTTCTGTTGACATATTGTGGAAAAATGCCATTGAGATGGACAACTTCCTGTTCACTTTTTCCTACCTTAGAAATGGAATATATCAACAGTAATTTATGTTCCTGACTGTCAAAGTTAGATAGGTATTTTCTGCTTCTGAAGAAACAGAGATACTACTCATCAATACAAAAGAGATAATGCTCATTTGATGATAAAAATGCCACTTTTATTCCCATAATCTTCAACACACAATTCATAATTAATTCTTTGGGTGACTTTCACATATGCAGGTCTAGAAATATCCTGGGGAATGCTTGCTTGCCTTGTACCTATGAAATTTTAACCTGTTTTATTTACTTGGAATGGACATCTTTGTCCCAGCTCACGTACTTATTAGCTTAGTGATGACAGGGAAGACTCTTCTCTCTCAACCTCAGTTTTCTTATCTATGAAATGGGAATAATAATACTTGAATTATTTAATTCACATGGTTTTAAAGGGAGGATCAAATTTTTAATGCATGTAAACTTTTTCATAACCTTAAAGTACCATATAAATGTCAGATATTATTATTATATTACTGTCATTGTTTTATATAATAACTCACCTGAGAACTTTTTTTTAAAAAAAGGACATCACCACAGAAGTATGTTTTTTAATGGTACAATTATTTGTGATAATAATGGTAGCCACACTATAACAATAGCAATTAGAGTCAACAACTTTTTCTAATTTCTTTTAATTTCAGAATTGAAATTGTTCAACCCAAGGGGACAGAAGAAAGGAAATTGCCATTGTGAACACTCAAGTTATACCATTTTTTCTACTCTTTTATGAAATTGATTTATTTTACTATGAGCAAACCTGATTCTTATCCACTTAGAAAAGGAGGCGGTGAAGGGAGAAAGCTAATGGATATATAATGAAATTGGTCTTTAAACAGCTCAATGCAAAGCAAATATCAGGTATTATGTCCGATTAAAGAAGGAAAAAGCAGAGAGAGCACTTATAGTAACAGGAAGAAATGGGACCAGTAGAGAAAAAGAGGAAAACACAAGGAGGAAAAGAAAGAGTTCATTTTAGTAATACCAAGCAATGTCCTTTTTCAGAAGTGAAAAGAAGTATTTCCTACAGAAGCCTTGCTTAAAATAGTTTAACATGGAGGGCCATACTCTTCTGAAAAACAGCTAACTCTGAGGAGATCTGTAAATGATAATGAATTTGAAAATAGAAAAAAGGGAGGAGTAAAGACAAGGAAGAGAAAAAAGAAAAGAACTAAAGGAAAAGATGTTCTTTAATAGCAACATGATTTGAAATTACAATTTAAAACATCTGTTTTCTATGGAAATCAAAGTGTATCAGCTCACCATAAAGGAACTTGTTGGTCTGAATCTTTGTTCACAAGAAAAAAATGAAAGCACTCTGTGACAAAGATCTTTTCTAGAGCAGTAAAGTCTTATCGATCTTGAAAAAAATGGAGGTCCTTGACACACTGGTAGCAGTTTTATTTCTTTTTTTCCCCAAAAGGCTTTTTTTGTGAAATCTTTTGAAAGATTTTAAAGTACATTGTGGGAGATCCAAAATTGCATATCTGTTGTATAAGCTTTTAATGTTTAAAAAAATAGAATTAAAAAAAAAAGAACTTTTGTTAAAATAGCATATCATAAGTAAGTTGTGTTGGGGAGCAGGAATAGTGTCCTTCAAAATAGATTTCTTAAAATACTAAATCATTTCTCACCAGTGAAAAAAGAAAAATCTAGAACCAGAATATTGGTGATGATCCAACTTTCTTTTACCTCAACCCAGGCAAGGAATTAATCTTTGAGTAATAATTCCTAATAGAGTATTTCCTTTCAGAAAGAGCAGCTTTTATACTATATTTTTCTGGGAATAATATGATTTATTTTGATTAATTTCTGGGAACAAAAATCCATTACTGTAAAGTTCTTTAGATTCTGGGGAGAAAATGCCTACCATAATGTTCACTTTCTGAGAAAAGTATTTTGCCCCTTTTGGTATAAATAAATTCTAAGATGCGCCAAACTTGCCATCACTTTTCTACATCTGTTTATGTTCATCTCTTTTTTACATCATCCCAGTAACATGATTCTTTTCTAGCATGTATTTGCAAAATGCTATAATTTACATGGTTTCCCATCTCTTCCTTCGTATTTCATACAGTTGGTGAGGCAGTGACATCAGGAGAGTAATTCACCAGCCATACTTGTTCCATATGCATAAAAGCATAACCTGGAAATGTGATATAACTATAATCAATGTGGGAGATGCAATGTAAAATTACGTATATTCTAGCTTCAAGGATATTTATTTCCCCAGTGACTTCAAATGAATCATTAGCCAACTTGCCATACTTTGGTAGCTGTGTGAAGTATGGATTGGAACGAAGTAAGACTTCAAGTAGAAAGGCCAATTGGGAGGCAATTGTGATGGTTGCTATGAGAGGCAATGAGGTCCTGAACTAGGATCATTCTTTTCTGAGTGGAGACAGAGGACAGATGTGAGAGACATTGTATGTGTAGAAATGACAAGAACTAGCCCCTTGTCAGAAATATGGACTGAATGATACTGAGGAGTCAATGGTGACACTAAGATATGGTGAACTTATTTAACTAGAAGAATGATAGTGTCTTCAACAGAAAAAGGAAAGTTCAGAAGAAGAATATGTTTGGAAAGAAAGATAATGGGTTTCCCGAGCATATTCAGTTTGAGATATTTGTAGAACATCCAGTTTGAAATGTCTAATAGCTGATTGGTGATGTGGATCTATAGGATGACCAATCAGCATCTCTGATTTTGAGAATCAAAAAAGGCTTTCTATATGAGGTAGCACATGAGCTGAGACTTGAAGAAAGCTAGGGATTCTGAGAGGTAGAGTCGAGGAACTAGGAACTGGTCTTATGAAAAATAAAAAATAGTAAACCATTAGTTAATTTGAATTGAAAAAAGGAAAAAACTAGTATCAAAAATGAAAATGTTAAGTGAGCCATTAATGAAGACAAAACTGAAATGTCCAAGTATATGTCAATAAATCTAACAATTTAAGTGAATGGATAAATACTTACAGAAATGTAAACTGCCCAGATTAACAGAAGAAAAAGACAGAATGCTTGAATAAACCTATCTTAGAAAAAAGAAATTTAATAAACCATAAATGAAATCCCTAAGAAAAAATTCCCAGAACCATTTGTGAATTTGCCAGAAGTGAATTCTACTAAACATTTAAAGAACAATTAATTCTAATACTATGTAAACTACTTGGAAAAAGTAGACAAAGGAGTCCTATTAATTTTTTTGTGTGTGATAAAATATAAATCTGCTACCTAAACCATGAAGAGCAAGAATAGAGAAAGAAAAGTATAGATCAATTTCCCTAATGGATATTCAGGCAAAAATTTTAAATAAAATATTAGCAAGAAGATTATAGTAATATATCACAAAGCTCATGCTTAATGACTAGGTGGGATTTATATCAGCATTGCAGGGCTTGGTCAATATTAGGAAAACGATCAGCGTAATTGACCATATTAATAATAATAATGTGATTATCTCAATAGACACAGAACAAAACCTTTGACAAAATACATTTATTTCCCTTAAAAATATTAAGAAGCTGAGAGACAAATGGAGCTTTCATTAAAATGATAAGAAATATTATCCAAAACCATCAGAAATCATTATTTGCAATGGGGACAAGCTAGGAGCCTTCCTGATAAGATCAAGGGTGAAGCAAGGATGCCGATGATCACCACTATTATTCAACAAAATATTAACTATACCAATAAGCAAAGAAAAAGAAATCAAAGAAATTAGAATAAGCAATGAAGGAACAAAACTTCATTTTTTTGTGGACTAGATTATGGTATATTTATAGATCCCTAAAGAACCAAGCAAAAAACTAGTTGAAATATTTGACAACTTTAGCAAAGGTAAATATAAAATATGAATATAAAATAAAACCACATAAATCATTAGCATTTCTACATATTACCAACAAAGTCTAGCTAGAAGAGATAGAAAGAGAAATTACATTTAAAATAACTACAGACAACATAAAATACCTGGGAATCTACCTTCCAAGACAAACCCAAGCACTATATTTATAAAACACTTCACACAAATAAAGACTGATCTGAAGAACTGGAGAAATATTCATTGCTCATGGGTAGACTGAACCAATATAATAAAAATTATAATTCTACTCAAATTAACTTACTTATTCAGTGCCACACCAATGAAACTAGCAAAGAATTATTTTATAGAACTAGAAAAATAATAACAAAATTCATCTGGAAGAACAAAAGGTCAATAATTTTTTTTAAAAAATCAATGAAAAAATGTGAAAGGAGGAAGCCTTGGAATAGTACCAGGTTTTGAACTATATTATATAACAATAATCATGAAAACAATCTGGTACTGAATAAGAAACAGAGTGGTAGAAAAGTAGAATAGATTGAATTCACAATATGCATTAGTAAATGACCATAGTAACCAAGTGTTTGAAAAATCCAAAGATCCTCTGGGATCTTTGGAAAAAGAAATCATTATTTGACAAAAATTGCTGGGACAACTAGAAAGTAATTTGGCAGATACTAGGTATTGACTATCATTTCATACCACATACCAAGTTAAGATAAAATATGAACATAATGTTTACATAAAGAGTGATATCATAATAAAATTAGGGGAGAATAGAATATTTTACCTGTCAGATTTATGGCTAAGAGAAGAATTCATGACCAAATGAGATAGAGAGAATTATGGGATATAAAATGGATAATTTTGATTACATTAAATTTTAAAAGTTTTGCACAAACAAAACCAATACACTCAGGATTAGAAGAAAAACAGGGAACTGGGGCAGGAGGAATTTGCAGTAAGTTTCTCTGATAAAGGCCTCATTTGTCCAATATGTAGGAAACTGAGTCATATTTATAAAAATGAGTCATTCCTCAATTAATAAATGATCAAAGGATATGAACAAGCAGTTTTCAGATGAAGAAATCAAAGCTATCTATAGTCATATTTAAAATGTTCTAGGTCATAATTGATCAGAGAAATGAAAATTAAAACAATTCTAAAGTCCCATCTTAACACACATCAAATTGGCTAACAGGACAGAAAAAGAAAATGACAAATATTGGAAGGAATGTGGAAAAATTGAGACACTAATGTACTGTTGGTAGAGTTGTGAACTGATCCAACCATTCTGGAGAACACTTTGGAACTGTGTCCAAAAGGCTATAAAGCTGTGCATACCCTTTGATCCAGCAATGCTACTACTAGGTCTGTATCCTAAAGAAATCAAAGAAACAGAAGGACCTATTTGTACAAAATAATATTTATAACTGCTCTTTTGTTGTGACAAAGAATTGGAAATTGGGGAGATGCTCATCAATTGGGGAATGTCTGAACAACTTATGATACATGATTGTGATGGAATACTATTGTGTCATAAGAAATGAAGAGCAAGATGTTTTCAGAAAAACCTGGGAAGATTTTATGAACTGATGTGGAATGAGGTGAGTGGAACCAGGAGCACATTGTACACAGCAACAGCAGTTTTGTATGATGACCAACTGAAAGGGACTTGGCTATTCTGATCAAAGCAATAACACAAGACAATTCCAAAGAATTTATAATGAAAAATGCTGTCTGCCTCCACAGTCTGATGGAGTTTACAGATTGAAGCACAATTTTTCACTTCATTTTTCTTTTCTTTTTCTTGCAACATGGCTAATATGAAAATTTTTTTGTATGGTTTCACATATATAACTGATATCACATTTCTTTCCTTCTTAATAAGTAAGGGATAGTTAGAAGAGAGGGAAAGAATTTGGAACTCAAAAAAATTTTTAAATGAATGTTAAAAAAATCCCTTTCTATGGAAAAAAATAGTGAAAAATCAAAGGTGAAGTCTTCTCTTTAAAGGCTATCAATTTAGTAATTCAGAAGTTCAAAGGTAACTTTGGGAGAAAAAAATTTCATTTGGGTGGCATAGAAGTCAGAGTACAAGGGATTAAAAAATGAGAAAAAGGGTAAACGAAAGCAAAGAGTTTTAGCTTTTTTTTCTAAAGTTTAGCTGTGAAAAGAAAGAAGGATATAAGGCAGGAGTTTCTTATTTAATCCATTATTTTTTTTGGCTAACTAACTGCTAGTTAGGCTGTCTTAGGCAACATACTATAACCAGAAATTTTGGCTGCAAGGGCAGGTAGCAATACAGCCTCACCTTGGGGTTAGCAACACAAATCATGCCCTTAATCCACTTTGTAGCTCATGATGTAAAAATAATACAAAAAGCACCGAAGACAAATTCAGTTGAGTGGAAGAAAAACTAATTACTATGGTGACTTTTAGCTCCTTTTGAAGGAGTATATATATTTTTTCATTTCTATACTCTAAAAATATCAGTGCTCTGAAACAAAGTCCTAATCACTCCCACCCTACTCATGGCTTTAAGGACCTGGGTAATGATAGGACTGCTTCAGGTGTTGGTCTGACATCTTTTTCCACCCACCAATCTCCCTCTTTCATCAGTATCATCCCTATCTGCAGACAGGTACCACCCTGAGCACATGTTGGTGCTAGATGAGGCCAGGTCATAGGTAAAGCCTAGAAAAGACAGTTAATTACAGAAGAGTTGCTATTCTTAAACCCCAATACCTGATAAAGTTTTAGAAATAATTTTATTAAGATATTTGGCAAAGGAGAAAGTCCGAAAAGGCTATCGTTTCCACCTGAGTCTTTGTGAGGCTACATTATACATAAAGACATTTGCCTGATTGACCTCAGGTAAGCAGCAGGCAGTTTTAAGAAAAGGGCAGTTTGAGATATATATTAGCAGATAAGTATAAACATTCAAATCTGGGGAACTCAAAACACAGGATTTGGGAAGAGCCACGACAGGACTTGGGTGGGATCCAAAGCAATCTTGCAACCATTAGACTTTCCCAGAATGTATCTGAAGTCAGCTTGAACTGTAGCATAGGCTTTGGGTCAGACAGTTTTCTGGTCACATAAAGCTCAGTTCAAACAATATGAACAAAGAATAAATAATAATATTTTCTCCTCACATGATGAAAAAGAATTTTTATACTGGAAGCTCCCCACATGGACTAAATAACATGTTCAATTTTTTTTAATGCTTTAGTCAACTCAGTTTTTGTATTCTAATACAATCCAAATATGAATGTGTTCTTTCATATTTCTTAATAGAAACTTAGATAAGACCTGGACAGTTAAGGCTATAAGGGTGATGCCAAGTCTACACAATGCAGAGGCTATATCTACACACATACACTCATGCATAACTTCATCACACAATGAATTCTATCTGTTTGGGAGGCAAGGTAGTTTAATGTATAGAGAGCTAGTTTCAAAGCCTAGAATTATTGGCCTTAAGACCTTATTCTGACACATGTAGACTGTGTGACCCTAGGCAAGTCATTTAACCTGTGAGTACTCTAGGCAGCTCTTTAATTTGCTAAGTTACAAAAGAAGGTACAGACTTGCATTAATAAAGGGGGCTTCTTCACCTATGAGTGCCCTATGCCAGTAAAATCCAAAATCTAATTCTATTTACAAGTGTAGACAACCAACTCTGACAATTACCTCCTCAAAGCTAGTTTTTCTTGCTTGTAAATACACACACACACACACACACACACACATCATTGTATTTCTAAGACAAGAAGGACTTTAACCTTGCTCTTCCTGACTCCTAAGCTGTCTCCTCTAACTACTATGCCATGCTGCCTCTCATGGTCAATTAGTCTAGTATTTAATTGTCTACAAAGTTGATTGTTCAATAATTCACCATGAATGACCTGATCCATTTATTATGAAAGCCATAGTAACTGAAAAAGCTACATCAAAGCTTAATTATGTACATACATATGTGTGTATATATGTATACATATGTAATATGTATACATATATGTATATTAGATGCAGTCTACGTCCTCTCATGAAAGGATGCAAGGCTCACATTCTACTTGAAGAATGTACAATGTAAAAACAAACTATTTTGTTTGCACATGGAAGATATCTTATTTCCTTCTCTAGGGACCTACACTTACTCCTAAAAGAGAAGTAAAGTACAAGGTTCACTTGATCATCAATTTAGGATTGGAAGGGACCTCAAAGGAAATTGAGGTCCACAGGGCTTGTGTCTTGCCTAAGGCCAAAGTAGCAAATCTTGGATTAAAATCTAAATTGTCTGATTTTGAATCAAGTACTCTGTAGTGGAAGTTTAGGCTCAGGTAAAGTGATTTCCCAAAACTTTAATCAACTTTAACTTCAGAAAATGTCCAACGGTAGATGAAGTGTTTTAAACCCATAGTTTCCACTTCTGCAAAGAAGTGGGGAGGTAGATATAGCATCATCTCTCTTCTTTGGGAGCCTAAAGACAAGGGGTAGAGAATGTGCAGCCTTGAGGCCACATGTGGCCCTCTGGGTCCTCAAGTGTGGCCCTTTGACTGAATCCAAACTTCACAGAACAAATCTCCTTAATAAAAGGATTTGCTCTGTAAAACTAGAACTCAGTCAAAGAACTTCACCCAAAGAACTAGAAGGCCACATGTGACCTCGAGGTCTCAGGTTCCCCACCCCTGCTATAGACACTTTAATGAAACATGGATAACATTTGGACGAGGGAAATTATTTATTATTTTGTTCATTTAGGTAACTATTGGGAAGGAAACTCCCTTTGTATAGTCAGTTAACCAATAATCATTTATTAAATGTCTGCTATGTGCCAGGTACTATGCTAAGTGCTAAGGATATAAATGAAAAAGAAAGACAGTCTTTCTCCTCAAAAAGCTTAACATCTATTGGGTCAGAAGACATACAAAAGGAAGCTAAAAAGTAGGGGATGGCAAAAAGGTTACTCATTTCAGGAACATGATGCAGAAGTCTAAAGGGCACAGTAAGTGGGGAAAAGACTGTACTGGACCTGTATCTTATTTTACTAGTGGTATTTTTCCTAATTATATGTAAAGACAATTTTCAGCATTTATGAGATTTTGAGTTCCAAATTTTTTTCCCCTCTCCCCATTCCTAAAATGGTAAACAACTTGATATAGGTTATAGTATGGGCAACCATGTAAAACATATTTCTATATTTGTCACAGCTGTAAACGAAGAAACAGATCAAAAGGAAAAAAAAACATAAAGAAAACAGAGTAAGTGAAAAAAAGTATGCTATGATCTGCATCCAGAGTCCACGAGTTCTTTATTTGGGTGTGGATAGCATTTTCCATCATGGGTCTTAGATCACTGTGTTACTGAGAAAAGCAAAGTCATTCAAGGTTGATCATCTCACAATGCTGCTGTTACTGTGTATAATGTTTTTCTGGTTCTGCTGATTTTGCTTTGCATCAGTTTGACCAAGGTTTTCCAGGTTTTCTTCTGAAATCTGCCTTTTCATCGTTTCTTGTTGCACAACTGTATTCCATTAAATTCATATACTACAATTCATGGGACCTCATCTTAAATGGGGCTCCTCTCTCTAACCAGAGGGTTCAATCAGAAGGGTTGAGGGGACTGATGGATGATTCTGTCTTGCAAGATAATGAGATGTGGATAATGTCTATGCAAATGGAAACTTACTCTGTAACTATAGTCTTTAATGGTAGCCTAGGGCATTGAGAAACTAAATGACTTGCCCAGGGTCACCCAGCAAGAATATATCAAAAACGGGACTTGAAACCAAATTTTCTTGACTCAAAGAAAAGTTCTTTAGCTATTTTGTCACAGCTGCCTCTTGTGGTTCAGGAGGAAGTCTTGCATTCTAGATCTACTACTAGCTATAGGACTTTGGGCAACTCATTTAAATTCTCAGAGCTTCCAATTCTAATTTTTAAAATAGAAGGATTAGACCCCCACTAAGCTCCCTTCTAGCTCTGTCTATGATTTGTATAAAGGATTGAAATTCTCTGTCTAAAATTAAGGAAATGCTACTGTGCCCAAAGAGCGGGGATACTATGCCCACCCCCTTGTCTTCTGAGCAGCCTCTCTACTCTGGACCCCTTCAGGCAATCCAGCCTGGCTTAAATCCTAGGGGAGCCTAACCTTTAAAGAGGAAGGGACAACGTTCCTTCTCATGCTCTTCAACTTCTTAAATCCCTATCCCATCATCCCAGAAACAAATTACTTAAAGATTAGCTGATGGCTCATGTCTGGGATCTCCCCAAAGTGGAAAATATAAAGGTGATCAATGTACAACATGAATCAATTATGAGACAGATATTTATTTCCTATACAAAAGTAAAACTTAAACTAAAACAAGGAACACATTTATAAATCTTAATTGAAAGAATGACAAAATTGGATTTAGTAACTACCACTGCTCCAATTTCTTTCAGGAAGATAATGATTAAACTTCAACAGAAAGTAGTTTGTGGGACTGCTCAATAGGCAGGGGCATATTTCATCTTGAATCTATACCATTCAAACATCACCTCATGTCCTTCAACTAGTGATCATCTCAGCTGAAGAAATTCCCCTCAGAGTCGTTCAGGTGGACCCAATGGAGTTCTAGACCTCTTAAACTCACAGTCACCTTCAGGTCTGGACATACCCTTTTTGATCCTAACCTTTGTACTCAGGAAACAAAGTATAAAAGGCATCTAGGGGACATGGACTTCACCTAGCAGAAACTTCCTGCCCTAGTGACCGCGTGAAAGCTGCCATGTTGTCAAAGTGGTAAAGGGCTAACCCATTACCCATGACTCAATAGATGTCTCAGAGTTGCATGATACCCTGTAGAGGATTGAAGGAAGAGAGTGAGCCATTACCTTTGTTTAGGATTTATGAGAAAACACGAGCAAGAATTGAAGAGGAGAAGATGAGCAAGGTTTTAATCTGTATCTTTAGAGAGAATCAAGAAGTCAATGAAATCATATATCCTTCAAAGTACACAAGTAAAGCAATGAGAAACTGGGTCAGTGTGTAAGTCGAAACTTAATCAGGTTTGACTGGGTAAGATGCCTACAAAAGCACAGAACCCTTCTAAGGAATGGCAAGGACAGTAACATGTTCCATCAGGGTAGACCTGCTTTTGTCTGATCTCTGCCTTGGATCGTTTGAGCAGCTAGGTTAATCCCTGACCTTGTAGCAAGAAATTGCTTAGCAGTGGGTTTCAGACCTTCCTCAGCAAACATGCTGAACAGAGGGAGTTGTTGATTAATCCTGTTCTCTAAGTGCCAACCTGATCTTGCAACACGTCATTGGCCTCAACAAAATGGGAAATGTACTTTTGCAGATTGAACTACATGAGATAGAAGAAAAGCCTAACTGTCTTAAAATGATACAACTAAAAGAGGTGAATGCATGAAGTAATTTCTGGGGACAGATGTAGTTAAACAGTACCACCAAGCAATTCCTCTTAAAGACCTAAAGTCCATTTAAAGACATACAGCAAATTTTTTTAGTTTTTATGTACTGTTTTTTTTAATCGACATAAATGACTATAACATTTACTGCTTCTTGTGTAGCCCCTTTAACCTTACGAAGAAACATTGAATTTTTGTGGAACTGAAAACTGCTTCAAATCAATGGACAGTCAATTATAATTGAGAAATATTTTTTTCTGATCTGAATAGTTTCAGTGAAATTGCATATTCTCCCTACTTCTCTATCATCTTCTTTATAGAATTGGCATATACTTTGCTACCCAGATCAGATATCAGTCCGGATGTTTTAACCCTTTCATCTTTTCCACTAGGTTTACATTATTCTAATTGGTGACTCCTGCCACCCAACTCACTCTCTCAGGCAGACTTCAGTCATGTTTCATTTCGTTCCCTGAGAGTCAACAAGTATTTATTAAGCACCTTCTAAGTGCCATTACTATACTAAGCAATGTTCTCCACCTATCTTCTCACCAGAGTCGCCAACTGCTTAAATGCATACCTTTCCTTCTCTTCAGTTCTGGTATCAAATCAACTGTGCTACTGTTCTTTAATGGAGATGTAAATCTTCCTTTGTCCTTATTCACCATCCATGCAATTTTCTAGACTGTCATGCCCCTCCTGATCACTATCCCCCTATGTGTGTTGTCTCCCTATATTAGAATGTAATCTACTTTTGAGAAGGGATTGTATTTATTTTTTGCCCTGTGTTCCTAGGGTTTAACCAAGTACTTGGCATAATGTACTTAGTCAATAAATCTTTTTCATTCATCTATATAATTTATAATGTTATTTGACCAAGATTTATTTCTGACTTTAATGCTTGATCATTTAATCATTTCTACTCTGAGCAGCATTAAAATTCCCAAATCTAGAAAATGGGTTATTTCATCTCTTTGCAAGATGTTGAGGCAAAATGGCCAATTTGTGCTTAGCTTTGTTCATGTTCTTCTATCCCACTGATTTAACTTTCCAGGGAATAGAAGGAACTTGTTGAGGCTACAGCTTGAACAGCAACACATTTGTTCTTTTCAGTACATCACCTAAGTCATCCTTGTAATGGGCAAAGGCCCTAGGATATTTAGGTGTAAATTAATTCATCTACCCTTCTTATCATAAATACTATCTGTTTCTCACCTGTGGGTCACATTAAAATGTAAGATGATACTTCCCACTAACTTCTGTAATATTCTGCACCTTTTTATGACCCAGTCTGAGATTTTCTTGGCAAAGATACTGGAATGGTTTGCCATTTCCTTCTCCAGTTCATTTTATAGATGAGGAAACTGAGGTAAACATCATTAAATGATTTGCTTAGGCTCACATAGCTAGTAAGTATCTGAGACCAAGTTTGACTTCAGACTCTATCCACTGTGTCACTTAGCTGATCTAGTTCATTCCTACAGTTTCTTTTATTGTTATGTATGGTAATCGTTTTAATGTCTTAATATATGAGTATACTATAGCCAAAGACTACACCACATCTCTACCAATTCTATAATTAAATAGTTTAATGTGGTTATTTTGGGCACCAAAATTTGCTGGTTTCTGCAGCACACACAATTTATCTTTGATGGTTTAACAGTAATACTAGACTTGTTTTTGGTAAATGTTCACCCCCCAACTTCCTGGAATGATCAAAATTTCATTCAGAATTCCTGAAAATGTTTTTCAAAACGTTAGGCTTCAATCCACATAAAATATTCTTCTTTGTAAAACTCTTATTCTGAAATATACTCTTCCAAATAAGAAGTATATAAATAATGCCTGAAAGATTAATTAAAATTATAATGCATTTTGAAAATTCACTGTGCTATGAAACTAAAAATGTAAAGCACGAGTGACCTGGCAATACCAGATCTCAAACTGTGTTACAAAGTGGTAATTATCAAAACAATCAAGTACTAGCTAAAGAAACAAGAGTGGTAGATCTGTAAAATAGATTAGGTGCATGACCAGAGTAATCTAATTTTTGAAAAATCAAAACATCCAAGATTTTGGGAAAAGAAATCACAATTTGACAAAATTTGCTGGGAAAAATGGAAGGTAGTTTGGCAGAAACTAGGTAGATCAATATCTCAAATTTTATAGTGAGATAAGATCAAAATGGGTACATGATTTAGACATAAAGGTTGAGACCATAAGCAAATGATAAACACTGGAGGGAATGTGGGAAAATTGGGACACTAATGAATTGTTGGTGGAGTTATGAACTGATCCAACCATTCTGGATAGCAATTTGGAACTATGCCCAAAGGGCTATAAACCTGTGCATACCCCTTGACCCAGTATTACCAGTCCTAGGTCTGTATGCCAAAGAGATCAAAGAAAAAAGAAAAGAGCTTATATATACAAAAATATTTATAGCAGCTCTTTTTGTGGTGGCAAAGAATTGGAAACTAAGGGGATGCCCATCAATTGGGTAATGGCTAAACAAGTTGTTGTATATGATTGTAATGGAATATTGCTATGCTATAAAAAATGATAAGCAAGATGATTTTGGATAAACCTGGAAAGATTTACATAAACTGATGCTGAGTGAAGTGAGCAGAACCAGGAAAACTTATACGTAGTAACAACAACATAGTGCCATGACCAACTTTGATAGATTTAGCACTTCTCAGAAATATAATGATCTAAGATAATTCCAAAAGACTCATGTTGGGAAATGTTATCCACATCCAGAGAAAGAACCATGCAATCTGAATGCAGATCAAAACATACTATTTTCTTTTTTTGTTTGCTTTTTCTTTCTCATGGTTTTTCCTTTTTGTTCCGATTATTCTTTCATAACATGACTAGGGTGAAAATATGTTTAATATGAATTTATAGTATATAGCCTATATCAGATTGCATGCCATCTTGGGAAGGGAGGGAGGGAAGGAAGGAGGAAAATTTTAGAACTTAAAATCTCATAAAACTGAGTGTTGAAAACTAAAAATTAAGAATTTTTAAAAAAATAATAATTGGAAACTGAAGGGATGCCCATCAATTGGGGTATGACCGAACAAGTTGTCGTACATGAATGTAATGTGATACTATTGTGCTATAAGAAATGATGAGTAGGTAGATTTCAGAATAATCTGGAAAGACTTATATGAATCAACACTGAGGGAAGTGAGCAGAACCAGAACATTGTTCACAGTAACAACAGCACTGTATGACAATCAACTATAGATTTAGCTTTTCTCAGCAATACAATGATCCATGACAATTCTGAAAGACTCATGACGGAAAATGTTATGCACATCAGAAGAAAGAACTGGTGGAGCCTGAATGCCAATTGAAGCATACTATTTTCACTTCTTTTTTTTTCCATTTGTTCTGCTTCTTTTATCACAACATGACTAATGTATATACACTTTGGTTTCCAGAAAGGGTGGATCGGTTCACAACTGGAGCAACAATTAGTGTTCCAGTTTTCCAAGGGATTGTGTGAGCCAGCTCATACCAGTTCATAAAACCTGATTGTTAAAATTTCGGTGTATTTACACATAAACAGTAAAACCTACAAATCAAGACTTGGTTTACTGTTTTGTTGGTTATTTATTCTAAACTTAAGAAAATGGTAGAGAAAATGTAAATAATGCAGATTCAACTTAAAAATATATCCTCTCTTTTCAGAGAACTAGTTGTTAAACATTGACCACCATACCTCTTCCCTTACTTCTTGACTATCCTTTTCCTATCATGGCTAAGTAAATTTCCTCTTGCTAACTACTGAATGACCTGAGCCCCTCATTTTGTTTAATAACCTATGCCATCAGGTGACTGAGCTGAATCAGGCCCATCACCAAACGTCTCCGCATCAATAACAATTTTTAGCTACCTGTTAAAATATAGTCCCTTTCACTTTTCTTTGATTTTTTTTGTTGCTTACCATGTGAAGAACCTTCCAATTCTTTCTTCAATGAAAGTATTGATAATGCAAGGGCAGATAGGCTCTATGTAGTCTCTCAGGTTCATTCTTTATTTCTGAACCACATATTCTGACATACCATTTACTCATCTCATCTCTTCCTGTCCTTCTATTGAAACTACTGAGTATCAAAGCAGATGTTGATTTGTCAGAGTTTTTATCAAGTTATTCATAGTACTTCTAATGCGACTTCATTTGCTGCAAGAGATATTGGTTCAAAAGCTGCAAATAATTATCAAGGCAGTCTTTTTGCAAATAATTATTATGACCACTGCAATATACAATGACCAAACATTTTGAAATGGTGTTTGTAGTTGCTTTGAGGCACATGACAAAGCTTCCCCAGCCAATTCTTACATTTATCTTTCCATGGAGAATCCATGAACCACACTTCCATTTGGCTGCTTCCTTTTATTTTCTAGCTAATAGATTTTGTTTTCTCTTTAATTCTACAAAAACTGTTTATGGTAATTACATGATCAGCAGCATCAGAAACGACTACTTAGTCATTCACCTGAATGGAGCACCCAAACTGATATTCTACAACCCAAGTGGGAAAGAAAACCACCCACAAATATCTGTCCTCTAAGATATTTCCATTCCCTTCCCTTCTCTTTCCTTTCCCTTTCATTTTTTCTCCTCCTCCCCCTCATTTTCCTCCTTCTCTCCTCCTTGTCCTCTTCCTCCTCTTTGTCCTCCTCTTCCTCCTCCTCCTCCTTCTCCTTTTCTTCCTCCTCTTTCTTTTCCTTCTCTTCTTTCTCCTTCTAAAAATTGTTCCCTGGCTCTGCTCACTTCATTTGGCATCAGTTCTTACAAGTCTTCCCAGATTTTTTTGAAATCATTTCTTTCATCATGTCTCACAGCACAATAAATATTCCATTACTCATGCGCCACAATTAGCTCAGGGGTTCCCCAATTAATGGACACTTCCTTAGCTTCTAGTTCTTCACAATATCAAAGATACATGCTACAAATATTTGTGTAATATGATTGCATATGTTTTTTTAAAAAATCTCTTTGAGTTATGAGCCTAGTAGTGGTATTACTATTTCAAAGGGTCTGGGAATTTTAATTATTTTTTGACATGGTTGCAAATTTAGGCAGCTGGATACAGAACTAGACCTGGTATCAGAAAAAAACTGAGGCAAATACAGTCCTAGACACTAGATTTCTGACCTTGGGCAAATCACTTAAAAGAAAAAAAAAATCTCTGTTTGACTCAGTTTCCTCAACTGTAAAAATGAAGATAATAATAGCACCTGCTTCCCAGGAGTGTTGTGAGGATCAAATGAAATATCAATTTTAAAGCACTTAGCAAAGTCCCTGGCACACAGTAGGTGCTATATACATGCTAGTTATTAGTATTGCTTTCCAGAGTGAGTAGACCAATTCACAGTTCCATCCATACATTAGTATGCCTGTTTCACCATAGATCCTCAAACAATGATTATTTTCCTTTTGTTAAATAATTTTTTTCCAGTCTGTTCAGCGTAGAATTTCAGAATTGTTTCAATTTATGTTCATCTAATTATTAGTGATTTAAAGTGTTTTTCTGTGTCTATTGACAGCTTGGATTTCTTCTTCTGAAAATTGCCCGGTAATAGGCTTTATCTGTTTAAATATTGGGAAATAGAGCCCTCCCATATCCCAGATTATTGGCTTTTTAGGTGACATTGGGTTAGCAGAACTGAGAAATTGATTAGTACAAGGTAGCCATTTTACCATTGGATCATTACCATCATTGATTTTGTTGATATAACATTCACAACACCTAAAACATAATACTAACATATTCATATAGGGCCTCAAAATTTGAATAGACTTTTCTCTCAATGCCCCTATGAGGTAGGTATTATTAACACAAAAGTTTATGTGGGAAAAGCACTGGATTTGGCATCAGAAAACCTGAGCTCAAGTCCTGACTTGACTATTTACTACCTGAGTTTGAATCGGCTTAAGCATCATCTTAATGTCCTCTGAGTCTTCTGACAGTATGGTGGATAGCACAATGCATCTGAACTCAGGAAGACAATCTTCAAATCTTGCTTCAGATTCTTACAAGCTATATAACCATAGACAAGGCATTTAACCTTTATAAGTCTCATTTTCCTCATTTGTAAAATGAGGATACTATTACTACCTATTTTACAAGACTTTTGTGAGGACCAAATGAGATAAAGTATGTAAACTGCCTTGTAAACCTCAAAGTGTTAAATATTGGGTCAAATAATAAATAAGCATTTATTAAACACCTACTGTATGTCAAGCACTGGGCTAGGAGCTGGAAATACAAAAAGAGGCAAAAGAGAATCTCTCTATCAAGAATCTTATGACAGATAAAAACATGCAAATACACACACACACACACACATATATATATACATACATACATATATACAAAGCAAGAATTACACAAGATAAACAGGAAACAACTAGCAGAGGAAAGACACTAGAATGAAGAGGATTTGGGAAAGACTTCCTATAAAAGATGACATTTTAGTTGAGACTTAAAGGAAGTCAGAGAAGTCAGTAGGTGGAGTAGGCATTGTTATTTTACAAATAAGGTAACTGAGGACTCTAGAAGTGAAGTAGTTTACCCAAGGTCATGCCCATGCAAGCACAAAGTCAATGGGAGAGTCCAAATATTCCAGGACTTCTAGGCAGATAAGTGTTATAATGAAAAGAGCACTGGGTCTGGAATCAGAAAAACCTAAGTTCAAATCAGACCTCAGATATCTGTTAGCTGTGTGACCCTGGCTAAGTCACTTAACTTCTGTCGGCCTCCTCAACTATAAAATGAAGGTCCTAATAGCACCTACCTTCCAGGGTTGTTTTTAAGATAAAATGAGAAAATATCTGTAAATTGGTTATAACACAATGCCTGACACATGGTAGGTCCTTAATAAATAATGTTTACTTCCCCTGGTTCCCCTCCCTGGTTTTCTAATTATAATTCCAGTGATTTATCTCAATGAATAAAAGAGCACATTACCTATTTGTGGGTTAATTAACTTATAATTAAGAATTCCCTTGGTTACTTACTCTATCTAGCAAGATATGTCCCAAGTTTCATTTAAAATTGCCATAACACTTGTAATTAACTTAATGCTCTTGTTATACACACACACACACACACACACATTATGTATGTACATATATATGTATACATATGTATATATATTTTCCAATTTGGGGATGGTAAAGAACAAATTTTCTTAAAAGTGACAAATATGTCTCCACAATTTATTTTTTCCCATGTGAATGGTTTTCATAGTTTATCAATTACCCTCATATGTTTCTTTTCAATTTAGTGTTATTGGTTAAGAAGAACATGGTGCCTAGAAAGGGTCAGTGTTGAACTAAGTGATTTAACTTCAAGAATGTCTAAAATTTTCACTATGGAACACTATGCTCCTCATTTTCCTCCTCTCCTTTCACCTTTCTTCTACTCCTCTCCCTCCTTATCTTCCTCTTTGTCCCATGATAACTCGAAAGAAAACAAGTGGAATTTTACGTAATTGGAGTAGGAAAAGCTATAGCTGTTTGCTTCTTTCTTTCTCTGTTTTTGTCACAAACAATTACCTGGGAAATTTTCTCTCCAAAATTCAACACATTATTTTTTGTGTTCATTTAGTATAGCTAAAAATTATGACTAACTAACTCCAGAGAAACAAAACTTATCACCTATTATAGGAGGTTTTGTAGTCAACCCAAATCTATCCATGTAAGCACAAAAAGTAGCAAGGCATATTGCATACAAAAGAGCCTTTATTTTATGATCAGATGATATAGATAACAAACGTAATGGATTAACCATAGCTCATAAATAATCAACATAATCCTCCCTTTTGCAAGAACTCCACTTCAATTTCAGGGACCAATATAGGCGTTCTGAATTATAGTAAGACCCTCAGGGTTTGGACTCTTTTCACAAGAGAAATGAGTTTGGGCTTACTAGAGAGACAACCCCCAGACATTCCATTGAGTATTACCCTTATTGGAAATGGGCTCAGCAGATGGGATAAAACCAGGTTGAGGTGAACAGGCCTCAAACTCATCAGTGAGTTAGGGAGATGTCTACCCCAAGCATGTGAAGACTCCCCCTGGAAGAATGGGCAGATGGGAACAATTTGTTCTAATGGCCATGAAGGCAGCTGAAGCAGCACTGGGGAGCACTTAGAGCTTGGTCAGACATCAAAGACAATGAAGTCATCCACTGCATCCCAGGCCATCACCAGTGGTCTTGACTTTCGTTCTGTCACTAGATTTCAATGACTCTGTTAGAAAGAGTGAGGCTGATGACCTGACATAACTCTGTCTCACTTAAAACCAATTCAAGCAGGAGTCAAGATTTTGCCCATGATGTCACCAGTCCTCTTCAAAATTAAAGAATAACAATATTGCAGTTAACCATAGAAACCTTCACTCTGTTACACTTCTAATTTCAAGGTTCTAGGTAGCTCCCAGAAAAAAACAAAATTGTAATTGCTAGGCAAGCAACCTCTTGGAATTCCAGTGAGTCCCTCCTTCACTCGGGGCTCCATGTAGATTTCTGGACTACACTTAGAAGGAAAAAAAATCTGAGATTGTTAAATATTTAATTACATTTCCCTCCAAATTTTCAGTGTCTGAATACCTCATCATAGTAACTAACTGGGGACAGAGTCTAGCTTTTTACTCTTCCATACGTAACTCAATCCTTTGGTACTCCTCCATCTCCAGGGTCTAGTGGGATACACAGTACTCTTTTTTTTTTTTCTGAAAGACTGCTATTATATCAGAGCTCCTCTCCTCTGTTGAAAAGGCTGACTCCAAAATCGCCAAGAACTCAACTCAATGAAAAGTCTTCTTTCCTCTTTCCAAAAGACTGGGCATGTGACTTCTTTCTCTCTAGGGACAAATGGCTCAGAGGCTTTGCCCCTGCATTATTCTTTCAATAGCAATTCTCAGTGAAAAGACGGGTAGCAAGCAGAGTCTTCCCCTTCTACCCTTCCACTCCTAATCTTGGTCTTCTCTAAACCCTGCTGTAGTTCTATAGTCCATGCTTAATTCTCTCAGAATCTCTGTGAATAAGATGACTCTCATTTATTCCCCCTCTCTTTTTTAAGTAGACACATCATAAAGGCATGCTCTCCTGATCAACCCTCTGCACAATAAAAATATGAAAGATTTTTCATAATCAAATGTTAAATTTTGAAAATATGATATGTTTCAAAGGAGCCAATGTCAACAAAAATTTTAAAAATACACCAAAGAAAACAGAAGTAAGTCCAGAATGGAAGCAACAAAGCAGAACAGAGTAGGTACTTTCATGGTGAATTTAACGTATATTTTTAAAAACCCAACTATATAATAGATACATGGTTTTATATAAAATCATCTTCCTGTTTCCTGTTTCTTTTTTTGTATTTAAATGTTCATATTTGTTAAGTTCATAATGAAAAAATTTCAAGTATATCTTTTAAAGTTGACCAAGTCATTGCACAATGGTAATACTTTTTTTTAAAGGTTACAATCCCACAATGTAACAATGATAAATAGTTTCATTCATTCACTACTTAGTCATTCACAAATTACTTTTTAGCACTTGGTATTTGTAGTACACTAACCTACGTGCCAGAGAAGATAAAAATATAATTAAGATGAAATCTCTGACCTTGTAGAACTAAGTCAACTAAGCAGTTAATTCAGTCTAAAACTATGTCATTCACAGTGGATATCGGACTAAATTCACAAAAATTCATTCAACAAGGATTTATCATGTATTAACAACTGGCCAGGCACTGTGTAACGTAGAAAGACATAAATGAAACAATCCCTGAGGTCGCAGAACTTACATTGGCAACAGTGGGGGAGGGAAGTGGTATAGATGATACAACATATACATAAATAAGTAACAAAATAACAAAAAAAAGTATAAAAGAGAACAGCTACTAACAACTGAAAACTATCAAGTGTAATCCAGTTCAAATGATCAATATTCAAATGTAGACCCTGCCTTAACAAAAGCAAAACTAAACAAACCCTGATTCTTTGTCTTCCTACTCTCACCCTCAAACCCTGTGTTACTCTTGAACCTGCATCTAACTGAATGTCTTAAAAAATTCCATGTCACATAACTGGTCTTGGCTACAGGTAGTGACATCATCTCCATATGCACAGGGCTAAAAATGTGCTGTAGTCAGCATTATCATTATCCCTTATCTTTATGAAACAGATTTTCAGGGATAGTCAGCCAAAGATAGTAACCAGGGAAAAAGTTGAAATGGCTTCCTGGGCTACTATACTAACTTTCAAATATATTAAAATACTATGAAGAATGAAGTCATGTTATGATTGGCTGAAACATTTCACCTGAGGGAAAACCCTACACTGCATATTTTTTATTAGAACATCTTTATTTTATGTAAACTATTGGTCTGAGTCCATAAAAGGAAGATTATTTTTTGAGCCCTGAAAGTTAAAGAAACATTCCTTTCTGTATTAGGATATGAGACCTTTGCTCTGAAAGTGATTATTGGTTAAAATCTGCTTCGCCTTTTCTTTAAGTTGACCCTCTACAATTTGACTGTAGTGGTATTGATCCAAATTCTGATTTTCAGATCTCACTAAAGTATCACATTTTACCACAAGGGAAAAATATCTGCTATTAAGTGCTCCCTTTCACCACTCAGTTAAAAACTGTCTGTTTCATCTTTGCTGATCCTTGCTGAGATATCTCCCAATATCTTAGAGACATAAGGTGTCTTTATAATATACATATTGTGTATCCATATATATGTATATGTGTGTATATATGTGTATGGATATATATGTGTGAATATATAATATACACATACATACATACATGTACTTATATATATATACAGCTAAGTATGTTCATAAAGAATTCAGTAGGAGGGAAATAAAAGAGTTGAAAATTCAATTTGGAAAATAAGTACATCTATGTTGAAGACAATATAACACCCATCGGACATCTCAAATGCTTAAAAATTTCGGTGACATTGCCCGCACTTTAGACACCCGACTGTTGCACATTTACAATTCGGGGCTCATCAACCTTTGGAATTATTACACCACCAAGTCAGACGTGTCCCTAGGCTTTAAGAAAACAATTTTTTAGCAATTTCAGAGTGATATGTGAGACCCGAGGTGTAAAAATTTTCAAAGAAAAATGTTCATATGATCAGAGATTTAGAACCGCAAGGGACTTTAAAGACTATCTGATCAGAACTCAGAATTTTATAGAGATGAGGAAACTCAGGCTACAAGTTCAAATGAGTGGTTCAAGTTCACACAAGTGGTAAGTGGCAAAGAGGGGAATAAACTTAAGTTCTTTGACTACAAATTCAGCGTGTTTTCTTTCCCCACTGTACCTTACCAGTTAAAGAGAAATAGGGGAATTTAAAAATTGGAATTGTGATGATATAATCATGAATAATCTCAGTGAGGAAGAAAAGAAACACATAAAGAAACCTATTCTTGTGGCTTGTCTGAGTCTGGTTAGTCCGCTAATACAAATCTGACAATCAAATGAAACACTTGGAGTTACTTAACAGTTTACAAAAGGGGATTTACTTAACCATAGCAGAAAAGAATACTCAACAAGGATAAACAGTGAGGACTCATATTTATATTTAGCTGAACAGAATTCTCTTACCTCTGAGTTGCCCATGGCGGTCTGCTAGTCAAGCAGGAATGGGGCTGGAGTTGCTTCTGACTTCTCTATTCAGGTAACTAAAGAGTGAAGTCAATGGTCTGAGCCAATGAAGTTTTAAGGATGGTTTTAATTCAGCTGCAGATTTTAAGATATATATTCTTCCTACAACACCCCTTGGGTAACCACACAGCCCCAACCACCAATTCACAACAAGGGGAAGGGTCTGGCTGAGGGACAAAGTCACAATTTAGGAACTAAAGCTAGAAAGATAAGGAAAACAAAGAAGATGATAACCAGTACTTTTAAAAATTGTAGATCTGGCAATACCCCAAAAAAATCTCTCTGAAAGGAATAAGCAACTCCTTAACAACTGGAGTAATTAAAAAAAATAGATTGATTCTTCAAAAGGACTATATACCTATGAGAAGTAAAGCAAACTCTCTTTTTAATGAAATAAAAGATCTCCAGGAAAGAACTGGAAGAATCACTAGCTTAGGAGAGAAAGTTGTAAACCTTAACCTGAAAACTAGAATCAATCAAGCAGAAGTGAATGAATGACTACTGAGGATGCAAGAAATGTTAGGATACAAGATTGAAAAATAGAAGAAAATGAATATATCTGATATGTAAAAAGCAGCTCACCTAGGAAACATGTCAAGGAGAGATGCTTTAAGAGTCATTGAACTCTCAGAAAGACATTTTTTAAAAAATCATGGATGTTATAGATTGAGAAATCATAGCTGAAACTGCCCAGATTCATTATACCCAGCGGGCAAAATGAAGATAGAAAAAATATCCAGCTATAGCTTTCTGAAATGAAAAAGTTCTGGAATAGCAAAAATCCATAGGTCCCATATCAAAGAAAAATTACTGCAAACACCCAAAAGACAGCAATTCAAGGACAAAAGAATCACAGTCAGGATCACACAAGATCTAATGTTAAATGGGGGATCTTAGAATACAATATTCCAAAAGGTAAAAGATATTCTTATAACCAAGAATAAATTAACTCAAATAGTTGAGTATAATCTAACACAGGAGATAATGAACCTTTAAGAGAATTCAGAACTTTCAAGTATTTCTGATGAACAGACCATGGCTGAGTAGGAACTTTGAAATAAAAACACAAGGCAAGATAAGTTGAATTTATTTCAACAACTGGAAGGGGTTGCACGATGATGTAGTGCTAATATTGTAACAGGGTATACTCCTTTTGGAACCTAAGTATCTTCAAAAGGTAGCGAGGGAGTTAAAAGAAAGAAAAAAGAAAAACAGGACCTGGGGTTCTGTTCTGAGGTTTAGAAGGAATGAAAGGGAGAACAAAAAGAATATCCTGGTGTAGAAAGAAGGGAGAAAAGGAATGGAATTTGCTATTTCTCATCATTGGAGTAGATGAAGAATATGTAAACATGGGGAAGGGAAAGATAGAGAATCAGATGAACCCCATTCATGTGAAATGGACAAAGGATTTAATACACACACACACACACACACACGCATGCAGTGTAGGAAGACATCAACTCAACAGAGAAACAATAAAGAATTGGGGTGGTAGGAGCCTTAAGAGAGAGGATAATGTGAGGGAGGAAATAGTTATAAGCAAAACAAATTTCCTGACCTGAAGTGGAGATTGAAAGGGGCAGTGGGGGTAGGGGGAAATGACCAATAAAAGAAAAGAAGGAAAAAGTCTAAATGAGCACTCATCAACTCAGGAAAAGCTAAACAAATTATAGTGTATAAATGTAATGCGATTCTATTGCACCAAAAAAAAAAAAATGATGAAAGAAGCAACTAGAGCAAATCCTGGTTCACATTAACTGATTCACAGTAAATTGAGTAGAGCCATGAGAAAAATATGTACACAAGAATATCATAAAGAGAAAACAACTTTAAAAGACTTAAGCACACTGATTAGAGCACTGATCAACCATGTTTCCAATGGATGCTTCAAACTCAGTATTTCCAAAACCAAACCTATCATCTTTCCCCTGAAATTCACCCCTCTTTTATACCTTGCTGTTATCAAGGAAGACATTAACCTTCTTCTAGTCTTCCATCCTCATAATCTCAGCATTATCTTTGACTCCTCATTCTCTTTCTCTCATCCCACACACCTAATGAGTTGTCAAATCCTACTTTTTTCTGCCTCCACAACAGCTCCCATATTTGATTTCTTCTCTTTACTCACAAAGCTGCATCTTAGCTCAGGCCCTCACTTAGATTATTACAGCAGTCAACTAGTTAGACTTCGTGCCTCAAGTTTCTCCCCACTCCTGTGCAACCTACAAACTACTGCCAACTTAAGCACGAAACTGACCGTGTCACCCACCCTCTCACTAAATTCCACTCTTGCCTCTAGCATAAAATATAAGTCCCTATATATTCAGCACTAAATAGCCCTTTGCAACCCTACCCCAATCTATCTTTCCAACCTCACTGACAATATTCTTCTTGGAAAAAGTGATCCAAACAGGTCTTCTCTCTGTTAGTTACACAGAGTATTCCATCTCCCACCTCTACTCCTTTGTACTGACCATAATATATCCCAGGAATTCATTCTCTCCTCATCCCTGCCTCACAGAATCACTCTCTTCAAGACTTATCTTCTACATGAACCCTTTTCTTATCGTTCCCAACTGCTAATTTCCTCTCTCCCAGACTATATTAGCTTCTTTCTATTTCTTTGTATCTTTTCTCCTTATATTTATTCTGTTGTATACTTATATGCATACATTTGTGGTTTCTCCAGTAAAATGTAAACTCCTTGAGAATAGAGATTTTTTCACTTTCATTTTATTTGCATCCTTTGTGCCTAGTACAGTGTCTGACACATGGGAGGTATTTAATGAATGCTCATTTGGTTGACTGACAGATTGGTTGATGACTCATAGCCAAAATAGTGGAGACTTCTGCTGCCTTCTTGGAATACATGTACATACATACTTCCTTTCCAGTTCTACCATTCTCTATCTTAAGGGAATGAAAGCTCCATGAGAGCAGAGATTATTTCAGTATTTGTCTTTTTGTCCTCTTCTCTTAATAAAGTGGCTGGCACATAATAGGTGCTTAATAAATGCATATTGATTGGTTGATAGCTTAGGGATCTCATCTTTATGGACCTAAGATGAGATGTCTCTTACAGGGCTAAAAATTCTGGAGTATTTTTAACACTTGGGACTATTCAATTACCCCCTTCATTGTTATTATTTTCCAAGTGACAGATTCTACGGAGGACAGAGAGAACATGACTTCAAATTGGTTAAATGTTAGGTAGGGTTATCATGCGCAATGAAATTTCCTTGTTATCTCAAAATTTTTTCTTCTTCACCTCTACATGGCTCCAGAAAGATTAGGTATTTATAAATTTAGGGGTTCTGAGATGGTATTTCTTGGGTCAGTGAGATGAATTCAAATTTCACACCTTTGCAAAATTTGGCTTTGGCAGATGAAATGAAAGCATGTCATTGTTCAAAAATGGATCATGTTGTTCGCTTCACTTATAGGCCAAGACTTTTCTAAGAGAGAAAGACTTTTCTCCAATATCTATGTCCTGGTTGTGTAAAAATGCCTTCATACAACTGGTTGGTGCCATGCTAATCTCTCTTACATAAACCATGAAAACCTCACAGTTGGAGAGTCCTTATTTTGTTTTGGTTTTGTGACAACCCCAAATCTGTAAGGCATCAGCATCCAGTTTTGGGTTTTGCCATGTGGGAACAAATGAAACTCAATTCCGAGGAGATCAAAATCAAAGCTATTGAAAAGTCTCAACAAAATCCAATCTGATCCAAATTGCTGATGTGTAGTTCGCATCTTGGTGCAAGCATAGTCATGAAGTGAAAATGAGCAGTTTCACAAGCAGTTCTAATTAGTAAGAGCGGTTTGTAACTTCTTTACAGATTTTTCTGCACTGAGGTTTAGCTTTCTTGGTGGCCTAAGGAACTTTTCGTGATAGAGAAGTTTTCGAAAGCCTAGAAATTTTCTCTTTCTTTCTGTATCTTTCTTGGCTTGGGCCTAAGAGTTGGTTTTTCTTTATATTTTTCTATTATTACTGATTATGTAGCACTTGGTACTAGATACCAATTTCTGGACTGAGTACTAGGACACAGTGTAATGCCTCAACTTCCCTAATTCTTTTAAAATGTCTAGTCAACCCTTAGGACCTGCCTAGATAGTAAGAAAAGGCTTGATTTAATTATCCCAAATATTTACATGCTGGAGCTGAGGAACATGGAATATGCTCACCTATACACACACATACACATGCACGCACACAAATAAAAAAGCTGAAAGGGAAAGGGAAATATTCTATGTTTAAATCAGAACATTTGGCAATGGGTTCACTATCCCTATTGCTAAGATTGCTTCTTAAAACACTTCATAAGTTGGTGCCAATTTACCTTTTCAGACTCTTTCCCAGGAGCGCTATATTACAGACAAAGCTTCCCTCTTGCCTTTGTCCAGACAAAGTAAATACAAATGGATATATTTGTATATACTAATATAAAGCAAGTTTGAGGTTTAAGCAATCACTAATAATTGGGGGGGAGGGGAATCAGGAAAGACTCCCTGTGGGAGATGGCACTTGACCTGAACCTTGAGTGAGGATAAAGATTTGATAAGTATTTATTTATCTTCCTTCAAGGCTAGAACATTTTCCCTCCTCAGTTCTGCCACTTGTAATTCCTACCTCCATTCAAGTTTCAAATTAAATGCCACTTTCTCCAAGAATTTTCTTGATTCCTTCCCCTTCCCTCTTCTTCTGTCCCCTCTTCCTCCCTTCAGCCACTGTGCTAGGGTTGCTCCTTTTTGTTTGTTGGTGTTCATTCATTTCAGTTGCATCCAACATTTTGTGACCCATTTGGGGGTTTTCCTGGCCAAGATACTGCAGTGGTTTGCTATTTCCTTTTCCAGTTCATGTTACAGATGAGGAAACTGAGGCAAGCAGGGTTCAGAGACTTGCCCAGGGTTACAATTTGAACTCAGGAAGATGAATCTTCCTGACTCCAGGTCTGGCACTCTATCCATTGTGCCACCTAGCTGCCTTCTCTATCATGAAATTAAATCATTTTTCATCTATAAATATTTTGCATTTGCTTTTCTGAACACTTTGTCTTTCCCCCTCCTTGAGGAGGATATAAACTCCTTAAAGGCAGAAACTGTCATCATTTTTGTCCTTAGTATATAGTACATCCTTAGTATATATTAGTATAGTAATATATATATTAAATGTTTGCTAAATTGAATAAATTAAATTAAAATACCTTGTTCTCTTTTCAATATGTATTTTTAAACTATACCTGAAAGATTACCAAGCTTCTTCAGTTTCACTTTGTTCTGTTTCAGAATTCAGCTAACTCACAGTGTGATTGAACAAGTAATTTAATGGGGGTAAAGAGACCAAAGAAAGACACATATGTACAAAAATATTTACAGCAACTCTTTTCATGGTAGCAAAAATCAGAACCTGAGGAAGTTGCCATCAATTGAGGAAGAGCTGAACAAACTTATAATACATAAATGTATTGGAATATGTAATGGAATAATATTATGCTACAAGAAATAATGAAGAGACTGATTTTAGAAAAACTTGGGAAGACTTGTATGACCTGATGCATTTCGAAGTGAGTTGAATTAAGAGAATAATTTATAGAATAAAAACACCATTATAAAGACAAACAACTTTGAAAAACTTAAAAACTCTTATCAACACAATGACCAACTCCAATTCAGAGAGCTCATGGCAAAATATGCCTCACATCTGATAGAGAGGTGATGGACTCAGAATGTAGTTTGAGATGCATACTTTTTGGACGTGTCAAATGTGGCAATTTGTTTTGTTTGACTGTGTATTTTCCAAAATCAAAACAAAATTTGGAGGAGATCTCAGAGGAATCACATACCTCTGTAAAACAAGTCAAAGTATGAATAATGCTCCTTATAGATAAAAATAAGCATTACCCACCTGTAAATAATGTCTTTCTTCTTCCTCTCAGTCACAGTTTCTGAGAAGGCAGTAAAAGATTCCAAGGTTGTGTTTTGGAAAGAGAAGAGGATTAGATTGACATTTTTACTGAGGAAAGAGAAGAATGCACACACAACAATGAATGAGGAGAATGAAGCTTTTCTATGGACTGGCATACCTAATTACTGCCATGGACGACAGCATCCTTTCTTTAAACATGTATTTAGTTGCCCTTAAACATACCAAGGAAGCTATCACATGTTTTTTTAAGTCTTTTTAATAAGCACTACTATAGGTTTATGACTCTTTAACCATAAAACCATAACCAAATGGATATATTTCAAGTTCCTGACCCCAAGCCCTTAATTATACTGTAAAAACCCACACGTTCTTTCTGGAAGAAATAGTGCATTTGAAGATTTGGAACTAAGTTCTGATGGGGACTGCTTTTATAGCTCTTTTCCTTACACAACTTGAGGAAAGAAGGGTCATTTGCTATTCAAAAAGAAAAAGTAAGAATACTTGTGAATTAGAAAATAGGGAGTTCCTAACCTTTTTTATGTCATAGACCCTTTTGGCAGATTGGTGAAATGTACATATTCCTTCTAAACTTATGTTTTTAAATGCATGAAATAAAATAAGAAGCCAATTATATTAAAACACAGTTATCAATTGTTTTAAGTTCATGGATCCCAGGTTAATTGCTATAAAAGAACTGGGTCATACTGATCTGACAGACCTGATTAATCTGATCATTTTGGGTCAGTTTTCAACAAGCCCAATAACTTCCTCTTTTTTTTCTTCTTTGCTTCATCATTCATCAGCAATGAGGTCATTTGCTTCTAAATGAGATATCTTCAGTGCACAACAGAGATTTTCATTGTAAATCAAATCTCTTCCAGCTGATAAGCTCATTTGTCACCCAGAACTCTTGACAGTCCTATTTCCCCCAGAGAGTTTTCTAGCTACTCTTGTTAACCTAGCTGCTTAGTTCACTTAAACCAGGTTATATCTATTAAGAATCCTGAGCCTCATTAAAATTTCTTTGGGGAAATAAAACCCTTAGTGGTCTCTATCCTTTTATTTAAAAATAATCATGGTGGCCAAAAATATCTCTACTATGACACATTTAGGTCGTGTGTGTGTGTGTGTGTGTGTGTGTGTGTGTGTGATTCTAATGGCAATGTATCAATTTGGGTCAAAAAATATGCCCAGCTGGGCCTTGGGAAGTGCTTTGTAAAAAATAAAAATTATTCTTTACAGCACTCCTTTGTGCTGGTTTTACATAAAACATTAGCCCGAAAGCTGATTCTCAAAGATTTGACAGTGAACAAACTGTCAAATGAATGATGAAATTCTGAGCAATAGGAAGAAATAAAGTATCCAGCAGTACCAGGAAGCCCACAACTCCATAGATTCCTAATCGTAAATCAGTTTCTAGAGAGGGTTCCATAACTAGCAAGGAAGCCAGTCAACCTAACTATCTATCTATAGAGCCTGATACTACTATGTAAATATGCATACATATCCCAGAAATTGGTATCTGAGATGTGACATCACCAATAAAATTCAAATAAAACTTATGTAATTCCAAAAATGTAATGCTCTTGAAAGAACTCCTCAGGGATGAGCACTTTATCAACACTAGGAATCAATCCAAACTCAGATGGACTGCAATGACTAATTCTTGATCCAGAAGAGATAATGTAACACATTTCCTTCTTCTTCCTAGAAAGACCAAGGACTACTTGGTATGGAATATTGCATTCTCTTTCAGACAAGGTTGTGTTGTTAGTCGCTTTTGCTTGACAGTTGTTTCATTGTTACAAGGGAATGTTTGGTGGGGAGGGTGAAGGAGGCAGAGAAATCAGGAAATTATTCTGGTGCCAAAAACTAATGGCATCAATGATTTTTTTAAAATGAATCTGTCATGCTCAGAGGTAGTGTAGCATGATGGATGTGGGATAGTAGACCTAGAAGCCAGAAAGAATTGGATTTAAGTTCGGCTTATGAGATGTACTGGCTGTATGACTGGTCAAATTATGTATCTGCTCAGTATTCTGAGGAACTCTCTCAAGACTAAAATGTAGAGAGGACGCTGTTCTGCATTGGTAGAGAGAGTTTTGCTATATGCCAAGGAAATCACAGGTCTGATATTTGTCAAGTTCATAATAAAAAGAAAATGGCATTTAAAAACCCTGTCAATCCAGAAATTACCATACCATTTTGGATTTCATGATCTATGTGAAGAAAACCAGATATATTGACTCATAGCCTCGATTTGGGGAGAATGTATTTCTAAGAGAAAAGAAAAAATGTAAGTAAAATATGATGAAAAAATTCTAGAAGGAAAGTCATCTCAGTAAAGACAGAAGACTCTCAGCAACAAACATCTAATAAACCAAAGACAGAAAATTCTAGAAGAAGAACAAGGAGAAACTGTCCAAATAGCCCATTGTGGCTGCATAGAGAACTCATTTACCAACTCAGAATTTGAAGGACATGTACAGAAGATGGAAGGAAAAAAAAAGTAGGACACACCAAACTAAGTTCAATTCCCTTTTGTGTTGGGGGTGGAGAGGAGGGTAGAAAGGTGCATAGACTAGTATAGTAAAAAAAAAAATTCTGTACGTATAATTTGCCTAGGTTTTAGAAAAGCATTTGCAAAGTCTCTCATCCTATCTTTTTAGGTGGACTCAGAAAAGGCTGATTGACTAGTCCCAAAGAGCAGCTATTGATGACTTAAGGTTAACTTGGGAAATGGTCTCTAATGGAGAGACCCAAGGGCCTGTGCTTGGTTCTGTGGTTAAAAATTTTACCATGACCTTGATAATACATAGATGGCATGTTTCAAGGACACCAATATTCTTCTAATAATCTATGCTCATAAGATACCAATTATTCTTGACTTCCCACTTTCTTCTCTTTCCCCAATGTCCAATCAGGTTGCCAAGGCTTACCTACTTAACAACTCTCACATTCACTTTCTTCTCTCTGCTCCTACCACACCCATCTTGGTCTAGGTCCTCATCACCTTTCACTAGGACTATTACAATGTGTGTGTTCATCCTTCATTGCTGAAGAAGACCATGCCATCAGAGAAATAATGACTTGCATTCAACTTTGCTTTTGAGTGAGGGAGGGCTGTGCAGGTCACCAGCCTCACTTTTCCTCCAGAGCCATCTGAATCCAGTAACCAGATATTCATCAGGATTCCGGGAGATGACCCGGAATGAGGCAATTGGGGTTAAGTGACTTGTCCAAGGTCACACAGCTAGTGAGTGTCAAGTGTCTGAGGTGAGACTTGAACTCAGGTCCTCCTGACTCCTGCACTGGTGTTCTATTCTCTGCACCACCTAGCTGCCCCAAGGACCATTACAATAGCCTCTTAATTGGTCTCCCAGCTTCAGTTCTCTCCTTCTTCTAATTCAATTCTATTCCTCTTAGGATAAACTGCAAATCTCTGTATTTGCCATCTGAAGCCCTTGACCATCAGGCTCCTGACAGGCTGATTACACCCTTTGGGAACTCTATCATCTCCCCAAACTGGTCTGCTTGCCTTTCTTCATAGAACAGACTCTATCTTTTGTGTCTCTCTTTGCCCAGGCTTTCCTTCATACCTAGAATGATCTCCTTCCTTACCTCTACCTTTTGGAATTCCTAGCTCCCTTTACAGCTCAGAACAAGGGCCACCTCCTTCAAATGCCTGTTCCTGAGTCTCTCACATATTAATACCCTCACTCTAAATAGTTTACTTCCCACTTATCCTCTAAATGCTATTTGTGAACTTGCTGTGTTCTCTTAGTAAATATAAGTTTCTTGAAGATTAGAATTGTCTTTCTTTTGTCAGGGTATCTCAGCACCTAGCACATAATAGGTACTTAATATGCTGTTGATGAATTGATTTAGTGAAGAACTGTGCTTTTATCAATGTGGGGCACGCTGTTCACCAAGAAAGACTGTAATCCCTGCAAGTCTTTCCATCTTTGGCATTAGGCAGGTAACAAGCGTTTGTCAAATGACTGCTATATGCGAGATACTGAGCTAAGCACTATGTCAACTCCTCTGCTTTTTACCTGTGTCTAAACTTCAAGCTTTGCCCATCAGGATGCTCTTCTCTTTATCTGGCATCATCCCGATTTGTTCTCCTTCTACAATAGATAGACATAGAAGAATTCCAAGAGGGTAGGCAGCCTGCCTTTCTCAGGGTCTCCAACCTTTTCCTTCAAAGCATGAACCTTTCATTTTCAGGTATTCTGATTGTTGGGGAAATTCTGTGAGGATGCATTGCAGACAAAGAAAGGTCAACTGCTTGCTGATTCTATTTTCACCAAATTTCTTCTATGAATCCCCCTTCCTGAAGTCCCACAGTCACCACCTAGCATAGATCCTCGTCACCTCTTACCTCTACTATTCCAATCGTTCTTTGATTAGTCTCTCTGACTCAAGTCTCTCACCACTCCAACTCTTATGCTACTCTGCTATCAAAAATGGTTTTACTAAATTGTAGGTCTGATCAAGACAACCTTCTTCCCCTCTTCACTGCCCCCCATAAAATCCAGTTGCTCCATTACATGTAGGTGCAACTACAAAATGCTGTTTCACATTTAATGCCTTTCCATTTTTCTTGTATAGTTATGCTTTATTCCTCTCTCAACACTTCAAAATTCAGCTATCCTGCCCTATCTGATACTCCCCACAGAAGGTATTTTATGTCCCAACTTCATGCCTTTGAAATTCCACATCTAAGATGTTCTAGCTTTACCCCTATGCCTCCTACCTTCCTTGAAGTCTCAGGCCAAATCTCACCTTTTGTAAGAGACTTTTCTTTCTTCAAGTGTCTTGGTGGTACAGTAGATAGAGTGCCGGGGTCCTGGAGTCAGGAAGACCTGAGTTCAAATTCATCCTCATCACTTACTTAGCTGTGTGGCCTTAGGCAAGTCACTGAACCTTGTTTGCCTCAATTTCCTTATCTGCAAAATGAACTAGAGAAGGAAAGGCAAACCACTCCGCTATCTTTGCCAAGAAAACCCTAAATGGGGTAACCAAGAGATGGACAAGACACATACATATACATATATATGTATGTACATGTATGTATGTATGTGTATATGTGTGTATATGTGTGTATATGCACATACATATATCTACATGTATATGTATATATTCATCCTCTGTTCTTTTGTTATAGGAGAGACAGGTATCAAAAGAAGCAGAGAGACAGAGATAAGGGCACACAGAAGGAAAAGAGACAGAGATAGAGATAGAGACAGACAAAAATGGAGATAGAAAAAAAGGGAGGGATATTTATTGGGAAATTAAGATAATGTAAAAATAAAAGATTTAAATCATTTTTTAAATGAAGAAGTTAGACTACATGATTTCTAAGGCTCCTTCTATCTCCAACTCTATTATTAGAATGTGAATTTTAGAGCTCTACTGAACCTTAAAGATTAAGTGGTCTAAAACATCTATCTTCAAAAGAAGGTCAAGTTCCTTGCCAGACTCTTCATCTGCAAAATGAGGGCCTTAGACTAAATGACCTATAAGTTCCCTTCCAGCTCTAAGCCCTTGGATCCTATCATCTACACCTCTTTGGTGCTTATTCCTGCTTAAGGCAAATGATGGCATAAAGTACTAATTTACAAAGGCAAATGAGGCAACTGCTTGTGACTGAAATTTATAAATTATTGTGTTAAGCATTACAGTTGCTTAACCTCATAAAAGGGAAAAGTTCATCTTCAAACCACTATGAGTGAAATGTAAGAGCCATTTTAAAAGTGTTGCCAAGCTATTAATCAAATTTAACTAGATAGGTCATTCTTCATTTCTTTTCCCCTAAAAATCACATGTAAATGGAGATTGGCCATGTGAAATTTCAGCCCTTTTTTTTTAAAAAAAAAAATGTATTTTGAAACTGCTCAGTGACTGAAAAATATACTTAGGAAAGAATTAATATATCTTAATGGAATTTGTTACCATGAACAAGTAATAGAATTAAGGCACATTTTTCACTCTATGGATTGTTAGGAGGAAATTACAAAACTATGCCATCAAGTAAGAATTTTTTCTCCCACAAGCTAAAGCTTAAATTTAAAGACAGAACATGCATCCAAATGCAGGATTCATCACCTCCAATTAGTATTTTGTGGCAGCTATAAGCATCTAGGCTCTTTCTTTGGCTAATAGCGACATAGCTTCCTCCAGGCTGTAGATATCCAGAATGCTGACTAACCCTAAACATGAATTTCGTTAAAAAGCTATGCCAGTTGCCGCTGAGGACTCTTTACAGTAAAAATCTGAGTGGTCCAGCCAGATGTAGTGCAGAACTTAATTGCCTTTCCAACTCACGCACACTCTGACCCCCGTCTCTGTCTGTGTCCTGCTCTCTTTTCTCTTCTCCAGGCCGGGAAATGGGTACCTGAATCTGAGCCATGAAAAGATGCAGTTGGAGTGTATCAAGAAAAAACCATAAGGAGCCGGCTTCCATCCATCTCGGAGCCCCCTCCTCCCCCCACGCCCACCAGAAAGCAGACAGGCCTGCGAGCGCCCGAGCCCTGGCCACAGCGCTGTTTGATTGCTTAAGCCTGGTGGTCAGACAATAGGGCCAGAAAGAATGGTTGCTTCCTTCCTTCCTGTTGAGTGTTCTGCCTGAGTGAACAAATTCAATAGCATTTTGCTTCACGGCAACACTAGGCCCTAGCACAAGCGAAAATCAACAAAGAGCCATTCTCCGGCATTTCCAAACCCACCTAAGCCAAGCCACTGAACTGTGGCACCACGGGGGAGGGGGGTCCAAATCCGTGCCCTACTGGAGGGTGTGCACAAAGCACAGTAAACATCCAGGTTCTTGTTTATGCTGAAGGCCTCGTTTTTGGGGGGCTTGTTTTAGGGGGGATGGGGGTGGGGGAGAGACAGTGATAGGAGGGGAAGGGTCACAGAGGGGTGGTATGTGAACGAAAAAAATAAGGTTGCCCTAAATATTATTTTTATTGTTTTTCCTTTTTTTTCCTTTATAGTCCTTTCAGATATTTTGGAGCTTTCCTAGATCTGGGCCATTTCAAGTGCATCTGCAAAAATAAAATTTCTATGATGGCTGGGATGAGGAAAACTCTATAAATGTTTTAAATGTACCTTTAAAAAGTGTGCTAGAGTAACTAGCCATCCCTATTGCTCTCAGTCCTGTAGGAAAGAGGAAAAAATTGGGGGAATTTTGCAAATGAGACTAGGATTTTTTAAAGACTTAGAATAAATCAGGCAGCTGCTGTGACAATCTTGAAATTAAATTAAGACTTAATGATTCCCTTTCTATAGATATAAGCACCATATAGAAAGATATCATTTAAAATATACTTTAGAATGCATACATGGTTTCATGGGTGGATGCTCAGTATAAATTACCTATGACATATATATGTATATATATATATATATATATATATATATACTTATACATGTACAAATTTGAAATGAATTTTACAGGGGGTTTTTTCTGTTTATTTTCAACCTTTTCATGTTGTCCCCTAATTCTAAACTCTCCAGGCCAGTTTCTGTTGCCAGCATATTCAAAGACATGTGCCTTTTAGCTGCCTGTCAAAAAATCACATAATTGTAAGCAATGGGTTCCTTGCTATCCAAGATCCTCTCAAAAGACTCATTTGATGTAATGCTGACTATTGGAGAATACAAAATCAGCATGCTAAGTATTCTTACAGTCTCTTACAGATGAACTGGCACATCACCCTGCAGAATAATGCATTAGTATACTGTGGGATTATGGGGCAAGAATACCTCTAGCTGTGTTTGTCACCCAGTGTACAAGCAGGGCTTAGCTTGAAGCAATATTGCTAAAAGGAGTCTATATGAGAGCCTTTTGGGGGGGGAGAACAGAAAGGGGAACTAAAATGAAAACCATCACTCTTCAAACTGTATTTAAGCTATCAAATGAAATCCTTTTGGAAACATTATCAAAAGTTTTCTTTTTCAAGACTAAGAATGTGCTTACTTAGCTTTCAAAAAAACAAAATTGGGTTTTACATTTCCATGTTGCATCTGTTTTCTTTTGTAAAGACCTGCGTTGGTTGTTTTCCCCACTCTATTTGAACCATAGTTGGAACTCATCATCAAGCCAAAATATGTCAGCCTCTTGCTTTTCTTTCCTCTATCTCAGCTATGACAGATTATCTCATCTTGAACTGTAGTCCTGATTAGAAATGGAAAAATTTCTTTTGTTGTCTTCTTCTGCCTTGAATCTATTATTTGCCTTTATATCATCTATAATGTTTGCATATCTAGTTATGTAAAGCAATTTGTTTTTGTAACTAAAGTAAGTACTAGTTTCATGGCAAGTTCTTTGTGGTATCCTATATTACAATTATGATGACAGTTTATAATAAATTCAGGGTGATATGGTTACAGGAGAATTGCTCATTTTATGGATCTGACCCAAATCTCAGTTCGCAAATAGGAGATAACACATAAGATTCTTACCTAAGAACTACTAATAAAAATGTTACAATATCCTAATTTCATTCTGAAGAATTCAATTCAATTAACATTCCAGAAAGCGTGATATAGTAGAAAGGGCACTGAATTTCAAGTGAGAAGATAACTGACAAAGTCCTTTCTAGCTCTCTGCCCTGTGATCTGATGACCTTTGTGAGCCTTAGCTCTTCCATTTACTAGCAGACTGAACTTGGGCAGGTCCCTTATCCCATTTGAGCCCCATCCCTCACCTTTTCTAATGGGAATGATAATATTTGCACCTCCTAACTGATGGGGTCAGAAAGAAAAGTGCTAAATAAAACTTATTGAATAATATAAATGTGGTATAGTTATTATTCCAATTGCTTTACACACAAAAAAAATCATATCAGTTGTCTTTATTTGATGATAGAAATAGATAAAATTTTCTAGTTAAAATACATGGCACATAGATTGGGGAGGATAATGAGATTGCCTTTTTTTTTTTTTTTACCCTTGCAATGATTTGGCCCAGAAAGTTCTATTCAACACATAAGAAGAAAAATAGATCTGTGGATACTGAGTAGCATCCGCTGCTCTCCCAAGAACAAAGAGGCAAAGAGAGATGTGTTAGCCTCTGACTGCTCCTGATTTCCCCTAGCTGTACAGTCATACCAGTCCAAGCATGTAAGTGAACCTCACTTTATGCAGATTCTTCCATCCTCTCACCCTGGTTATGTAGGGTCTCTCCGGTCTATACGGTAGCTATATACATTGAGGATGGGGGATATTTTTTCTGCTTTGCAGAAAGAATGTCCAAAGATATGGAAGTATTCTTTCATACCCTTAGAAGTAGCTCATAACACACCCTTTTGAAGAGAGGGAAATTAATGTTTCTCTCAGTTTGGCTCATATGAAAGAACATGGCCTTTGCATTTGCAATCTTATCGTCCCCAACACTGATATCTTTCAATGGTATTTTCTATTACTTTATTTGGTCAGCATTTAAAAGTTTCTCTTAGTTCTGCTTACTTCCTTCTGTATCAATTCATATTAACTTCCCAAGTTTCTCTGAATTCTCCATGACTATCATTTTTTTTTTATGGTTCAATGAAATTACTTAATAAATTCTTCTTGATTTCCCTGTTAATTGTGTCCATGAATATATTCCCAGTACTTTCTCCACCAGCAAAGTCCTTTAATATCTTCAGGATCAGTGCTTTAGTCCTTTGTTATCTTCAAGATCTCATCAATTTAGGTATTCCTTTCACCTTTACAGATTGCTGCAATTTACTGATGCCTTTTCCTGGGTAGTTCTCCTCCCCATCTTTCTGTAAAGAGAACATGAAGATGCTCTAAATTTAGAGGCAGAGGCTTTGTGTTTGAATTCCAACTCTGCCATTTATTCTTTGTGTGACCTTGGGCAAATTACTCAACCTCTCTCAGTCTCAGTTTCCTCATCTGTATAATTGGACCAGATAACTTCTAAAGGTCCTTTCTAGCTCTAAATCTATGATCATCTGTTCCTTTACTCCACTGAGGACCTATTCAAATGAAGTGGGAGCAAAACCTCCTCCTGGCTCCTACCTGTGAGAGTTTATTTACTGTTGCCTAAAGGAGAGGTAGAATGACAGGTAAATCACCCTAGTTTCCTTAGGCTCCTGACCACTCCTGGAATATCGAGGTCACAAACATAGCTATGACTGGGACACATTGTCATAGGGTCACAGATCTAGAGTGGGAAGAGACCTTAAAGGCTATCTAATCCAAAACTCTTATTTTAAAGATAAGGACATTTATGTCTCAGGGAAGTTATGGTTTGCCCAAGGTCCCACAGTTAGTAAGTGGTCGAGCTGAACTTCAAACTCAGAATCTGTAACTGATTCCAAATCTTTATACTGAACAATGATGATTACTGTGCGTATCAGGAAAGATTCTTCTTTTATCCTTTCCTTTTCTCCTACCTTCAACATCTCTGATCAGAGCACATGAAAGTATTGAGTGTATTCTAACATACTCTTAAACCAGTTTACTTGGCTTTTTCTCCATACAGAATAGGGAAAAGGAAAATCAAGTTGATTGTAAAGTATTGTCATGTTTTTCTACTAAAAGCCTTAGTAAAATAATTTATAATGAAAACAATGAGTACAGGAAACAAAGTTGCTGAGTCTGGATCCACATGCTGCAGAAGTCTCTGATGTGTATCCAATATAAATGCACTATTCTGAACAAAATTAATCTACACAGAATTTAATAAATCCAATACTTGTTTCAAAACCTCCACAGATAACCTGACATGATTTGTACAATTAGTAACCATCAAACAGGAAATACTTTAACCTACATGAGCATGAAGATTAAAACATATCTTGGCCTCACTAGGATTTTGGCTAATTTAAGTCCATTCAGTGCAATCAAACTATGTTATTAAGAACCAGTTTTGATATTTAATAATAAGTTGGTTTTAGAAATAATTAGAATAATTAACATTTATATGGCACCTTGGGATTTGCAAAGTAATCTACATATATTATCTCACCTGTTTTTCCCAACAATCTTGTGAGGTAGATGCTATCATTAACTCTATTTTAATCCAACAAGTCAAATCAAAAAGCATTCATTAAGAGCTTCCTACGTGCAAAGTACTGTCCCAAACTCTGGAATTATAATTACAAGCAAAATGAAAACAATCTTTACCCTCAAGGAACTTATCTTTTTTTATGGGGAAGATAACACATTAAAAACATCCAAAAAAGAGGGAAGTATCTACTGGTGGAGGGGGAGGGGATAAAGGGGAGAGATTTGATGGAGAAACAAATTCAAAGAGTCAGGAGAGACGCTCCCTCCACAATAAATGTGGGCACTTTCCTTGACATACAAATTTCAGGAAGAACTGACCAATGAGAGGAAGGGTTGCAGGGATGAAATGATATCGTAGGGTGAGAAGGATGCTGTCCCATAGTGGAAAAAGACATTCAGAGAAATTAGAACAGAGTCCAAATGAGAAAACAGACTGGGTTTTGCCCACCATCCCACAGCTAGAAAACCTCAGGGATGAAATTCAAACCCAGTTCTCTCCTGATTCCAAATGAAGTGCTCTTTTTCATGATCCTGCAGCTTTCTATACAAAATAATCTATACCAAAATTTGGAGTTTTTTGAGTCCTTTTTTATTCCAGCTAAATAAATAGTTTATGAGTCATTCATATTCCTTGTGTCCCTATAAGAAGTTTTCCAAGATCTTGATAGGAACAAACACATTAATTAATTTTCTGACACAACTCAAGTGCTGATTTATTTTGCTTGACTGCATGTCAGATTCAAAGAAAGGTCCTACTAGTGCAGAGTCAATAGGAAGTGAAAAGGTTCTTTAAAAGAGAGAGAGAAAATATCAATAAGACACTTAGAATGAAAACCCAAAATAAATTAGCAGAGTAGATGATGTACACTGTTATCTAAATCTCTCCATCGAAGGTGCTCTGTATTAGGAGTTTTTTCACTACCTAAAATCTTTACACAGATATAAATGAATTATTAAGGAACATCTACTCTTGCTCCAAGATCAGACTCCAATTATTTACAGGAAAATGTAAGCTCCTTGAGGGTAGGAACTAGTTCAGTTTTTGTCTTTGTACCCCTAGCATCTAGTTCTGTGCTTGGCACTAAATAAGTACTTGCTTGGTTGAATTGAATTCCAAGATGCTGCACACATGGCTCTTTCCTAACTAGTAAATAACATCCTTACTTTATATGGCTTCCAGCCCAGGGATGTGCTAGAGCTAGCTCATAGAGGCTTTGAGAATGGATTGTCAGTATGAGTATTTACACCATGAAAATCAACAAGCAGCACAAAGTGGGGCTTGACTTATTATTTGGTTGTTTAACTCTGGGGTCTAGACTTGAGAAAGTCATAGAGAAAATGCAGATTAAATGGCATTTAAATTAAATTTAAAAGTATGACCTATGTATTTGTGTGTATATGTGGGCATGTGTGCGTGCATGTATGGGTGTGTGTGTGTGTGTGTGTGTATTTTTCCAAAGAGTCAGTTGTTAAACATTTACTGACACACCCTCGCTACCTATCTTGTTGACCATTAAAGAAATGTTCAAGGTTCTCAAGTGGCTTACATTTAAATTTGCTCCCAAGCAGGAACAAATTATTCAAATCCATTTTTTGCAAGATTTTTCGTTTTGTGCATCTGTTCATGAATCAAGACTAGAAGTGAGCAAAAATTCTGGGTTTTACTCCCTTCTGTTATCTCCATCCTGGTTTTGCTGAGATACAATGCTAAATAGCCTGGATGAGGAGTCTATTTCCTAAACTATGAAGCTCTTTCAAGTTGTTCAGACCTGCTGACCCCCATCTTTCTTGCCTCTACATACCTTCTCTTTGTATTGACATAGCACTTTTTCAGAAACTCAAAGCATTCCATCTGCGGTGCAAGAGAATTATATACAATTCCTGGGCATTGTATGGCTGCCTGGGAAGGAGGAGGTCATCAAGCAGCACTGAAGCTGCTGCTGCTGCTCAGCCCTCAACACCAATCAGTCCAATCTCCTGCCTCTCAGGTATATACAGTATTAATTGTCCTTTCAACAACCAGGTGGTGAGTGTTTCTTACGTGCTTTGCCCTGAGCTAAGTGTCACATTCTACAACACTTTCCAATACTAGCTGGGGCCTGCCCTGAGGTAGAACTTGGAGCTTGGTAGGGTAGGAAGAGAGGATCCGAGCTCTACCTCAGTGGCTAGGAATCATCCCTGGCACTAATTTGTACCTTTTATCAACATCTTTCAGTGCCTCCTTTTCTAAATACCCTCTAATCCTCCCCTTAATTGCATTTCAACTTTACCTACTTTATCCTTTATGGTGATCCAAGTAATAAAGAAATTTTGCAAGAAGCAAATCCAGATAGCAGCCATAGCCCCCCTCTTTTAAGCATGAGCAATCTTGACTCAAAAATAATATACATGTGATTTTTGTACAGTCTTGTAACTTCAAGACTAAAGATATGAATTCAAGAACTTTTACCTCCAATTCCTGGTCAATACTAACCAGTGCTCCTTTAGCATTGATTCCAAGGCATGTTTTACAGGAAAAATGGGTTGTTTACTATATCTTAATTTCCTTATTTATAAAGTAAGGAGGTTAGTTGGACTAAACCAGGGGGTTCTTAAACAGGTATCCACCAACCTTTCCTCTCTTCCTAAGGGTTCATGGTTAGATTTCTGAGAATCAGTGAACTTGGATATGAAAATAAAATTGCCTCATTATTTTAATATAATTGATTTTTTTTGTAACCCCAAGTATTTTAGGCTATGTATTTGAGAATGTTGTTCTAAGAAGGCTTTACTAGATTTCCAGAGGGGTCCATTGCATGAAAAAAGATAAACCCCTAGACTAAACCTATGCTGCCAGAATGGCAATATGACACAGTGGAAAATAGAAGGAATTTGGAAACTGGTCTTGGTTCAAATCCCACCTCTCATGTTTACTGCCTGTAATAAACTTGGGCAAGTCATCAGTAAACCCTTCTAGATATTAGTTTCTTCATTTGTACAATGAGAGTTTGGGATCAAATGGTTCCTGAGGGTCCTTCTAGCTCTAGTCATATAATTACATAATTTTATAACCGTTCTATACCTCTGCTTTCTCATCTCTAAAATGAGGGAAATGGATTCAATGGTCTTGCATGTCCCTTCCCCTTCTAAACCTGTGATCCTAAAGTTTCTTCCACCTCCAAAACAGTGTGATTTTCAAAACATACGTTGTATGCTCAAAGAATAGAAAAACTCCTTTAATATCCCTATTTTCCCTTCAATCATTCCAGGCATTTTTATATAGGGGCACAACTTAGTTCAATAATAACAGCTAACATATATATATATATATAGGTGTATAACCAGACATACCCAGATACACTCACACAGAGACATATATATGTGTGTGTGTGTGTGTGTGTGTGTGCGAATATTCTTATAATGTACCAAGCACTGTGCTGAACCCTTTACAGTTATCTCATTTGACCCTCACAACAACCCTAAAAAGTAGGTATGCTTATTATTCCCATTTTGCAGATGAGAAGAGGCTTAAGCAACTTGCCCAGGGTCACAAAGTAGTAAGTGACTGAGATGGGGTTTGAACTCATGAACATGAGTATTCCTGATTCCAGGTCCAATGCTCTAACCACTTCACCACCTAGCTATCCCTTTTCATGCCCCATTGCCACCATATAAGTTGAAATACCTCCTTCCACTATAAGTCTCTGAAGTAGCTTGCCATCAGGGATGAGTTTCAAAATAATAAGAAACTGACCTATAATCTTAAAGGGAAATGGTTTGTTTCCTACTCTAAAAACCTAGATTCAAAGAGCACTCTGGGATGGAAGTAAACATAAGCACTATCCAGGTGGATGTCTATTCTGCCATACCCTTGGTCAAGCACTCCCTTTGGGAAAAGATTTCTTCAAGGATATATTGAAAGATTTAGCTAAAAGCTCCATGCCTGCCTATACTCCATGACATCATCCAGAGAATGATGATTTGGATGATGGCTGGAGAATCCCTACAAAATAGAAATTTATTGCTTTTAGTCTAACTGAGAGATTAGGACTGGCAAGGCCATAGAGACTTCACGACTCAACAATATGGAGCACCAACTAAACTCAATACCTAAGCCACTTAGAGTTATAAAACAAATCAATTAACCAGAAAAAGAGAGGTCCAATATTACAATAGAACTAAATTATCTAAATGTCCAAATAATGAAATCTATCATTGCTAACACTTAACACTATAATTGTCCAGTTTCTTTCTAAAACTTTCTTTTGTTAGTAATTGTCCTTGTAGTCTTTTGTTTTAATTTAAAAAAAACATCTATTATAGGTAGGTTTTAAAATTAGTATCCATCTTCTATAAATGAGAGAGCTGAATGACAGGTAATCTAAGAATTTGACAAATCAATCATTTATTGAAAATAGAATTGAATTTGGAGTTGGAGGACATGAGTTTGAATCTTGGCTCTATTATCTGGTATAATGGAGAGTGGTGGATTTGGAGTCAGGAAAACTGAATTCAAATCCTTCCACAGCACTTATTTATCTGTGTGACCCTGGACAAGTCACTTAACCTTTCGATCAGTAGTTAATCAGTAAGTATTTATTGTGCATATACAACGTGCCAAGAACAATGCTAAATTCTAGGTGTATAAAGACCAAAAAAAGCCCCTATCCTCAAGGATATCCTCATATTCTAATGTGAGAGATAACAGGTAAGTAACTAGGTACATATGAGATATCTACAGAGCAGCTGAAAAGTAATATAAAAGCAGAGGCATTAGCAGCTGAGGGGACTGGGAAATGTATCCTACAAAAGACTTTTCAGCTTCAGATTTCTTATCTATAACAGAGGTAAAATAGTGCCTTTGTCATAAGGCTATTATGAGGTTCAGATGAGATAAACTTGTAAAACTTTTCGCAAACTTTAAAGCCCGATGTGAATGCTCACTATTATTAGCTATTACTTCTGTTTTGTATGTCCAGTATCAGCACAGTGCCTGGATCATCGTAGGCATTTAATACATGATTAACTTGACTAGTTATGTGACCTAAGACCAGTTACTTGGTTTTTCTTTGCTAACTAGTTGAAGCTATTGGAATTAGAGCAATAATTTCTGTCTACTGAATTTCTGAAGTGTGTCTTGAATGCTGTTTTTCCAACGTTAGAGATGAGATGAATTCTTCAGAGGAAAAAGGATTAAATCCTTCTCAGGTTTAATGCTAATATTCAATTAAATGTTATAGATCATTCCTAGCTTTAAGGAGAGTCACAGTCAAGCATAGCAACAAACATAGCTAGGAAGGTTCACTGTATTTCCATTTCCTGTGCCCTTCAGTAGAAGGTTGATTTAGGGACAAAGCTAGAAATAAAATCAAATTTTCCTGGAGAAACATTGACTAAGTAGCACACCTCAACAGCAGCCAAGTGCAATGCTTACCAATGGATACTTTGGCATAGCTCTGGTTAATTAGAAACTAAATTACTTACATCACTAATTATTCATAATGACTGTATTCTTTTCTATGACCTCTGTTTAAATGACTGTTAAATGAAAATTTTTAAACATTTAGCCTAAAAAAGTGTTTAACTTCAAAAATGATTGACATATACGTAATATATATATACATACATATATACATATGTATGTATTAGAGACATTTAGGCTGCCAAATTAGGACTGATAAAATGTATTTATTTGTTCTATGTATATCACCCAAATACAACAGAACAGAACAGCTAAACAGAAGGAAATGTTAATATGTAAGCTCAAAGTTCCTTTGATAAAATTATTTTGATTAATTTTTTTTTTATGAAGCTCTGTGAACTTGGAATTTAAAGGCCACAAAAGCATTCTTTGCTGGGGGTGATCCTTCATTTTCTCTCACACACATAGCAAACCCCACCCCCACTCCCCAGTTGGTGCTGAAATGTTAAGCAATTTCCCCCTCTCTTTCCCTGCTTAAGAGGCTCCAAATCCAAGTGGTTTTTTTTTAATCAGACTGATAAAGTCTCTCTAGCAACTCTCTAGTTAGGCTCTTTCACACATGTATTTTCCTGTTTTTCAGTCATTCCTGGAGTGGCTAGAGACTTTTTCTGTGTCCACCATATCAGAGTGTCAGGGAAGCTATTTGTTTTATTTAAAGGTGTATATAAACAGGAAGGTTTTTCACAGGGTGTCCCCAGTTCAGCCAAGAAGGCTTTGTGCTGAGCTGTATAAGAAAACATTCAAGGTTAAAATTCAGCTTGACTCTCCCAGCAAACAACCCCTCTGGCACCTTCCCCCCCACCCCCACTTCAACCCTTGGGGACCTTCCTGCCCTCCCTCCCCCCATGAGAAGCCAGCTCATCAACATTAGCACACAAATGCAAAATAACCAGCCAGGCCTCTTCCCAGGAATACAAATTAGGGGCAGGTAGTTGAAGAGCTTAGAAAACTGAAATAGCAAAGTTCACAATGAAAAGGATGAATAGATGAGAGACTGAAAGTGGGGTAAAGTGTTTAGCTTTTGTTATTTAAAGTGACGTCTTTAACTCTTTGCCACAGTGAGACTATCCTTCACAAAAATAATAATGCATTGCAATTAAGACCTGAAGGGTAAAAAAAAAGGTACTGGGTTTCAATTTTTTTTTTAAATTAGATTTAGAACTCAGGGGAATATTAGGTTGATCAAAAAACTATAAAAGTTATGATTAAACTCAGCAATGATACTGATAAAGAGAATGAAAAAGATGTCAGAGTACAAGATTTCTAGTGGTGTCCTTATAGACATTTAAACTAGAATCCCAGTTAGCTGGCTCCTGCTTTTTCTTTCATCTTCTGTCCCTCCTTCTAGCAGCACTAGCTGCTCTGACTTGTGAGGTGTGTCTAGGTGTCATCTCTGAACTTTTGTTTTTAATTGGATCACAGTCTTACCAGTTAGAGTAAACAATATCTATTGAGTATCAGCTGATTGCATAGCCATAGTATTTATCTGATGAAGAGATGAATCTGGGTATACCAGACAGTTGGGAAAAGGGAAATGCATTATTTACTGTGAGGGAAGAGGGCAGGACTCATTTTTCTTGTGCTGGATCTGGGAATAATCATTACTGTAAACAAAGTAAGTATTAAGATATGCTAATACATTTTAAAGACAGATTTCCAAATTAAAGATTTCATTGTGTCCTGGTCTACTACCTGTTAGAAAGAGAAAATTTAGTCAGCAGCACTTATGAGGTCCTTCTATGTGTCAGACTCTGTGTTTAAAGTGATAAGGATGAAAAAAAGATAAACACAGTTCCTGTCTGCAAGAGGCTTCCATGTACTATGAGGAAAACAAGTGCAAATATTTCTATAACAAACAAGAAATAGATTGAGTAAACTGGAGATTGTCTCAGGGTTAAGAAGATCATCTCTTCCAATTTCTTGATTTTTACCTAGCAGGAAACAGGTTGTGAGACCTTAGCAACTTGCCTAAGGTTACATCCTTAATGATGGGGTGGGCCAGGAAAAGCCTGAGGGGGGGTCTTAGAGATCTCCGGGTCTCACACTTCATGTTACAAATGAAATTAAAGTCACTAAACTTTAGTGACTTAACCAAGGTCTTTCAACCAGCCAGCATGCATCCCATGTCTTCTGACTTCCCATCCTTGATGCTCTCCAGTTAAACAAATCCTTCCATTCAAAGCTGAATTTTGTACTTAGTTTCCTCCAATGCTACATTTTTACTGAGAAGAGTGTAAGCCCTTCTTTGACTCTTCTTAGAAGATTCCAGATTTGTTGTACAAAAACCAGCCTCACCCAGTCAAGGATTTTTTTAAGTAACCATCTCAAACCCTTCGTGGGAGATCCAAACTCATGCCCTTCTCTAACCCTGCACCCTATGGGGGACTCAAAAAAAGTTTTTTAAAAAACTTCAGCTATTGTTCAATTGGTGTAATTGGTGTACTCATAGAGTAAAAGGAGAGAAAGATGCTCCACTGTAACTTTTCAGAGCAGTTAGTAGAACCTGAAAGGAAGGCCACAGCAAAATTAATCTTCAGAACATAATACTTCTCACTGTGGGTGATGTTAGGAAGTTGTGTGTAGCATTTGTAGAGTGGGATTGGCGGCTTGGGGTCTTTTGAGATTTCTACTGTTTTGTTGATTGCTTTCCATCTGTAATTCTGTGTCATCATATAACATCCCCATTGTATAAAAAGAACAACTGAGAGGCTAAATGTCATGTAACAGACTAAGGACAGGATGGTGTCAGAGAAAGTGGAAATTCCACCTATGTGATTTTGGGCAAGTCACTTCTCAGGGCCTCTGTTTCTTCATCTGTAAAATGAAGGGGTGGGAATGATAACCTCTAGTATTCCTTTCCACTCTAAATCTAGAATCCTGTGATTGCCCCAGGTTAGTGATAAAACCATATCTTTATTTTTCTAAGTTATGAAATAAAACAAGTATTTCTATAACATGGTATAATAAAAAAGATGGTTGCACATGAAACTGCAATTCTATCATTCACAACTTGAAATTCCTTTTAAATATACACATGAAAAAACCACATCTTTAGACTAGACTGCTGAGGTGAGGGATGCACCCTCTCCATCTCTTTTCTTGCACAGATCTCAGCATGTTTTTGTTGTTTGTCATTTTTCAACCATGAATCGGATGTAAGTCATTAACCTCACTCTCTCTTCCATAATCATCAAAGCTCAGTGGTAAGACAATGTTAATACTACTAGAGATGGCAGAGAGCTAATGATATTTCATAAGCTATGTTTCTCTCCACATACACTTATTCAAATCATGGCAAATCTATTGCTGGAATATGCCAGTAGTGTATTGTAATCTTTGAGATTTAGGTCAATCATATTATAAAGAAAGAATATCTATTATATACTCGTTCTCCCTTTAAGTTCACTTGAGTCAACTTATTGACTATTCCTAAAGATAACTTAGAATGGAAGAATTGGTAAGGCTACTCTAATGTCAATCTTGTAAGGACAATCTCCAAGTATGTTGTGCTCTTTGGAATATGCAAAAAGACATTCTAAAGATACTTAGCTAACATCTGTTAGTCATCCTTTATTAAGATCATTAAAGACTGGATAATATTCTGATGCATAGAAGAACATGAACTATAAAAGTCACCAACCACCTTACATCCTAGTATGTAGGCAGATACATAACTCAAAAAGAATTCGTCTTAGGGAATTGCTATCTCCCATTTAGTTGCATTCTTTTACTAAGTGACATACCTTGGGAGATGAATTCACTCAGTAGGATCACTACGGACCATAGTCCTCTTTTCATTTCAGATGCAGCATTTGTTCAAGAACCATTTATGTGAAAGCCTACTGTCTAAGGAGGCTTGAACTATGCTATGAGAGATTTTGAAAAGTTTAAGATATAATTCTTGCCCTCCAAGAAATGTCCAGTCTGATAAGGAAAGAAAAAAGTCAATTATCAATACAATATGTAATAACATTAAGTACCAGCTGAATGATATAAAAATAAATAATAATATTTTAATTATCAAGTTTTCATTGACTGCCCCTGTATCTTCATTTGTTCTCTCCTTGCACTATTCTTGGAAAAAAGAATTGGACATTTTCTTTGTCAAGGCAATCCCTCTACTATTGTCATTAAGTCTCTCCAGAGTTCATTTAGTCTGGCATTTGTCTGAAAAAAATCCCTTATGGCATAGTAGAAAAATTGTCATCCAGCCTTTGTTTGAAGACCCTCAGTGAGGGAATTGCATTGCTTTTCATTTATACTATTTTCAGATAATTCCAATTTTTAAAAAGTCTTCTTTCTATATATCAAACACAAATTTGTCTCTTTGCAATTTCCAGTTCAACATTCCAAGACTACATAAAGGAAATCTAATTTCACTACTACTACTAAATGATCACTATCATGTCCCCTCTTAAAGTCTTCTTTGACCCAACCTAAATATACCTACTCTCTCCTATTGATTTTAATATGGAATGATCTCAAGGCCCTTTGTCATTCTGTTTAACCTTCTTAGAATACTTTATAGTTCCTTAAAAGTCCTTCCTAAAATGAGACACATAAGAAATGACGAGCAGGATGCTTTCAGAAAAACTTTGAAAGACTTTTATGAACTGATACAAAGTGAAGTGAGCAGCAACAGAAAAACATTGCACATAGTAACAGCAATATTGTACAGTGATTAGCTGTGAATACTTAGCTTTTCTCAGCAATACAATGATCTAAGACAATTCTGAAAGACTCATGATGAAAAAATACTGTCTTCCTCCAGAGAAAGAAGTGATGGAATCTGAATGCAGATCAAAGAATACTATTTTCCACTTTATTTTTTTCCTTTTTTTAATATTCTTTCACAACATGACAAATATGGAAATATATTTTTCATGATTACACATGTATAACCTATATCAAATTACTTAGTATCTCAGGAAGGAGGGAGGGAAGAGAGAGAGGGAAAGAATTTGGAACTCAAAATTTAAAGAAAAACAAATGTTACAAATTGTTTTTACATGTAATTGGGAAAAAAATAGCATTATTTAAAAAATGAAAATAAAATGCAAAGGAAGAAAATAAAATGAGGTGCCCAAAACTGACACAATTCTCCATATGTGTTTCAAACAGGTCAAAGTGCAATAAAATTATTCCGTTTCTAATCTCAGTATTTCTCTTAATGCACCCTAAGATCATATGACTTTTGTTTTTTGGCTGCCATATCACACAGTTGACTCATATGAAGTTTTCAATGCACTAAGATCCCTAAATCTTTTTCAGATAAACTACTGTCTAACCATACCTCTCCCATCATCTATTTGTACCTCGTTCATCTTATTTATGTTTCCTACCTCAGGTTGCTCCAAGGGCAACTGATCTCTTCTCCACTATTTTCTTTTAACCACAATCAGCTTAAGTGATTTCCTATCATTGACACTCCTCTAGGAAGCATGTTTAAGTAAGGCTACTAAGGGCAACGATTAAGAAGGTAGAAGAAGAAAAATAATAGACTGTCCTCTCACCTGACTTCACAGTCCTAGTGGTACCACTTGAGAAAATGAGAGAGTGAGAGAGGTTGAGCCATATGTAATGTAGCTTCTTTCATGGGTAGACAATGGCCATGAAAGGCTAGTCTTCCTTACGTGTGATCTAGGAGGACTAGCCTCTAAGGATTTATATAAGACCTCTCTTTGACCCATGAATTGGAGAACTAGACCCATTAATCATTTAATTATGAAAAGCTTGGCCTTTAACTTAAACAGATTTACAATATAGTTATGACAGTAACTCTGCAGGAAAAAAAACTCTTTAGTTATCTCAGCAACTTAGAGATATGACCTTCAATTGCATTTTCTTTATACAATGCTAAATTTTTGGACATTATTCAACAGTTTATGACTCCAAGCATTCTATTTGAGAGTTCATAATTATTTACAATTCAGACATGATGCATTTGTTGTCAGCTGTTTTTGCAAGTACATAATTAGCGAAAAAGACCTTTTGACCAGGAAATTATGTAGCTTTTTTTATTTAGACGTTTCACTGATTTATTCAACATTTTCATGCTCCACTTTATTTTTTTTTTTTTAAAGAATGCTTTGAGGACTCTTGTTACTGGAAATAGTACTGTTTATTCAAGGCTATTAGTTTTTTTAAACTGCCCAAAGAGATTCTTCTATGGTCTGATGTTCACTCAAGATTTGCATTTTGCCCCCAGAAACAAGCAACTAAAAAATGCTTTTTGAGTTGAAATCCCTAGAGTATACATGATTGTGTCATATTGGAAGAAATTTTCTTTAAATGATCCAAGAATTGAAGTTGATAGATTGGAAAGTCCTGTTTATCCATCGATTTTTCCCAGAAGAGTTAGATGTATTATTGGCTAATGTGTACAATGGGTTGGAAAAGTGTCTGCAGAAAATTGGAAGGAAATGTGACTTTTCCATTTCATAGAGGCAGGTGTTCCTCTAGGCTAAGTTTAACCTTTAAAACATGAAGAGATCAAAAATCTTCCTCCTGGGAGATTCCACAGCTGTGTACAGTGCTTTTCAAACCCTCCTTAGAGAAGGATGCTCATCATACATTCAGCAATCTGATACATGACACAGACTAACAAGAGAAGTTAGAAGATGGCTAACATTTTTTCCTTAACGGCCTAAAGATATGGATCCAAAAGAAACAGATTTCCTCTAATCCCAACAAGGACAGCGTGATATCATTTTAGTATATTAAAAGACTTTGTCTCACAACCTCAAAGTTGGAAGGTAACACCAGATGCCATCAATTCATCTTAAACTTGACCACGAATCCAGTCATTTTCTGTTTAAAGATTTCAAATAATAAGGAACATAGTTCTTTTTAAAATACTCCAACCTCATGTTGGATAGCTTTACTTGCTAGGAAGATTTTTCTTCTATGGAATAAAATTTTGCTTCTCCTAGCTCTTAGTTCTCTCTCATAAGCCAAGGCAAAAAGAAGTAATTTTTCTTTGTATGAAAGCTATGCAGTTTCTTCTTTATACTAAATTTACCTCACTCCATGCTCTCATGACCTGGTTTCTCATCCCTCTCACCAATCTGGAGGACCTTTTATGGACATGTCAGTTTGTCAGTATCATTCTTAAGATACAGTGCTCAGAACTGAAGATCATGTCCTGATGTGGCTTTCCCTTCACAGATATGGCAGTACTAAAACCTCCCTCTTTCTTGTTATTATGCATGTGGTTATTAGGCTTCAGAATTCATTCGTTGTTTCATTTTTAGTTGCCATGTTATACCATTAATTCATATTGACCTTATAGTGTTAAAAAAAAAAAGCCTTGTTTTTCATGTAAACTGTTATAACGGCATATCTGTACATTTGCAAATGATTTCTTAAACATGAGAATAATACTTTATTTTACTTTTATTAAACGTGTCCTTGTTTAATTCAATTCAATATCATAGGCCATCAAGATTTTTTCACATTCTGATTGTGTTTTTCAGCAATTAAAATTAATTTAATTCCAACAAACCTTTGTTGAATACTTATGACATACAAAGTACTCTGTTAGGTGTTGGAGCTATAAAGACAAAAAATAAAATAGTCCTTAACCTCATAGAGATATATTTCACTGTGGTAATATGTCATGGACACAGATACTTATCTATTTTTTTAACTTAGGAGGGAAAGGTCAACTAATGAGGAAGGATTAATAAAAGGTTTTAGCAAGAAGTAGTATCTTAAATGAACCCTAAAGGAAGCTAGACATTCTAAGAAATGGACATGAGGAGGCAGTGAATTCTAGGCATAAGGAGTGACCTATTCACAGATAGAGATGGGAGATGCTGTATCTAGTTTGGGAAGGTCAGTTTGGTAGGTCAGTTTGATCAGAATGCAGAGTGTCTGAAAGAAAGTAATATGAAAAAAAAATCTGAAAATGTGTGTAGAAATCAAATTACAAAGGGGTTCAAATGACTACAGAGTTTGTAATTCATCTTAGAGCAAGAGGGAGTCAATGAAAATTTTTAAGTGGAGGAGTGATATAGTCAGAGCTATATCTTAATTTGACAGCTGGGTGGATAATAACCTCTACTGAATCCTACCTCAAAGATTTACCATGTCATGGAGGTGTCTCTGGGTTCCCAAAGGCCATGCCAACACACTATCACCTCTAGCATGTTTTATCATAAAGAACAATCTTTGAGTATTGTCCCAGCTTTAGACCAAGCCTGCTTTCTGAAGACCAAAGCTATTCACCACAGAGACCCACACCAATAATTGTTCAGTCAACTGGTAATGAACATTTTTTTGGTCAAGACAATCCACAAAATAAATAACATTTTTAAATGGCCCTCAGTCCTGTGTACTGTTCACCTTCTTCAGTGATAGCAACAAAGTGTTGAGGAAGGGGACAGAAAGTGCTAAGAATGAAATAGTTCTTGGATCATTAACAGACTTCATTTTGGCTGTTGACATTCTAATTGTAAAATCCTTATCTGGCGACTAACTGGTTACCATCTTGGTAGAGGAGCCAAATCACACTGTTCTTTACATTATTGTTATAAACAAAACCAGCAGAAAGAAGACAGTTGTAGCTAAATTGAAGGATGACTCACAAGAGGCTCCTTGAGGAGGCAAAGACAGGTGTTAGCAGAGCAGGTTTTATTGCATACCTAGAGGTAATAAGGAATATCATTTTATAAAACATGTGGTCATCACATACTGCAATATGAGTGGTATATATCTGCATAAAAATAGCTTCAGCTCATTCACTAAGAAGTTGTAGCTGGTGTAGTGATCACATCCTGGTAACACTGTCTTGGCACATAGGCTGAACTAGACTGAAGGTGAACAATGTTCGTGAATAAAGGGGGTACCTGCTCCAAGCATGTGAATATTTCCTCAGTGGAATGGGCAGATGAGAATAATTTATTCCACTGGCCAGGAAGGTGACTGAAGTAGGCATTGTGGTGTACTTAGAGCTTGGTCAGACATGGGAGATACAAAGGTCAGCCATTACATCCTAGATCATTGCCAATGATCTTGATTTCTGTCTTGTCATTGAACTTTTGATAACTCAGGAAGAGAGAGGGAGACTTACAACTTTGTGTGACTCTGCTTCACTAAGCAAGACATCATCCCATGATACCACTGGTCTGTAAATAACAATGGGTCTGGTACTCAACTGGCCGTTGTCCTGGACTTCATCATGATCTCTAGAAATTCATCATCTTGCAAACACATCTTCTTAGAAATCCTAACCCCTGGGCCTCCTTCCTTTCTCTGCTTAGAGAAAGTGGAGGGTGTGTTTCTCTCTGATCTTCCATTTAAGGAAGTAGCCCAGAGCAGTCATCTCCCCATTTCCTACCTACTTGCAGGGCTTCACCATGCCCCTGGCCAAGTGTCCTCCCTCTTTCTTGCTCACTCTCTCCCTCCCTCCCTTTCATTTTCATATTCTTTTTATGTCTTATCTTCCTCCTTTAGAGGATGAGCTCCTTAAGGTCAGGGGCTATTTTTCCCCTTTTTTGATAATCTTCAATGCTTAGCACAGTGTCTGGCACATAAATGTTCATTGGCTGGTTGACTGACAAATATGTAACTGAGGGTGAAGTGGTGGAAAGTTCTACTAAAAACTTGATAAAGTCAACATTGACCAACCTGTTTTGAATTCTTTGCCTGTCATTATAACTTTTTACCTACTGACAATATCATTTTTATTGGTCTAGGAAGTTGGAACTGTGAAATAAAATGAATCCTGAAAGATAAGACCTTCCCTCCTTTGGGCTGTGTCTTTTGTATTCTAGATCTTTCAACAATATGATGTTACAGCCATATACATGAGTGCCATACATGTAGGAGTCCCAGTACACTCCACTCTTTCCTCATCTTCAACTATAGGAAGGTTGGGAAACACTTTTAATTCAGCAAGACCGTCTCACAGGTTCACTTAATTTTCCTCCATGTCAATCAGTCTGTATGATATGGTCATGATGTATGGTGCTTTAGTTTACTCGCTTTTTTCTTTCCCCCTTTCCTTATACCATTATCAGTTGGATTCTGTTTATCTCCTTCCAACAGGAGATCTCCAATAATATCCCCTGATCTCACTGAGGGAGCTTTAGAGCATACTTTTTTCCTTACCTTTATCCTCAGTAGAGATTGCTTTCTTTGAAAACACTAAGTTTATTTCCCTCATTTCCTGTTTATTTTTGGATTTTAGAGCATCTTCTTGTCATTATGAAAAAAAGCAGGAAGTTCAACATGAAACGGAAACCTAGGAAGTGGGAGGGGGAAGAGCTCAAGATAGAAATGGAAGAAATGGAAAGCATGAGAGAAAACGAAGGAAAGATTCGATAATGGGAAGGGAAGTGTCCTGTTGCACCTTCCTTTGGAGGGAATTGAGTTTTAGAAATTTGAATTTAGATTTAGAAATAAATAATTTAGAAATAAATAAATTTAGAAATTTGAAATCCTCCCCAAATGAGGGACATGTCTAGAATTTGGGGAATTGAAGCAGTTCTCACTTCTCAGACTGGGGAAGGGTGGGTGGGTCCCAAAATGAGAGGAAGAAAGAAAATATTACATTTTGGGACTAGCTTAAGGAGTGTGGGGAGAAGCAGAGCACTAGAGCCACACAATGGATTGAAGTTTCTATGTTAGTCTTCTTTGCTCTTCCCCTTCTCCAATCTCTTTCCCTCTCTCCTTGCAATTTTCTCTTTTTTTCCCCTTTCTTTCTGAATGAGACAGTTAACTCAGTACCACAGTGAGGAGACCTGCCATCACTTATAAATGCTTCTAGCTCTTTAATAGGCCTTTTCTTCCAGCACAGTTCAGATAACTGGTTTTCAGGTACACAAACCTGTTTTATTCATTGATTAATAAAATTCTAACTATATACTCTGTGAAAAGCCTAGTAATCAATTTTTTTTTATTATTATTTTCCTTTTCAGTTGTTGTCAAGAGTAAGCTCTCCCTATCTGGGGAAAAAAAGGGAATAAGCATTTCTGTGGACTTACTATGTCCTGGGCAATGTGCTAAACACTTTAAAAATGTTATGTCTTTTGATTCTCACAATGGTCCTGAAAGTGCTGTTATTATCTCTGTTTTACACTTGAGGAAACTAAGGCAAACAGAGGTTAAGTGACATGTCTAGGATCACACAGCCAATAAGTATCTGAGTTAATATTTGAGCTCAGGCCTTCTGACTACAGATCCAGCAGTCTATCCATTGTACTGCCATCTGTACTCATATCTTATAATTTTGAGCTTTCTTAAGCATATGTCATATTTTAATGTTATTTATGCCTTTGTTTTTATCACCTCTATTATACTCTAAGCATCTTAAGGACAGAGAATCATTTAATTTTTATTATGCTAGAATATGAAATAATATCCCTTACTCTAGTAAAGTTCTTCCACCACAAAATGTCTAGGTAATCTGTGTTCCAAAGAAATTTTTGACTGCAGAGATGGCAGTATTGGAAAGTCAGGAACATGGTGATGAAATTCCTGAGTGGTGAACCAAATGATGGCAAGAGAAGATGGTCCTAGAGATGGCAATGACCAAGGGCATGTAGATAATCCCATGATCAGATAGAGGAAGTCCAGGTTGAGCAGGAACCAGAGCCCTGAAATAACACAGGGCAAAACCATCACATGAGAAAGCAAATCTAGACTTTACATTCCACTGACACTGTGCATTAGAAAAGGATTGACTCTCTAGCACCCCTAGTTCCTTTTCCTTCTCAGGGCCCCTTAACCACAAGTGTGGGCTATAAGTCTCAATGTTTGTGGACAGAAGAAACATCCACCAGAGAGGAAGGGAGTGTTGATTGGAGTATTTATGCATTTTTTTAGGGCAGTTAGATGAGACAGTGGATAAAACATTGGGCCTGGAGTCAGGAAACCCCTGGTCAAATCTGACTTCAGATATGTACTGTGTGACCCTGAACAAGTCACTTAATAGCTGTTTATGTCAGTTTCCTCAACTGTAAAATGGGGATAATCCTAATAATACCTACCTCACAGGATTGTTGGGAGGATTGAATGACATTATATTAGACACATCACAGGCACTGTGTACGTTACATAGTGTATTCCCTTCCCTCTCTCCCTGGGGTCCACTTATGGTGCAGAGAATTTGCTGGGGTCCACTTATGGTGCAGAGAACAGATCAACAAAACCTTGTGGGGCATATTGAGTGACAGAATTAATCTCTTTTTATATAACCTTTCTTTGTGATATACCTTTTATCTCTCTCACTTTTGCATGCCCATATTGAATATATATATATATATATATATATATATATATATATCCCATAATGTCAAGAAGGGACAGGCAACCTATAAGCTTCTGGTATAGGACTATTTTAATAGGTGAAACGTTTCACTGAGAGAAGCAAATACATAACTTTTGGAGGCAGCTATTTAAGCAGTAATTCTTTGTACACCCACTTATGCTTTAGCTTTTTCTATGCTGGAAGTTACAAAGGGGAAATTTTAAGTAATATTGCCAACAAGAACCAAATATACCTTGAAGGATAAACTTCTGTCATGTCTCTTAAGGCTCCCGGCTTCTTTATTTCCCTAGAAAGCAGTAACTACAGAGAGTGGCACAGCATTAGAAAAACAAGCAAAGTATGATGTACTTGCTCTAGCCACATCCCCTGTCACACAATTCAACTCAACAAACATGTATTAAATGCCTACTATGTGGAAGGCAATATTTACAAAATGAGTTAAAGACAGATGTTACTGGTCTCAGACTGGACCCAGAAGGAGTTTGCTTATCTATTCATATAATGACAGATTTATGGTTGGAAAGTACCTTTGAGGTCATCTAGTCCAATCACCCTTATTTTACAGATAAGAAAACTAGTTCCTAGAAAGATTAATTGTTTGGTTTAAGATTATTATGCAAATAACAGAGTTAGGATCCGAAACCAAGTCTTCTCACTCTAGTCAGATATTTTTTCCACTATTCTGACACTGGAAGTCAGGAGACCTGAGTTCAAATCCTAGTTCTTCCAGCTCAGTTATTTGGAGTACATTATTTGCTGAACCTCAGTTTCTCATCTGTGAAGTGAAGGGAGTTGACAGAATCTTGATTCTATTAACTTTTTACTTCAGATTCTTGAATGATAGAGAAAAGAACATTAGGATCCATTCTCTGTGCCTTTCATCTCTTTCTTTCCATCTCCTCTAAAGATGTTGATCCAGCAATTTTCCCTCCTGATTCATGTATCTTCAACCTTTCATGCTCTTGGTTTCCTTCATCATTTCTGTGCACATGCTCAGGTGTTCTATAATTCTAGTAGAGCCTTCAATTCACCTTTCTTCCCCACTACTAGTTAGCATCCCATCTCTTTCCTTCATAGACAAACTTCTTTGAAACGTTATCCATACCACGCTCATTTGTGAACTCAGATTCTCTTAGCACTGAGGTTCTTAACTTGGGTTTCCGTGAATGGATTTTTGTGGGGTTCATGAACTTGGATGGGAAAGAAAAATCACATCATTATTTTCACTAACCTCTAACTAAATGTTAGCATTTCCTTTGATTATTTAAAATTCTTCTAAGACGAGGTTTACAGGCTTCAAGGGGCTGCCAAAGGTTTCCATGACAAAAAGATGAAGGATCAGTCTTAGAGAATGATTTCAATGATCACGACTCCTCCAGGTGTTAGGTTTTTACATGTTAGTCTTTGAAATGGTTGAATAACGCACAATTTTAAAACATACTCAACAATATTTAGTGTAGGCAGGTTTGCTGGAGCAGTTCATATACCGGTGTGGGAAAGGATTGTCAACTTTTCAGTGTCAACATTTACATCTCTGAAATCTGTAAACACTACAAATCAGGGCTTGCTTTATTGTTTTGCTGATTGTCTAGATTTAAATGATGGATAAAATCTTTTTAATGCAGTATAAATTTAAAAGCATGAAATAAGAGTTATCCACACCTATTACCTCTACTTTTTTCTTACTCACCATTTTTTTGATCCTTTGCAATCTGGCTTTTTCCTCAGATCATTACTGGAGCCACTCTCTCAAAGGTCACCAGTTATTTTCTAATTGCCATATCCTTGGGCCATTTTGCAATCTTCATCCTCCTTGACCCCTCTAAAGGAAGCATCCTCTCCTCTTTTTTCTTTAAAGATTCCTCCTTGCTCTTTTCTAGTCCCTCTCACTCCTCTGTATCCTTCAATGGATTCTCATTCTCTTCTTGGCTACCTAATCAGTGTTTCCTCAAGGTCTGTGCTCTGGTCTCTCCATTTTCTACTTGATTACAACCTTGTATGTTTTCTATACTCTCTCCCTTGGAAATCCCTTTACAAATTCTTCATTTTAAACAAACTAGGTTAGAGTTATCTCTTCCATATTTTGGGGGTTAGGAGCACAGCACCCCTATGATCTGGAAAACTCACAAAAAATTCTTGGCCCTCCCTTTGTACCAGAGATTTCTGAATTATTATAATACTAAAAGATAAAATATGTTGATATTATACAATACAACCCATATATTTTATGTATTTCTGAGTTTCCAGACTTTTTCTATGTCATCTACTGGTCTTAGTAGGAAGTCTGTAGCTTCCACAAAACTCAAAAAAAAAAGAATCCCATTTAGTTTCTTATGCATACCTGTGATATATTGACACCTCGAAAGGGAAAGTTGCAAAATGGAAGGGATAACTGTACCAAATTCCCCCCAGACTAGATATTCTATCTCTTACCAACATGCATTCCCACAAGTCCACAGCCAACTCTGGAATGCATTCCCCCAGGGTCTCCATCATGGAATTCTTATATTCAAGGATGGGCTCAGATATGATCTCCATAGGAGAAGGAAGGAATGAAGCTAGAACAAGTATTTATGAAGTACCTACTAAGTACCAGACATTGTGTTAAACCCTGACAAATATTATCTTATTTGATTCTCACAACAATCCTGGGATATAGGATTAGGAAGTAGTAATATTATTATCACCATTTTAGATAAAGTTGAGAAAATAGAGTCAGAGTTTAAGTAACTTACCCAAGGACACACAGTGCCTGAGACAAAATTAGAACTCAGGTCTCATAGACTCCAAGCCCGGTGTTCTATTCATTATACCCCTTAGCTGTCTCTTACAACAATGCTTCCCCCTCCTTTTGTATTATTGCTGTATTTGGAGGCCAGAAAGCTGGAAAGCTTTGACTGGAGCATGCAGTACATGCAGAGGAGTAATGTGAGAGGAAATAAAAGGCAGAAGGGTGCCTGTTTGTGAAGTACTACACTGTATGCCTGGCTGGCCCCCAGCACCTCAAACTCAACATGTCCTATACTGAGTTAATTATCTCATCCCTTAGACTTTTTCCTCTGACTTCAGAATTTCTGTTCATGGAATCACTACTCACCATCTTCCATGTTCATAACATTAAGTATATTTTTTATTCTTCAATCATTCTTATTTCTCATGTATCATTAGATAACTATAATAACAACTTCCTAGGTTTTCATAACTCCAGGATATTTCCCTTCTAATATCTCTTTCATATAATTCCTGGGATAATCTTCCTTTTGTGGCAGGCTGGTCATTTAGCTCTTCTAAAAAAAATCTTCAATGACTTCCTATTGCCTACTAAGTAAAGTCTGAACTCCTTTGTGAGGTATTGAAAGCCCTACTCAATCAGGCATCACTCTTACCTTTTTACTTTTATTTCACATTACTCTCCTGTGTGCTCTATGTAACCCACCCAAATTGGACAATCCTTTTCCCTCCAAACATGGCCTCTACTTTCTGTACTTTTGCTCACCCTGATCCTTATAAACCTAAAATCTCTTCTCTTCTCCTCTTCCTTTGTTGAATTCCTGCCCATCATAGTAAACTCAGCTCAAAAGCTGTCTCCTCTGTGAAATCTTTCCAGATTCTTCTCTTTAACTCCTCACCCACCTTGGTCAACTAGTTATAACCTCTCCTCTCTGATCTTGTATAGCTCGTTGTTTAGCATTTCTCAAGTGCACTTCTCATATACATATCATATCTATATGAATCTATGCTTATCACACTCTTAGAACAGAAATTTCATAAGGGTTAGAACCATGTCTTATATAACATTATTAGTTCTAAAGTGACACTAAGGCATCATGATCAGTACCCATTTAATAAATGTTCATTGAATAAATGGTTTTTTACAGGAAGAAAGAGGCCCCTTTGCTTGCCTTTTTAAAAAAATCATTCTTTGTTTCAGTTCCTTTTTAATTGAATGTCTCTTGGGTACATTACATTATGTCTATTTAACTGTTCTAGAGAATACAAAGACTTCCCCATTGGCTTATGAGTTTGTTGACCTGGATCTTGCAGCATATGGAAGCATATTGACCCCCTCTCCAACATTCCTCCCACCACACCTTCTTCCTTTTTTAAGTTATATGTTACAAAATAATTTTAGGATGGCATTTGAATCTAAAGGTTTTGGTCTTATCTCAATGAGCAACTTTATCTGTCTTTAGCTATCAGTTCTGAAACAATGTCTTGCACTGAAGTCTTTTTTACATACATCTTATCAAAGGCCTACCGTGCTTCTGAAGGGGGAGGCCTGATCAACTCAGGAAGGGATTCTCCCAGAAGATGATAACATTCATGATAAGATTTAAAGAAGGAAGGAAAAAATTCTTTAATTCAATTAATAAAAGAAACTCTTGAGTTCACCTTTGACCAGGTGAGAGAATCCTTAGAGGGAATGGTTAAAGAAAGAGCAAACAATTGTAGGGGAATGATATATAAGAGACTATGTGAATGAATGAATCAAAACTGTCAAATGAGCTTTTACCTAAACCTTGTAATTAGATTTTATATCTTATTGAGCAATTTTGTTTATTCTTGGGAATGCCATAAATTGTTAGTGGAAATTATATGTCAGAGGAAATTTTTAAAAGACATTGGATCTATGTTGCTCTGGATTTCTTTCTCTAAGCTATCTTGTTTAAAATTTACTTAATAAATTTGTTGCTAGGCAAATTGTGCCTAAAAGAGTACTGATTTTTGCTTCCTTATGTAGTGGACTATAGCTCCAAAACTTTCATCTACTTATCTTGCTTTCCTCCCTAAGGAGGGAAGAGTTTTTTTTGTTAGAAGAGTTTATTTTTGTGTTGACTCCTCTTAATTTGTTTGACTTATGGAACAAAAAAGTTCTTGTGGTTCAATTTTAATCCGAATGACCTTTTTTTTAATGTTGTCTCCTAGTACTAATGCTACGGTGATTCTCTCTGGCCAAAGCTTGGAGTAGTGATCTAACTTTAATGCTTAACTTTCTCTTATAACAGTCACAAAAATCTAGATAGAATTTTAAATGTCAAATGAATAATCTGGATTCTGGTACAAAAGTGGGCAGATAATTTCTTCAAAATTATACAATACTCTATTTACTGCAACTTCTCTGTAGTCTTTTACTGTAATAGTACTAGGTTCATTTCCTCAATATCAGCATTTCTTTCATACTCAGCTTCTTCCCATTAGTTCTCATCCTTGCCTGTTCTACTTGAACGCAATTCAGACAATTCATTCAAATGATACACATTTATTAAGTACCTATTATGTGCCAGGCACTGGGCTAGATATTGGATAAAAGAGTGAAATCATCTCTGCCCATTGAGGCTTACATTCTATTGGAGAGGATAAATGGACATGTCCAGATGTACAAGTATAAAATATAGAAATAAACAGACTGGATGCAAAATACATATAAGATAATATTTTGATGGGAAGGTACTAGCTCTTTTTGACCCAAAATTTATGATGATCTTTCTAAACTACATACAGCACCTCCTTAATCCAAGAATAATCATCTATCCCGAAATAAACTGTTGCCTTCAATGTAGAAGTGTTTGCCTATAGCATTGCCTGTGCATGAGAATACCACTTGGTAAACTGAAAGGATGTATGCATTCATTTGGGTCTTAAAAATTATAAGACTGCTCTATAGCTAGAGTTACCTAAGAAGCTATCCTTCCACTATCCTTTAGGACATGTGTCTAGTGTCAAGAGAGGACTTTTCTCTTGCTACTAGATACATGACAATTGTCTTCCTCCAAGATGAATCTATACTAGGTGATGTCTGGACAATTCAAAGGAAAGAAGGAAGAGAGAATTTTCAAAATAAGGACTAATGGTTTAGGAAAGAGAACAGTCAGTTTTCTAGCTATCAAGAAAGACAACAGCCAACTTAGAAAAGAGGAAGGAGAGGTAAGATTGCAGTTCAAGAGTCATGCTTTAGATTTTCAGTTCTGAATGAAAATGTCCAAAGAGTTAACCCTGTCAGTTACTTTTCTTCCCAAGAATAGGATAAAATTCAAGAACTTAATTTAAAAAATACCTTCCCCCTTTCTAACCCTTATTTACTTTTCTAATTGAAGGTAAGAAAGTAGGAAAAGAGTAACAGATTAACATCAATGAGAATACATATCATAAGATGTTAGATTTAAAGCTAGAAGGGACCAACCCAACTGTGGTCCACCCACCTCATTTTATAAATGAGGAAAATGACACTCAGTTACCTCTCTATTGCCACCTATCTAGTATATATCAGGAGCAAGATTTGAACTCACATTTTTCACCCTGGGTTCAACGTCTACCTCCAATACTGTATCCATTCTCCCAAACTGCCTCCCTTGATGAAGTGGATAAAGAAGCTTGCTACTGTCAGAAGACAAAAATAGACCAAGAGAAGAGAGTTAGTGGGCTTGCTACGGCAGTTAAATGGTGGCGTGGGCAGAGTATAGGACTTGGAGTAACTAAATCTGAATTTGAATCCTACCTCAGACATATGCTAGTTGTGTGGGTATATGTGAATCATTTAAGTGCTCTCACTCATTATAGCATGGACCACCCAGGATTGTTATGACAATCAAAAGAGATAATTTATGCAAAGTGTGGGACAAACTTTTTAGACAAAGGCTAGTTATTGTTATTGCAGCTGTTGCTCAGCCACAAGTATCCTCCTGACAAGGTGCTATCACACACTGATAACACCTCAAAATGTATTCTTATTACAGGTAAGCAATGTGGCATAAAAAGACTGGGCAGGACGGAGAAAAACAGGGTGTAGATCCTAATTCATCAACTTCATCCCCCTCAATGATTATGAAATAGGTTCTATAATTTGTCTCTCTCTCTCTGTCTCTCTATCCCTGCCTCTCTCTCTGCCTCAGTATAGTAGTCTAACATGGTCTATTACTTCAGTGGCCTGTCTTTATACATTTATTTAATTTTTTTAATGTCCATTGTGAGAGGTTATTTCCATGGAACTATCTGCTATGGAGCAAATAGGCAAAGAATTACATTTTTTTCAAAATACATAATTCTGAAAGCTCTTTTTGAAAATTTTGGATCATTTCAATGAAATCTTAGTGATGCTTAGGATAGATCTGAGTTGCCTTTCATACAACTAATTTCGTACATTTTGACTTTAGGAATAGAATATCTTTATGTCCTACATGACTATAATATCCTTGAGTTCAAGGACTATTTCTTACTAATCTTTAGATCCCTCTTTCCTAGAACTTAGTGCAGTACCTTGGACATAGTAGATACATAGCCAGAATTTATTACATAAATAAAAAAGGGTGTATTCATTCACTGCTTACAAAACTGATTTGCAGGGCAGATGGGTGGTGCAGTGGCTAGAGCACCAGTGCAGGAGTCAGGAGGACCTGAGTTCAAATCTCACCTCAGACACTTGACACCCACTAGCTGTGTGACCTTGGGCAAGTCACTTAACCCCAATTGCCCCATCCTGGGTCATCTCCAGTCATCCTGATGAATATCTGGTCACTGGATTCAGATGGCTCTGGAGGAGAAGTGAGGCTGGTGACCTGCACAGCCCTCCCTCACTCAAACCAAAGTCAAGTGCAAGTCATGTCATCATTTCTCTGATGGCATGGTCTTCTTCGGCAATGGATGGACACACACACACACACACACACACAACTGATTTAGGAAATAACACTAAACTACATTGTGAAGATATAAAACACTTAGTAAAGGTTATCCTCCAACTCAGCCAACTTTTGTTCCTACTTTTCCCCCCACTTCATTACTTAGTAGCTTAGGCAAAGTATAAGTAATTAGCTTTAAATAAAAAGTCTTCAGTAAGACAAAAACTTAACTAGGGAACCTATTCCACTTTCTTCTTTCAAGTGAGCTACAGATACAAAAGTTAAGAAGAGAAAGAAGGTGGTAATGCCATAAGGCACACTCACGCAATCTGTATAGAATAAACAGCAGCAGCCATAAATTTTTGGATTGTGCAGGATAGATTGGGTGTGATATTGTTATGTGTTTAAAGGGAGATCAGTTCCTCTAACTTAAAGAAGAACGTGTTGAGTTAACATGGTTTTGATTGGACTTGGGAATTAACAATACCTTTTGCGGCTACAAAAGCAAAGCAAGGTTATAAAATGCAGGTTGTGCAATTTCTTTATGGTAAAAGAGCAGTCTTTTGAAAGGTTATCCCCAACCACAATAGAAGCTAATTTTACATTCCTAATGAGGCATGGGAGACAAAATCTAGTCTTGAAACGTTTCAGCTCTCTTCAATGTTGGCTTATTTAATTAGAATTACCCCCCACACTAATCTCCCCAGCCAGCAATCTAATAGCTATTAGCAGAATTTATTTACTATTTAAACTGCTTAAACGGAAGTATAGGCCTGATGCCAAATTTAGGCAGGTAACTAGGAGAAGATTTGGCCTTTTAGTCATATGAAAGTCCATCTCACTCACCCCTTCAAAACTCAGGACAGATATTCCTACTTAAAACAAATAAAAACCTTAATAGGCATCACCTTTATTTGAAAGAGAAGAGCAGCTATTTACAAAAGAACTGAATATCATACTATGATAGGCTTAGTGGAAGAATGTTGGGTTTTTCTTCTTTTGGGTAAACACACTGATGGATGATAATCTCTTTAATAGAGAATGAGATAACCTAAGAATAGGTCAGGAACTTCCGGTGGGTTAGCATCTTTTCTACCCAGGTATGGACTTTGTAAAGCAAGAGAAATTACTCAAAAGTCATTAAACTGCTCATACTCTTGGAGTTGGTGATGTTATTAGTAGTTCTATCTTCCCTCCCCATAAAAAAGGTCAAAAAAATAAGAAAAGTGCTCATACGTAGAAAAAAAAATATTTGTTTCATCTCCTTTTGTTGGAAACTAAGAAGTTACCCATAAATTGGCTGAACGAAGTATAATACATGAAAATAATAAAATGTCATAGTATAGATCTGGGAAAATGTAAACTAATATAAAGTGAAGTGAAAAGAACCCCAACAACTTATATAATAAAAATTATATTCTAAGAAATTTTGAAAGACTTAAGAGCTTTGAACAATGCAATGATCAATAACAATCAATAAATTTTAAATGCCTACTATCTGCCAGAAACTGTGCTAAATATTGGAGACAGAAAGAAGAAAAAGAAAGGTAGCTTCTGTCTTCAAGGAACTTACAATCTAATAGGGGGAAAACAAGAAACAAAAAGACACTGACAAGGGAGAGAGTGGGGAGAAGGCACCCAGTGAAGGGGGATGATTGAATCTGATTCGGAGAGTAAAAGCTGGAGAGAAATGGCTTAGCAACTCTTTTTTAAATGGATGCTTTAGGAAGAGTTCTTTAATCTACCCTCTAGTTCTCCAATCAAATGGGAAGAGATACTGATGAGGTATGAGTATCAAAGCTAAGGCAATCTGATGAGTTTCCTGGTGATAAGGTTTCCAGGGTGCATGGCCATGATGGAGACCCATTGAAGGGAATAATTCCAGAGGATTAATAATCAATTAAATAAGCTAACCAAAGAAATTAGCAGAATAAGGCACATTTTCAGAGTAGCCCAATATATGGATTTATTTTGTTTGTTTGTGGTTATAAGGATTTTATTTTTCTCTTTTTCAGTAGAAGGGGAGAGGGATTTCAGGATGAAAAAGTGCCTACAGATAATGTTCTTTAAAAAAGGAAATAAAAGATTTTTGAGAAGTTTTTTTTTAAAAGAAACTATACAGAACAGAAGGAAACACAAAAGCAGGACTGCTTCAAAAATTACATGCTTAATTTGTGGTACGCTTTCAATCAATCAATGACATTTATTGAACACCTACTATGTACCAGGCAGTGTGCTAAGAACTAGGGATACAAAAAGAGTCAAAAGATAGTTCCTGAATCTAATGGAAAAGATAACATACAAACAAATACATACAAAGCAAGCTACATACAAGATAAATAGGAACTAATTAACAGAAGGAACACACTAGAAGTAAGAAGAATCAGGGAAGTCTTCCAGTAAAAGATGAAAATTTTAGTGGGGACTTAAAGCAAACTATACATGATATTTTCAATTTCATATAGAATCCTTTTTTTCTATTCAACTTTTTATATGGAAGTGCTTTTTTAAAAAATTTAAATGTAGATTAATAAGTAAAATTTGTAAAGTATAAGAAAAAATTCAAGTAAATAGTTTCTTCAACATAAAATCCAGCTCCAGCCATTAACTAATAACCCAGACATTTGCCTATAATCATTTGGTATTCCTGTGACATAGGGATGTACTGGTAAATTTTTAATAACTGGAGTCCTGGGAGGAGAAGTTCACATGAAATTTTTTTTAAGTTTAATATTTTAATTTTAATCTTCATCATTAACATTTTTCTCTATTACTGTTTTAAGTCTAGACAGTCAGCAGAACAGTAACTCAAATCCTGAATAGATGAATCAATAAATCAGATTAACATTTGCTGATTTCAGAGGTATAAATGGTCACACTGCAAATTTCAAATTCAGACGTCCGGAGGTCCTTGCCTAGAAACCTGGAAGACAGTACAAAATTGAACATTTTGTAACCCTTAGCTCAAAGGTAAATTTGTGTAAGACTTTCCTCATTGGTGGTGACTCAGTGCTGAAAGAGTCTAAGTTGATAGTTGAAAAGACTCTTGCTCTTTTGATTTTCAGCACTGAGAGAGAATACAGTTTCCTAATCTCTTCAGGTCTCTGAAGGGAGAGAAGGACTCACCACACAAAGCAGACAGTGAGCTTCTTGGGAATAAGGGATGATCAGTAAAGA